>JACCID010000084.1:0-714021 GCA_018906775.1 Sycophila sp. Sp_5
TGAGCCAGGTCAGCCCGATACATTGTTCTTGCGATCGCAACGCTGATAAAAGTACGCAGGGGCCCGGCGCCTCGACTCTCGCGGAATTGCGTGTTTTATTCGACGCGCCAGTATCAATTTACAAAGAACATCGACAATCTCGCGCTGCGCTGTGAATTAACACGACATTTGACCGATTTTATCTCTTCTATTTGTCGATTCAATTACTTTTTAGTATAATTGAAATATTAATTAAAAATTAGTTATAATTCAATCAATGATAATTAACAGTAAATTTCATTTGAGAAAGTCGCGTGTCCATAAATTGACAGCAGTTTTTTAGACTGTGTGAATTACTACAACGATTATATTCAATTATTATTAAATAAATGTTCATAATATAAATTCCAAAGAGTACGTGCTCACTTTACGCGTCCTATAAGAATATTTATTAAAGTATAACGCGAGTAATTTAAATTTAAAGAAGAATAAAAGAAACGAAAAAAATGTGTCAAAGTATTATTTTCGGCGTAGAAAATAAATGCTTCAGAGTTCGTCGCGGCAAAACCAGTTTTTGAGATAACCGCTATCAACGTACGCAGATAAACAGTTGAAAAACATAATAAAAGCACCGATAGCAATAGTGTGAAAACATGTTTTTTATGCAATAAATTACGTCGATAATTTTTTTCTTTTTCCACTCCGGCTAGTGTACATGTACAGTAGAGCCTCGTTTACGCAAAGGCAACAAACATCCGTAGCGTTTATTGCATCAAACGAGCATTTAACCGCAACTGTTGCAATAATTTCGCGCATCCGCGCAGCATTAAACAAACAAGTTTTCACCGCGCGAACGTGCCAGGCGCTTAAATAAAGTTTTCCCGCGCTGGGTCGCTCCGAATTCCCTCTCGTAAAGTCCGCTCCTGAGAAGACAAACGCGTCGGCGCTTAAAACTCGCCTTTATGACCTCGTGAATGCCGTATGCGCGCGCCCGCCGGTTTATTAAAATGGGAGGGAGAAGCGGGAGAAAAAAAAGCGAGAGACGCGATTTTCCCGTTCGAGGCGATAAAAATTTACCCTCCCGGCGTCCATTAATTCGCAGCGGGCGAATTTCCTCCGTAAACGCTGTTAATCGCGCGGTAGCCGTGGCTCTTTTTAAAGCGTCGTTAAGCTTGTGTAAACGGATTTACGGGCAGGCACTCGCCCGCATGGGAAAATCGCGCGACGATCGCCTATTTGGGAGTGGCAGGAGAACCTTACCTTGAAAAACCTCCTATCGGTAGGTTTTAAAATGAAGTTTCTTCATCTTTTAAACTCTTAGATTTTTTTAATTATTTTTCTTGCAACTAGTTGCAGACTTAGGACTGGATATACGTTACGGAAGGCATTAGATTCTTAATTAAAAAACAACCACGACTTTCTTCTTACCCTCTCCTATCTGACCAACGGAATCTACAACATTAAACTCGCAAGATGAAACCACTAACTGATACCTCACCCCCCAGACTACCTATAGCACCCCACCCCTGCACTTACACACGACTCTCGCCCATCCGCGCGGACCCCCCCCCCCCCCCCCCACAGCGACGCCCACCCCACACCCCCACACACCCACGCGCCCCCACCACGCAACACCCCTACACCGCACCAGCCATCCACCCCCCCCCCACTCACACCTACCCGCCCCTCCACTCTCGCCCCTTCCATCACTAGCGCTATCACCTAGTCTCGACTTAGATAGAAAAATTTACACCCCCTAAAATATCGGAACCCCTCCCGAACCCCACCCACATACAGACCCCGCCCTGCACCCCACCACTCCCTCTACCGTCTCACCGCTTCCAACCCAACTCTCTACGCACACACGCTCTATATCGCACACAAACCCTCACTGATGTATGACTCCCTACCGCCCCTCCCGCCATCACACCCAAATCAATCCTCCGCGCTATCCACCCTCCCAGTCTCGTTGCCTCCCCTTTTGTCGACCCTATAACCAGCTATTTAATTCACGGGCATCGCTCCTTGTCCTACTCACTAGCTAGCCCTCCAGTTCGGGGTTGCTTTAAACGATACTTTGGGACTTGGTTCTTCGAATGTGCGGATAGTTAAATCGCTTGTTACTGTCATCCTCATAGCGAGCTGGTCTCGTTCTTAATTTTCTGGTTCCCGTTCGGGACTGCGAGCGTACATCCCCAATCCCCTAATGGAAGCATCTCCCAACAACAAATCTGTATTTTTCTTCTCTGTTATTTTTCTGTATTCCGCAGTGTGTATTTGTCTTGTTTTCACGACGCAGTTCTTTGTTTGATATCTTTCTTCTTCTCAGATTTATTCGTCGAATAAACTGCGGAACACCAACTGCCTTAGTGTGATCAAGCTCGGATCGCGTGTCCTCCAGCGATATATAAATCGTCCTCTCCGAATCTTTCAGCACCCAAGCCATGTTATGCCCCACGTGCACAGCGTCATTGAGCTAGAGCCCACATGCTCCACTCTCGGCACCCTTCAAGCTTCCGCAGTCTCAACCGCACCCGGCGTTTCGTCCCGTACCTGTAGTTTCTATCCTTCTGGCCTCATCTTCGCGTCTTCCCCTGCTCTGACGCGCACTACACTCCTCTTTCTCGCACCGGCATCCCCGTTGGAGTCATTTTTGGTGTCACCCTCGGTTCGGCTTGCTCCGGCCGCGTGCGTCTACCCTCGTCATCTGTTGTCTGTCGAACCGCTCTTCGTCTCCAGTCGCCGCCTTTCAATTCTAACGTACTATCATCACGGCTACCGTCATCGCCGCGTATAACTCCCCTGGTAAACTAATCCACGGCCTTTCTGGCGCAGCCGTCTGTCTAGGATAGATTATACACGCTATGCCTGTCTTGCGCCCAGAGCGTCCCTCTATCACCGCTTCCGCTCACAGCACGAGCTCCTGGGCTGGGACTCGCGTTATTATATACGACGGGCTATCAAACTAATCATTCTGCAGTAATGGCGTCATTCTCCCGAATCGTCGATATTCTTCTTACCACTCCGGCTCCTAACCTGACTTACTCCATTGGCGCCTCTCCCCCGTAGGCCTACCCCCCACCATCCAGGCCCCTTCAATTATCCAACTTAATTTTAATGTACCTTTTTAATTGGGCCTTCGGCTAAAAAGGCTCTCGCGACAGTTGAATGCATTTTTAGTTGTAGTTTATAAATTTAATTGGTCACGCTTTGTCGCGGTCATATTTAGCTATATTTTCGTTATTACGTAATTAAGAATTGAAAATACAAAGATTAAAAATTGCAAACTGCAGATTGGACGTTTTTTATATCTGTCTATTTAATTACAGTAAATTTTTGGACGACAGTTGATAAGCATAATTTTTTACTGAGAAATTTTTTTTATAAACGTGATACGATACATAAAAATTAAGAATAATTATTTACATTTTAAAAATTAGCACTTTAAACTATTTCCAGCGAGTCTATACACCTTATCCCATAGAAAAGTGAAGACAAGAGCAGAGCGGGATAAAAGCCCGAAGCCAATATCGCACGCACAAAAAAAACGGAGAAACACGTAAGGGTCGATCGCGCATGAATCAGATGAGCGGCGAGATGAGAGAAGGTGATGCGGCTCCGGTCATAAATAAAATAATCCAAGAGCCATTACGCATCCGAGATACAGCGCCGCAGGAGCAAAGAATAAGGAAAAAAAAAGGCGAACGCGCGGCTCCACAAAGGGAAATAATTAGCGCTCACAGAGATAGCGCTAATCTAGACGTCCGACATTAGTCTATCGACCGTCCGAATAGCTTCGTATCAACCGCGAAAAAATTGCACGTCGCCCTGGAAGTATCTTCTCCACGCTGCGCCCTGCGATCGAGGAAAGTCCATCGCTAATCCGTGGAGGTCCCCCCGCGAAAATCCATTAGCCGCGCCGACACCCAGCCAACACCTCACCGATCAATCGGTTATCGCGGAAAAAGAAGAGGTCGAGGAGGGGGGCCTTTGCGCCGGTCACACAGAAGCCGACGCGGCTAATGACTCTGTCCGCGGTAATCTCGGGTGTGTATCTGTCGGGGGCTACCTGGGGCCCACCTACTTGGAATCACGAGAGAGAGAAAGGAACGAGCGAGGCGCCGGCGTCCATCTTGACTATCTCCTTCTCTCTCCGGCGAACCCGCGGACACGCCCGAGTCGGATAAGGGCGCGACTCGCCTCGTTTTAACGAGCTCTGAGGCGGCGGCGGCGGCGGCCGACTTCGGCTGCCCTCGTCCTTGTTTCTTTTGTTTTCTTTTTTTGTCCTCCGAGGAGATCTCTTGGCAATTTGTTTCTTCTCTCCCCTTTGCAAGGCCTTCGCCCGGGGTCCCGATGCATATATTGAGAGCCTCGCGGAATTTAGGCGCGTTCCCCATGCCGATTTATACCATTTCGGATTTTAAGAAACACCGCCGTTTTAATGCAATTAACATTCGAATCGAGAGAGAATAAATCAATAAATGAAATATTGGTAATAATGGGTATGGTAAAATTGCGTAAAATATAATTGGTAAAATATATATATTAGCCTACTAATTATAGCAATCGACGTCTTTTTTTAGAAGTTCGTAATACGTGATTTTAAAAAAGTAACTTATACCTCTTTAAGTTCAAATGTAACGAACGTTTTATCAGATATAACTTTTGAGCTTTTTAAACTGTCTTTTAGTTTGTTTAGTTAATATTATTATTTTCAAACTAATATTTTACCACACGAGGTAAAATATATTTCTAAAAAAAATACTTCAGTGTTCCGTAATGCAAGTATGAATAAATTGTGAACTTTACGAAGGTGGCAAATGAGTCACCAAAACGTCCTGTTATTTAACAAAATGACTCGTTAAATACGCGTTTTTTTATTATTTAAATAACTACATCGATCATTAACACTTCTGACCCGCAGACATATAACAATCTTGCGTCCACAAAGCAGAGGCTCGAGCGAGCTCAAAGCACCGACGCATCTGCAATTCATTCGTCTGATCGGTTCAGCAGCCTTGATCTTAGTTTTCGACAAACGAATTATTTATCATTGCACTTCAATTACCAATGAGGCTGGCCGATCGATCAGGCTCGATGGCTTTGCGTATCGCTAAACAAACGAGGAAAAAAGTCTTTGAGCAAGAGCCACTCGATCGCGCGTTCTCTCGCACCCACGAAAATCGTCGCCTTTGTCGCCGGGCTAATTTTAAATTGCAGCTTTGATCGCGATCGGGCCACGATAGGGAGGAAAGGAGGAAGGGAAAGAAGGCGCGAGAAAGCGCCAAGGAACAAAAACCATCGATAAAAGGCGGGGGAGTGAAATACAAAATGAGCGAGCGGGTCGCTGGGGCAGTCTCCTGAATGTCGCTCGAGCTAGGCACTGCTTCGTGGTTTTCTTGAGTATGCGGCACTCGAAGTAAGCATTTCAATGTTTCAAATAAAAACATTCTTTATTTTTTTAACTAGCTGTGTTTTTATTTTATTTATTAATTTTTTGCTACCTCGAGATAAGAATTTAACTTTACAAAGAAAAATAAAAGAGTTTTTTTTTCTGTGTATTTGATAAATAATTGAACATATGACACTAGAAGAGAAAGTCATACCTTTAGATAATAAATTTGAATCGAAATTTAGAAGCTTCTTTAAAGGAACCAATAAACGCCATTTTTAGTTCGATGTTATACAGATTTTTGTGAGAGAATATGTCATTTTTTGCTCATTTGAAAAAGTACATGCGAGTAAAACTAATATTTTCATTTTTATTTGAAGAACAGAACCTCGTTTAATTGAAATAGAAAGAACTTCATTTCATTCACTACGAAACAATAATTTTTATAATCTCATCGAAATCGATTATCCGAAAATGCAATATTCCCCTGATCATAATTTCTATACTTAGATAAAATAATATACCATTAGCCTCCATATGCTTTAAGATAAAACTTATAAGTGTACATAAGCATATACAATGAAAAAATATATCTAAACATAATAAGAAACTATTTTTATGAAATGACCTATACCATTCTGGATATAGCACATAACTAAAGCTGCGCATATTTTTCATAAGCATACTTCATACACCATTTACTAAGAGCAGAAAAGGGTAAACTATATTCACTGTACAATGAAGGACGTAATAACGAAATATGCATAATGCGCTTAAAAAGACATTAAATAAAAGTAATTCGGATAAGCCGCGGTGTGGCGTGGGAGGGAGGATTAACCCGCCGAGTTGGCTGTGCACACACCTCTTTTTCAGGCAGTTAGCCCGGCGTGGACACACCTAACGCCAAGCGGTTCCCCCGGCCGCGCAGACTCGGGGGTGGTTCACCTCGGGTGCCAAATGTGGCGCCACCTCGGCAGGAAGCGGCGGAGGAGGGAAACGCCCGGGGGGTAGAAAAGGAGGGGGCGAGGGAGCGAAGGAGGCGGCGAGCACGCTCGTGCGATATCGACCGCCCGACCAAAGGGGTGGCGAATTTTTCTTCCCTCGCGCGACTCGACGGGGCTCGAGGAAAAGTGCCGTGCTAATCGAATCAGGTGCGGCTGCGACGGAAAAAAATGGGAGCGGGTTCGACCGAAAACTTCCTCTGGACGCTTAATAAATTTATTCCTTAATTAAGCCTGAACTAAAAATCGAACTTATACTACTTGGAAATTGATGCGATGACGGTTTGCTGCTTTTTTTTTTTGGACGGGAGAGGGAGAGTCTCTGACGTGGGTGAGAGGGGAGTATACTTTGGCTTTCCCGTGGGAGCGAGACGAGCACTTTTGCGCTTGACAAATATTTGAGCGATGGAAAAGTAAATACGAAGGGCTGGATGCGCGATGCATTACACGATTTTTATAGTATATCTGGGGGCGTAGAAAAACTTTTTCCCGTTAAATGATGATACTACATGGGATGTGGTGATTTCTGATATTCGACATTTTCTATTTCGTCGCATTTTTACGGTCCTGGAATGCATCAAGTGCGTAAAAAAATTTCTGTTATATCAGAGAACAAAATGAAAAAGACGATATTTATAAAAATATATATATGCAAAATGGAACTATCCATAATCTAACGCAGTTGTTTAGATTAATGCGTTTGTTGTTCTTTAAAGTGATCACTTCTTACTTCAGTCTATATCAAAATTCTATATCAAAAAAGCTTTTCAAACTGTCGTATTAAAAAGACTTTATGAACGTTTATACAATACCATTGAAATTTCCTGAACGTAATAAGTTTTCTTGTATTTTTGAATAAAATCTTTAAAAAAACAATTTCAAAGTAAAAAATAGACTTTCAAAAGAAATCAGTTAAGTTACGCAGTAATTAAAAAATAAAGTAAATATTCAATCAACTACTCAACAAAAGCTTCACAAAAAGATATCTTCGTCCCTCCCAATTCGCGTCTTCGCAAATGTACTTACATCTCACACAAGACGCTTAACTTTGACAAAAAAAAAAAAAACAAAACCGGAAAAAAGAAATCTAGTGGAAGAAGGTAGTAAACGGTTACCTCCATAAAGGGCGGCGTCGGCCGGGAAAGCGCTCAGGGAAAAATCGGTCGCGGTGGCGGTTATACCTTCCTCCTTTGAGGGTGCGCCCCCTGCGCTCCTCCTTTGAGCGACGAAAATAACACGATGGGGAAGTGCGAAATTGATACGCGAAAAATTCACCTTTTCAGCGTAAAACCGCGCGCGCAGTCGTCTCGAGTGCCCTCGCGCTCGATCTCTTTTCGCTTGGTTTGCGAAACGAGAAGAGAATGCGGTCGGAATCGAGTGCGCGCTCTCGTATACGCTGTATACGCGTTCGCGAGAAATTGAGACTGAAAATGGGAAATTTTATTGGAGACGCGCAGCAAGATACTCGTGTAGGTGTTCGCTCGCGCGGCTTGATGTAATTCAACTTGCAGGCGGTGTAATTGCAATCGACAGAGCAATCCTGCTTAATTGAGGGGCATTCTCTTAAGGAGGTTTGTTGCTATAAAAAAATTAACGGATGAATCGAGATCCGATCCGAAGATAAAGTACATTGTACTGTGCGATTTCTATAGGCTGTATGACAAAAAACAGTTTTTTTTGCACAGCCATGCACCAAATTAAAGAAACGGTGCTCATTTTTTTTCCAACCACGCTCCAATTTTCGCCTCGAGCTCGGGTCTCTTTGCTTACATAAACGGCATTCTTGTTGTGCAACATTCAAATTGAGTTTAATTTGCCGATAAGATTACTCCGAATAGCTGGCGCGATAATAAGCGCGGACGTACGTCGTTACCTAATTTTACAAGTATTATAGCACTTATACACAAAGCGATAGTCGAGTGACATATTGCAATTAGTATATTCTTCCTGTTAATATACGAAAAAAAAAGAAGCGCAGAGGCACCCCTATGATTTGAACACTCCATCGTATATTATTTGCGAGTGCGAAAGAAGCGCACTAGGCGCGCAAAAAAAAAGAAAAAAAGAAGAGGATGGAAGAAACGTGCGCGGAATACGCAAGGCGCGTGTCGCTACAATGGTGCTGATTGAAAATCAACCGGACCGATTTAACCGATAGCCTGGGCTGCCGCTCGCCGCTTATTAGGGATGCACCGCGCCGAGAGAAGGCTAGACCTCGTCTCTTCCGGCCGAGGTGCCTCGACCCTGTAATTTGCGGCGGTCCCCGGACAAAAGTAAAAAAAGGAAAGAAGCTAGGGACGCACGGAACGGCGGTAACTAGCATGAGGCGCCTCGCATTGTCTCCAAGGAGAATTGCTAGAGCAAGCGCTTTTTTGCGCTTTTTTACGGACGCGGTGAAATTGCTCGTTTTCCGTGAAGGGAGCCAATATCAACGCGATCCTCCTTTTCCTCAATTTTCCAATTTGTGGACTAACGTCGCTACAGATATTTACATATTTCATCACTAAGAAAGTGTTCATAAAATAAAATTAATATATGTGTATCGACGCCTTTTATAAAGACTAGAACATTTTAATTTTTTTTTTTTTTTAAAGAGCTCGTCTTTAATCTTAATATAATGACCGACGTAATTAAACTGAGAATAATACAATTTTTATTTATAAATTTAAATCAAAACTTCAGCTTTTTTCTAAAAAAAATCTGAAATCTACATTTTTTATTAAAAACGACGATGTATTAAAGACAATTAGTTACGATTAAATTAAAACATTAAATTTACGATTAAGTGAACAAAAAAATTGACAATCATCAAAAGTAATATTTCTAATTTAAAGTACGATAAACAAAATAGTAAAAATTCCTCTAAAATTTATTTCAGTCTATTAAAATCTATTTTCGGCCACTCCAAAAGCTCACGAAATGATCGTCTTAGCGTTAATTTCTTAATATCAATCACTCCACAGACGATAAATTGACTCGGAGATGATTATCTTTGAAATAAGGAAGACAGTATTTCTCCAGAGCCACGAGAACGAAACAACTCGATCGATGTGGCGAGTAAGTATAGTGAATCTGAAGAAAGCGATAACGAACGGGGCACGATCGTAAATTACTCGAGTCGGGCTGGAAGGGTGGGGGCGGAACGAGGCCGGGCGCGACAAGTGCACGGAGCCAGGCGACTTTGAGGCGCGTTAGCGCATGAAATTTGTCGTCTCACTCCGCGTCCGCGGCTCTTATCTCGCTTTTATAGCGCTTTAATCAATTTATCCCGTTGTCCCTCTCGCCCCGTTATCGGCGTCGCGACATAGAGGTTATCGGGAGGGCCCCGCTCTTTTATCGCTAATGACGCCGTCTGGAGGACACGCGGGTCCAGGCCCTCACTCGCGCTACGGGGGGAGACGGTAATAACACGTGCGACTCTTTGCGCTCCAATTGCGCCGAAGCGGCTCTTTCGGGGGCGCGGGCGGGCTTATCGAGGTCCCGCGGCTTCAGCTTATCGGACGAGTAAAAAAGAAGTTTGATTGCGAGAAGCTGGAGCGACACTTCGGTTCAGTTGAGAGATAGTAAACTGTTTTACTGATGTGTTTCCCCTTTTTTTGCGATGAATATTGCGAGCCTTCTGAGGAAGTAGTTTCTATGCATTGAGTTCGGTTGATTGTAGGGAATTATTAGATAATTGTTTGCTAATGTTCCTGGGTGTGTATATTTATTTTTGAGGAGTTTGAGTGTTAAATAGCGCGTTTCCAGTGTCGGATTTCAAGGATAAACAATGCTAAGGAAGAGCCCGGGGCGCCTGTATTGCAAACGAAAATTTCAGTGTCCCGTGTAAGCCGTCTTTCGAGTGGCTGTCTTTCAAGACAGCCGACTTCCCTTTGCCATCTGTCGGACAATGGAAAAACAGACTCGCTCTTTTGTAAACGACCACAAGACCGCCGAAAATCAATCCTCTCTTGCTCCTTGTGCCCGGGAGAGAGCAGGAGCGTTAATTAACCGAAAGCAAGCTTAAACGAGTGCCTAGTCCTCTTGAAAAAAGGATTATGGTCTTAACTCTGGGAAAAGCCTCTTCAAACCTTTTCCTTTTTTCCGCCCGTTTCTTCCTTGATTTCCGACCAGATAAACAGTGCACAAATAAACACTGGGGATATTAGTTTGTAGCTTTTGTTTAAGTCCTAGCGGAAGGTTAATGAAACGTGTTTTCTTTAAAATAAAATTATTGTAGAGAGACAAATGTAGAATAAAAATTACTGCTGTTCTTTGGCTGCATTATTTTTGTAATGAATTTTTAATTGTGATAATTAATGAGAATTATTAATACTATTTTAAAATATATTTTTTTTATGAAAAAATAATTGTTTCAACAAAATTTAATCAAGAATGCTATAATTTTCATATCGTCATTTTGTAAGTTAAATAATCGGTTGAGAAATTTTATAAAATTCTCAAGTAATCGTATTAAAAAATGCAGAATTTTTAAGTACAACTACAATTTATAATAAAAATTAATCTTTTATAAAAATCGTCACAAAGTTAAATGCCGTAACAAAAAAAAGGGAAAACAGAAGTAAAACAAAGCCACGAAAAATCTCATATGTCAAAACGTCACTCACGAGTCTCCAGGTATATGAATCGCTACTCGCAAAGCGCAGACGGGCTGTAGGCTGTGTTTGATCACGGCGACGAGCGTACCCCTCCCCTCTCGAGTGGGCGACAGTCCCGCGGTCGTTTTTCCCTGCGAAGGTGTCTCCGATATCTCGCAGCACGCGGGCGTTCGAACTAACTCCCAAAAAAAAAAGAAGAAAAACTGTCCTACCACGGAAGAGAGAAAGTCAGCGGGGGGATATCTGCACACGAGCAGAAGAGGGCGAGAGAAGGCGCCGCGCAAACAGGCGGCCGCGCTTCAGAGGCAGTAAGTAAGTTGGTTAAACAGCGGTCCTAAAACATTCAAACGACAAACACCAGGCAGCCGGCGGCCTCCTCGCAGCCGGCCCGCGCCGGAGGACGAGAGAATTCGAACGTCCATTAGCGAAGTTTGCACGGCGGCGCCTCTGAAGTCGACGGTGCGGATCCACCGCGAGAGAGCGCACGCCGCAAATAAAACGCCAAACAATTTTTGTCCTCCTATTTTTGCTTCTTCGGGACGCGATCCTTGCTTCTTCCCTCTTTTTTTTTTATATTCTTCTATACCTTCCCTGCAAGCCGCGGCCTTCGAGGCTTACAGGATTTCCAGGTCCAACCGATACGCCGGGCTTTACCATACTTTATCAACCGACGCATTTTCTTTGAATTCTTAATGCACTGTATGTGTGCAGAAAGGGTTTATGAACTTGCGCAATATTCGATATTCTTGTATAGCTGGTAGCGTTGTATTTTTATTATATTTTTTTTTTTGGGAAACTGTTAGCGATGAAATTTAGTAATGTTTACTATATGGAGAATTTTTTAATAAAAAATATGAATACAGCTAAAAACAGTTATTTAATCGTTAAAACATTTTTTTTTTCAATCAGCAATTATTACTAAATGAATTAAAATAGTTACCGATATATTTCATAATTTTAAACCAAAGTGAGGCAGACTTTGCCAGCTATATAATTTAAATTTTACGGAAAAGACTAGTGAATTTACATGTACTCCGTGCTCTTACAAAAAAGAAAACCCATAGTTCTCGAGTTCTCAATTTAATAATTATAGATAGCAATTTTAATGGTAGGAATTAATCTTAAAAGTGCAAGTTAAATTATATCGTTCGGAAATGTTCAATCACCTGGC
This sequence comes from Sycophila sp. Sp_5, assembly GCA_018906775.1. Taxonomy (NCBI): domain Eukaryota; kingdom Metazoa; phylum Arthropoda; class Insecta; order Hymenoptera; family Eurytomidae; genus Sycophila; species Sycophila sp. Sp_5. Next base: position 12,142 of record JACCID010000084.1, read on the forward strand.
CGAGGCATATAACATTTGCAACTGTCGGACGTGATTGTACATGATATCTTATTTACAACTGCGTAAAATATCGATAATTTTCGTACTAATTTAAGCATTGCGTGCTAAATGATTAAAATTCTACATGCTCTCACGATTACGTTATACATTTCGTCATTTTTCATACACGCGTCTTTTTCGTAAACTTCATTAAAAAATTTTCTCCCCAAGTATAAATAATTACTTCAACAATTTTTCAGTGACTTTTCTGTGCGCAATAATGAGAGACCACCAGCTTCCGCGCAAAATTTTGAGCGCGAAAAGGAGCTTTTTGCTTTTTGCAAAGCCAAGCAAATTATCTCATCGGCATTCGAGGGGATATACTTGACCAAAAAAGAAAGAAGAGTCAGAAAGACTTCTCTTTCCGAACTCTTCAGCTGACACACTTGGAGCGGCAACGAGCGTGCGCGTAATTATCATAAGAGTTCGGCGAACATGCGAGAATCGCCGCTCACATTATGTGTCTTTCTCCTTTTCCCCGAGATTGACTTAACAAACCTACCGACGCGCCGCGGCGGCGAGCAGCTATTGACATTTTCCTCGTCACCGCAGTTGCCGACGAAAGGAAAATAAAAAGGAAAGGACTACTTTTCGCCTGGCGTTCGAGACGTGTATAATCGTGCGCGTGAGAGGAGAGGAGAGCACAGGGGGCAAGGGGGAAGCTCTTGGCTCGTTTCCACGGACGTGGAGCGCAAATTACGCGATTTCGAGAAATGTTTACACCGACAAAGTATGTAAGTGCTCATACTTTTTTGCGGCGACTCGTATGCGCCTGCGTTTATATTCAGTTGAGTCGAGATCCTCGAGAGGCGTGCACCGTTTTTTAATACGACATCATTAAATTTTCTATATTTTGAAAACTAATGTGCCTTCTTTCTCTTATCGAGGAGCTCATAGTTGCCGACAACACCAAGACTTTCTTGGTCTTGTCTTTGGTATTATTAGATCAAGGTAGGACGGATCTTCTTTCTAATTTTCAAAAAAAAGAGCCAGTCTATTTTACTAGAATATACATTAAAAAAAACAAGTTTGAATCTATTTCGAAATTAAAAATTTATTAAAATAATATAGTTTAACACCAAGACAAGACTTAACCACAAGTCTTCAGCAGTTCAATAAAAGTAATAGAAGTAAAATATTTTTAATGAAAATTATGTTAAAATCAAGGCAATTACACCAATAGAAAAGACGACCAAGGCTCGAAGTCTTTATTTTATCTCAAGATCAATTCAGGGCTTTTAAATCTCACGTCTTTTCTCATCTTACGGCAGCGCTAGGCCCATAAGAACAAACGATCCCCGGATGGCGCTATAAGTAAAACGAGAGTGTAAATAAAACGAGAAGCGCGGCGATATAATGTGAGAAGAGTTTGAAGTCTATCCGCGGGAGCACGAGTGGTATACAACAAAGCGAAGGAAAAGAGGAAGAGAAACGAGCGGACCGAAGGAAGAAAGGCGAAAAAAGCGAGCGAGTCCAAGAGCCCGTGGCGGGTGGAGGGACGGACGGGCAGGCCGGGGGGATTGTAAAAAGCGAACGAAGTGCTGCTGCGATGGAAAGGGCCGCGGGGGAATTCCGTGTATTCGGCCCGACTGGCGCCAGCGTCCGCGAGAAAAGAGTCCGCGCAATTTCGCGTATTTTTGCGCTGCGCACTTACGGGGAAATCCGGGGCCGCGCAGTCAGGGCTCCTCATTATGTTTCGGTAATTAGCCGGATCGCGGCGTGTTTTCAATTTCGCTCAAAGGCGCCGCGAGACGATGTCTGGCGCCCCCGCGACGCGAGAGTCCTGCCCGCCGAGCGGCTGTAGGCTCCTTCCTTGCCTGCCCCCCTTCGTCCGACTCGCCTCTTCTCTTATTTTTTTTTTATTTTTTTTTTTACATTGGAACCATGGGCGAGACTTTTTCGACGGGCATTGTCATGCACGCGAGCGGAAATCCGCGAAAGTCGCGCAGAAAAGTCTCGCTGGTGTCGGTGGTTGCTCGCAGCTTTTATTTAATTGGCTTTCTGCTTATGCTATATATGTAAGATATTCTTGTATTTAATTATATCAATTTTTTGTTGTATATCAGAATTCAAATGCAAAAATTGGATGATGTAAAATGCGAAAATTTAGAAAAATGTTCGCATTATAATGACTGTTTATTTATTTTGTCAATAAAATAATTATCTTATAGTTGGAAAAATTATAAAATAGAGTACTAAGATATAATTTAAATGCAGTATCTCGAAGATATCGATAGTATCCGAAGATAAAATAGTGTTGAAATAATAATAATACTAATACTAATTCCATTAACAAAAATAATCAAATTCACACCTACACCTATACGAGACCTCTTTCCTTAATTTCTATTCTATATTATTTAAAGTCAGTAAATTGACAATTAGCTTACAAAAATTTAATCATTTCACCTCATGTAAAATCTCTCAATCTCTAATTCAATATACACATACAACAACGTGTTTCATTTTTTTTAATAACTTGAAAAACGAGAAAAGCGAGGGCGATGTCGAGTTAAGGAAACTCGAATTGGCCAGAGGCCGGCCATAAAAAGCGGAAGCCGAGAAGAAGCGCGGAGAGCTTCCAGAGGAAGGAAGGAGCCGGCGAGAGATCGTCGCGCGCCTCTGCAATTTATGGCGCGCGCATGCGAGGAGAGCGGAGACAATGGGGCGTCCGGCGGCGCGGCTGGCCGTCCAATCGTCGTCGCCATCGTCACCCGGAGGTGGCTCTGATGGAAATTATGATTGGAGCGGTGCTGGACCTAGTTGACGGCTCTGAATTGGCCTCGCCCGGCACCCCAGACGCATACGGTCAATTGACCGGGACGAGTGGCCCTCTCTTCGCTCACCATTATGCAATTCGAACGCTTGGCTTCGACATTTTCTGGGTTGCCGATGTCGTTGAAAGCCTTAGGACTCCCTCGATTTCTTATGCGAACATTGCTAATGTCCCTCTAAATTTAAAGCAAATTAAATATATTTTGAGTAAATGAATCTTCGCGAATTTGAAGTCATAAGTCTTTCGTTTATATAATATTTGAAAGAATTATAAGACAATACAAGTTTGACAGTTTAATAAATATGTTCAAGTTTTCTATAAAGGGCGATATTACTGCCTGGAAAAAAGGCAGTTATTGTTCTTTTTAAAAGTAGTTTTTTAACATACTATAAAATATTCATTTCAAAAGAAGGAACTTTCTATCTTTCAGAATGTAGTATCTTTCTTTATGGATGTAATAATTAATAGGTCGAAATCTTGTTTAAAGAACAACTACCTTCATTAAAATACTGAATTTCTTATTTTTGTCCCTGATATATTCAAATACCAGCTTAGAAACGAAAGTATTTCATTCCACTGTAGATTAAGTCGGACATATTGAAGGTATTTAACGAAGGTCGACCTTTTTACCAAATAGTAAAAACCAGTATAATCTAAAACTCATGAGGCACTCTACTCTGTATAAAGTGACATAAACTCGTTTAAAGAAGAAATATTGAATCTCCAGAGAACGATTGAACCTCAACCGACGAGTTGCAGGCTCGATCCCGGAGTCGAACAATATTACCATCTACGAGTTAAAAAAAAAAAGTCCTGGTCCATAAACGGACAAATAAGCTAATAAAAAGGGGTGAGCGAGAGAGAAAACGGACGTGGCGAGTGGCCGGACGGTCCGGTCGCCGGCGCGCTCGGCGTTAAGCAGGAAGCCGTCCCGCCGCAGAGCGGACCCATTAGAGCCTTTCCTCCCTCCACTGTTCTCGTAGCGCTCGCTCTTCTGCCAATTCATTTTTGCTCAATATGAGAGGCGTCGTCCCTCCTTCCATCTCAGAACGCTCGTACATGGCCGTACCGACTTCCTCTTTTTCGCGGCCGATAAGGCGGCAGCGTACCGCCCGCATAACGAGCTTGAATTATTAATCGCGCATGCGCGACTACACCGAGCTCAGGAGACTGTATACAGACAAACGCCTGAACAATGGGCGTGAGACAACCACCGCGACTCTTAACGAAGCTTCCTTAAGATGCCTTCATTATTTATCGATTAATTAACCGCGTAGCCAGAAGATCGATCTCCATTGCGCGCAGCTCGAAGTTTCCCCAATTACGCGCGAAAAGACGGGAGAGCTCCTCTGCAGGAGGATCGCTGGTGCGCTTTGAGAAGCTTTGAGCGCGCCACTGACCAAAGCTCACCTCTGACTGTCAATCAAGCGAACCGCCGTGAAGTTCGCTACGGGACGGTGGTGCAGGGCTGAAATATAGATGCGCGCGGGGGCTGAAGTCTACATCAGAGAGGACGCTGCGACCATGAGAGAGAATGGGGAAGCGAGGCGTCGAAACTCGTGCGGCTGCGGCGCTTCATTACCCTCTAGTGGGCTCCTCGCGGGAGCGCCTCCGCCTCCGCAAGGGGCGTAGGCTTTGATGTCCGCGTTGTTTTGCGTCTCGAGCACCCGAGCGACACATGCGCGGTCATTTTACTACGCGCACGCGCCACCTCAAGGACCGAGCGGGGCGGCCCGACGCGGGGGAGGTGCGACGCGGTCAAAGGGACTTTGAGGCGCGAGGTGAGACTTCCTCTTTCCCTTAGCTTTTTGAGGACCTGCTTTCTGTGGTTTTTTAATGGAGGAGACCGTGTGAGATCAGACCGGACCAGACGATGGGGTGTGCGCGTGTTCCGGCATTGAGGAGCGGCGGGGACGTGATGAGGTACCAACTGATCGTGCGCGTAGGTTTAGGGTGTGACTATGGTTTAATCGTTTGTCTAGACGTCACCTTTTTCCCCCTTTTTTCAACAAGTTTTATTATTTATAGTGATATTATTTAATTTTTTTATTTCAATCTTTATGGAGGATAAAAATTATTTTTAACATTTTTTAGACCGTGACATAATCTTGTTTTTGATTATTGAAGATTAGAGACGAATTTTATTGAAATAAGAGTAACTAATCCCAAAAAAATCTTAATCACTCAAGAAAACTAGTGAAATTATAACAATAATTCGACTTTAGGTCCGCCAATTCTTTAAAAGAGGATTTATGTTTATTTAAATTATTTAATTCTTACATTCTAATTGTTTTTTTTTTACAGAATTAAGTTTGCTTTAAAAAATTAGCTCTCAACAATCAAAAAAAAACATTTCAGATAAATTACTTTATTTAGAAAACGTCAGTTATGTGCGAGTCTTGATAATTTCGCGAGGAGCTTGCAAGTTAATTTACCGAAAAAGGATTTCGTAAGGACTGCGTAAAAATTATGCGCGGCTGTGCACGCGAAGAATGTGACTTAGTTTACATCGACTGGTACCTCGTTAAAGGCATTAAAAACAAAACCTCTAAAACGTAAAAGCCAGCGTTGCATAAACACGCAAAACAACGCGCTGGCAAAATATTCGTGCGGCTAATTCCTTTTGCGCTCCCTCATGAGTTATGCAGCAAGAAAGAATTTCCCTTAAAAAAAAAAAAACAAACAAACAAAAAAAAGACCGCCGCAGCGCGCAAAGCCACCGCTCCCTCCAGCCTCTCTTTCTCTCTCTCTCTCCTCGTATTAATTACTCCCGGACACGAATATTGTCATATTAAGCAAGAAAACGAAAACGAAAGGCGCGCCGGCTGGAAAAAGAGAAGGCACAAACGTAACCAGCGTATGCAAAAAAAAGGGGCAAGGAGCCACGGAGAGAATCCCAGGCTTAAAAAAAAGGGGGGCACACGTCGGAGTGAAGAAACGAGCGGGGCGGAAAAAAATGTACCGGCGAACGAGGTAAAACGCGCGCACAGAGCTGCTGCTCGCGAAAGTGGTCGCCGTCTCTTTTTCTCTCTCTCTCCCTCTCGCCGCCGCCGCCGACGTTTCTTAAGAATATAACGAGACCACGAAGTGCAGTCGAGGGTGGTCCGAGCAGCGGGCGCGCGCGCGAACAACTTTTTTGCCTTTTGCCTTTTTTACCCTTTCTCTCTCGCTCTTTCATTCTCTTACAGGCGAGGAGGCATTAACGGGCGCCTCGAAAAGAGGTAAACTTCTCCCGGGACCTGCGCTCGCGCGAGCCTCCTTATTATCTCTCTATCTTCCTTCCTCGCGCTTCTCTCGCCTCCATCCCCCCTTCGTCTTTTTTCCTCGTCTGCCTCTGTCTTTTCCCTCGTCTGCGCTCAGACTTCGCCAAGGAAGCAAGATGAGAGACTCAATTTTCGCGTTAGGTGTAGGAAAATTCTATTATGAGGATAATTAATGAGGAACCTCCGTGGGAATTCTTGTAAAATCCGGAATTATGACAAAAAATGTTCCTTTGCACAAAAAAAAAGAGGAACACAGAAAGAGAGAGAGAGAGGAATTAATCGTAGACTTAATTTCAGTGAAAGCCCGTGTATTAAGGGATCGGAGGGTAATGAGTTAAAAGAGCGAGAGAGAGAGAGAGATGAGGGTGGGAGTGGAGCAGCTTGAGTCTCAATCAAATTAAAAAATTGATATACACATCCTGTCTCGGTGAGCATAATACGCAATCTCGCATCTCGCTCCCTCCGAAGTCCGTAACCAGACGAGCGGCAGCGGCTGGAGGCGCGTCGCCGCGTTATGGCCTGCCATCATCGTCCGCGAAGGAGGCGAGGAAAAAGGAAGGAGATAGAAGGGAGAAAAGGTCTCGGGAGAACGGAAGAGAGAAAGAGAAAGAGAGAGAGGGCCGGTACGATGGTTACCTTGGTAGGAGATATAATGTAGCCAGCTGTAGGCACCACCGCAGTGGTAATCACATGTTTGTTTAACCTCCCAAACCCCTCATTCCCTACGCGAGGATTTTGCTGCCTCTCCTCGTTTGCCTCCTTCTCTCTCTCTCTTTCTCACTCGGCCGACCACCCTCCTTGCCCGCGAGCCAGGCCGGATTCACGAATACGGATCTTTCCTTTCTTTTTTTATTATTATTATTCGCTCCTCCGTTTTTTTCTTCTTCGCGACTGCGTGCGTACACCGAGCGAGCACAGCCTCCCCCTATTCCGTCCGAGCAGTCATTCATTTTGACTTTGTGAAAGGAAGCCTCTTGTAACGGTGAAAACATTACCTCGCCGCTGCTGACTTAAGCGCGAGCGGCTACAGTTTCTTTGCCCCGGTGCTGAGTGAGAAAATATCGGAGACTACCGATAATCGCCTGCTCCCCCTCCCCTTCGTCTTTTTTATATTCATTCATTTTTTTTTCTTCTCCTGTCACGGGTGTACACATGCCACTGATATATAAATTTCTGGGTCCAATTATCGCATTAATTGCACGCAGAGTAGAACTTTTTTTCTTCTTCCTGTCCAGTGGCATAAATAAGCGTCCACTTCGTTTCGGGGGCTGCGCCGCCGGGGTACTCTTTACACCCGGGGAGGTGATGGACGAGCTCCCGAGTTACGGCGGCAGCCTCACGGAACGCATTAATGGGCCGCAGATTTAACGCGCTTTAAGCCCCATAAAGGCCGGCAGCGCCGTTTTTCACCCCCTGCCCAGTCCTTGCCTCGGCAAACTACTCGTTTTGCCGCGCCCGGCACAATGTCACGAGCGACCCTCGCCACCGGTCGTTTTAAATAATGCCCATCGGTGAAGGGTTACCGCGGATCGAGTTTATTAATGAACCGTGTGGAATCTCACCACTGGGATAGCGTGTCCCTATTCAGGAGCTGCTTGAGCGACTCGTTGACTCGTCATTCAAAATTTAAGCCCGATGATGCGCTGGCCGAGTAAAGGGAATACACGAGCGGTATTTAAGTTTCATTTTCATTATCTTATGGAGCGCATGTACATCCATGCATGTTTATGTACCTCGATTTACCGGAAAATATTTGTAATTGATGTTTTATATCTGGACGAGTGTTTAATTAAAGTTTACGGTTCACTGGGAAACAAGTCATTTTTTATTAACGAAGGAGGAGGTTCTAAATGCAGCCGACACACGCGAATGGCACGTCATAGATCGAGGGGTTTTGCTTTAGTACAACTTTACACTCCCTCCATTAAGTTAAATATATTGCACCTGCACCGACCCTACAGCCTCTTTATTATTTTTTTTTATCTTCCAGTCCATATTTTCATTCACCCTCTTTCAATGTATTATTCGCAAGATCTCGATACAATAGAAGAACTTATTGTATTTAAGCTCGCCAGGTACATTTTTATACTGATTCTTTATAAACTCGAAGTCACAGTCAACTCTTCTGTACACCAGCATTGTTAATAAACGGCAAGAAGAAAGGGGGTTACATAAATATTCATGAAAACCTTAAATCCATAAATGAAAAAATAAAGAAGCGCGCAAGAGTCCACTTCTGCGCTTCGACATGCTCCGAGAAGGATCGAAGATCACGAGGAAGACGAGAAAGGCAAGAGAAAAATAAATACGAGGAAAGAAAAGATCGAACAATTTTCTTATGCCCGATAAATCGAAGGAAGAGAGCGAGAGCCGGAGGTTCAACGATTCATAGGGCGCGATTACGTGCGGGGCCGCGATTTGGGTCCGCGCGCTCGGCCACGAAAAAAGGGCCTCTCTCTTTTTTGTGTCTCGGGGCCCGTCGCCGCCGCCGCCGAGGAGGGAGGCGGAGCACTGTGGCGCCATGTCGCGGGGGGTCCGCCGCACACAGGTGCACGCCGCCGCTATCTCGCCGAGTGTGTATATAGCTCGACGGTCCCTTTCCTTTCTCTCTCTCCTGCGCCTCCTCCGCCGGCGAGCCGCTCGCCGGTGCCGCTCGTGATGCATCGAACTCGCTCGTCTTTGTTTTTCGGAAATTCAAGACATTCTCGTTTTTTGACTCTTTTTCTGGATCGATTATCTAACGAATTTGTGTTTTTTTTTTCACTGTTTTTAAAGTATTGAAGATTTAATAATTTGGGTAGGTTAATTTCGCATTAATTACAGCATTTATTGTAAGTAGATACCTTTAAGTACTAGAAATTCATAGAAATTCAGTGTCATTCAACTGACTGCTTGAGAATAACTACGTACACGTCGAACTATCCCCGAGCGTATGGTGCATTTATCGCAACTTTTATGAGAATGCTACAATTTTTGAAGATTTTGATTTTATATGACAAGTGTATTTTTAAAAGAAATTATTAAAGAAATTACGAATGCAAAAAATGCATAATTCATTTGCGTTTTTTCTTGTGTTACTAGCCTAATATTCTGTACTTTGTGCGTTTGTTATAATTTCATTTTTTCAACAAATACTGCTTAACTGATTGATAGAAAATGATTTTAATACAATTAATCTAAAAAACCATTATAAAATTTCATATATTTTTATCTGTCTTTCATATCTTTATATCACTGTCGATCAGTCGCATGTTGGTTAGAGACAAACGACTAATCACGCGTTCACATTCAGAGCCCATCAAATTGAGAATACCTGACTTTATTTTTCGACTCGCCTTTCATTTAATAAAAAATTAATTTTTGTACGTATCGAAGCAACGAACTCAAAATGATTTTTTCAGTGCAGTTTAGTGTACAAGATCAGTCAGTAATTCGCGTACCACAAGCAGATAATTATTTCAAGCATCGCTTTGACGAAGCCAAAATTCTTGGAGCTTCCTTTAATCCCGAGGCTCTTCCCACGCACGGCTCTGTTTTTCTGCTCTCAATTTTCTCCCTCCCGGTTATTAACACGGCGCGTCCGCGAGCGCAGACGCTCGTCGAAGGTGGTGCCGATGCCGGGACTCTCTTTCTCTCTCTCACTCCATGCAGCCTCGAGATTTGTGATTTAGATGAGCGCCCCGCTCCACGGACGATCGGAGCGCATACGCGCGCGCAGCCTTTGTTTTAAAAAAGTGAGAGGGAGCGAGAGTGAGAGAGAAGACTATACCTCCCCTCGTGACGGCGGTGAGGGGGGCGCCGGACGGACGCCGGCCCGTATGTATATGCATGCGAGATCGAGACGATCCCGCGCTCTCTACACCCTTTTCCCCCTCGCCTCCTCGCGTTTTTTTCCTCCTCGCTTGCTGGACGAACGGGAGGTTTGAGCAAAAAAAATCACAGGTTCGCGCCGCCGAGCCGGGAGGTGGAGTAATGACGCAGGAAGTCACTTGGGGAGGCTCGCGGCGGAAGCGTTTTCAGCCGCCAACACCGCGTTTTTCGACCAAATGTGCGCGAAATCGCATCGACCTTGTTCTCCGCTCTGACATTAGTCGTGCGGTAATTATATAATTTCGTATATAGCAAGGTACGTATACCTGTACGTTTTATACAAATTTTTATAAAATTTAAAGAAAACTTGAAAGTCTTCTTTTTTTTTTTAAAAAAAAGCAGGGTCGATACGGTCAAGTCGACTAATTAAAATTTCTCCCATTCCAGAGGCAAGCGCCGAAAGTCACGACGAATATTAACGCATCGGGAGCCGGCGATAAAGCATCCTCGCGATGCGCATTCCTCCGGGAGAGGGCTACCGATGGATTCCCAGGCATTTTTTTTTTAAGTCGGAGGCCCTCCGATAATACCGCGCGTCCGCCGAAAGAGCCAGAGGCCAACTCTCGCACCTACCGCAGAGCGATTTTCCATATTATCTCGCGCGAGCAGTGTGCTGAGCTACCAAGCGACGCGATAGCCCCCGGTATTTTTTTTTACGTCGGCGTGCTACTCCTTCCTGGAAATCGACCTTGGATTTTACGAGCCGGCGTTCACTATCTGACTGTGCTATCGCATGTTTTTTTATTTTTATTAGCATTATTATAATTATTATTATTTGTTTGTACGTGGTGACTGTGACCGCGCGCATTATGCACTCGCCTTTAATTTTTCCATTAATGATTCGTAGTATGCGCATTGTGGACTTATTCGTATTTTAATGTGGCTTTGATCGTTCATTTGTTTCTTTGTTATTCGCGAAGTGAAGATCGAATCTTATCTTAATATTATAATATAATTATTGAAGTGCTTCATTTCAGTTGTCTACAATTTTTTATTTTTTTACCTTACTACGAGTTCTTCTAGATAAACTGCAAGATTATCTAAAAAGTACCTCTTTACTGGTTAATTTATTGCAGTTGAACTAGAAATTCAAGAACTGCATTCGAGTGCATTTAAAAATTGCATAAAAATATATATTTTTCTCAACTGTAATGAGGCCTTATTCTATCCCTTTTTTTAAGTCATTCGTTAATTTAATATGTCCGACTCAGCGTTAATGAGCTTTGACGTTTAATTAGTAATATATTAAAAGAGCTTCGTTTCAGTCCTCGTCTTACTTACACCACTAGATATGTACTTTTCTTTAATGTTAGTTTGTTAATAAAAAGTACAAGTGCCTTAAAATGCATTTCAATGTATTCAACAGCATTTTTTTCTCGAATGCATAAAAAAATATCTTCCCTCAAAACGTAAACATAATATGTCATAGTAATTCATAAAATATAATACTAGTGAAGTGTACACAAAATTCATAAAAAGTCTCGTAGCACTAAAACGCCCCTCGAAAAATTGTTACAACTCCCATTATCAATGATAAAAGTTCTAAAAGCCAGGCGACTAACGAAACATTCACACTCAGGACACTCGGCTGATAATAAGCCCTCGTAAAAGGAGGAAGACCATTAAAAGCCGAGCATCGCCGGCAACCTCCCAGGGAATATTTTGAACAATCGTAAAACTCGCTCATAACTCGACCTCGAAAAAAGTCGAGACGAGGTTCTGCAGAGGGGCGGAGGAGCGTCGTCGTCGGTGCGCGCGTGTGGCTATCGATTCGATCGGTAGCGACGCGGGAAAGGAGGAGGACCGGGAGAAAGAGGGAACTCGCGCCATAAATAAGATCTACCGGGATGCCGCGCGCCGCGAGAACACGGGAATCCTTTAGGCCGTTCTAGATAAAGAAGGCCAGGGCCCGCGGACACCTCTCCTGAGCCGCTTGCATATAAAGACCGGAGGGAGCCTTTCATCGCACCGCCGGAGCGCGCGAGCCAACAGCCGGAGATAAAGTTAAAGCTCTCCGCTGATGCGTCCGCTGCTACTGCGCCTTTTTCCTTACGCGCCCGTGGTAGAGTCGCCTCCCTCCCTTTCCTTCTTTATTTCTCTCTCTCTCTCCGCTTTAATCGCGGGATTCTTCGGGGACCGAGGCTTTTCGGCCACTTCGCGCGACGTCCGTGCGCACTCACGAGACCGCAAATCGACAAGACTTTCTCCGAGAGTCTGAGAAATACGTCAGGCTATAGCGGATTCATTCCCTGGGTATGCAGATGAATTTCGGAGCTTTAATGGTGGCTCCTACGGTTTCTTGTGAAGACAGTAATTTTAGTGAAAATTTAAGGGGTTTTTCGTTGAGCTGTAATTTTTCGATTTAGCTCTTAAAAATCTGTGGTTACAGGCTATTAAATTACTAACAAATACTCATTCCCTTAAATAACATTTGAACTATTAGTACTATTTTCTTGATTTCTAGAACTTACACATTTTTTGCTTCATATTCGAATTGGTCATATAAAGAAAAAGTATTTTATTAGAAAAATTATTCAGAACATTTTTTAGTACAAATTTGCCAATAAATTCTATAAGTATCTACTCAATTTTCCCCAGATATTGCATTAATCTTAATGAAAAAGGAAGCAAATCCGCATTTTTATACTATTTATATTGTAACAGAAACTACCTTATCATTTTGATAACTGAAGGAATAAATTATCTTTAAGATAATACACTTTTTTCAGAAATTCTAATAGTTTATAGTTTTTTTTTTAATTTTATAATCTTTGAAAGTTACAACACTAATATGGGACCAAATGTTACAGGCACTCTATAAAATTTAGATTTCCATTACATTCAGCCATACTCGTAAACGTATAAACGATCAATCCACTTTACAAATAGTAATAAGAGATCAACTTTAATTACTGTAAAAGATACCACAATTATTTGACAAGTACTATTGTATAATATTGAATAAATATTGTATACACGGATAAAAATGTTATACTAAAAATTACTATATTTTTTAGCGATGGAAGGATATACTTGGAACGTGAGAAAAATTAGTATATTTTATTTTAAAATTTGCAATACGTGTAGTAAAAATTAAAAAAATATTTATTTATTTTTACTAAAATTATACTAAATTTTAGAATAATATACAGTAATTTTTCTCACATTAAAAGTACGTCCTCCAATTGCTAAAAACTATAGTAATTTTTAGTATAACATTTTTCTCCTTGTATGAAACTTTAATTCAAAAACTACCCTCTCGACAGAGACATATCTCATAACCGACCGCCGAGAAGCCACACTGGCCATCGGAGGAAAAGCAACGCGCATTTCCCGGGCGATGGATGCGGAATAGAAGGAATACGACCGAGGCGAAAATTCGCGTCGGAATGCCGGGCCGCTAATCCGATTGGTCGGGCGCATAACGCCGGCAATCCCCGGGTGCATAGTGGGGATCGCCACCGCGCGTATTCCTCTCCGCTCGGCGCGGATAGACGATGGAAATGCCGGCGCGCGCGCTGCTGCGACGTCGTTTCGCGATGGGTGGCACACGGCGTATCTCTCGCTCATGCGCAAAGAGGGCCCGGGCTGCCGCCGGGGCTCGTGGGAAACGACGGCCACGCCGAGCGGCTCCCGAGTCGTGACTCGCCTGACTCTGTCTCTCTCCCACTCAGCGGGCCGCGCGCCTCGGTGTGTCCGTGCACGCGTGCGTGAGGAGTCGGGTGTATTCTAGGATTTTCGTAGAGAAATGCAAGTGCGGATAAGGCAGCCGCGGGAATCGAATTTATGAATGGCGCGCCAGCCAGCACACGTGTATACGTATACTCTCGCCGCGGAATTTATCCATGGCTCCGCGGAGCTATTTATCCGCGCCTCGCCCGACCATCCGCAATCCAGCAAATCCATTTCTTCCGAAGTCGAATTTTTTTTAGTGGTTTATTAAAGCCTGGATTTTCTTGGTTTTTTAATCGTTGCAGACTGAAATCACAGCTTACTCTCTCCGGGGGAGATAAACGCCGATAATAAAGTAAACATTTTGCAGCGGTTATTTCATCTCTTTATAACCAATTAAGAGGCTTGAAAAAAGCCAGTAGTAAAGGTATGAACTGCACAGACGCTACAGTAATCGCGCAATAAAGTAGCCTCTTGCCTTGCCTTCGAACCAAAAGAATAAAAAAAAAAGAAAAAGGTGAAGAAGAAAAGCCGGAGAGCCTAGAATCCGAGGAATGTGTCAGTCACATAAAGCAGAGGTTAAAGCGAAAGCGCGCAAAAAGACACGAAGGTCTGCGCTCCATGAGAAAAGGTCTGCCCCACAGTGGCACGCGCGCATCGTTGCTCTTGCGGAGTCTGCAATTATATAATAATTCATAAATGCCGGACAAACGAGCGCAAAACGCTTCTCAAATCCGCTGAGCCTCCCGGAGGGAAAGAAAGAGAGAGACACAGTTTTTCCCGCAGGGGTCCGACTCGTGTGTGGTTAGACGCCCGAAGCCGATGGCTCCTCCTTTGCGAGGCTGTAGGTAATCCTATTATCGAGGTCATTACGCGTCGAGGTATTAGCATAACGGCTTGTTACCGACGCATCGACCGAACACTAGACTGCCTATGCGCATTTTTCTTGTTACAATCATTATATGTTAATTCTCCTTCCTCTGCTGTTGGCAGATCTGGACTACTTTAATATCGGAAGGCAAGAAATCATGTACGAAAAACAAATAATCAGAATTAGACTTTCGACTGCACTGTAAATTGTGAAGAATAAATTTTTTTTAAAGAGTAGAGGTGAAATTACAATTTTTTACTGAAGAGTAAAACAATGATATTATCTTCTTTGCACATGGAAAATTAATATTATACATTATAATTACAAGTGCATTTTTTAGAAAGATTAAAGAGTATATGTCAGCTTTATTTAAATCGTATATTTACTGATTTGTAAAGAGCAGTAATTTTTAAACTGTAAAAAGTGCAATTTCATGTACTTACATTTCTGATGAACACTGAAAGGTACCTTTCTTACACTTTAAAAAGAGGCAATTTTTTTTTTAAATTGATTAAACGTATTAACGACTTTATTCTTTGAACAAAAAATAAACTCAATAATGAGTATGATGTGAATTTTACTTTTCAGTTTGACGATGTCGATTAAAGCGTACAATGCTTTTATTAAATTTAATTAAAATCGTCTGTTTTATTATATTACGTATGCATGTAATCGATTATTTCAGAATCTACAAAATTAATTTTTTATCAAGTTGTGCCTTTGCATTCCTCGAAAACCATCTTCCACCTGTGACCCGCGAAAATCTTATAAAATTCCAAGCTACCCATCGTAACCCAATTCTTTTGCAATTAAAATCATGACAGAACCTACACAATAATCAACAGGCTGTATGTAGTCGAAGCTGCACCGAGCAGGAATGGAATAACTGTTTTCGCGGCACAATTATTCCATCATCCACAGTACAATCAGCAGTGGAGCTCAGAAATCGATAAGTCGTGAGCTATGCAATGCACAAGGACTATCGGGTCTCTCTTTCTCTCTCTCTCTCTCTCTCCACGGACCAGCAAATTTCACCGGGAGAATGACCGATCCCGCGCGGCAAGACTGGCAGTCGTGAATCGATTCGATCGCTCGATATATACCGCCGCATGTAGGCTCACTCTCGAAGGAGCCCCAATCTCCCGGCGATCTCTGCTGTTCGCTCCCCTGATTTTTCCACGAGCGCATATTGCATCCGCACACCCCGGTCGATCTGTTTTACGTAATTCCCCGGAGCCGCTCGACTCTCCTCCCTCTCTCTCTCTCTCTCTCTCTCGGCTTTCGATGTTAGAGAGGGATAAAGCGGTCAAATCACGGCGGGATCGGTCGGTGCACCCTCGAGAGACCAGCGGCTATATCGCGCCAGGGATCAGCGATATTATACTTGTGTGTAAGCCCCAGCGTTATTATTGGTCCCCGTGCGCGCGAGGACTGCGCGCTTATACGTAATCCTTCGAACTACCGGCTCGGATATGTTAACCCCCTCGGCGATGCGGAAATCGAGATGGACGAGACAAGACCCTATGGAGTTTACGGGAAATTAAGTGGAATCCGCGTAAATTGATCATATACCTTTCGGTAAAGAGCTACTACTACTTCGCCTGGAAGAATTTGTAATATTCGTTTCATTGCCTTAGTCTAGTAACCAGAATAATAACGTTGCGTAATTTTTTTTTACAGAGAATAACTTAAAACTCTGATTCTTTAATATTTTATAATTAATACTACAAAAAAGACTAAGATAATAGCGAGGGAGCAGTGCACGCTTGGTTATTAAGAGAAACCAGTTAGGAAAGTTTCTTTTATTCTAAAAACAGTCCTTTCGACGGATAATGACAACATATTCATTTGCGGGAGGTGGGACAAGCGAGAGGAGGGGAGCGCGGAGTAAAAGAGCTGTTAGCCCGCGGCTCGTGGGTAATTGTGAGCGATCGCGCGGCGCTCGCTCACCGAAAAGTTTCTCCCGCAGTGTTTTCCGCCGTGAGCAAGAGAAAGCCGGGAAATCGAGGAGAAAAAAAAGCAGATCGGAAAGTGTATCGCCCGAGCTGATCGTCGTATGTCGCGAGCGACGACGAGCTACCGTGCTCGCCGCAACCGCAGATGCCCGGCCGATGTACCGCACACCCTGAGCTTTCTCGACCGGGGGAGATCCCTTGTCCTCTTTTTTTTACGCTTCACGATGTCGGTCTCGGTCGAAATTTGTAACGGAGACTGCAGTGATTTTCGAGCGGCTCGTTCTCAGATTTTCGGGGCTGATAAGGAGACATCGATCTTTTTTTTTCTTCGTGAGAGAAAATTGGAGGTGCGCGTTGTGGATTCAAAAGTAGAGTCATCAATTTCTTTTTTAAGCGATTCTGAGGTTGGAAAATCTGGTTTTGAAATTACGATGTAAAATAAATCTAGGAGAGATGAACGAAATTCTAATACTTGCCAACCGGGCAAAATGATACGTCTATAACATTTCCCTGGATCTCATAATACACTATTTTCGGCTTTATTTGGTACTTATTTTGTCGTTTCTATAATTTTCCATCAATTTTAAGTAATTTAGAGATCAGCAATTACAGAGATGTATTTAATTATTGTGTCCACTTAGCAGTAAAATTTTCTTACATAAATTTTTTTTTTAATTTCATGTCTCACAAGGCTAACGTCTCTAAGGTTTCCATCTTTACCAGATTTCTCCTCACAGAGTATTGCCGTGACAACATTAATTACGTCCCTTTGAATTGATATTCAAAAAAATCGAGAATGATTAACGAGAAAATAATGGTCGGTCCGGAAGAAGCCGAGAGGTATACCAAAAATGAAAACCGAAACAGCGTCGGTCAAAGCGTGATCCACAGTCGCACAAGGCAAAACAATCAAATGAGCCCTAATTAGCGTCCGCTCTCCAAACAAGCCTCGGGACCGCGACTTTGGAAAATTAGACGCGCCTCAAAGAGCTTGCTCGAGCGGCTCTCCTCGCTCCCATGAAAAGCCGCGGCGGCGCGCCTCGCCGCTTCCACTCTCCGCAGCCCCGGCGCCAGAGTAAATTGCGAATCCCCTCGTTTCATGAATGGTCAGGTGGGAGTGGGAGAAACGGGTTCCTCCGTCAAAACGCCCGAATAACCGGCGATTTCCCATAAAATTAATGACCGCCGGAGGGCCCCGAGGAGGGCCGGCGGATTATGAATGGGAATCCTCCTCCTGGCTCGGGGAGAGCGCACAGCCTTGCCCCGCGACCTTCTCCGTCGAAGCCTGCTCTCTCACTCCTCCTCTCACCGTCTTCCACTGCCCTTCTCGTCCCGGCGCCTGAGAATTTTTCCGCGTCGCCGATCCGCCGTAAATTACGCGGCTGGGACTGCGGCCGCGATGCGTCTCTCGAGGGGGGACTACTCGGGCGTCGCTCGCCAGATTTTAAGGGCCTCGTGACGAGCCGATAAACGTCGCCGCGAAGTTATTTACTGTCTCGCGTGCGTTCGCGCATTGTGTTACGCTTTCGCGGGCCGCTTAGTGGTATGCGCATGCCCGAGAATTCGCCTAGGAATTTTTCACGTTTACGAGATCTTCAAGTGCGTATTAGCCGTGGGCTTTAGCCGCTCGAGCTTTATTTAAAACATCGTTAAAGTGTACTTCGAATTCGCAGAACTGTGCCGTAAACTATACGACTGCGTTTAGTGGTCCTTTTGCCGAGTGTGTGTTTATTGGAAAATCACTGATTCCTTTTTTTTCAAATCGTCGTTTATCTAGCGCGTTCTTTTTAACGCACTACAACGAAACTCTTTTTTTTTCTTTTCGTTGTTAGTTTTATCGGAGGCAATTTGACTGTTTACTGAAGGTAGATAATAATAGTAATTTGCGTTTGTAGTTTTTGAAATATATTTTTTCTCTTCATTGAAAATTATTAAAAAATAATTATGTTAAATGTACAAACTTTACATTGAAAGTTTAAAAAAGAATCTACCAATCTTGCAAGTTAAATTTGAGAACATTTTGGACAGAGTACAAAAAGATCCTGTAATTGAAATATACTCTTCCCTTAAGCGTATTAAGAAACAAACTTGAATATGAATTATTTTGCTTACACATACTTTTATTTCTCATTGTATAAATTTTATGCAAGAATATATTTATCCGTTTAATATTGAATAAATAAAAAAGTAGCTACGATGATTTCCACATCTCAACCGCAGTATAAGACTTCTTAATATGCAACTTAAAATATAGTAACGAATAATTACGATACCTCGCCAATCATCATATAATTCAATTTAAGAAATTCCATCGCGATAAATTCCCGCGCCGTAAAAAACTAATACGATTCATTTCGCGATCGCGATAAAATATATAAAAAAAAGTTTCTTTAATTTCCCCTTACCTACATTAAGCGCGTCTGAAAAAAAGTCCGGTCGGTGCGTATATTCGCACTATACGGCCTTCCCCTTAAATGGCGCGAGTTTATCGAAAGGAGCGAGAGCGCGGCGCGGCTCGTTAAGTCAGACGCGGCTAAGCTCAAAGCCGCTCCCGCACTCAGCGGGATATTCGCGCATAAAGCCTCGACGTTATAATCCGCGCCGCCGCCGAACACGCGCTTATACGCCGTGCTTTTCTTCCCTTTTTCCCGCGAAACGTCAAACGCCGGGATTTCTCCGTTTTCCATTTTTTCCACCTTTCATTCCTTACTTTTTCCGCCCGTCCCATCACTTCGTTTTTCTTTTTATTTTCGCTATACTTTTTCGTCTTCTTCCTTTTTTTTTCGAGAACCGAGGGAGCTCAGCACTGCTGTATCGATCAGCGATGACTCTCGAGGTTGCGCGTACGTACGCGGGAAGACGCGCGAGAGGAGGAATACGCGCGCCTCTTCAGAGGGGATATTTTAAGTAGACGCGCGGTATGTGCGTACGCGTGTTCCTTTAAGAGCTTTTAATCAATGAGGATGCGCCGGGACTCTCGTGACGCAAGCTATTTCGCTTCGTTGATTCGCGGTAAAAATTGTAGGTAATTTCGTTGTGGTGCGAATTAATGAGAGGGCTCTTTATTGGGGAGAAATTTCGTTTTCTTCTTGTTGCATGATCAAGGGAATTATTTTATGACAATTCACGATAAGATGGACAAAAACTATATGCACTTATTAAAAAATAATTGCAGCCTTGAAATTTATTTCAGATCTAGAATGTGCACATGACTAATTAATGTCAATGTGATGTATCTCTACAGTTTTTCTTTTTTTTATTCTTTTAGAAAAAATTAATTTCATTAAATTCATTCAAGATATTAAAATAGTCTTCAATCAACAATAGTACCATCTGTAAGGGTTTAATAAATTTAAAATAAATATTTTTAAGAATAAAAGAATGAAGACATTTTTTTAAAGTACCATATAGGACTAATTGAAGAAATTGTGCGTTGCAGTAGGGATAATTGATTTTCTTTTTTACATTTATACTATTACGTATGCATCGCTTTACGCATTTTAAAATATTAATTAAATGCTAAATGTAAAACAAGATTTCATCTCCGAATAAATGAATAATATTTTATGTCACGTCTTTCCATGCGTAACATCACTGTAAGCATCACAAAAAAATGTACGAATAAAACCCTATCAAACACAGCTTAATACCTGCCGCAAGCCCATTAATGAAATATTACAGCACGTAATTATACGGCGTGAGCAAATCCCCGCTGCTAATCAGACTTCAAAATTGAGCTCGCTCAAGACTAATCATCGCGCGCGCACTTGACTGCCTCAGCGTCTCGCTCAACGTCACTTAATGCGCTAGCCGCTCGCGCAATAACGTCCTTTAAAACTCGTGAAATAACCGATGATCGCTCGCTAGAACAAAAAACAATTATTAAAAAAAAAAAAAAATACGAAGCACCGATCCCAGTGGTCTTAATCGCCGTCGTCTATCGCGCGAGCGATTATACCTCGTTAATTATTCCTTTTAAGTCCGACGCGCCAAGAGTAAAAGAAGATCGAAAAAAAGGAGGAAGAAGCGAGGAGGAAATCGAAGTAAAAGAAATCGTCGACGAGGCGGGGACCGGAGAAAAAGCCCCGGCGAGCTCCGGGGCGTCGGGTAATAACCGGAGGTGAGTTCGGGGAATCGTCGTCCGGCGACTTTTTCTGGCCGCGCGGCAGAGGAGGGACTATATCATCGGGCAAATCGGCCTCATCCTGTGCGCCCACGGACACGCAGTGCCACCGCGACGCGCCCGCCTCCTGCCAGCGCGAGAAAACGAGAGTGGAAGAGCGCAAGCGCGCACCCGCTAACGAGCTGACTGCGGTTTTTCGAGACATTTTTTTTTGCATCGATTTTTTTCTGAAAGTGACACTTTTGAGGAAGAAATGGATTAGAAGCGGTAGTACGATTGGCAGCGGTAATTGCTTCTTGAGGTAACGGAGGCGCTCATTTTTCGGAAGGAGACAAAACAGTGGCAGACTCGCTTTAGTGGATTCTAGTTAGGCAACCTTTTTTTTTTAAATGTTTTTATGTCCTTTTTTTAGCCTTCTCGAAATTATGAAATAAAGTAAAAAAATTATTTATTTTAGAGAAATAGTAATATTAAAAAATAATAATATACTGACTTACTACAAATACCTGATAAATAAAAATAGAAACATAGTACGAGCAATCTTAATTCTTAATTCTGACTTGAACTAATTTTAGGATTCGCTTTTGCGTATAAATTTATTGGTAGTTTAAAATGATTGTTAAATTTTTTAGTGAATTATTCGTTTACAGTTCGAAGGATATTAAAACTGATGTTTGAGTCTGTTAGCCCCACGACGTCGTGTCAAGCAATTTAACTTGCAGTTTTTTGTGAGCTCCAGGATGAAATATAGCGGATTATATGGAGGAGTGACGAAAACGAGATGATTTGGTGCTAACGAGCGAGGAGTTAGCTTTGATGGCCTGAGGCTACAATTTTTTACAAATTATATAGCTCTGAGCGGACTTTCGTCTACGTGTGCCACCTGCAGAAATTCCAATTTGGCACTCCCCTTCTACCTCTACGTAGAAATTTTTACAATCAAAAGACATTTGCCTAAAAAATATACAATTTCCTCTTTTTTTGTCATAATCGATAGATACGTTTACGTGAGTTTTTGAAGAAGACTCCATTTAGAAATAATTATACTTTCTGTTCGTCTGATTATAGTCGAATAAGGAATTTGGGCAGCCTAAATTTTTGTATAAAACATTGTTCTATCTATTAAGTCATTTAAGAATTAATCAAGTAGTATTTTATTTTACGTATTCATTAGTTCTATATTTGCAAATATATTTATAAATGTTATATGCTAAAGAGTATAAAAGTTGTTAAAATAACAAAAGTGAAATAGTATCAATATTCTTCGTTGAAATCTAAACGGTATAAACGATAAACCGCCTCCTTATAAAATAGCGTTGACAACCGTAGGTCCATTCTCAATAACGAAAAAAAAAAACTTTCGCGTATTGCTCGACTAAAAGTAAATTCCAAATAGGTGCTACACCCAAAGTGGCCCACCGCTCCATAATTCCGCGAGGACGTATCGCGAGAAACTCCGCAGGAAGCGACTCGTCGCGCAAAAAATAAAAGTACACCGACGCTTAATGGGGGCGAGCGACCGCTCGCTCGCGAGTCCTCGAAGGAAATTAGAAACGGCGAAATCCAGGCTCGCCAGAACGTCGCCGCTCGCAGGGTTTCGTAAAGGAGAAAAAAAAACACGAGAGAAGGAGAAAAAAAAAGAATAATTTCGCCAAGGCAGTCCCGGGGAGCCTACACCGTACTTACCTCCCACGAGTCCATTTTCGCGTGCCACTAACGTCGCGCACGCGCGCGCATTCGAAAGCCCGTGATTTAGCCGGGCCGACCCGGGAGCGGGGGGCATTACCGCGGCCGAGGGAAAATCGGCGCGCGCGGAAAGGAAAAAGTCGTAAATGGAGAAAGAGCGAAGCGCGAGCGAGCGCGCGCGACTCTGCAACCTGTGGTTAGGCGCGCGAGGCCTAGACCACTCGCTCGGCGCATAACCGAGGTTAACGTTTTTTTCCTACCTTTAGCGTGTTACACACACGATAGACACTCGAGCAAACTTCATCTCGTTCGCTTTTACTGTCACTAGCTCTGTAGGACACTATTCTTTTGAACATGTGTACGTGCGCGGCCACGCACTTGTACGTGTATTTGTGTATGTGGGGGCGTACGTATGTGCGTACGCAGGCTGTTTTTTTTACTACGGAAAAGTAAAAATTGATCATATTCCTTGCGTGAATAAGAAGACCGTTGAGATAAACAACTGCGTAGGACGAAGGAGGGATGCGAAGAAGGAAAAAAAGAATTGAGGGAGTCAAAGTCAGCGCAAAAGACAAATAAAAGTGAGCAGTTTTGTAGGGTAGGGTGAGAGGGGGAGGGGAATATAGAAACTCAGAGCGGTTGATTCGTCGCCCTTCGGTTCTTTTCGGCAGCGAAGCGTAAGTCCGACACGCCCGGGACCTTAAGTCGACACGACATCTCGAAATCGCGACACGTTCTTTCAGCTCAAGGCGGCGCCCGCGAGACTCTGGACGGCTCGTTCTTTGATCGTCTCTTTAGCTCTCGACGCCCGGCGCTACAAATTTCATCGTCTGCCGAGTTGAGCTTACGCAGTGTCTCAGATGGCAGACGAAAAATTTCCTAAGATACACTTCAAAATATATTTTTATATTAGTTACAACGTAACTCCTGTAAAATGATATTATTGATCTTTATTAAAAAAATTGTTTAAGATGGATTTAATATTTGGTTATAGATTGTAGTTATTCTAGATTATGTTACTTAAATCATATTTTTTATATTATGGTTTATGTACTAGTAATCAATAAAAATCTATAAAATTGAGAATTTAAATCCCCTTGAATAAGTTAATATTTACAATGTATTTAATTCTACTTCTCTACTTCTTCACTAACAAGAAAATTTCTTTGTTTTATTATTTTCTCGAATGTAACGAACTAAAAGAATTCACTTTTCTAGGTCAGTATTATAAACTTTTTTATATTCGCGTACTGTACGTTTTACAAAGCAGGGTTATAAAAGTACGCATATTTTTTAAGATTTTTGTAGCGAATTTTTTCGAAAGTCTAGTCAGAACTTCGCATCTCTGAAACACACAACGAAAAATTACAATCTAAGTAATAGCCATCTGAAAAGAAATGTCAATAAAACAATAATCTTTTCAATAAAATACTTTTCCTCCTACTCTATTTTAAAATCAAAACTTCTAAATAAATAAACCGATATCCACATCTTTGATTCCCCCGAAACAGCGAATTTACGTCAGCAATCGCTAGCAAATAGAAACGATACACCTAGAAAAAAAAAAGAAAGAGGAATCAAATTTCCCGAGCTAAACGGCGCGTAACGACGGATCGGCTATAGGCGAATTATCCTGTCGATAGTTCGGCCCCTGGGCCGGTGCACGGTATACGCGAACACGACGGCGCGCGAATCCGGTCGGACAGATCGATTCGCGCGAGCCATTGGCCGACGCCGCAATTAATCGGCCGGCAATCTCGCTTTGTGGAGGGCCGGAAGGTGTGAGAGCACGGCCGGCGCGGCCGCTCGCGAGAGACTCAAAATGTGTTTATTCGCGTTAACACCGCCGGGCGAGGGCACCGACGAACGAAATGAACACAGAGGTGCACGCGCTAATTAATATTTACCCTCCGACAACATCGCGCCCCCGCCCAAGCGCGCCAATCTACCAGTTGGCGCGTCGACGCTCGCCCCCCGCCCCCGCACCCCCCCCCCCCCGCGCAGCCCGCGGCCTTTCCGCTCGGGCGGGGGTGCGAGAGCGCGGATACTCGTTCGATGTCCGATGATACTGTCGTTCGCAGGCCGAAGTATAACCTAATCTATTATTTTCGATGTTTCTTGATAAAGTTTAATTATTGAGGAATCGTACTGTAATTAGTGAGATTTCACTAAAAATTAGCGAGTTGCTCTACTTTTTAGTGATTGATACAGAGAAATTTAACACTGGTTCTATAAGTTTTTTCAAAATTTCAAATTGAGAGTGTTGAATTTTTGCACGAGAAATAATTATTCTTTTTATTGTTGGGTTAGACAATTAATGAATACCGTGTTGATTGAACCTGAAAATCTGTGAAATTTACTTGGAAAATACGAGGTGACATTTAATACGCGAAAAGCCGTTCACATGTTAAATGCGTGAATGATTTTCCGCATAAAATTTATCACTATTCACTCATTTTCCGAGTGAATTTTACATTTTCAGATTTAAAGAGTAGATAATTAAATGTTGACGTTTGCATAGCTATGACGAAGAGAATATTTTATTTTTCGAATTCTAGCATTGCAATAGAATTGCGGAAACTGTGATTCATACTATCGTTTCTCAGTCACGGAAATAGATATGTAAACGAAGTACAAGTGCTGAGTTAGATTAACTTTCGAGCTAAGCGGTTCATGACCTTTCAAAGTAGAAACCACAGAATAAGTATAGCAAAGAACAGTGTTGGTGTTTTACATAATTGATGCTCATTTTAAGCGAATATTTTAGCAAATTTTATTTTTTAACTCGTTAGCGTTAGCTGAATGCTAAAACATAATTAATATTATAAATTTGCAGCAAAATAACTTTCTATTTTTCCACAACGTTTAATTATTCCTCAAGTAATCAAATCCCGGATTAAATTAAATACAAAAACGATCAGCAATAAACAGACAACACGCTAAAAATTTAACACCCAAACACAAATACCGAACAAACTGATCGGAAGAAAAATTGAGCAAAGAAATTGTCCAAAAATAAAAAGGAGAAAGAAGGAAAAAAGGAGTAAGACTCAGTCGAGCCAAGACACAGGGGACTCGCTTTGTCGAGCGAAAAGAGCGAAAGAGAAGGAGGCAGAGAGAAAGAGAGAGCTCCGATCTTTCTCCCCACCTCGTTGGTCGTAGCCGCCACCGTCGCTGCCTCCCGAAGCCTTGTGTGTGCGCGCGCTCGCCTCGCGTATTTTCTCAGGCCGCGCGCGCGCCCAAAGGTGGGGATGACACGACCGCCTCTAGGAACGCCCTTCCGTGCGCTGCTGCAGCGCTGCTCTCGCGCTGGCTCGCCTGCTCGCTCGTCCGTTCAGGGGAGACCGGGGAGAGAGAGGAGAGACCCCAGCGCAAGGAAAAAAAGAAAAAAAAATGCGCGTACAATGTGCAAAGATGGGCGAGCGGGAGGTGGGGAGGCTGGATTACTGCGGACGACTGAGAGCGTCATACAAAGTTTACATCATTGAGCATTTGTGAAGTGGATTTTTGCGCAGCTTTCATCAGGAAATTACTCGAGAAAAAGTTGCTACATTTTTTTTTACTCTACCTTTATTTTAAGATTTAAATAATCTGTTTTCTTTTGCACAAAATTGATAACATTCGAGTCGATTTTTATTCGACGAATATAAGTTCCAAAGTAACTTCGTGTTAATCAATTTTATTTCTTAACGTATAAAAGTTAAACGTGCCAAATTATAATCTTCAGTATCGATCGTATCCGAAACAATAGCAGAATAATGTAAGGTCAAAACTTTTTTTTACGAATTTTTTTACAATTTTAATACGAATTAATTACATACACGCTGCCTAAATTTTTTAGCAAAAATCTATCCAAACTAACTACAATGGAAAAAAAATAATAGAACAAAAAGATTTTTTTCTCAAGTATCCTCGTAGCATCACAATGGCCCCTACTAACTTCATAATGGTGAAGTTTTGCAAGGCATGCGTCTTGTAACCCGTCCCTTTTCACCGCTCGGCATCAGAAAGCATTTTACATCTTTTCATCGAAATCAGTACAATCCTTAGCGGATAAAATAGTAAAAATTCCACGCAACTTTTTCAAGTCTTCCTCTCACTCCATCGGCGTTTTCCTTCCCCAAGCTTGCACAAGTGTGTATTCACTTTGTATGCGAGCGCACACTCGCGGGCCTGCAGCGTAAACACGCATACACAAGCTCGCGGATGCACGTGCATATGCATTAATGAGCATGTGAGTGCCCGCGTACAGTCGGTATTACGGGGGAGTGTACGCAGAAGTGAGAAAGAGAGAGCAGGAGAGCGATTTTTTTTTGTGCTTTCTGCAACAACACCCCCGCCGACTGTTGCCACCTATACGCTCGGCATACTTCGCAAACTCCATTCTTGGCTTATCCGGGCACTATGCCACGCGGATTTATTTAAAAGAACCTTCGAGTATCGACGTTGTTTCGGAGTTAAGAAGTTGGTTTTGTGCCTATCGTTTTCAGAAGTGCGTAACGGTTACATCGAGTGCACTAATAACATAAAATCATGATATAATTTTAATTGCGCGCTTTAATTTTCTCACTTGTATGATATACAGATTCTGGTATGCTCTGGTTTATTGGAACTCAAATTTTTGAAAAATAGATTTCAGTAATATATTATGAATGAAGAAAATTTCTGTATCTACTTTCTCAAGTTTTAATGTTGTAGATTTAATAAAAAAACTTATTATTATTTTTTAATATCGGTATAAAACAATTACACATTTCTGCACAAAAAAAAAACAGAATACGAATTCGTCTAATTACAAGATAAATGAACGAAAGCATCCGTATCTCCCCGCAGTTTTACTCTACATAATATCTCCTTTACACACAAATCCAATCGTATCGAACAAATCTTGGAAATAATCTAAGAAAAACAAGAAACTCCTGCCTGTATCGGAGAAAACTCGGGCGAGATAAGGAGGCGACCGTTCGAAAGGGAGAAAGAAAGATGGCGTCGCGTTTTGCCACGTATACGGCTGCTCCTTACGGACATATATACACAAGGCCACACGAGGGTTAACGTTATACAGAGGAATCTAACGAAAGAAAGGACTGCCGGCATCATCGACCCCTCGATAAACGCGGCCGAAAGGGCAGGGAGGGGGAGAGATAGCTTTGTTTATGTTCTGGGCTTCGTGTTTGCCAAAGGGCTCTTGCAGGAGTACGCGCGTTACGCTAACTTTGTTTCTCGCGGAGGTATACGTGAGCGCCGTTAATGGCAGTAACGAAATGAAATCCGAAGGGACGAGCGTGCAAATTCGAGATTCAATGAGACTATTGTATGCCTTTTTCTCTCGGTGATCGTGTAATCAGCCCTAACAGCTTTATTAACTTAATTTTATTCTCCGCGAAGAGAGGATATGATATTTCGCTACAACACTTATTTTTTATTTCCTCGAGTGTTTAATAAAAATACGTATAATTTTATTAAGAAGAAATACAATTTTTTTTTCAGTACAGGGTTAAATTTTTTCTATTGTAAAATGAGGCTCATATAGCAGGCTACATAATTTTATGTTTTTATAGAGAGGGTATGTACAATTATTAATTATTTCTTAGAATGTTTACTAAAAAAACAAGCAGGATTTTATTAAGAAGACTATTTCAAAAAAATGTCAGTATAAGATTAAAGTTTTCTTACTGTAGTGTTTTAACGCAGCCTAAATAATGTTATTCTCCAATAGGAATAATAATTCGCTATAACAATAATTATTTATTTTCTTGAGTGTTTAATAAAAATATTTGTTTATTAAGAACAACATTAAGAAAAAAAATGTTCTTCCTGTGTACAAGATTAACTTTTTTACACTGGAGAAGAGGAAGTTTTTTTTATTGCACAGCCTAAATAATTTCCTATCCGACTCCATTCCCTTCGTCCGTTAGTTGCGTACATTTTCATCTGGGCTTATACAGAGGGAAAAGGACGTACAGAGAGAGAGAGAGAGAAACCGAGGCGAGCTCGTCCTCCCGTGGCGAAAAGCGCCCGGCTTGTTTATGGATGTTAGGGGGATGTCGAATCCGTCGGCTCCGGGGGCTGAGCACACACGCGCCCGCGCTTACGAACGCCCATGTGTGTATACACGCGCCGCGCGGCGTATAGAACGAGGAGCCTCAATTGGAGCGATCCGGGGAAAGGAAAGATAGATCGTCGGGGATCGTTTTACTGCCGCGGCACTACACTGCTGTTCGATTCTATTAAGCCGATGTGTCGTTCGCCCCTCTCGCGTTTTCCGCGCCCTCGGCCTCGTTGCTTTCTTTCTCTCTCCTTCCTTTAATGCTCTCTCCGACTCGTTTCTCCGCCCCTCTCGCTTCAATTCTCTCGCCCCTCGTATAGATGTGTCTTCGACTTTTTTTTTTCATTCGCGATTTTTCGTGATTACACAGGGACGAATAGTTTCTTAGTATGCACGCTCTTTTCATTTTTATATTTTTGTGCATTAAGAGAAGTAAATGTTTGATCAAGATTTTTTAAAGACATAAATTACCGATTTTATTTTCTTCCTCGAGTGTATATGTTAACAAAGTTTACGAGCTTACACGGAGACAATATTTTAAGGATGATAATAATTTACAAGCTGCTCTACTTACGATATTCTCATCGTAACGTTTATTGCTATAATTTTCTAAAAGTCCCTGTTCTTCTAAAAATAAAATAAATTACTTTAAGACTTCATGTTTCAACCTAATAAGCCTGATGATGTTGTACATATAGACTAAAGAAATAGACCAAGCAAAAAAAAATTTGAGCAAATCTCGGTCGAGCGTCGAACGCGGAAAAGTCTCAATTTATCTTAGCCGAGAATACAAAAGACCGCAGGCTGGCTCCCATCTCATCCAGAAGATAAAGATCCCGAAAGTCGCAAACAGCTGTGCGCGCGGGGGAGCATAACGGAAGAGCGCGCCGTTCGTATAGCTCACCGCCTGGAGAAGAAGGAAATGGTGGTGTGGACGATAAGAAGGACGAAACTCCACCGTCCGAGCAAACGCGTAAACGCTTTCCTTTTCCGCCTTATCCGAGCGACCAGATAAAATTCTCTGCGTCATTTACAAAGGTCATCCAATTTTCGTCCACTCCCTCGGGCGAGGATTCCTGTACTTGTTTCCGAAAAAGAAAGAAAAGTTTCTAGTAGAAAATAATAGAACGAGTTTGAGGTGCAAGTTTTTCTCCTTCGTAAAAATAAATCGAAAAAAAAAGAGATCGGAGGCGCCCGGCCTCACCCACGCGGTGACGCGCCTGCGCCCGCGCCTTATGACGAAATCGCGTGAGGCCGCGGTCCGAGTCTCGCAGCTTGGTGTGCGTGTGCGCCGCGCCACTCGTTCCCCCGGTCGCCCGGTGGCCATTTTGCGCGCTCGCGCCGAGATTACGCGCGGCCGAGAAGGAGGGAGCCCGAGTTTCGTGCGGTCATTACCTATTCCGTCGCGCGTCGTCGTGTCGCTTTTGTATATGCACACGTACACGTAGTGGACTCGAATTACTCGGTACTTTTGTTCCTTTTTCTCCTTCTCGTAAAAGAAAAAAAATTTACTGTACGGCGAGTAAACAAGCTGGTAATTTTGAAATTTGGAGTAATTTGCGGATCGTGATTTTGTACTGCATTGGAAAACATACGCGTATGCTTTGAATTGATTTTAGGCTGTTCGAGTAGAATACGGAAAGAGCGAGTTGATGGTGAGTGTACGCCACGAAATTGAGAGATTCAACAAGGCGATTATTGCTAATTTAATTTTTTTTCTTATCGCTCGCTGACTACATTAAGCGCTTCGGATTTCATCACTGAATAATTTTGAATGAACTCTACTACCGTGGATGTATGAATTACAGAAACGAGTCATTTTGACTACATGAATAATAAATTAAAATAATTACGAGACCAGTTTGAAGAGTACAAAACTTAAAGCAGGCCACAACAACTAACTTTAGACGAAATTTATTTTTTATATGCACGCGGAGAATTTTTTTTTCGTAATTTATAGTATTGATATGGAAATATGAAAATTATGCTTGTAGTAAATTTAGTCACAAACTATAATATATAAACAATTAAAAAAAACTAAGGATCAAAAATTCTGGAGTTTATTTACAGTTACAATTGTACTATATTTTTTATATATTGACTTAAAAAAACTTTTTTAAAAATACATAAATTTTCTATTCACGCCTGACTCTACTTACTACAAGGATTATAATATTCTTTTCTCTTCGCACGCCCGAAAATTTATTCGTATTAATCCATTAAAATTGATAATTCGATAAATTCGAATGAAAAAGCGACATCGAGAGCGAACGCCATTTAAAAAAAAAAAAATTCACCGAACCGCAAAGAGGCGAACGCGCAATACATTAGCGACCAATTGTTGCCGTGGACTCGTGCGCGTAAACCAGACCGGCCGCAAATACTCAAATATTTGCAGTCCAAGGCACTTCGCTCGCGCGCAGCCGAAATTCGACGGGCTCGCACGCGAGACCCGCACTCGTATTATAACGCGAAAATGAGCACTTCGCTTTACCGTTCGACAAACACTACTCATCTCGCGAATTAATTACTCTGTGTGCAACCGTATAAATTACAGTTATTTACCGTCGGCGAGCTCAAAGGCACAACGTCACTCCCTTTTTTCACCCATTTTCACCCGTTTAAAAAAAAATCTGCTGGTCAAGATCATCAGAGAGAACGCGAAAGACATTCTCAACCGTCCCAAAAAAGGAGACGCGATTTTCTCGAATTGCCGGCAAACGCAATTAGCGTCAGTCACTGGCGAAGTAGGAGGGAGGCAGCCGATGGCGCGTGCATATAATAAAGGAGCGATCCACGGAGGCGGCGACCGCGAGCGATCCTCGTAATGGATGGGATAATGGCGTAACGGAAAGCGCTAACGTCATAATTACGGCGCGCCGTTCGCACGTTCGTGCCTGCGCGTTTAGCCGCCTTAATGAACTTCCGTTCCGTCTGCGCGGATTTGAAATTTTGATCTGCCTTTTTTTTTTTATTTGCGTTCGGCTCGCTGGCCGTTGGCTCTCTATCCACCGAGCGCTGGCAGTCGCTCCCGCCGGTGTTAGATATGGATAATTAATCGGTTTATGAAGGCGATAAATTAGCGAGGATCGAATGTAGCGCGATTAAATTTGTTTATTAGTCATCGGGAAAAATCGTCTCGTAAAGTCGTCTCTGATATATTTTATATAATAAACTCTACGCGCTTATTATAGTCGCGAGTTTGTAAGCGAGTAACGGTCAATAAGCAAAAAAATTTAATTGAAATTATAATTAGAAGCCATTTTAACGTTTAACGGGTGATAAATATATTTATCTCGGTTAATAAGCTATAGCTAGACCGTAATACAACTTTATCAATTTTTTTATCATATCTTGGAAAGTGGAGTAGGTTTAATAATCGTACTTGTTTCTCATGATATAATTGGCTAAACAAATGTTTTAGTTTTTTATTATCACCTATTATACTGAACGACTGATGAGCGCGTCATCGACTCGTAATCAATATGTAAATTTTCTAAGAACCCGTGACTGATTTCCGGCACACATAAATTACAATGTGTTAGAAAGCACACTTGCGGAGTTCTCCCGTTTTCCTCAAACTACTCCGAAAAAAATTACTATATAATTCGTTAAAAATAAATTCAAGAAAAAAAATTATCAATGCATCAACGAGGAATATAAAAATCACCTAATGGTCGTATCTCATCGTGCTCTTATCATACCTTCAGCAACGAGCAGGGACTATCGTGAGAGACGGCATTTACGCGAACTTCCGCTTCTCGGCGTGGAGCGAGCGCGTTACATTTTCCGCCGGCGCTCGGATTTTGAGGAATTTTAATGGGGCATTGTCGAAAGTTATCGTGCGATGGGAACCGCGAATTCTCCGTGTGGGCCTAATTAAAAAAGGACAGGGGGAAGGCCAATGCTGAGGGGGAGGCTTTATAACGGAGTTTTACTTTCGGCGACTGACGGCTCTTACTCATTTCTTTCGGCCTGCAAAACAATGGACGAGGCTTTGCTGAGTAATTATACGGTTTCTCGCGTGGAATCGCATTCGATTGTTTGCTCTGCGGAAAATTTCGTCGAGCGATTGATGAAAAATCCAAGCGACGCTTCCATTAGTCATTGCATGCGCACGGCTTTCGTGATATTTTGTAATTAAACGCGTCGACGAGTCTGTTGAAAGGAAAAATTTAACGAACAGTAAACGGTAATAATGCCTTGTAAAAAAGGCTTGAATACCTTTTTCCATATAATACTAATTTATGCCAAACGTAATTATTCTGTTTCTTGGCTTCTTTTAACTACCGCCGGCGCTTGTTAGCAAGATGATTGACATATTCAGCACCCGCGCAGTTTATCGGCGTGTTTTAAATACAAAAAAAAAACATAATTACCAAGCATTGAATACTCTAATAACTGTATCAATACTAAATGAATTGTATGTAATTTCTAAATCGCTTTCATGCTAAATATCTGTTAATTAATGTACAATTCTATTATATCGTCGTATAAGTATTAATACTAAACTCGGTGTTTATTATCATCGCATTCATTTATGTTACGTATTAAACGACAAATGTGTCTTTATTTAAAAATGATAAACAAAAATAAAATTAGTAATACGAATACTACGTACAAATTAGAAAAGTTAAGTACAAGACCTGAACTTCTTAGATACTCAAAATCAATATAATCATTTTTTTTTAAAATATCAATACAATTCGAAAGGTGAAACGAACGACAAGATTGTGTTTGCTCATGACTCGCGAATATTAGCTGGTTATGGTATAGAGACGCCGACGGGGGAAGGGGGGGATAAATTATATTCGCGATGCGATAATGAATTTCATAGCGCGAGCAGCGGCGCGTGAACTCATGACTACGGCTGTCAAGTTCAATGGGTACTCGCACCTCGCACGCAACTCGCACGCCGATTGCACTATTGTCAATCACGCTATTTTTTTTTTTTCGTTTTACAAAGCGATAGATTTCGAAGAATCCTACGAGCAATGCACGAGTGGAGAAAGCGATTTTTTTTGTTCTCTAGAAATTGTTTATGAAATTATGAATAATGCATCGCTCCTCTAAAATCCATCATTTCGATAGATCGAGTTTCTTTTCCCGAGCAATCAATTAATTAATTAAAGTAAACACGTTAAAAAAATTCTACAGGACCAAATTGCATTAGCCGAAGAATTCCGCTCTTATTGAAAATAAATATAATCACGCGAACGATTAATCAGGAATCCCTCTCTCTCTTTTTTTGTTATTACTTGAATTTCTACTCGTTAAAAAGAAACTATGATTTTAAATTTAGCAGTACCTTTTTACGGCGGCAAGAAAAATCAGCAACAACGGACAATCGTTGTAACATCAACGCCGACAGAGAATCAGAGAGAAAAAAAACCGCACCTCCGAGCAGTAGCGACGAACAAAAGCACTCCGCTCGATCATCGGCGCGGCATTATGAAAGCTTGTCAAGCCCGGGCGTTCGTGCAGTCCCTCGTGCACGCGAAGCGGCGGCGCTGCGTGCGCGTCGCATAATTTAAAGTGCCACCCGTGCGGCACAACTCGATCGCGCTAACGAACCAAAAATTACACTCCCATCACGCCAACGCGCGCGAGCACACGATGCCTCCTTTTTTACGAGCGTCCCGCGTTATCTAAGAAACGGAAAATAACGCCGGGCACGTTTCCGGAGCTCGAAATTCTATAAAGGTGTTTTAACGCGCAGCCTTTTCTTTTTTATTTTGCTCCAACGTGGCACAATTTCATTTTTCAATTTCCCTTTTGCAACTAGTCGTTAACGCTTTTATTCGTCGCGTCACGAGCTTGAAAATAGATTACCAGGTGATCGGTGTGACTACGCCGTTTTTTTTATATCTACTACAAAGTGTTGTTTTCATAGTACGATGGACTGAATATCCACTGAATCAGACTACCTTTTGAAATGTTTTAACTCCTTCACTTTATTAGAGAGTAATTTTCAAATTTCTTTATAATTACAGAGTATTTTTGAAGCAGCTTTATTGGAGATAACTTTTAAGCAATTTTATTGGAGAGGGTAATTTTTAAGTATAATTTTATTGCAAAAAACTTTTGATGCGGGATCGAAAATTGTCGGTGTGGTATGAGTAACGAGTAGTGTCGAGGTGCGAGATAAATTTTACAAACTTGGAAAAAAAATAGCTCATAATTTAACTGACACTGTGGATAGCCGAGTACGCCAATCAGATAAGAGAGTAACGAGGAGCGAAAAAAATAAAAAGGATCTCGTCACGATCGCTAAGCACACACACTGTATTTATAAGGAAGCAGCTGAAATGATATCCACGACTGCCGCTGTTACACCACTTTTCGCGCGATGTTCTGTATGAAATTAGGTGCTAAACGAGTGGTATTACCATTTTTCACGGTTTTCACTTTTCCTTTCCTCGCGCCGGCGAAAATAAATATTTTATTCATGAACGTTAAATTCGAGTTACACGCTTAAACCCACGTAAAACCAATTCCAACCGAAGAAATAAAAATAAAAAAAAAAGGCGAAGCGTAAAGCGTAATAGCGCAATCCTGATAAAAGTGAGCAGAGAAGCTCGCGCTTTTCCGGCGGAAAAACCGCGGCGTCCTTGAGAAAACTACGACGGCGTTCGGTCACAATGGAGACGTATAACACGCGTACAACAGGGAACATCTGGCGGGCGCCGGCGCGCACCTTTTGTCAAGCGGCGATCTCGAGGCGCGATAACCGTGGCCCTCCCAACGAATAAAAGGAGCCACCGCCGCGAGCTTGCGGCCTGCTTTTCGTCGCCTCTCGCTTTTTCCGTCGACTTATCTGATTCCAAGGGAGTCGCCGGCTTCCCGACTGCATGGACGGAAAACGATGCTCGCGCTTTGTGTATATACCTCGTAGTCCTGTTGAGTTTTTTACGGTGCCTTTATGAGGCCGGGGTATAGTTTTAATTAAGATTAATAATGAGCGTTTATGCGCTCGCTGACCTGGGTATAATCAAGTAAGTGCACGTGTAAGCCCCGGCGATTAAATTCTCCTTGTACCGTCACTGTGGAAGGTAATGTACAACAGCGCACTCACGGGAATTGAAGGTATTGAAGACTTTAACGCCGTCGCGCGTTTTATTTTTTATGGCTACATTGCGCAAAAATAAAATCCAATTGTTTAAATTATGTGTCTAACAATTTATTCGATCGACCTATCTGCATTGCGTATTTTTTTAGAATTTTGCACATTTTATTTCTCAAGATACTCTCGTCATTTTTTTCTTTCAAAAAATCAACCAATTTTCTAAGCGGAGGAAACTCGCGCGAAAATCTGGAGGTGACGGTGACGACGCGACAACAAAGGGTTTTAGGAGTGGGTGAGCGGCGCTGCCGGCGGCCGGGGGCATGCTTTTGCGTTCGCGACTCGCGTTTAATCGAATCTGCGCATGGCGAGTCGCTGGAGCGCGTACCGCGGCTCGAAACTTTCGCAGACTACGCCGCCGGAATTTTCTCGCGATGGGCGCGCTAAACCGACCTGGGCTCTTGACTCTCGCCGGGAAACTTGTAAATTCACGGATTATTAGAACCTAGTAGGTACTGGAGCGACTGCTCGGCCGACACTTCCGGCAAGAAGTGGAATGGAGGAAGTTCTTAAAATTCTTTTCAAGACCAGACGCTTCAGTAATCGATAATTTTTTTTTATTCGAACGTGGTTGCAGAATCGGATTTCGTTTTTAATATGAAGCAGAATAAAATAGAATAACAAACAGAGTAGTTAATATTAATTGGTATTAGCATATTGCGGAATTTTTTTTTTTTTTGAAAAATTACGACAAAATTCGCTATAGAACAAAAAACGTAATTACCAGACGATATAGATGAAAAAATTTAAATGATTAATGCTATTCGCTATAGAACAAAAAACGTAATTATGAGACGATATAGATGAAAAAATTTAAACGATTAATGCTATAGTTAATTATCGATAGCTGAAAAATGTGTTGATTTGTAATATTATCTGTTATAAAAATAAACTGATGCATAAACTTTTGAATAAATTACTGATGACTATTATGGAGTACAGAACCACTGACGAGTTGCACAGTTTCATTAGTAAATTACGCAAATATTGACTAATTATATATACAACGTATTATCGAGTAAATAAAGACAAACTATTTACGAATGCTTTAAAGCGCAATCAATAGATACCAATTTGCTATTGGAAACACATAGTTTATCAATATTTTTTTATAGTTACAACAAGTGCTTCATTTCGAGTAAGGTAAAAATTAATAAAGGTCAGTAGCATTTACAAAGCTTCCCTCCCCCCAAACAAATAACAAAAAAATTAATCTAACATATATAATTAATCAGATAAATCTTGATAAATAAACAAAAAAAAGGAGTACTACCAACCCGCGAAATCAAAAGTAGGTAAGGTTATGTGTCGCGGGCTGCAGCAGCAGCCAGCGGCTGCACGTGCAAACGTGCCTTGTCGTCATCTGCGCAAAAAAAGAGAGAGAGAGAGGCAGCGCGTATGCAGTTCCACGCATGTGCGTCTCCTCTTCCCTGGTCGCGCGGAGGCCTCCGCCGCCAGCGAAAGAAAGGAGGCGCGCGCATTGTAAGCAGTCCGTCCGCGTCCCGTGCAGGCAGCAGCAGCAGCAGCTCTTTTGAAAGGAGCCGGTCTTGCAACGCCGCTGGACCGGTAAAGGGGATGCGTGTGTATATATGCATGCGCCTGCCGCGCTACCTACGCACTTCTTTCTCTCTCGCTCGCTCGCTCCTTCCTCCCCCTCCTCGCATCGGGCGCGCGTCGCTACCCTTTCCTTCCGTCGCGTCGCCAGGTGAGGACCGCGATTATTAGCCCCCGTACCGAGACTCCTTTTTCGGCACCTCGACGGCGGCGTCTACGACCGGGATAAACCCCCGAACGCGCCCTCCCCGAGCTCCCCTCAGAGCACACTGCACGGCCACTTACGCGGAGGGAGAGAGCAGGAAAAAAAGGACGGGCCTCCGCGAGGCGGCAAGTGGGTCGTAACCGCGACGACGTCTTTCTATGCTCCCGAATGTGTGTATCCTTTTATTTTTTCTTCTGGTCGGACACACGGCCGTTTTTGAGCTGCCGCCGCCGCCGCTTTGTACTAGTGAGATATACGGCTAACCAAACGATTTTCGAGAGCCCCGGAACAAAGGGGCCCGTACAAATACGACGATTGTTTTTGGACGTGCTGTCTGTCAAGCGACGTGTATTTGAACCGCAGTCGGAGGACCGAATGTTGATGATGGGCGAGTGAATTGCTCGGAGTTGCCGCGCATGTTACTGTCTTGTATGCCTTGGATGAAGGCGCAACTTCGACGTTATGAGGCTTTTATAAACACTAGACGCAAATTATTATGCTTTTCTTTTTCTTTCCAAGGATTATTTTACTGGATAATTGGCCTAAGAAATTATTATACATGTGTTTTATCGTTAAATGAGACAATTAATAAAAACGATAAAAATAGTTTGCGTTCAAATGATTCTAATTAATTTATACAATTTATCTATTTTTCTGCCTATTATACAATCAAGTCGATAATTCACGAACAATCAGGCGATCTGCTAATGCGGTTAGAAGCATCACCGAGAATCCCCCCACGACACATTTATCATCGCTCGCCCGAACTCCGGCAGACCACTTTAAATTAAAAGAATGAGAGAAATGAGGTATAAAATAAAAGCAAAGCGCTTGTACATTCGCCGCTCGCGGAGAAAGAGAAAGAAAGCTACGGACGAGAGAACAAAAGCGTGGGTTGAGGTATTAAACGTGCATACCGCCAGTGGCTCTCTACTCCGCGAGAAAAAGAGAATGCGACTACTACCGGGCGTGCGGAGCCATTGACATCGGTGCCCTCGGCTCGCCGAAGAAGGACTAGATTTCACGAGCCAACGGTGTAGGAGCCTTCAAAAGGCGCCGCACTGGGTGACGTCGCGTTGGATAAAGGATTCGCATGGCCGAGCGGCCGCCAGCTTTCATCGGTTACACCGGGGAGTGGAGGGGGTAGGGGTCCCCGAATTCAAAGGAGACGTTCGAGAGAGAGAGAGAGACTCTCTCCCCGCTACTTGACGACGAAATCCCGGCCACGATAACTTAATCCCGGATTATTTGGTGTCGAGAGTCTTCTCCGCTCTCAAATCCGATATGCCTCGGTGCGTACCCTTCGGTGCGAGCGCGCGGTTACTTCCTACCGGCGGCGTCCGCCGGCGCCTCTGTGTATCCAGGTGACGCGGCGGGCCGCCTCTAATGGCTCTTCCCTGAGATTTCCATCGGGGCGCTCTCGCTGCGCCGGAAATGTCAAGGGTGTAAACGATACAATTATCCCGCGCCGAGCGTTACAGCACTGGCCGTTTCTCGTTAATTACATGTACCCTGCGTATTAAATCTGAAAATGTGAATAGTGACATTTCGCTTGACAAAATTCGTTCGTATATTACAAGAGTGGAGGACTCTTGACATCAAATACGTTACTATTTAAATTTTGTAAGTAAATTTTAAATGTTCGGATTTAAAGTCTATATATACGGTTCATTGATCGCTGATTTTCTGTATGAATTTATTAATAATTACTCGAATTATGTACTCTGAATTAAAAGTTTCACATTGAACGTGGTCGAACGAAGCAACTTTCTCGGTGTTTATTCACTGTTAGTGGTTAATAAAGCAGCTCACCACAATGGCGAACTACTATAGACGACGTTGATGGTAAATAATATAATAATGATAATATTGATTGTGACGAAATAATAAATATAATATAATAATTAATAAACTTAAGAGCTAGTAAAAGTGAGTAATTTTTGGCTGGCGTTACGTACAGTACTTACAAAGCCGTGCTTGTCGCTGATGTTGTTCGTGAGCTTGAGTTTGTGGAAGCTGACTACCTTCTGCATCCATTGCTCACCGCTGCTCGGCGAATCCGGATGGATGTACATCCTCTTCGGCATTTCCGGATCCGCTTTGCCCGCCACCATCCACCTGCTGTTCCCCAACAAGAAAGATTTTAAACGTTAATCTCGCTAATTAGCAAAAGTTAAACTCGACAGTCTTTTTCCGTCGCGCGGTACCCCTTTTACATTCTTTTCATCGTTTATTAAAAAATTCATCCTATTTCCTTTGATTCAAGGTAAACTTTTCTGTAGTCGAATAATACAGTGAAAGAAGGGTTGGACTCCGTTGGAACCCGTTCAGTTTTTTACAATATAAATATTTTAAGTTTTAAAGTATTATCTATTATATCACATACTGCAAAAAGTTTCTGCATATTGTAGACTATCAAAATTCCTTAAGTTTCTGTTTTATAGAAATATCAAAATGATTGACAGAATTTTCAATAATATATTAAGTAACTTTAGCTCATGATGGCGTACACTTCATTTTTAAAGTGCGTAGAAATTTTATACGAAACTATTCTCTCCACATATTCTTAGAAATTGTACATAAAAAATGTATTATATGCATAGAAGTAGTACATAACATTGTAGTATTTAAAATATTATGAATGCCGAGAAATGATTTAAATTATTAGCTACACGATTAAAGTGGCCACCGCCGACGACTGGCCAAAAACAATCTTTTCATTAAATTTTCAATCGTTCGCAATTTTCAAATTAAATTCGTAACCCTCGCTAACGAGGGCTTGCGGTCTGAAAAATTCTTACTCGTATTAGCATAATATAATCAATTATTTCCAACGAACGAGATACGCTGGAGAACCGGCTCTCCCACCGAGATTGATTCAATTGAGGGTTTCCCTTCGGAACCCCTTCAATGTCATCTGGCCGTTTCTCCCGCGTGGACAAATAACCGGCGGAATGCGAAACCGGCGGACTAATCCAGTCGTTCCTTTTACTAAGAGAAATCCTCCGCGCGAGACCCGCAAGAATTACCCCCTCGACGAGACGAAGTTTTCTAAATAAAAATTTGAAGTCAAGAGGCCAGGTATCAGAGGACGAAAAAATATTCGTCATGGACGATGAAGAGAGAAAAAAATGCTCGCGCACGTGGAATCCGTGGGTGCTTGGGCCGCGGGAGAGTTAATTGCCCTGCGCTATAAATTCTGGGCGAGGCATTTCGCCGTTGACACTAATTACGTTCTATCTCTCGCTCTGGAACTGCTGCTTCGCAAAAAAGACATGATTGTCAGCTATAGCGAGTGTTCTAATAGTCGGCCGTTGTGAAATCTAATACAGGTAATTGTCAAGTGCTGCGCCTACTCCTCTAATGCATCGACTTTTCGATTGAATGTGCGACAGTGAATAATTTCTGATTGCAAAAGTAACGCTTTAAGACTGCTAATTGTTAAAACTGATTATTATTTCACCTTTTAAAGTTTGATCAGTGAGAAACTAATAAAATTCTTGATAATTATTAGTAATTAATCATTTAATACAGTGGAGTTCTTTTCACTAATTTTTAGTAAAATTTAATTTCATAATTGTAGCAGTTTTTCTTTAATTCGACTATAGATAAAGTACCTTTCGAGTTTAATTTCGATCGATCACAAAAGAGTATTTGCCCTTGCTAAAAGACTGAACATTTTTTCGTAAGTATTTTTAGAAGCTTTTCAAGCACTTTATACTTTGTAAAACGAAAAAAAAAAATTCAAAGGACGGTAGAAACATAAAGAGCGACCCGGGAACATTATAATATAGACTAATAGTTCTTTCACGAAGTTGCTTAAATGTAAATCGAAATTTCACGTGAGCTCATTTCCTTCTAAATTATTCATAGGGGCACATTGACGGTTTATCTTACCTGTTGTGAAATTTATATCTGTAGTCGTCAGCCGCCACAATGTCCAGCAGCAAGATATATTTGGCTTTGGCATCCAACCCCGACACCCGGAACTTCATCTGCGGGAACATTTGTCTGGAAAGCACATAAAAAATAAAGCATTAATTAAATGCAACCAAAACTATAAATAATTTATTACACTTTAAAGCTATACATGCATATTATTATTCCCCGCGTATTCATAATTAAATCGCTGATTTAAAGGCCTTTAAAAGCTGATACTTTAAAACATACACGTTTCACATTACGAAACACTCGTGGATACATATTTTTTTGCGAATAAATAAAATATCGCAATAAAATTCCGTTTATCAAAAGAAAAAGTGGGCTATAATAATGATTCTTTCAGTGATTACACATTACAGGTGGCATTGATTAGATTTCAAATGCAGTTCTCACCGTCGGACTAAACCGAACAACGAGCTACTAATGCATCTAAGTGACTTTTGTAGGGTTTAACACCTTTCAAATTTAATTTAAAGACTGCATCCAAGATGGCGCTAAGCTCACAATTGAGACGCACGCTCGCGGCGTCGTCTCGGCAGCTCGAGGGATTACGCAACGCGCTCGCTCGACCAGCCAACATCTCGTCGCCTCGAAATATATATATATCAGCTCTCGCGGCCATCACTTCGGAACCGGACCCGCAGATTCATGCTTGCGCATTCGCCCACTCGCGCGGAAGAACAAAAAAAATCGACAGCAACAACGACGAAGGGGGAAAATCAATATACACGCGCGCGGCGTATAGCCTCAAGACGCCGGTGCAGCGCGCCGCGGCGTCGATAAAAATTCTGCGGCGTTCGCTGTCGATCGCTCTCGGGTCCCGCGCAAAATGCTCGCTCTCTCTCTCTCTCTCTCCACCACGTACCTCTCCGTCTAGCGGCGCGCGGTTTTCAGTCAGCGAATGCCGACGCTCGGATGACTTTCCTACGCGCCGGGCAATCACTGTCCGTAAATCGCGAGGCGCTCGCTTCCCCCCTCCCTCGCGGTGGATTTCTGCACGTTTAATGGCATTTCGCCCGGCTGATGAGTCTGGTTTTCGCTTGTTCTAATACGACGGGTAGATTCGATGCGATGATGGTTTCTTAAGCGTTGTCTCATTACTGCCTTGGCCGGATTCTTTTTTTTTCGTCATATTCCAGGCCGCAAATTCGAAATCGCTCGCCTGGGAATGTGAGAAAGAGGTGACTGGGGTAACGTGACTCATTTTTGAAATGCATGCGGCTCATTGTAGCTTTATTGCGAAAGTAAATCATTATTATTTTTTTTTCGTTCGCGAGGGAACGCCGCTACTTCCAACATTTCGCGTATAGGTACACCTTTGCACTCGTAAACTCGTGCTAAAATGCGTACTTTAATACTCTCCTAACCTACAAGTTTGCTTTTATCGCATTCCATTTAAAATTTACGGCGAATTGAAAAGTAAATCCTGACATTCATGTTGCTCTGTCCGCTTGTCATTTAAATAATAAAATTTATTCTATAAAAAGTATTAATACTATTCAAATTAAATCATGGGAAAAATAAAAAAAAAAAAAACAAAAAAAAAAAACGAAATAGTCTCCGTAAAAATTATGTGAATAAAAAAATGCAATGACGAGGTAAGAATCAAGTATATTCACCGGTGATAGTTAACAAAACAATTTCATTGAGTAAAACGACGCGCCGCTCGTGTCTCGCTCGAGCATCAGCCGGTGCGGACGGTGCGTGCGCGCGCAACGAGCGACGCCGCCGTCGCGTGCAATGCATGTGCATGTGCGGTGAAGGCGAAAAAAAAATTCTCGAACCTCGTGGCCCTCGCGCACGCGGCCATCTTGCGGCGGTTATCGAGCAGCCCCAGCGGCGTGCAGAACCGCCGTGTCGACTCTCTATCTCTCTTGCCCCTTCTACCTCTCTCGCACTCACCGTGAGATTAAAGAGCCACTTCCCCTTTCCCCCCTCGCTACGTAACCCAAGCACATACGCATAACCTAACCTTAAAAGTCATCGGTGTCTTTTAATGATTTTTTTCCCTTGATTGGGTACATTTTGTGGAGCTAGCGCAAACTGCAATCTGACTTCTCGACTAAGTATAGAATAATTTGTTTTAATACATATAAATAGATTTTATTTCCTGTGGAATTTTTTTAGTCTACATGTTTAAAAATTTTAGTTTTATGTTGATAGATTCTAAGATACGGATGATATCGATTTGATAAGATATAAGTGATTTTGTTAAAAAAATTAAGAGATTTGGCTACTAATATTTATTTGCTTCAGCAAAGTATCAGATTAACGTTTAATGCAATTATTAAAAAAAATAATAAAATCTAAATGAATTTAAAAGTGATTTAAAAAATCTAGAATGGTGATTGAAAATTTTAAATTCATTGATAAGAGATTTTTATTTGAAATTAATATTAATCGAATGATACTTTATTTAAATATTTAATTGCACCTCAATGAAATTTTATATATTTACGATTTAATAGATATTGTAAAATCGCGCTACCGGTATTTTTATTTGCAAAAGTAGAAATTACTCGGCTGAGGCATAAACAGTAGCATCGGCAATAAAAAATGCATTGCTCGCCGCTGCAGATTTACATCCACGTAATAAACAGAAGCTCAATTAATTCAATAAAAACGATTGCGCTTAAAAACATTCGCCGAGGGGGCCTTTCGAAACGTGAATTAGAAAGTTTCCTTGGCAATTTGGACAGTTATAAAGCGTTTTATTCTAAAACCCCGGCGTTTTCAATATTAATAGTAAAATGCAGACTTTCTCTTGCAATCACTATGTAACTTAACACTCGGTACATTTTTATCCAATAAAATCTTAAGACTACGTTAAATCCGCATTGGACACTAATGATTATGCACAATAGATTTTTCGAAGATAATTCTCACTATCTCATAAATGTCAACGTCCATCGTAAATTACTAAAAAAAATTGATCTGTACTCTTTAATTTTATTTACTTTGTTGTACAATCTATATCACTTGTTTCTATATTTACACTTCACACTTGCATAAACTCCAGATTTTTCTCTTAAAAATAATCTACAATGTTTCAAAACACGCAATTAAGTACAAAAGAATGTAAAAAAAAGAAAGGTTTACCATCAAACCCTTAATTCCTCCAACAAAGTATCAAGTGCACTCCTCCTACAAAGCCCTTCCCAAAAATTCC
This sequence comes from Sycophila sp. Sp_5, assembly GCA_018906775.1. Classification (NCBI taxonomy): domain Eukaryota; kingdom Metazoa; phylum Arthropoda; class Insecta; order Hymenoptera; family Eurytomidae; genus Sycophila; species Sycophila sp. Sp_5. Next base: position 56,439 of record JACCID010000084.1, read on the forward strand.
TTACTCATCAATTGCTCCGTGTCGTGCGCCTCGTTCGCACCCGAATTAATCGGAGCTCACCCTGAATAAAAAAAAAGAAGAGGAGTCCGGGTGATGATCGCCTCGTAGGCTGCGCTGAAACGAGATTAGAAGCCCGAGGCATATCGCGGGGTCTCGAGCGCACTTGACATTGATTCCCACATCGGCGGCGGAGGACCACCCATGCGCGCCTGGCGAATCAGCGCGCGAGACTCGCCGCGGCATCCCGCTTAATGAGGGACCAAAGAAGACCGCGCGAGACTCGCAGATTCCCCGAAGGAGCCGCCGCGTGTGTCCCGACACCCTTACCCCGGTCCGTCAATTGGCGCAGTCGTCGGACGCGACTACGGCTGTCAGTGTTGACGCCTGCGTTCATCGCGCGAGCCGATCAATTCTTTTTTACGAGGGATCATTCGGTTAAATTCGTGCTGGAATATAACGTGCGAAATATCTTACGAATGCGGCGAGTGCTGCAGATGGTAATTTTGTGTCTTAATTGGAATAAATCAATTTCGTGGTAACAGAATTTTTGTGTTAGGACATTTAAGGGGGTCGTCTAGACTAGTCGTATTGTAGAATTAAGTTGTCTTTGCTTTAGATTTTTACGGTCTTTTCTTTTAGTATTCAAGAACAATTTGATTTTTTTTTCAACGCGATAGATAGATATAAAAGTAACAACCTTAACAGAATGCTAACTAATATGAGCAGTATATTCTTCTCATTTTTTTAACATTAATGAATTCAAAGAACATAAAATCTTTACGAGCACTGACAGACGTTTTGAACATTTAGTTTAGACTAGAATCCATTAAATGATTCATTACTCTGGACACAACTTTTATGTCATAGAGGCCATGCAGCTCATACGCTCAGAAAAATATTCGCATAAATATTAGTATACTATTATATATTTACTACATTTAAAAAATTTTATTATAAAGTGTAAAACGACATGTGACCACTTTCCGAGATAGTAGAGTACGACATTTTTTCTGGACATTTCTCGCAGTATAAGACCCCGGCAAATCCGTAGTTCATAATTCTAACACTTTGAAGAGCGAAAACTTAGTTTTAACGATGGTTAAACTCATCGAAAAAGAAGAAACTCGCTGGCAGACTTGCCGCGCTCGCAGCATCTCGGTCAATATTTTCTCAGGTAAAAACTGAGCACACGAAATCCCGCGCGAGAAGCGGCGCCGTCGGCACGCACGCTCAAGTACTTTTACGCGCGAGACTCCCGTATACGTCACAATTTCCCGAGGCGTCTTCCTTCTCTCTCCTTTCACTAAGAGACTAAGACTAAAGAGCAAAGCATCCACACGAAGCTCGCCCGGGTGTCCGACTACAGGTATCGGTAAACACGTCGACCGTCGAGTGTCGCTACGTGGAAGAAACATTTCAGGCACGAGGAGATGAAATTGGGAAACATTAGTGTCAATTTCAAGTGGAGGGCGAGAGAGGCGCTCGTAATTTCATTTGGCGGAGTAAATATTTGCGAAAATTAAAGCGTTCCCCAAAGCCATTACGGGAAAATTGAACGAGGTCATAAATCCGGCGAAGGCGGGCCATAAAAAAAGAGAAGGAGGCCGGAGACGTCTTGCCGATGCCAATCGACGAAATTATTAGGTGAAATCGACGACCCCCGGAGATGGCGTTTATATATACTCGCACAAGGTGAGACGAAACGCCGAAAGATATATCTGCAGCTAAAATCGAGCGACGGAAAATCGAACTCACAAACCGTAAAAAATGGGAACAAAGAAGAGAGACAGAATAAAGTCCCCACGCCCCATGGAAAAACAGCTACGCTTACAATTTAACCGCTAATGACAGCCGAGATACAGTCATAAAGATAACTAAATTTTTTTTCTTCCGAGCGCAAGGCTCAGACCCACTTTCACAAAACTACTCGAGAATAAAAAAGTGTCGCTCCATCTCACGCGAATTCTTGCGCTCGCTCGATATTCATAAGTGAGAAAGAGAGAGGTTCTCTCTCCGTTCAGCTAACGGAAGCCAAACTCGACCGTCGAGATCGAAAAGTTAGCGATTTCGAAGGCATGCTAATGGCCCACGGCCAGCGACGTCTCGACAAAGAGAGTAGTGGGGAGGGGTATATGGGATGTCGTCGGTCCGGCAAGAGAGCCGGCCAATTACGGTAATTAGGCGCCGTAAACGCGCGCAAGACGGGGAGACAATGGTGACCAGGGTGGGAGAGAGGCGCGCGGCCGGGGTCGGCTCGCAGTGTGACGCCGCGCGGCGATAATGGGATTTTCGGAATTCCGAAGGGGCGCGAGGTGGAGGTTGGGCGGCCGCTCGCGTCCTCCGTCCCCCCATTATTTTCCCATTATGCCCTCGATGCGGTGGTGACAATGACCGTGAAACGGAGCCGCGACCGACCGGGGACTTTGCCTCTACTCGGCCCCGGTGAGCTTCCGATTCGGAGCTCCGGCGCCTGTGAGCAGCGTGGACCTTACGGTGTAATGGTCTTGGCCGTATTGCGCAATTACGTTTAGTAGACGTGAAAAGTGGGTCCTCTGCTCGAGTACCAGGATAGATTTTGAGAAAATTTACTTGACTTTAATAAGCACTGTTTTATTATATATTTATTTACTGTATTTTTATAGACTATAGGAGCTTTTCATACACTGAGAGAAATGTAAAGTAAAATTTGCCTGAAGTGCAGTCAAACTTTCTACACTGTATGGGAAAGCGGTCAGAGATTGTATTTATGGCAAATTTTTTTATTTAATCAAAAGGCAACGCAACTTATAAAATCCGGATAAAAGAGACATTGTAAATCTAGTAAAACGAAAAAACTTAAATTACAGATTTAGATATTAATCCACTTATAAAGCATAATAATAATAGGTTAGTTGTGTCATTATACAGTCATTTTATTATTTTTTTATACTAATAAAAAAAATTATTATTTATCACATTGTCAAAAGGTTTACAAACTGCCTAAATGTAGACACATTTAATCTTCCGTGAAGAATAATCCGCTACAACTTAAACGAAGGCCGTGATCTGAAGTATTGATACTTCTCTCGGTAAAAAGAAGTGCGACTGCATAAAACTGATCGAAAATTCGTCGTCCGAACAAGCGATAAATAATGTATTCGTTTGATGCCCGTGCGAGAAACAGATATCCCGCGTAAATTCCCCGCTTCCCACCTAAACAAGGCGCGCAACACGACACTCAACTTCAAATCGTGAAAATCGCCGCACATAAAAGCGAGCAAAAAAAAAACACGCGAGAGGGAACAAGCCGATGCTCGGAGGCACGATCGGTCGCTAAAAGCGGAAGGGAGCGAAATAAAAAGCGGGCGATTTATCGTAGGGAGAGAGATCGAGAGGAGGGGGACGGGCGTCGAGGCATGCATCCGAAGCAACGAGGCCCATCTGCCTACTGTGCAGTGCGATCATCGTCAAAGCGATCCTCGGAATCCGCTCACACACACACACATACTTATTCCTATGCACTCGCGGAAATCAGTATACGGACGGTGCGAGTGACGCGATTGGGCTCGTCTATACTCTCCTTTTTTTTCTCTCGTCTCACGCAGACGAGGTTGCGGTGGTACACGCGTGAAATTTGAATGAGGCGAGCGGAAATTCGTGCGCCGGAGGTGATCGCGTAAGCCGGATTATCCGTAGGTGCGGACAGATAGATACCCGGGCGCATCGCTGGGATGAAAAGGAAGCCGCCGTCGTGTCGATGACCCGCAGCGCGAGTCTTCTTTTTCTTATTCTTTGCACCGGGTGCTACTGGGACATCTCGAAGCGGATACACTTTATACATAATGATAAAAGCTCACACGATGTCGACTGTCTACGAAAAAAATATTCGATATTTCTGTGAAAATTTTAGTGTAAACTGGAAAAGCTGCACCAGTACTTGCACGGGTATCAGCTAGGACAAGAGGTTGAGAATAATTCATTCAGACGCTCTAAAAATTTCAGCATTCCTGTAGGTAGAAATTTAATCAATGATGACCAGTCACAGGCCAATTAATAATGAAACTGTCCAGTGACTACTTATCGCTGCTTAAATTTCTACCAGAATCTTTATGCTATAATTTAAAATATATTTTTGTCTATTTTTTTTATCAGGCCAATATTTAGTCATTTATTTATACTAATATGAGCGAGGTGTTATTATTCCCAGCCACTGTACGGTAATACCAATTCCAGTAAACCGATCCGCGGTACCGTGCCGACATCAAGCCGCTTATGAAAATTTTTTCGCGCATATGCTTTTTCCCTCTCGCGCGCGAAGTGAATAAATTTGGTGACTTATTATATACCCCAGAGAACGCGCGGTGCGCGATCGTTATCTCACGATCGATTTCTCATAAATCCAATCGTCTCGGCGAGCCGTCGAACCTTTATTTGTAATGCTAATTGCGGTTTATCTAATAAATAACCAGAGGTCGGTGAAAAAAGCGCGAGCGTGCTGAATCCGGATTGATCGGAGGCGGGCGCGAAATGCGCGGGGCATAAATTCTCGCTGCGCGTATAAGGCGGCCTCGCGTCGCCTCGGATAAATAAAACCGCGGCGGGGCCGGGTAGCGCATGAATAAAGAAAAAAAAATCGTTTTTCATCGGGGACCCCGCGCGAGAGGCGCGATTTATGGCCGCTCGCACATCGCCGATCCTTCAACGAGATATCTGCCAGCGCGTCATGTAAAGGCGGCCGGGATTAACGTTAAGTAGTCGGACTTGCCAGTACGCGTAGCATAAGGAGAGAATCGTGGAGGATCGGAGTGGCTTTCAACGTAGGCACCGAAAAAAAATCTGGGATTTAGATCTGCTTCTCATTGCTTTGCGCAGCAAGCGAGAAAGTATTAAATACATGTCATTTGCAGAATTGCGTTGAATCTTAATAAATATGGGTATTTTACAGAATTTCGAAAAAAAGTAAAATAAATTATTTATCGCCTACGGTGTTCTGCGAGTGAGTAAACACGCGTTTGGTGAAATTAATTGGAAATGGTGTATTACATGCACGCTTTAGTCTTTCATCTAATCAGATTGCAATAAGTTAATTAATAAAAGTAAAAATCACTAAGTATATAAAGCAAAAATTATCAGTGAATACATATCATTAAATTTCAAAACTTCCTTGCGGAGAGTTTATTATTAATAATTTTTGTTTTAATTACAATTACCTACGCTGTTTCAATATTGAAGTGCACGTTACGATAAAATCTGTTGGCAAAATTTAGTGTGGTATTAAATTAATCGAAATAAAAGAACCGAATCGGTCACATCTGCACGAGCAAAATTAAGCACCGAGTTTATAACGGGTCATCCTATAAAGATACTTTATTTCGAATGAAAATCACTGCAGTAAATTAAGCCGAATTTTCGCCTTTGATTTTTTAAGCGATTCGTTCGATTCCGACATTACAAAGAATGTTGTGCAGCCTCGGTTCCAAAAACACAAAGAACGGAGCAGGCCAATTACTTTTGGCTAAGCGGTACATTGGGAAAGCGAATTACATCGTCGCGCGGCGAGGGTTAATAAAAACATCGGCCATCAATGTTCAATCGCAAGGTCGCCGTAAATATAAATCCGGCGCTGTCCGCTCTCTCCGCGCTCTGCTCTCACGCATTTACGACGCACCCAGGCTGATATACATCCCGCACGGTAGCTCCTCCGCTTAATTTATCCCGCTCGGGGAGGCTGATGATTCGCCGATGCGCCTCGCGCGCTCTCAATTAATTCTAACGATGCGCCGCCAGTGCCTCGTAAAAAGATCGACGCTCTAATGCCCGCCGCCGTATATTACCGCTGCCAGTTCGATTTTTCGGACTCCGCGGCTCTGCCATAACGCTTTACGACAACGGCAGCGGGCATTAAGTCGAATTCATTAGAGATGCATCATTTTCTCGGAGCTTAAGAGCTTTTTATGATTGAATTATTGTACGCCGCTTTTTAATGAGATGTCCACGTGTCTAGCAGCCTGTACCCGGTCGCTGATTTATCGCCCTTTTTGTTCGAGCCGCTGCTACTACTTTTCGAACGGATAATTTGGCTTTTTTGCCGCTTTTGATTATTGAGGGATTTGCGGGGTTTGTTGATTAACAAACTACTTTTCCACGAGTGTTTTAATGCCGCGCAAAGAATCTTATCAACGAGCGGCGAGATTTAATTTATTGTCCTATCATTAGTGGCTTTTAATTTAAAATAGAATTTCCTTCGTTACGCGTTGAAAAATTTCATTAGAGCTGGCTCTGTGATGTATCTGAAAGGCGATCTTTAAAGTGTTTCCAGAAAACCTGTTTCTTACACTTGTAGATAAGAAACCGGGGGAAATTAGTAGCGGCAACATCCTTAAAACCAAATGCAGTCGATAAAAGCCCAGGAGTGAGATACTAACAATAATCGGTGACGACTTTACCCGCTAAGAATTGCGGTACTACTGCACGAGGCAACGTGAATTTTCTCTGAAGACTTTAAAAAAAGTTGATTAACGTAGCAAAAATAAATTTAATTCACAAGATTACTGTTTATTACAACCTCGTAATAAAAATATTGCAAGTAAAATCTATCTATAATTTAATTAAAATATTTTAGTGCAATCAATAGTTAATGTACTACAAAAAATAAATAATAATAATAAAACATAATATAAAAAATAATTAATTGGAATGAAATTAATAACGTCCGAATAATTCGCAATAGGAATCTTTTTCAAAGTTTTAAGCACAAGAACGAGTGATCTCAATAACCGAACGGAAATATTCCATGTAATCTGGCGCTCATTAAGATATGCTGAGAGCCACAATCGCCAATACAGGCCAATATTTACAAAGAAGCCGCGGCGTCGCCCCGATAAGATAGAATTTTGTCACCCGGGATTTATGCAATTTACGAAACTATCAAGCAGCGCGTCCGATAAATCGTCGCGCGCGGAGGACGCGGTTATTCATGGATCGCCGGGCAGCGGGCTCGTTCTCTCGCATCGAGGGAGAAAGGCGTTATCGCGCGGAGATATCAGTCCGTCGGTAGCTCGACGCGCGTCTTTCATTTGGCTTTACGAGGCTGCCGTTTTCCTTCCGATCGCGCACATCGGCCGAGTTTTATTTCGCTCTCCTTTTTACTCGCGCGCGCCGCGATAAATTACGTCGCCGGCGTAAGCGCGTAAATAATTAACTAATGTCCACGGCAGCGCGATAAGACGGCCAGTCGTAAAGTTTAATTGCGGAAATCGTGCGCGCGAGACCGGCACTTTGTGTGCCTCTTTTAATTGAAAGGAGCTCCGGAGCGCCGCCACGATGCTATAAACGTTCCTATTAATTGATCAGGCTACCGTTTTTTATCCAGCGACGCGTTGGCGAGCCGAAAAATCGCTGCTCCACGCGGGTGTATTTTATAGTTGGCTTACTTGTTTGCTTATCCCGGTATGCATGGTCGTTTGAGCGAGTAGTCGAGTTTTATGTATATATTTCGAAATGGAGGTTGCGAAAAATGCGCTTTTGACAGACTCGCGAGTGCGCATTTCACGGATTGTAATAGGATAGGGAAGGTATGGGGTGATATAGAAACTGGCTGAGACACAACCAGGCATTTCTCCGATTTCCATTGGTCGCGCTGCTCGTCGCACAATCCTCGCGCCGCGAGACAAATGGACCGCGAATGTATCACTTTGTACTGCTATGGAGAAAACGATTTTCCCTCTGACGTTCTTCTATTTACATTCTATTTGTCAGGGAGTATATATCCTTCGAATTATCTCTGTAAACGTACTCTTTGTGATATATTTTAGCTTTGCTTACACTAGAAGCTTAAAGTAGATTTCTTATTTTTTTTAAATGAATTGTTCAGTTATTTTTATCGTTGTAATTATTACGATGATTTATAGTGACTGATCGTTCGATTTTTTACTTTCCTATGTTTAAATTTTTATTAAATTATTGGGAGATCTACTTCTAGTAATTTTTATGCAGTACTTTTTACTCAGTGCGTAACCCAAATATAAAAAATAATTTTATACAAAGAAAAGTAGATATATTTTCTAGTCAGTAAAGAATCTCTGAAGATTTTTGACATAAAATATATTTTTTGATATGATTAAAATTGTTTCTACATCACATTCAACGAAGTTGAACATTCCTTTTTTTGCTTTAGTTTCTACGAATAAAATAAAAAATAATAACCAAACGTTTTAGCAACTTTTTTATCCTTCCGTTCGTAATTAACCTTAATAATATAAACAAGCAACCCCTTCAATAATAAAATAAGTATATTACACGTAAACTTAGAAAAAGAAGAAGAAATTTGTAAATTCAGCTTTAAGAATGCACTGTTGCAAATAGGTTTTTCTAGATAACCCCGAAGTATACAGAATTACAAGCGAGCAACAACTATCGCGTCCGATAACGAAACACAGCGAAATGCAAAGGCCCAAAGGACACGTACACAGCGAAACACGCGTGTTTCCGCGCAAGAGCCCGAGCGCTCTTGTCGAACAAATCGGTACAAACGATCGTCGTAAAACAGTTGAGGCCCCCAAGGGCCTTATAATACTGTATGCTCTCGTCCTCCCTCTCTCCTCTCTCTCGCTCCTTCGAGTCCCGAAAGCAAAGATGGGGAGGAGCGATAACCGTCGCGCGAGCGATCTCCTCGCCTCTTTCTCCTTCTCGCTCTCGTGGGCCTCTCTCTCGCTCCGCCGGCCGGACGCTGGACCCCCGCAGCGCGCGTCCCCAAGACTTAAACCGGCCGGCCGCGGAATTTCAAAGTCGCCCGAGCGCCTCCTCCGTTTGTTTCGGCGCCCGCCGGATAATTTACTCGGGGACTCGCGGCGTATATTCCTCGCTCGAATTTATATACGGGAGTCCTCAGCGGCTTCGTGACGAAATCTTTGACGTAATCTTTTTTTTCCGTCGGATAGTCGTTTGATTTCACGCGCTCCCGCTCCGTCGGGAAGCCGGTTATAAGCGGACTTTGATCAAGCGCTGTGAAAATAGTACCGTCGTATATATTTATTTTGGATGATAGCGGCATCGTGGGAACATTTCTACAGTTGCGACATTTTTTTGTTTAAAATTTATATTAGTAGACAATTGTTTTTTATACGTGATCATTACAATGAAATTATTTGAGTTACTGGGTACAATTTTGGAATATTTGTGATGTGTCGTTCACCTGTTTCTATAAATATTCTTTTTCGTTTCTTTCTTTATCGGGTAAGTCGAGTTTTTTTTCTTCCTCTTGGTTTTACGTCAGCAGAGCGGAAGTTCATTCCTTTATTCACGATAAGAAACGAATTAATCCGACGACACGCATTGGGCACACGTCCACCGAGATGTAACAAAAAGTCAGTGGGAGAACATTCGGGGCAGATCCGATCGATCGATCGATATTGCGAGCCTCTTTAAATTTGGATATCCTCCAAAATACCTGTTCCGTATAATTGGTATCGACGTTTCTCATACTCTTTTTTCATTCTTGAAAAATGACGAATTGTTTTTTATTCCTTCGTGTTTATCAAAGGTAAGAAATTAATTAATTAAAGACTATTAAATTTTATATTCATACATAGTAGCAAAAGCCAAAGCGTGTCGCGCGCTCTGCACTTTTTTAAATTATCGAATGAAACTATAGTTTTTGCGTGTACGTTAATTTTTTTAATGTTGACGTCATTCTATCATATAATTATCCCACAAGCTCCGTAAGTAGTTTTTTAAAAAGAGGATTTGATATAACAAAACTTTTGTAAAAAAGTAAAAATAAAGTCAAGGACACGAATCACTCGTTGTCGTCATATTCAGGGTTAAAGTGTTAGATAGTCCCGAATGAGTTTGACCATTCAGTTGAATTTGAATTTTCCGTTATTCCTTTCTGGGTTATCGCCAGCGTACGTATACCCGCTTGAATTTGAAGATAATATATTTCAAGGGTGTTGCAGCTAAAAAAAGGTAAATGTAAACAATACGCCGTATTTAAATAGAGCTTCGAAATTGCAAAGAGAACAAAGTACGTAAGATTAAATCAAAGTTGATTCGTCAACGGATCAGCAAACAAAAAAATCAAGAAGTGATCGCTTGATTTTTTAAGATCAATCTGATCGAGAAAAAAAGGTAAAAAAAATGTAAGATTACTAACAGCATTTCAACTTTTAAATGTTAATGTTCTTTGTTACTTAAAAATCTTTACTATGGATAAGTAAATTGAGCGGATTAGAAATCGACAACTGAGTTACACTTTCGAGCGTTTCATCGATTGATTTGAAGTACAATTTCGAGAGAGCAAGAATAAATTAAGTACGTGGCGCCAGTGGTACGCTCGTGACTCTATTGGAAATTCTGATTTCACAGAAAATGACATACGGGTAGGACGTGAAGAAAAATGGCCTTGTGCCAACAGTTACTTCTATATTCTCCAGCGAGAATTCTTATATTTAAACAGAAAAAAAATCTCAATATTTATAACAAAAGAATTAAACCACCGAATAGGAAATTAATTATGCTAATAACTTTCTCGTTTGCTTTTATATAAATAATTTGTTTATATAACTAAAAATATACGTTTCTCATCAGCCAGTAGTGCAGATGATGTTTCCGCAGTGCACGCGACTTTCTCGAGTGCATTTCTTCCCACTCGAGATGCCGGAGTGTGGCCTCTTCGCTAGAATTTTTACGTAGTTGCAGCTCTATGTTTAATAAAGACAAAAGTATACGTTGTCGCCAAAGTTGTTGCACGTTAATGAATATACGAGAGATCCTCAAAATATTCATTAGAAGAAAGAATCATTAGCAAAATATTCAAGACCTCCACTGACACTTAGTCAGATTCTGAATATTTTTAGAACTTTAAAAAACTGTTATAATATACAGTGTCAAATCCTCGCATCGGAACGTCAACATTTTTATTCAATATACGTGAAATAAACGATCACATTATATTTGGAAAATAAAAAAGAAAGAGATCCTGGAGGTGTGTAACCAATTCCACATTGGCCGATTAGAAAAGTGAACGCTGCGAGCGAGTAATTTTCGAAGTCCATCCATGGCTCGTCTTTAAAGGAGCGTAAACGACGCCCAGGCCGAAGGCAAAAAAAGGAACCGAAGAACCGCTACTCGTCACCACAAATGACTTTCCGACATTTCGGCAATCAATTTCGTGCACATTTGATAAAAAAAAAGAGGGAGAGAGAGGGGGGAGCCGAATTGAGCGACGAACAATCGGAGAAAAAGGGGATGCCCGAGCGGCCGATAATTCGCGCGAAATACGTTGCGGTCAAGTGGCGCGCTGCCTCGCTTATTTGCGTTTGCATAATTGAAAAGAGGATAAAAAGAGTTATCGCGCCGACGAGGAAACGAGGAGGAGGAGGCAGGAGACCGGGCAATTTCGCTGGGTGCCGTGCAACAGTTGAGGCTCGTCGGGCCCTGGCGCCACTCGTTATTTATACGGAATGGCCAGTCGGTAACAGGAAGACACGGGAGGGACGTGGAGAGAAGAAGAGAAATATTGAAGCAAAGTGTACTGAATATGCAGACTTTAAATGCTTTAATTTTTTTTTTCAACGGTGCATTCTTGAAGCGATGCGCGTTATTAAACGTTTTTTGTCCGCACCGATCGGGACTAACGATGTACGAAATTTATTTTAATTAAGCAAGACGTATCGCTGCGTTTATGCATTTTGGCTCAGCAACTTCGTAAAAAAAATTTTCCATTCATTTTCAGAATCATTCCGTCAATTTATGTCGTCGTGCCAATTAACGTATTATTACTAATCATTTCGTATTGCAGCATTAGTTCTCGCACATTTATACAGAGTAAACTTTACTCTTTAAAAAAAAATAATTCAACCGAAACGAAATTCTTCATCCAACGGGAAGCAGAAGTCTGGAAGACCAAACCCTAATCTAAAAATCTAAAAATCACGAGACACACATCCACGCCCTTAACGATCTCTCGCGTCATAAATACGCGTCGAGAAAGAGAAAGAGCGAGAGACAAAAAAAGACAAAGACGGTGGTCAACCAGTCGAGAAAAAAAAAGAAGCCGAGGGAACACACACCTCCCGAGGCAGCGCACGGCGTCAGCAGGTCGTGTGCGTTTCCCCGATTTCGCGCGACGATAGACGCGTGCGTAAAACGCCGGGAGAACGGCGCGACGGCAGTGGTAGCCCCGGTGTAATTTAGGCGTTTATGGCTCTCTCGCCCCGAGACAGAAAGAGATGATAATTTAGTGGGCGTCGACGCCGTGCGCATCCCTCCACAGTCCCTCGCGCGAGGATATACTCCGGGGCCTTTCTCTCTCCTTCCCTTTCTCGCTCTTTGTTTGCCTTACGTACGATGCCATGGCTGTCCCCCATTCCAGGCTTCTTTTTTTCCAGGTTACGTCAATTTAAGTGCGCTGGAAATTTAAGCGTTGGCCGTATTAAATCTTAGCTGCTCTATGTATACTATATAAATTAGGAATTTTGAAAATCAAGATTCAAAAGAAAAGAATGCAAAATACTAGAGAAATTTAATTTGAATGTAAAATTTTATAAAAATGTTGATGTTCGATATAATTTAGTCAAATAATTAAGAATGTCAGTGTAGTCATAATGAAGTTGAGTCTAACGAACATAATGAAACGATTCTTGGTGATATTAAAATCGCGTATAATGTAGGCTAAATCCTCTCTGATAACATTCATCATACTGGTCCTTGAACGAAACTTACTAAATTTCATACAGACAAGTTAAATAATCCCAAAATGCATTGGTTTATTTCTTCATTAGAAATATTTAAATATATAAACAGAATTTTTACATGAATGGAGCGACTTTTTACGGAGCTTTCCACCGTCTCCGTCACACAGTCGAAAAGAGAAGTCAGTGCAAAGAAGTGCGGAGAAAAAAAAAGAACTAGGTCCGGTCGACGAGTGACAGTCAGCACAGCGAGCGCCGTCGAAGAACACTGAATTATTCTTGACGCCTGCAAATAATGAAGAAGTGTCGGTCGCGGAAAACGGTTTAAAAAACGAGGCTTCGCCCGCGCGGAAAAGTCCGGGTGCTTTGAATGAATCGCTCGCCCCGTCGCCGCTCTCTCTCTTGCGGGCAAAAAAGCGAAGAGGACAGAGAAGGGGAAAAAAGGAAGAAAAGAAAAAAAGCCGAGGCCTCCGTCGAAGACGGAGAAACTGAAAGAGGCGTTGGAATAGCCGCGGATCTCTCGCCGCATTGAATTGACGCGTCTTCGCGTGTACTCTCACCCTCTCGCGCCGTAACAGCTTTCTATTTGCATACCCCGGGCTTTTCAGACCCGCGGCTCGCTCCCCCCCCCCCCCCACCGTCAGCGGCTGGAGCTTTCTATCTCCCAACACTCGCGACTATTTGCATTGAGAAATTGGCCCTGCCAGCTACCTCCTGACAGGCCGGCCTTTAATGCACGCGTTTCGGCGCTCGCTTTAATTATGAATAATTTCGCGGCTCTTCATGTGCGTTTTGGTGCAGCATATTTCCCTAGTTGATACTTTGTTATACTATACCCATGTCTTTTTTTGTTTAGGTATTTTATTAATACTGCTTCTACATGTTTTAGGTATCTTGTTATCTTTTTTTTTCTGAGGTATGCTAATAATATAAGTTATTTATTTAGAAGACTATAATTTTACTATTCTGTACTATAGAATATTTGTAATGTAATTTTTTAATTTTCCTTTTTATAATTTTTTAAGGATCTTGCAAATAAAAGGAAGACTTAAATAATATAATAAGTATATTTTGAAGGATCTTTATTAAATAAAAATAACGTAGAATAAAATATCTTAAATATAGTCACAAAAATCGCTGTAATTATTAATCAATTTGTAATAAATGATAAAGAAGACTGAAGTCAGAAAAGTTTAAATCTATTTAAAAGAAAAAAAATATTTTACAGCGATATTTCCTACCTTACGACGAGTATCAACGTCAAACTATATTACACCTTTCGCAATAAAAAAAAAGTCACGTGCTAGAAAGTTTCACATAAAACCTCAAGTATAGAAACTTATAAGGTGTCGTCGGCACTTCGTAAATTCATGAATTATTATCAGGCAGCCACTCTCATGACTCCCCCCGACCGTTTTACACGAGGATCGCGCACGAGCCGATAGACCGCGACACTTCGGAAAGGCACGCGAGAGGAAGGCGTCACTATTCGCTTGCGCGTTACGTCTTCGATCGGTCCCAAGGACAGCAAGGCCAAATTTAGCAAGTACAATATCGCGCCTCGCCCGTTGGGACCGTGAGCGCGCCGCTGATCCCGCGGTCACTCAATACGCCTGCGGTGCCTTCGACCTAGTTGCGCGTACGCGATCGGGCCCCCATTAAATTGCCGTTCAGTCGAGAATTTCGATTTTCCTTTTATATGGACCTTTTACTACGACCGACGCTTTTCTTACCTTGACCGTCTATGCATTGTTTTTCTTTCAGAAGGACGCGAATTGATGAATAGGTATATTCTATTCGCGTTCACTGGGAATATAGTGAGCTGGTCAGTGAAATTTATTTAGTTCGAATGAATAATTGTTGCTATTGATTATCGGAAAAATTAAGTAAAATCGGTAGCAAGTAATAGGCAGATTTATGTAATTAAGCAGTTTAGATTAATTTGTATTATGCGGATGAGTGAAAGAATTTTTTTCGAAAATGATCGGTTTAGAAAAGAGTTGTGTCACTTTTTTTGCGGGGTGTCTTCTGCGACGCGATACATAAGGTAGGCTGTTGTAAATGTGCGTGACTGTATTCACGCTTTGCGGGTACGCGCGTTTGCTCGTGTCACCACATGTACGACCGCGAAGCTCATGAGACAAGCATAGTAAACCTTATTTATTTTCCCAGTCAATATTGGCTTCTATAAATGACATAAATATTTATTCAATGTATAAATCGAAGTATTACATGCTTCTTTAAAAGTTTATTTCATGGTATGAACGTAGCATAAGGATTTGTTTGTAATAGGTCAAAACTCTGAGCGACAAGAAGCGAATTATTTTTTCAAAGTTTAGCGAACGTGGGAAAAAAGATCAGTTTTGAGAATGAAGAATTAAAAAATATTCTTGTGCAAGCAATAAATATTTGTTGAACCTTCCGACTTCTGCAGAAGCTTCTCATGAAAAAAAGGCTTATATTCTTTAAAAGTCAATAAATTTCTTATCGTCGGGATGAACTTTCATCGACAATTTACTACGAACTCTGTAATGCCCGGATGCAGTGTATTCCCCGAAGAAATTGCAAAAGTAAAGAAAATCGATGAAACAATTAACAGACCACTCCAACCGGATGACAATTTGATTGGTTGATTTACTCGCGACGCGTCGAGCGAGAATTGAATTTCGCGGCGGCAGCAGCGGCCTCGAGGATTCTCAGGGCCAAAGGGACAGCTTCACGGGTAGGGGAGGGGAGAAAACCGGCCTAAGTAAACGATTTCACCGGCAGCGCCGATTACGCGGCGAATACGTGTAGCGCAAGCTTCGCTCCCGCGGCAATTATCCCGACGAGTTCTCGCGCCCCGTCCTCCTCCCGCGGCACTTCGAAACTTGGCTCCTCCAGCCGTCGAGTTCCGTATGGCTGAAATATCCCTACACCGAACACAAATCCATTTTCGATCATCCTGGGAAAGAAAATTAAAGTTGAGTCTATTGAGAAGATGAGTGTCACTCGCATTTCTCGAGATAACAAAAAGTGAATCGATGAGTATTACAAAGATTGTTAATTTAAAACAGTGAAATTGTCAGCACACTGAGAAACAAGTATTGTAAAATTATTATCTGCCTGAAAACGTAATCATGAACTATATATACTCTCACGTATAATGTACCATACTCTGCATGCTAAAATTTGTTAAAAAGTAAATTTCTAATTATTTCTAGTCATAATTCACTGTTTCTCACGATAAATATTTCACTACTTACTAGGAGAGAGTCTCACTTTTGGAACACCAAATTTCTTTAAAACATATTTTATAAAAATTTGTTAAAATTAAAATATTTACAGCACCTACTCTTCTAAATAAAGTTCTGTGGGATCAAACCAAAGTTAATTTACTAATAAGTCAATATAGTAATGAACATTATTACTTCTTCCTGTAACGACTATTAACTACGAAGCAATGACACATTCTTATCTTTATAAAAAAGTAAGCACATGCACTGATTTCCATGGATTCTTCACTGTTTTAAATTCAGAGAGCTATAGGCTATGAGTGAAGTCGAGGGAGCGAGAGCTAGTAGATAGTTAAAGAGGTAGACAAAAAAAGCAAGAGAAGCGAGCTCAGGGTCTCTACAGCTAGGCGGACGATAAAGAAGGAGAGCGAAAGTACAGAAGAAGCTGTGGGGGCCGACGGCCCGGAGAAAAGAGAGCCAGTGGAACGTGCATGCGAGTAGCTATACATGTGCAAGAGACCGCGAGAGCAACCCTTTCGCCGGGCGCGTCTGTGTGCGTGAGGCGCGTTCAATAGCGGCGCGTCACGTCTTCATCGCTCGTGCGCACGCACACTGGGCCCTTCCGATCCCCGTGGATTCTTTCGCGCTTAACGGTCCTCGGCCTACGTCCTCCTCCTCGCCCCGACGCATATTAGCCGAATCGTTTTTCATCGTAGGTGTGCGACCACGTGGCGCCGGCGCAATGACTCTCGAAATCGACTCACCGTGACTTTGGACTTTTCGGGGTAGTCGATTAAACGCGAGACGATCGGCTCGTTTCGATAAGTACACACGCTGCGGATTTATCGTTTACTGGTTTAATTGCTCCGCAAGTCAAGGCGCAGAGCGCGCGGAATTCCGTTGAGAATATAACTTCATTAGGCTGCGGGGAAGCGTGGCAAAAAAAAAGAAGTGCGCGAAGTACATGAAGCGTACTCGAGGGAAACGAGATTCTACTTACGAACCAATTTACCCTGAAGTCTCGTTGCTTCACTGCAAGATAAGAATCTCGGAGAGGGGAGGGAATAAAACTCGACCAAAAATGAAAAGGAAACGTGGAGTTTGGTAACATCCTTCGGCGGGCATATCTAAATACCGAGAAAGGCAATTAAAGATAACGCCGCTGAGGGGGTTGCGCACAAAGCGTCGAAGGAACTACGGGCGTGCGTTATATGCATTTTGAAAAATGAAGCCATAAATCGCCGGTTGCCCGGCGAGAAACGGTAACAGATTTCGTACAGAGGAGCACGGGCGGGCCGTTGTATGCGCCCGGCGCCGGGCCGATCAATTAATCACCATTAATCATCGACGCCCAGCGTTCCCCGAGCGTTTAATAGAGCGGCGATCGCGCGGCGACGATTACGCCGAGAAAGGATTTACAAGGCAAATGACGCCACGGGCGCCTCCGGGCCGCTCCACGTGCGTGCGCGATCGTATTAATGGTCCCGGAGCTAATAAATTCGTGCGACACCCGCGGGAGAACGAGCCGGAGCATCGCGGACGACCAGTTCCTGGTATATTACCCGAGGCCGCTTTATTGTGCTCGTATTTGAATACGATCCTTTCTTTTTATTTTTTATTTTGTTTGATGATTTTATTTCGAGGAGGATCGGTTATTTACGACCTTATCTCGAAACGCAGTCATTTAGTCTTACGTTTCGGCTTCTTTTTTTGTTACTCGCGCAACGAAGTACCTTCGAAGTGTATATTAAATTTTTTTTATTATTATTTTCAGAAAGTAATCGTTCTAATTGATTCGATACACATTACTATAATTATAATTAATCGAGCAGCGATGATAAAAATCGAAAATTTAGTTCACTAAGTGCTCCCTGGGAATTATTTAGTATACCTGTCAAAGGTAGAGGCTGGCAACTAAAACAATCATTATAAAAGTAAATTACTCATAAAAGAGTCTAACGCCAGTAAAGTTGAAGAAACGAATGTACGTGTATGTTCTTTTTTACACTCGAGTTAATCTCACGTTTCAATATCAAGATGGAATGCTCTGGGGAAAGTGTCAAAGCAGCTCCGGGGCTATTAGTCAAACGAACGCTAGAGAAGCCGAAGGTGGCCTTATCGCGGTATACGTAACGAGATTAATGTGGGTTGTTGGGTCAAACGTCAGTCACGAGATGCCCAGGTAAAATGTGTAACGGTCAATCCACTGAGTGACTTCGTTGGGCGCGGGCGCCCATTGTTTTTTTCGTTCGCTTTCCTCTGACTTTTTTTTATTTCATTATTCAATCGCTGCTGCATTCGACGGATAATTTGTAAATTAATCCTGTGATCAGTCATCTGCGAGCGAGAAATTTCAAAGAAAAATGCGAGAACTCGGTTGACTTTACTGACGTTAGAAACGATGACTAACGATCGACAATTTAGTTTTTTGTTTCTTCCGTTAAGACAGAAAGAGATTATTAATATTACCGCAGTGATTTAATAATCCTGAAATTTCTCATTAGACGAGAGAAGTACGTTCTGACGAATTGAAATTAACTAACCGTGACTTTTCCCATCTGCGCTAACGAAACCCCATATTTCACCATCAACATTTATCACAGATGATTTACGTTAAACAGTTTAAAATCAATTTGAGTAGAAAACTCTTTCGAATTAGAATTTTCAAACGAAAGTAAGACCCACGTATTTACTTGCACAATCGATTTACCTCGCCACACTTCGCTCAGTACAGCAAAGCGCAACAATCTCACGTTCAACACCATAATAAAAAAAAAAAGAAGAAAAATTCTAGTCCAAAGAAACTTCTAACTCGCACGAAGAGCTCGTAAAAATGAGCTAAATATTACGTGCGTCCGGCCGCGCGTCGGATGTCTAAATCGCGAGTGACATCGCCGCCGTCGCCGCGGGCGATAAGACGTGCGCGCGGCCGACGAGAAACACGTTTTCCACCTTTTCCTCGCCCCGGGGCGCCCGAAGAAACGCGCGCTTATCGCAGTCTGCCATCGGGCGCGTGCGTGCGGCTCCGATTAATTACGCGCGATATAATTACAGCGTGCAGCGAGTGCGCGCGTCCCCTTATCTGGCCGCTAAAGGCGCGGATGCTACGTATTAGCGCGTGGATGCCGCGTCGCGGTCAATTTGAGCCTGCCGCTCGATTCAATCGCCAGCCGTGTTCGTTAATTGTATCAAGCGCACGGCTTGTTTCGCTCCGACCGATGGGCCTCGATGTTTCGTGAATTGTATCGTGTGATCTGCTCGGTCCGTTTTTCACGACGCGCCGTAAGAGTTTAATGAGGCTACGGAAAGAAAAGCGAGGCCTAATGTAATTTTTGTGTCTTATTGTATATGCCTAGGAATTTTTTTTTGTAAGGATATCGCGAACTAAGGCGAACTTGTTTAAAATACATTTTTTAGTATATCTATGCATGTATATTAAAGATAACGCAAAATGGCTTTTCATAGGCCACATATTTATTTATAGAAACAAATGTTTTGGTTATAGGAGATAAATCATCGTTGCTTTTTTATCAATTATATTTAAATCATTATGAAAACTAGGTTGAAATGCACAACATCGCGTTTTAAGAGCGATTTAAGTACTTATTTAATTGCCCAAAATAAGGTTCTCGCGACAGTTCTATTTTTTTTTTATAAACTCTACCCATTAAATAATTTCATAAGAATTATTAAACTACCCCGCGGTGAATGGGCTAATGAAGACCTTCACTCTGAGTTATTACGGCAAAACAATTAGAATACTCGGCTCGTAAAGGGACTTTTTTTTTATTCAATTAAAGGGTAAGTTACAAAATAATTCATAAAAAAAATTTCTCAAGCGCGCAAATTCCGCGCATTGCGTGCGTCCGTCGCTAATTTAAAATTTATCCTCGATCCTCGTGCATTACATTATCTACGCTCGGAGTCCGTCTCAAGTTGGCCGGCGGCCCTTTCTCACCTGGGGGCCGATGACAGTCTCGTTAGCGCGCGTAATTCTGGTAGGAAGTCGAATTATGCATGAACACGGTATAACACGCCACGGATTCCCGCGGCGCATTCGCGCGAATGCCCATGAACGGCCTCTCGCCTTCGCCAAAATCGGCGAATATAAAAAAAAGAAAAAAGTATCTCAAATTTTCCAGCATCCCCTCGAAGAGCAGTGGCCACTCAATAACTCGAGGGCGCTTAGATTAATTAAGCAATTCCTGAATTCCGAGGCGGTAGTTTACCCGGAGCGTGGCGATTAAGCTCGAGCCGTTCTCTTTCTCAGCGGAGCGTGCGCTGAGCGGCGTCGATAATTCGACCGGTGCACGTGATCCCGCAATTTTGAAAAATCCGCGCGGGAGGGACAAAGACGAGCACAAAAAAAAAACGTCCGACACACACTCTACCCCTTAGCGCGAGCATCGCGTGCGAGGCGCGAGAGTATGAGCTAATTTACATATACCAGCGCGCGCTGTTCGCCTCCTATTCCCTCGTTTTGGGATTTCTTCGCGTGTAAATAAACAAGTAGCTCGCGGGAAGATATGCGCACGAAAACACGAGACTTTCACACGAGAGCGCGCGAAAAATAAGGTGCAAAGAGGAGAGCACGAGCGAGGGGCGGAGGAGGCCCGAGATTCAGAGCGAAGACGCCGCGACACCTACGAAGCCACGAGGGGAGAAACAATGCCGAGGTGAATTAGAAGTGCGAGGCATGAAAATGAAAAATTTCATGCGTGCACTCCCGGTGCGCATTGTGCGCCTATATTAGCCTCGAAACGGGCTGGAAAGTGCCCGAGATAAGAGACGGGATGCGGGCGCGAGGAACATGCGTGGGGGAAAGGAATAATAAGCGAGTCGGAGCGTCCCTTTTTTTGCGTGCGTTCGAGAACAATGACGCCCCGCGATGATTTCGAACAAAATCACTTTTAGCTGCAGCGAGGAGAAGCTTCCTTGCGCTTGACCGATCTCACGGCGGCGCCTCTTCCGAAAGTAAAGACTTTTTTGTCTCAGAGAACAAAACCGTAGTTCACCATTTTAACATTATCGTAATGAAAGTTTTCTTTTTAATCAATAATAATTAGGTATTTTACTTTCTTTTAGTAAGGATAGAAATAAACCTTATAAATTGAGGACAATGCATATTGTAAAAATTACCGTATACTCCACAGTAGAATTTGCCAAAAATATTGTACATTTTACTGTATATTATTTACAAACTATTCAGTAAAATTTATTAAAGATTTCAATAAATTTTATTATAAAATTTAGGTAATTTTTATTTGAAAGTTCAATACGATCCCGATTCCATACAAATAATTTTTACAATATTTTTCCTCTCAGTCTATTTATTCATAAGAAGAAAGGGTTAAAATCGTGTAATTTTCTACGAAAGTTTATATACAGAGGAATGCGCACAGAAG
The DNA here is from genome assembly GCA_018906775.1 of Sycophila sp. Sp_5. Lineage (NCBI taxonomy): Eukaryota > Metazoa > Arthropoda > Insecta > Hymenoptera > Eurytomidae > Sycophila > Sycophila sp. Sp_5. Next base: position 77,730 of record JACCID010000084.1, read on the forward strand.
CCATCATTTCACGCCCAGACACTAAGTAGCTTAATTAAAACAGAAAAAGAAAGGAAGAAAAAAAGAATCATCACATTAAAAAATAAAAACAGGAAGTTTCTCGTATCCCAGAAGTTTTCTTTTGTCACTCTAGAAAGCGTCTTAGGAGCGTAAGAAGCGAGTAAAAAAAGACAACGAGCAACAGGAGGGGGACGAACCCGAGAAATGTGTACGCATGTAAGCGCCGCGTAAAGAAGAACAAAACGCGTCGCCACGGCGCGATAAATAAATAAAGCGCGACGCGGAGTGTAAGTCCACGGAGATGGAGAAAAATAAAGGCGCCAGAGAAGAAGACGCCACGAGGGTGGCAATTCTGCTAAGCTTCTCAAAGGAGTCGGGCCGCTCGGGTACTTCGCTTAACTCGAGCGTCAGCTTAGAATTTAGGTTGAATAAAGGATAATTCTACCTTCTAATCTTCTTTTTTTTTATCTTTTAAGATAAAGCTGAAAATTTTCGTAACCTGAACCATCTGCCTAAACTACACAAGGGTTACGTCGCACTAAACGTTTATAATTTGGACAATAATCGGTAATCAGATTGCCAGTTATCTTTTTAGGCGTATATTATCAAAGGAGCATATTTAACTTCTTCTCCGAACATCGCAGTGGTGGAGGAAGCTTATTTAAAGCCGAAGAAGAAAAATAAGAGGGGATGGCGGGCGTGTTGAAGTAACCCAAATAAAAGAAGCTCGGCGCGGAGTCAGAAAAGTCGAGTGTACAGCCACGAGTGAATTCTCCCTGGAGGATTCGTTGACGTGCTCTAAGCGCGGGGGAGAACCGAATATTAGAATGGATCGGAAGAGAATGCTTAAGCGTCGTGCCATGGTTTGAGAAATTCGCGATATTCCTCGACCGGGGAGAGAACCGTGAGGGGGTGCGAAGAGAGATACTAACATTTACAGGGACGGAAAACAATCCGAAGTGTAGAAAGAATGTAATTTTATCCCCTAAATATTCGAGGTATGCTTTTCATATGATATGTGTGAAATATTTTCCACATTTACAAAATCGAGATATTTGAAAATTTTACATACTGCACTTGAAAATAAGTAGTTATTTTTTATATTGTTTTTTTTATTGTCTTCTTTGCCTAGAAGTGAAAGAAGCTACTTTTTATTTGATTAAAAAATAATTAAATGACTACAATTTTAATTAATTCTATATTCCTTCATTTTAAATGTGGATTAATAATCACAAGTAAATACCTGCGGATTTTTTTTTAATCTAAAAAATATATAGAAAAAAACAATTAAGTAAACTTAGTAGTGATTTAATCAGTCGAATTTTTACATTAAATTATATTATTGAACTGGAAGAAGAATCGTAAGGAATTAACGGATTACCTCAATATTTAAAAAAATAAGTACCTCAAAAATTCGTACGAGAAATTATATCGCCATCAACGATTCGACATCCCGCGCGAAACTGAAAAAAAAGGGAGAGTAAAAAATCGATGCGAGCCACGATCCCCGACGTTGAGAAAGCGCTGTGCCCGCGTACTCCGGGCGATTTTTCAGGCGCAGGCAGGCAGGCACTTTCAGCTGGCTCTCGGCGGCTAATTACCGCGCTCGGGACCGTAGCTCTCTCGCGAAAGGGAAGAAAAGACGCGGCGGCCCTGGGGAAACGCGATTGCCTCTCGCGCTCTTTTCTCGCCACCCCCGCAGGATCCTGCCGAGCGGAGAGGGACGCCGCGAGCGTCCGCGTGAAAGGAGATCGCGACTGGGAAGGGTTGAAAGCGCGACGGCGTAAAGAGCCGCCCGGCGAGTGTAGAGGCGAAAACTGGAACACGCGCGAGGTGCGGGCCTATGCCTCCTCCGTGCCCGCTGGGTTTTAAAAATTAAGCGGATATCGACGCCTGCAGGTAAATTGCGTCGCGCGGGTACACATATGTAGGTGTATACACGTGGATTAATTATGCAGGCCGCACGTGATCGGCTGAAATTTTTCGAACGCCGTGGGGGTTCGTCGAGGAAGGGGTTTGGGGAGTGGGAGGAAGATCGATTTTCCCGAATGGATTATTTCTAGCGGTGTGGAGGCAGAGCTGAGAGGCCGGAGAGAGGAGCAGAGAGGGAAGAAAAAAATAGGAGGGTGGTGAGCATGTGGATAATTGCGTGGCAAGGCACGGGCGAAGAGAGTGGCTAAGAGCTCGGCAAGTGCCAAGAATCGTGAATAAACGTTCGAGTAGTGGATACATCTGCCAGCCTACTATATACCATTTCTCCGCCACTCTCTATACGCTTTTCCTCGATTTCTTTTTTTTAAGCCTTAAAATATTTCGACGTGCATCGGGAAAGCGCTCGAGTACAGCAGCGTACTTAAACAAAATCGTGAGCGCACAGTCGCGTTAAATATCCGTCGCTCATTAAGATTTAATTTATGCGATCGTTGTATCTTGTTTTGCACGTAATACGTCAGTCTCATTATCAGCGGTGAAACTTTAATCGCTGGGAATAAAACTCGAGGCGGCTTAAGATCGCGACGCTTCAAGGTGTTTTCGCACCGACGAGCCAGGGAAGCGGGTAGGTACGGCCGCTTCGCGTGTCTAACGCCTAACCCGAGTTGGGTTGGGGTAAGTTTGCAGAGGAAGACGATTTTGAGCGGTGCACTGGCGCCATTATGACCATCAGTATCGGAGCTCGTATATCCGCTTAGCCGTTTTGTGCCCAATGAATCGCTGATTCGATTAAGGCATTATACTTTCGCAGCTCTGTGTAGCTTTAAGTGATTTGCGTCGAAAAAGCGGGGGGTATCCGAGTAATCGCATTAGCCGCGAGCGACCAAGACTCAGGTCGTTGCTTACATTTTGGTTTTCGTTTTCGCAAACTAATGCCCCATTGTTATTTCTGCGGTTTCTCTCGCAGTACGCGCATGCTGCTTCGTTGTAATTTAAGAATTTTTTTTTCATATTTACAATGCACTTCGCTGCATTAAACTTAGAGGGCAATAAAATTAAATTAAAAGTATAAAATTAAAATTAATTTGTAATAAAGAGAAATTAAAAATTGTAATGTACAGTAATTCTAAGATCGATCGTCCAAAAGAAAGTAGAGTACACCGCGGCTAAAAAAAATTCGCATTACAGAAAAATAATGAAAAAAGTTGAGCGGTTCAAAGTAAAAAAGAGTCGAAGGGCCCTCATCGCAGTTTTCAAAACGGAAGCCTAAATATCTCTATCCAACATTTTTGACTCCCTTCTCCCTGCGCTCCTCGTCCCGGAGTCCCGCAGCTCGCTTGGGTAATTTAAGTACCTCGGGCGCACACGAAGACAAAATAAGAGCGAACAACGCAGGGAAGAGGCGGAGGAAGAGGAGAGGGGAGGACAGGGGGAGGGGTGCAATTTTGGGCCTGAGGGGCCCCGGTGGTTCCCCCCTTCGTGCGTTATAACGTGTGTGGTATGGGGTTTCGCCGGTCGGCCGTCCGGCTCTCCTCCTCCCGTCGCTCTTCCCCCGGTAATATCTCGTTTAGAAAGATTACAGGTTCGAGGAGGCTGCCAATGTATAAAACAAACATCGTTAACTCGGCCCCATACTTAAAGCCTCGTCGCTCGCTCACCTTTTTTTCGCGACTCCGCTGGCCTCTCCGGCGCTCCCCTCGCGTCGCTGCATTATTTACCCCCTCCTCCTCCTCCTACGCATGTATGCGCAACCCTCCTGGATGTGTGCGCGCACACACCTCCGGCGATGCGTCCTCCGGAGCGCCTCGCGCGAGTCTGTATTGAGATGTCTGTGTGCGGCTACGTGTGAATGAATTTGCACGCAGGCGCGAGCGGGTGTGCGTGAGGGTGTGCGGCCGAGTGTGCGCGCCGGGTTGAATGGGTGGGAGTGCGGACGCGCAAGAAGGATCGCGAAAAAAGGAGCGAGGCGAGCGCGCCAGTCGATATTGAGACGTAGACCACACGACGAACTCGGGCAGAGCCAGCGAGGCTCTCTTTCTGCGCGCCTCTCGCGTAATTTCGAGCCGTGTAATTATCGACCACCGTTGTTATGCGCCGAGATAGGCCATTTCCTCTCTCTCTCTTTCTCGGTAAGGAGCCTGCGGCGGAGGCGCTCGCACGGCTCCCCTCGCCTCTGATGCATCCTCCGAGCCCGAGAGGACGACGCGATTCACGGATTGATTTAAAGCGATTTTCGAGAGCGAGCGATTATTCCGCCCGAGCCACGGGGATTTTCCATTTTTCATCGCGCTACGGGACTGATTTATGCTGACTTTCCGAGGCGCGGGGCCACGGGTGATTATGTCGTTCCCTCCGCGAGGATGCTGTGTACCCTAATATCATACTTCGTGAGATATTCCTCGTACCGGATACTTAAGTGTTTTACGGGACTTGTTTATTGATTACTGTGATCCTTTAAGGTAGTCCAGCGTCGACAAAGAAGCACAAGCTAATCATTATCAAAATTTCTTAATATCTATGTAAAATATTCGCTGGCTCGATAACGTACGCAGTAAAGCCGTAAAAAAATTTCTTTTAGTCTCTTTGCTTAGACATACTTGAAACATAATTTACGCTCCGCAGTGAAATTAATTAATGGACTCAAAAGCTCCGTATTTTACGTCTTAATTACCAGCTCGCAGCGTCATGCTAAACCGATTGAAGTACAAAAAACATGTCGCAAATCCTGTCAAGAGTTACTCAAATCTCGTTACGAAAAAAGCAAATCGTTTGATACATCTTGTACCAGATTTGCTAAACGAAGAGCTCTAAAAAATCGAGTCTAAACTGGATTCACTATAAGCGCCACGTCGAGAGCTCACGCGACTCGAAAAAATAAAAGCACAGCAGAGCGCAGTGCGGAAAACGTACGCAAAAAACGCAATGCAGCCCTTTTTTTCCAGAAATTACTAGCGCAAACGAACGGTACTGCCGCCCCGAATTGAACAGGCGAGCCGCTGCCGGATCGTAAATTAGCGTTTTCGCAACCATCAAAAGTGTCACGCACACGCTTCCATAATGACCGAGAGCAAACGTTGCAATATTAATTTGCAGTCTCTCCGATTAAATGAATTTTTTTGTTAAAATTCCCTTTTATTTGTTAATAATCAGTCATGTCATAGTCACAGTCTTGAAAAAAAAAACGTGGTAATAGCCACTCTCTTGGCGTAAGATTATTCTTTTTTTATCCGGCAATAGCTATGACTTTTATCGGCGATTAAGAAAATTTTATACTAATTTAGCGGACGATTTTTTTCGGGATCTCATTAACGATATAAACGTTCTAATGCTCCGCAGCGAAAAAAAACAGCGTAAATACCAGTTAATTGAGTCTCATTATCGCTACAAGTTTTTTTTAACACTTTTTTTATTCAGCGCCACTTGATATATCCGCACATATGTCTATTGATTTGCAGAGAAGTCGCGGCATTGGTATCCCGCAATCGTCGGTCTTTTATCACCTGCGACGCGGCATAAAAGTGTCCGCAATGCGAACACCTACGCGGCGAATCCGCGGGGCTAATATAATCCCGCATTAAATTCCCATAGTAAACACGCAGGGGCCCTTTTACACCGGAGCACGTGCGCGCCCGCGGAAACACGAAACTCTCGCGATAGCCATCGTATGTATTTTCAAAATAGATACTTTCTTGTTTACGAGCTCGTGAAATTTTACGACGGCAGATGCCGAATCCGACGGACGCGTATATATCATCGGAGCGTACGTTTACGATAACGCGACCGCTTTTAAGCCTTGATGAATCTTGCCGAGAGGGTGGGAGATAACGAGTGGGAGGAAATAAAGTAATAAAGTGGGCGAATCAATGAGTTGGTACTCAGTCGGTTTTCAATTTTGAGGAGAGGCGAGGGACGGAGTACGAGAGAACCGCAAGCTGGACGAAGGCGAACAAAGAGGCGAAAATCCATACGGCGGAGCAACGTACGAGCCGGCGTCGAGGGGCACAGGTGAACCCGTCGTAGACACGCACGCGCGGAAAAAGTTTGATCGGCACGCAGCGAGCCGCGCATGCGATGCGCGTTAAATGTAAGAGCCAACGACGCTCGCCACTGCCCGACAAAGGGGCGTGAAAATTTCCTGACTCGAGGATGCGTCGACCGACTTGGTACGCGGAGAGAAGAGTTCGAATAAAAATTGCTATACTCTTTTGTAACGTGATGACAGGCTTGAAAAATAAAAAATTGTACTAAGGAATATAGTAAAAGTTGCTAGACTTTTACTGTCGTTTTAGTTAAATTTTTGCATTTGTCGAGTTTGTCTCTACGTTGCAATACGGGATAATAATTTTTACTAGAAGTTTTCTCTCTGTATACTTGGTTGAAAGAAAGTGTATCGAAGGTAAATCGATATACAATATACTGAGAAGAAAGTATTGTAAAAATTGCAATTTGTTTAAGTAATAAATGTGATAATAGATTAGACTCATGTTAGATAAACATTAGCATAATATTATAGTAAAATTTTTTGGACAATTTACAATAATTTTGTCAAAATTTACTACAAAATGCAATACCTAATTCTTATCTATAATAGTTCAGTATATGATCACATTTACTTTTATCTACGTGTATGGATTAAAAGAAAAAAAAATGATTTGCGTTACGATTATTGTAAAATGATAAGGTAAGCTGTTTTGCGTTCTTTGTACAAGTGAAATTAGTTTGAACAATGTAGGCAGACATGTTTCATGTTATGTAAGACGTACAGCTACCGATAATTGCATTTACTTTTGTCACACTTTCACGCTACGCGCAGTACACGTGTGAGCGGTTCGTTAAATTATTTACAAACCAGCTCAGTGTGCTATTGACTTATATCACTCTTGCACTGCGCTCAAATTCCTACTATCTATTCCGTTTAGATTATAGTAAGTGATCAATGTATTAGCTAACAACAAATACAACAATTTTTTTTTCTTTATTTCTTTATGCACAACATAAATTAATAAAAATTAGGGTATCATATACTACTACTACAGCACTAAAATTTAATTTCGTTTCAGTTTTGCTCCAAAAATTATTTAGTATACTGCAAACGTCGCAATTTAAAAAATCACCATACAAAAATATGTCTTCAGCTGCTTACAATATCGATGTGTTTTTTTTTCTTATCAGACCAGCTATATTATACTCAGGGTTGCTATCGTGAATACTATTGCATTGAGTCGCGCGAGGAGTCCCGCCGATTTCGCGACCTTTAGACGAGTTTAACAAATGCGGGCGATTGAGTGAGACTTACGACAATGACAGTTTTAATTTATGCTAATTAGCGACGAATACGCAGTAGAGTTGCTGTCTTATCGTCTTTTATACTTGGCGTCCAGCCGGTGTCAATTCAGGCTTTTTTTAACGCGCCAGAATTGGCGCCTAATCTGGACTACGAGGAAAAATGTTTCGAGTCGAGCCTTCGAATTTTCATAAAAACAAGTCCAACAATGCTTTTTTTAAATAGCTGTTTTAAACGTTGCTCAGTTGACTATTATTAAAAAGAAAATTTTAAATTACATTTTAATGTACTCGCAGTGCAGTATTTTTTTTTTGTAAAATTTTCTGCCTTCTTTTTTACAACAAATCTAGTATAATTTTAGTAAAAATTTTTCCTTTGTGTATCTAATTCAACGCCGCTAAACATTCTCGCGACCGAGAAACGAAAAAAGGATAAAGAGCGAGAGAGACAGAGTACAGCAATCTTTCACGGGCACGCCCAGGGCAGCGCGCGATCAGTTCGACCGATAAACTTCCGCATTACGAAATGAAACAGAGCCGGAAAAAACGGCGCGCCGCTTGCGCTCTTCCCCTTCCACGTCGATGACACCGGCAGATGAAAATTCGCGAGGGCCGCGCCGCGGCTTATCGGAGCCGCAGCGGGGGAGTGCCCGGGGAGCGAGAAGGAGAGAGAAGCTCGGCATCGCCGTGCATGTGTCGATGGGAGGGTGGGATAAGGCGCGATTCCGATGTGGCCGAGCGTGTTTATCGACCGCCCTGCGCGACGGCGGAGCCCGCGCGACTGCACACCGGGGCGAGATTCGGATTTTAGAAATTTATTGTTACGGCTTCTAAGATACGCTGGCCGATACCGCGAGCACGGGAGAGGGTTCATTTTGCGATGTTGCTGTCATTTTTCTTTCATAATGTTTGCCGATGCAGTTTTTTTGTTGTTGCTGCTCTTTACGAGTTGTGAATTAATTGCGAGGGGATAAGAGATCGGAGCAAGGTGAAATTGATGAATTACGAGGTTAATGGATTTAAAATTTATGGACTGGATTTTCTGATCGTAAATAATCATTAGTTGCGCGAATTTGTAAGTAAGCAAAAAGAAACTTTTTTTTTAAAGTGATAGATTCAAAGAGTTATAAGTATTTTACTTATACTGTAAAGAAGCCTCTTAAAATTTTCTTCTTAATGTGGTATGAAAAAATGAAATTTAAATCGATAAAAATATAATCAAACGGTAATGCCAAAATATTGTAATATTCATATTTTGCACAGAAGAGACTTTTAAAAAGAAACTTTTTAAAATGGTGCATTAAGTGCGTTCCTTATGCACTTCGTATTAGAATATTATTAACACATCATAAAAATTAGCAGCAAAAAAATCATCTTTACACCGATTGCCATCATCCTGATCATTCCTTTACACCATCAAGTAATACTAGCAAAAAATATAATTTAATAAATAGACCGCGTATTTATTTTTCGAGTCCCCGACAGTAAAGCACGCGCGGTGTCGTCGCTGACCGTCAGACGCAAAAACGACGACGCTTAAAATTCACCTCGACGCTCGGACTCGCGAATGAATCCGTGCTCTCCGGAGATGCGAGATTGTCTCGGTGAATTGACGTGAGCGGCTGAGCACCGCGCGATAGCGATCGGCCCCAGCCGACGGACTTCGCTCCGGGAATAGACGGAAGAAAAGTCGCGCCTCGGGGCCGGGGATAGTTCGCGAATCCTGCATCGCTTAACGCAATGAGCGATCGTACTTCCAAAATTAACGCGCCCTGGGCCAGAGAATCGAGCATCGACGCGAGCTCATCGTGCCCGGATCCACTGTGCGCGCGCACTAGACGGTGAACGTCCCGGTGTGAAAGCGCGATAACGGACGCCACTTCGGCTTGATAAACGAGCGGGACTTGGCTGCGGTCACCTAACCGAGAATTTTTAGCTCCAAGCTTTACGCTGTTCTAAAAATAACGCCGGATGCATTTGCAACGCTGTTGGATTCCGCTTTTTTTTCTTTCATGAGAAATGTTTATTTGCGATGTTTCGGTTTATTTCACGTGACTTAGTTGTTTATTAAAATCTTAAGGTTGCTTGAAACAACTTTAGCGTATATAAAACTAATCGATTATTTTTATTTATAACTGTAGTTGTTAAAACCCTACTCGAAAAGTAACCTACTTTTTTATGACTTATAGGTATACTCATTAATTTTTATTAATGGTGTATCAAATATTTAACCCCACATTCGTCAGAAATTGATCAAATCCGCAGAAAATTAAATGTACTCTGATAAACTTTTTGTACACGAAAATCCAATACTTCAATAAATAGCCGTATTAGGACTTAAAATAATCGTAATCTCAGGTAGCCACAACAATTTTAATTATTTAAAAAATTTTAGTTTGCACGAGAAATTCTTAAATTTCTAAACCGTGTAACTCTTCAATGTAGGAAGAAGCGAATACAGTTAAAGTAGTGCTAAAAATTCCAGGAGTACTTGAAAAATAAATGGATAAATAAATATTTAAGACACTCACCTGCCACTTTTCGTAATGACCATCTCGGTACCGAGTTTGTGGAACTGTTCCCATAGGTCCTTGCCCTCGAGTGTGACTTTGGGGTCGTCGACGACCCCGTCCTCCTCGGGAGGTGGCGGCACGAGGTGGGGGTGGGGCCCCGCGAGCGGATGATGACCCGCCAGCGGATGGGGCGAGGGCAGCATACCCGGGGGTAGCGGAGGCCTCAGAGGCCTCATGCCGCCCGGACCACCCGCTGCGCCCTGGTGATGATGGTGGAGGGCCGCGGCCGCTGCGGCCGCCAGTACCGCGTGCGCCTCCTCCGTCGTCTGCGGTCCCAGACCAAGACCTGTGAACACAACGTAACGGTTCATTCTTCAAATTACTTTTCCTTTTTTTTAAATGCTAATTTATGGGGTTTGTTTCATTCTTATTTTTACAAGACGGTATTTTTGACGAAAATACTCTCGTTCTAAAGATACGGTGAATGCAAATGTAATGTTCACGCTTCAAGTACTTTGCGGTAGTTTGAGGCTCGATGGCACTTTTTTGCTCGTTAACGGATTTCTTGTTTGTATTTGTTAATATTGTGAAGTATCGATATAATCCTTTTTTTTACCCTCGTTTAATTAGATCGTGTCCTTTGAGTTTTATCAGAAAAAGTATATTGGTTTCGCTACTAGATGAAAAAGTAAATTACAAATGAATAAAAAAGATAATAATATATCATTATTTAAAATTAAACGATGCAAAGTGCATAGAATTATTGAACGGATTTTTAAAGCTCTAATATAATTGATTCTGATTGAAGTTAAAATATCAAGACCAATAATTTCCCGTAGCCTTAGCGGTTTCACAAACAAAGTGTAAATCTTTTGAATTAAAACTACGGTGGTTGCGGGTAATGAGTATATGATTACTAATCCATTAATTTAAAATCTTAGAATGTGTGGAAATACCTAGAGTTTGCTCACGCAGTATGAGTTAATTGAAAGTATGTGAAACTTGATGCTGGATAAATTTGAACAAAAATTCGTTTATTACTTTATTAATATAAAGTTTAATCTTTTCCAACAATTATGAATATTTTATTTTGAATTCGTTCACTTTTAATAAGCATTCTATAGCTATATTTCTTACAAATAAAAATGATTCACAGCTTTCTACTTTGAAAAACTAGATTTCATTCAAGAATTTTATATGGGCAGCCGCCTTCTAAGAAATCGTTATCTCGCAGCGAGCTCTCCCGTTTTACTCCGACCACAATAATCCCAATCTGAACCAAAAACTATCATTAAATAACAGTACCCACTGTATTACCATCTCCGAATCAAAACAAAGGTAACTTAATAATTCCGCGGGCATAGCGAAAGGCAATCTCATTCATGCCGACTTTTTAAAAAAAATCCTAGGAGCCAACATCGAAACTAGCTTCCTCCGTGCTCCGCCTGACTAAACTCCAAAAGGCACCCTGAATGAAGAACAAAATAAAAAAAAAGAAAACGACATTTCGGGCTTCTCCGCCTTATGAATGAAGCCGCGCATCTCGAGCATTTGTCTGGGGTGGCGAAAGTGTTTTGGGTGCGTGTCCGGACTCCTTGAATCCGGAGCGAAAAACTAATTTCGCATATAGGACGCGGCGTCACGTAGCCCATCAAGATCCCTATCTCGGCGACTAGTTGAGAAAAGCTACGACGAGCCTTCTCACTTTCTTTTTTACCGACGCGAAAAGGGAACCAGCCGCTGCGGATGAAGGAGGAGGGAGGCAAGAAAACGACTGGGTGCTGCGCGCAGGTCTTATGAATGAAACGTCGCCGAAAAATCTCCTTTGTTTCTGTCTTGCGCTTGCTTTTTTAATGGGGGCCCGACGGAGTCCGGCGACGATGTTCTCTTCAAAGAGTCCAAAAGTAAATGCGCTTTGCGCGCGGCGGAGGTGGGCCCAGGCGGCGGCACCCATGAAAGCGAATCAAACGGGACGATGAAAGAATAATATGGGTGAATGAGAGAGCGGCGAGTATCCGAAGTGCCGGGAGATTTTTATTGTTTTAAAGACCGGTGAAGGAGCGAGCGGACGGGAGAAGCCGTGAAAGGGCTGCCGAGATTTTAGCCGCGCTCCGAGAGGGAGAGAGAAAGAGAGAGAGAGAGGGAAGAGAGCTATCTCGTGCTTTTTCGCGTGCCCACGCCGCTAGTTTCATTAAGTGTAATAACAGTTTTCAACACTTTAACTGGATAATAAGCCCGCTGGGCGCGCTGCTGGCCGCCTGCTTAGTAGCCTTTGCACTTTCGTTCAAGGGACTCGAGAAAATTCCTTAATCTCAACTGCTTGCTTGGTAAGCGTGATTTTAGTTGAATCTGACTGTAGAGTTGATTGGACGCTGGAAAGCTTGATCGTTCGAGATATGAAATGTTTACACATGCAGTGGAGGGCATTTAAAAGCAGAAAAAAAATTATAAAAAAAAAATTGTTGCCTGTGTTAAAGCTCGCAGGTCAGATTAAATATTTTGCATACGTTAGTGATTCGAAACAATTAATTGGACCACAGTACTTCATGGATCGTGACTCGGGCAAATTATGAAAGTCCGCTCGTTATTTTTAAATACACTGAATTCCTAGATTATCTTAATTTCTGCCGTACGATACATCGAAGCTGTACTTTAAATAATTTAGTTTGCCGTAATGATAATCATCTGATAATTATACTCAGTCACCAAAATATAATCATTATCGCGCAATATTTTAGGCTAATGCTTACACCGTCTTTTTCTTTAAAAAAGAAATTATACAGATTTATTAAAAATTCTGTGATTTAATGATGTAATAGTGAAAAAAAAATATTGTTGAAACTTTCTAACGGATTGCATCAAACGTATGATAATCTACATTGAAGAATAAAGAAATAACCGGTCAGTACATATATTTAGTGACCTGAATTTTAGTGTCTTTCAGTAATAACTCAATGAAACATTACTGAGATGCAAGAAAATTTATCAAATATTCTCACGATAAGGAAAAAAAATTCGATTAACTTATTGCTTAAGTATCTTCAACTCCCACAAACATTACGCACCTAACAATCCCTCACCGCCCAATCTACGCTAAGCAGCCGCAAAAAGTGAAAGGACAACGCTTCAAGCAATCATCGCCCAAACGAAGGCAGTTAATTGCCGCGTTTACGCGCAAATAATCAAACTTTTTGAGCCTCGCTCGCACAGCTAGACTACATATTCAACGCGAAGCTCGCATGCCAGAGGCACACGCGGTTTAAAAATAGAATTGACGCACTGGCCCGTAGGTCAATAGAGCAATCTATGACAGCAATTGTCTTTGGCGCAAGTCGGAGGAGTGCGAGTGCGGCCTCTCGTCAATTCAAATGGGATATCGCGAAACGCGATGCTTCGCGCTTCTCATGCATCATGCTCGCGATATATTGTTCGCCGCAATTGGCTGTGCGAGAAAACTTCGCCACGCTCCGGTCGCCAGCTCGCCTTTTTTCTTTTTATTATTATTATCATGATCACGCAACACCCGCCTCTTCCTTTTAAGGTTTTTAAAAACTGTCAGTTGGTAATTTCAGTGAGACCCAAGTCTATTAATGGAATAAATATTCAAATTCAAGTAAGATTTAAGTATGTCGATGGAATAGCTGCATTTTTTAATCGAAATAAGACTTAAATGTGTCGGTGGACTACATTTTCGAGTTAAAGCTCGGAAATACCTAAAAACTGAAGTTTTTATCTTTATTTCATTTATCCTTAATTTTTATCTTAATTTTTCCTCGCCTTCCTTCTCAGCACGAAATAAATTTAACAGAGGATTACGCATTTCGGAATAATTTTCGTAAAAGCAACTCCAACAATTTATTTAACTTGCCATAATTTTATAATTGAAAGACATTATTAAATGTGTAAATTAAAGATTCAGGAGTGATTCAAAACAAGTTTACAGATTTATAAAATTCTACATCTAAAAATAACAACAGTCAGTTTGAATGTCCTCGTGGAGTGATGTTATAGAAAAATTTATTAAAAACTGCATTATCTTAATTTTTCCTCACCTTCCTGCGGTCTTATCAGGGCAGAATAAATTCATCGAAGGATTACATATTTCACATTGGACGATTTAAATAAACAAAAAAAAAACGTAAGCATGCAGGAGTCAGAAGTACATTGGCGAGTTTTGCTATCTCTTGGCGGCGCGCTAGTAATGCAGGACTTCTTTTTAGAAACGATATCGGCTACAGCCTGGATTCCCGATCGACGGGGCGAGGACATCAACGCCTCGTTTTTACAGGCATAAACGTTTCGCGGCAGCTCACTTAAATAAATAAAAAAGAAAAAGGGGATCCCGCCGCCACACACACGCAAGCAACATTATAAAAGCTAGTTTTAATTAAGATCGATGTTAGGCGCGCGCTTGGCTTATTAGCCATCCGGCTCTTAAAGTGTATCTCTAAGCCAGAGCCAGTCGAGCAAAACGATCCGTGCGCTCGATAATTTATAATTATCGCGTTCAAAAGACTTAGCGCACTAGGCGGGCCGCCCCCTCCACTGCGGTGGTCATTATAGGAAAAATGCCGCTCGTTCGCTCGTTTATATAGCAATCGTATAATGTACCATTTGATCGGTATAAAAGCTGCTTGCAGGGAAGGGGGAGTGGATGTCGTTTCACTCGTCCAGATTCGAGAGCGCATATCGCGCCGAGCGAGAAATTATCAGATCTCGCGCGCGTTTTAATGCGGCGTCGGGTGTGGGCGCGCGCGCTTTTATCTTTTGCCAGCTTTTTTTTTCTTTTTTGTAGCCGCGGATTATCCGGGACCGAGAGAACTGACATTTCGGCGGCAATTAGCCGTTTTAATTGGCTGGTCGCGCGCGACGATAAAACTGGCGCGGAATAGAGTCGTGCGCCCTGCGCGGTGTGAGATTCTGTTGCATGTGTATATCATAGCAATATTTAGAAAGCGTTAATTTATTTTATGATATGCTGCATATCGAGCGTTCGACGTGATTTAGAAGCGCACGTATCACGTGGCGCGCTTTTGCCTTTCGTGTTTTTTCAGTACGGACGACGAGTGCGTTCAAAGATATTTCAACAACTCAATCGAACAACTTTTTCATTTTAATCTTTAACTTACTTAAGAGTTATTTCTGCGGTTTTTTTCTTTTCTAGCGGAAAATTCGTTTTGCTGTAATACGCGGACGACCACCGCGATGACGAAATAATTTTCCTGAGAATTAGCGGTGAAATGTTTCTGTTGACTTATTCATTTATTTTTGAAAAATTTCATAAATAGCGCGAGCTAATTAATTCGCGTCGCGGATTCTCGGCTCGGAAAAAAAGATAAATTTCAACGCGACATGTCGGCGAACAAACTAATTAACGAGTAATGAAAATGGTGAAATACATAAACACGTGGTGCAATGGGAAATATTAGCTATTAGAGGATGGTAAGTTATAAATCACCGATGGTCAGCGTAGCAGTTAATTCTCAGGGAAATATACGACCTTTCATAAATTAGAATCTCATAAGCATCTGTCAGAACTGATGTGTAGTTTTCGGCTACGGAACATCATCGGCTAGAAATATTGAAAAGTCCTGCCTCATAAGAATGCGATTTAATAAAAAGCTGCATTCTATACTGACGTTTCGAGTGATATTAAGGCTGTGAAATATATATCACGCTGATGATTTTGGGTAAAAAAGTCAAACGTAAAAAGTATACAACTTATCGGTTTTAATTAAGAATCTTAGACGCTTGTAAAGATAAATGGCTGCACACTAGAAGCAGTAGAAAAAGTTTTGTTGATAGTTTTGTTGATATTTATGTCAAGTCACTCTCATAAGTAGCCGAATAAAAATGCTAATTATACGAAAGCACATCGTAGATGCTTCAATTAAATTACTTTCAGTAGCATAAATAATTAGGCTTGTAAAAAGTGTCGCGCGAATAATCCAAGTCATTTCCGAGGCAAAGAAATCCACAAGCAAAAATAAATTTAAAAAAAATGCTCGATCGCTCTGTGAATTTGTGAAATTGCGCAATACTGAAGAATAATCAAGCGCGTTTGGGGGAATTGACGATGCGAGTGCCGCTCTGTACAAAGCAGCTTTCGAGCAATATATTCGGCGATTGTTGTCTCGCGGTACAGGCGTGACCTCGTTGATCAGTAAACGATTACGCGTGCGTCAGGCGATTTTTTTATTCGCCATTATTGCCTCGCGGCTAGCACGTGCTCGTCCCTCTGACAAGATTCGGAAAATGTCAGTGTTCGAAAATTTTTATGAGAGTATGATAAAATTAAAAAATTTAATAAATTCCATTTAGAAAATTATTACGTTTATCTTATGGCAATTAAAAAATACTTTTTTCCATTTGTACATTAATACTTTATTTACATAACTTAAAATAATTCAGATCAATGTGAGAACATGTACTCCTATAGGCTAACATAAAAGTTTTCGTCTGCCCTGAGTTAAAAATAAAAAATGCAATTGAAAAAATAAAATAAACTGTTTATCTAAAAAAATTAAAATATATCAGGACATTTTGAGCATGTAATTCTAAAATATATTTAATAGAAAAATTATTACAGTACTTTTAATTAATTATAATTATTTACTTGAAACGTTTCATTGTTATATGAACATACACGTTAGATAAATTATTAAAAATAGTATACATTATTTTTAAGACGAAATGATTTTGAGATAAGCAGTTGGAATCGTACCACCTACTCGAGCCTTTTTTTATTAAAAAAATTACTATAATCTTGACATATCGAAATAAAAAAGTGCATCTGATCAATTTCCATAAATCTACCATTTAGATCAACCACAAGGGGAAAATAATACGTTGAGAAGATTACAGCATCTGCGGATACGTCGAAGGCTATAATAGACAAGTGTCTCAAAGATTAATTCGCGAGATTCCGCCTATAAATAATTGTCGATATGAATTGAAAAATCGCAGCTAAACAACTACCGGCGATCATAATGCCATCGGTAATTTATACCGAGCAACGTGCACTGACGCATCGGAATAAAATCGTGAGAGAGTGATTCACATGTGAGCTGAAGTGAAGCGCGCTTCGAGAATTTTAATCTTCCTCTAGAGTCCAAGGGAGATTAGACCAAGCCCGCTTGAATATAGTGACATACTTGTCAAAACTCCCGGATTTGCATAATCGTAACCATTCGAATCGTAGCCTTTGATAATTCACCGACAGATATATGTTTCTTTTTCATGTTTTGAAGAAACCATCGACAAAACGGTTTTCATTTTCATGCGAAGTAATGGAGTTATTTTGCCGTTTTCATTGGCATTTGACAAATAAAGCGTTTGAAAAACGTTTTCGTTAATAAAGGTTTTTTATTTTCATTCCTTTTATAAATATTTACAGCGACCGAATTTCGATTTCTCCTAAATAACAGCATAAAATGAGGTATTATCAATTTTCTTTGTTTTTTTTTTTTATCGAAAATTCGTGAATTATTTCTGATATCAGCCGAGTACACTGAATAAAAAAAATTATCACTTCGAAAAATTCCCTTGCTGTATGTAAAATAAAATAAATTAAATTGATTCGTGCACACTTTATGCAATGTCAACTAACTTCCACTAACTAACGAACGAAGAAAAACTTGACACAGAATAAGCAAAGACACGTTTATTGGATTAAAAGTTCCACTTATGAAACTTTTGTGACTATAATAAACAGTTAAAAAAAAACCACACGAGCCTTTTTAAAATACCAAGCCGAGGCACAAAGTTCAAGAAAATGTCTAGAAACTTAGTTCCCGAACTCTCGTTACAGAATATCAAAATAAGTCTGGTGAGGTCGCGGGTTCCGTCGCGCGATCGAGTACTGGCCATCGAGGCTCATTCCCCAACTGTCTTCCTTCGGCCGAGCCGCGGCGCAAAGTAAATCGGCCCCAGATCGGCATTTCTGCAGGGGAGAGATATTCGCGGGAATACGAATGGTGACGCGGTCGATTGTGAATGCGCGTGTGCCTCGGAATTGCGCGGCGCCTTATTCGTCGCACCGATTTTTTTCTCTCGCTTTTGTTTATAGCGAGGAGAGGTGCACACAGGCCGCCGCCGCCGGTCGAGAATTACGCACGGGAGCGCATTCCGAATGCGCGCTGCGTTTCCCTCTCTTCCCTCTCGCGAGAGGGTCCGAGTGGTGTGCGTGTGCCCTTGGCAAGATTAATCACCGAGCGCGTCTCTGTCACCGCGGAGACGACACTGAGAGGAGGGATTCTTCCTAAGGACGAGAAACCGATGGGGCATTTTTCGAGGGATGCGCCGGCTTATATCCGAGGCGCGGCGACGCCAGGCAGATTGAGGCGAATGCACCAGATTATTTTTAGAGGAAAGCAGTGGAAATTGTTGTAATTTTTTTCTGAAATTGTGTAGTTTTTAAAAGAGATAAAATGTATTTCTTATCCTTTTATAATGCATTAACTTTTTTAAACCTTTTTTTTAGAAAGAGAATGATCAATAAATAATTTAAAATAGAAATATTCTTTAATCATCGGCAAATGCGTAAGTTATTTCGAACAGCTTTAATCTTAAACTCGGTTTTGGAAGCCACAACCAAAGTAGAAAATACTTGGGCATAAAATTTGTATTTCTTAAATAATAAAAAAGTCTTTTATCTTGCTGAATAATAGATTTTATCAATAAATAGAAGATTCGCAAATTCTAAAATTTTCATTCGAAGTCCTAGTTTGATTATCTAATAATTTAATTTTACTGCAAATTTAGTTTTAGCGTTTTTAAGGAAAACAAGCGTCTTTACGAGAGAAATTTAACTACGCTTTCATAAGACTTCTTTAAAAAAGATAATTTTACAAGTCTACAATTTTTTTTCGATGCCATGAATAAACATTTCTTTTGTGATTTACGTGTTCATTGAAGACTTAATTCCTTGTTTAAGGAAAAACGAATAAATTACTTGGAACCAATGAGTTTATTTTGTAATCATTCTTTTTACCTCACGACTATGAAAAAAGTGTACTTAAATTTTTTACTAGTCAAAACTGTTGACTTTTCAACAATAAAAATCGTCTACAACCTTTTTTACATTCATTTTACATGCTACTCGAGGAAATTAATTTTCTGTTTAAGCTACGACTAAAAGAAAAGTTTCCAAATAAAAAAAATGCTTTTCTGAGCACCTTAAGAAATATATCAAGTTTTTTACACAAGAAGCGTTTCCTCCCAAATCCAGGAGCTTGTATCCCCCCGAAGATTTACGCGCACGCTGACAATTCTTAAATAAATTTGGGAACCCGCTAAATATGTATTCACACAATGACCACCGATTGGCGATTCCAGTGAGGACCTCTACAAAAATCGCGTCGCGCTTATTGAGGTGTTCGCCCGTCTTGAAGCGTAAACGCTGGTATAAATTTCCTCGCTAGCTTTACTCGACAAAAAAATAAAACGAGACAAAGGAGAGAAGAGGTGAGCGAGAGAGGAGCAAAGAGGGACAGCGCGAAGGCGCGTGAATCGTTTAGAATTTTAAGGAACGAACCGCTTGTACGACCATAATGTAAAAAACACAAAAAACGAAAGAAGCAACGAAACGTCCACTTCTAACAATCGAAATGGCGCAAGTGGACAAGGCACAAACGGTAGCCGCTCGCCGAGATCCATCGACTTCGTGCCTGGACTTCGAAAAGTTCTCCGGAGAAGAGAGAGGGAGAAAAATGAAGACATTTCGGCCCAGCCTGCCTGGAGAACAAAGTCGCTAATGGCGATTTTTATGGCACGAAATCCTGCCGATCGACTGCCAAGTGAAATACTTATTGGAAATCCATTTCTACTTGATCTAGCCTTGACTTGCTTTCCAAAATAAGTTCATTAACAGTATTTAGAGGCATCATTAAAGCTGTTACTATTATTGCGATTTCCACCGAGTTTTCAAAATTGTCGGGCCATATCAACGATTGATTTAACGACTGGGGCTACAGGTTTACTCATATTTTCGAACGTTGATACACTGATCGATACGTCTGCTTTTGCACAATATAAGCTGACAGCCTATCGCACGAAAAACACATCGCAGATCCGCAGTTTTATCACTTAAGAGCACAAGACTAACCTGGTGGACCGATGCCTTGCGGACCGAATTGAGGATGGTGATGCGCGGCGGAGAGGAGGCCCTTGCCGGGCAAATGATGGGCTGCCGTGGGTGAGCCCGCGGGTGGCAAGTGCCCTCCATGTCCGTAGAATCCGGCGGCAGCCAGGGCCGCGGCTCCGAAGTAACTGGCCGCGGCGACCGAGGACACCGCCGAGGGGGTAAGTTCACTAGGCCGTTGGGGTGGCGGCGTCTCCGGCGCCGCTGCCGGACTTCCCGGGCCACCGGGTGGCGGCGAGGCGCTACCCTGGGACGAGGAGCCGCCCTGACCCGGGTGACTGCTCGCCGCTGTCAGCAGCGTCGAGACACTGAAGTCGGTGGGCCTCGGGGCCGCGGGCGCCGGTAGCAATCGGCCATTGGGACTGGGTGTAGTCTGGCTGGCGGATCCGGCGGAGCCGCTGCCGCTGGCGGCCGCGGCCGCGACGGCGCTGGCTGAGGCGAAGGGCGAGTGCCTGTTGAGTGCCGCGGCCGGCGCTGGGTACGCCATCCCAGGCCCGCCCGACTCCGGCCTGCTGAGCACCGTCTTGGCGGCGGGGTCGCTCAGCTCGCTGCTAGACTCCCGCTGCTCGTCGCGTTGGCCGACCCGCTGCTCCTCCCGCTGCTCGGGTAGCTTATCTTCGGCCGTCGGTTGCTCCGGTGGCGAGGTCCTCTGCCGCTTGCAGGCACTGGGCTCGTCGCTACTGGTCTCCTTCACACTGGCGTACGGCGCCAGCTCCGTATCGAGTTTGCCGAGCTGTCGGGGCCGGTGACTGCTCTGAAGATGCTGGCTCAGGTGGTGCGACTGCTGGAGCCTAATGGGCTGCTGCTGGAGGTGGTGATGCTGCAGAGTGGCCGGTAGCGGAGTGCTGGCGCAGTGGGTACCCCTGCACGCCGTGTCTTGTTCGAATCTCATCGAGGATGGGTGTGGATGTCCGTGCCCCGGGGATGGTCGAGTCGCGCGGGTGTGTAACAACTCCACCGAGCGAGGCCTACCCGAGTGCTCTCAGTCTGAACCTCCCGACGAACGCGCACTGCACTACCTGGTCTGACGCACCGTTCCAGTACATCCCGTCCTCATCGTCGCGGCACCCGCGCACTGCAATATTCGCCACTGCGTATCCCTTCACAATTCTTTAATAAAACTGTCGCTCCCGACTAAACTGTCACGGCCCTCTCCAGGGCTCTCACACACACGTCTGCTGCTGCTGATGCTGCTGCGCTTTAGCGCGTCGCGTTTCCGCTGCGACTCGCTGGCGTCGCCGTCACGGCTTCCGACGGCCGGCGAGCTGCTTGCCGACGGCCCTTCGTCGCGCTCACATTCATGCTACTTTCGCGAGTCACTCGTGCACGAGCTCACGAGAAGCCGGCTCTGAGCGCGCGGCATCGATCACGCCACAAGCCCAGACTCCTGACTGCTGCTCTCCACTGGGCGCCGTTTGAGGTTATGAGTCTCGCGTTGGATTATCGCGTACACACTGTCACGCGACGCAGCATCGACTCCCGCACGCTGCAGGCGACACGCGAGACGACCGTCAGAAACTGGCGCGCTCGGGCGTAAGAGAGACAGAGGGAGAGACGAGCGGCGGCGAGTCGGCTACGCGCGCGCGCGCGAAGCGAAGGTGTTACTTGGGTGGTGCCGCGATGGTCACTGAGCAGCGCTAGGATTGACACCTTCTCCGCGAGGCCTCACCCCCACACCTCCGCACACACGGCGCGACGAGCGAGGGGGAAGGTGTCGGCTGCGCCGCTGCCTGCCCGTCGAGCGACCGAGCGAGAGAGAGGGCGAACGCTCCCGGACGTGAGAGCGACAGAGACGGCGCCTAGCGGGGCGTGCGCCTGCCGGCCTTCCCCCACCCGCGTTCCAGTGGGCGCCGTGGGCAAGACAAGGATGGCGCTAGGCTCGCGCTCCCCTCCGCTGCCCCCACTCTTGGTGCCCGCCGTAGCGAGAGCGCGTGTGCGCGTGTGTGTGAAAAACGGCGCGCTCGCGACGGTGGCGACGCGTTGCGCGGAGAAAGAGCGGCGCGACTACAGCTCGCGGGAGGCGTGAATGCCGGAGGCCAGCGACGCCGAGACTGAGGCAGCTCGGCTTCGACTCCACCTCCCTCTTCCCCTCGCGACCAACGGCCCGGTAGTGGTGGTGGACGGGCCGCCGGAGTGGGGGGTGCCAGTCGCCCGGGGCTACGGGAGCGTAGCGCGACCGGGCTGGAGGGGAACCCGCGCCTTCCCCTCCGGTCGGGGCGATAATGAACGCTCGCCGTGCGGATTGGCGCCCAAACGCCAATCCGCGCGGCGTTGCTCGCGACGCCTTTCCCGACGCGCTCGTAGCCCCGATCTCCCCCCTCCCTAATATCACCGAGCGCGACGCCGGAGAAAATCCCGCGTCGTCGGGATTATTCCGGGCATTGTGTCTTGCCTGGGCCTCGGCTCCTCGCTCCGAGGGTGTTTAACCGCGAGTACGCCCATTAACACTCCCTCCCTTTCCTCCCTGCCAACACGACCACCGACTCGCCCTCTCGCTCCCTCTCGCGCCTCGCGCTTTATCCTTACTTTCTCTGCACTCTGCCGGCTCTCTGCGCTGCGGCCACGATCACTTTCGAATAGAAAGAGATAGAAGCCAACGCGCGTGCCGTCAAACTTCTGACGCGCGCGCTTGCGATTCCTTCTCCGGGCTTCTTCTGCGTTGATCTCGACTGTGTACACAAGCCAAGGTAAGTTGGTAAGTAAGTAAGGAGCGGAGCGACGGCAAGAAGCCGCTGGAAAGTTCTGAGCAGCAACGACGACAGCCGATGGTGAATCGCGAGTTTCTTGGCCGATTACCTCAGACGCTTCGAGTGATTTTCTCAGCATTTGAGATGCAGCGAGTGATTAAAGAGTTTCCGTCTATATTTTTTTTTCGTGCTTAATTATTAAGTTTTTTTTTGGGTCTCTAATAGTTCTCTTCAAATATTTTCTGTGGTTTTTATATCGTAAAGCATCTGTCTATATTATTTCAATTGAACTGGACAGTTGGATTAAAGATTTTATGTGTATCCTTAAAAATTGGGAACACTTGGAAACTTACATGCTTTAGTTATGTTGTAAGTGTTAAATTTAGCCAATTTTTAACAATAAATTATAACTTAAAATATGACATGAGAAATGAAATGTAGTTTCAGTCAAATTTTGTCAATTCTTGAACTTGTAGTATTCTTTCATTAGTAATGTATACAAATACGTATACAAATAAAATATGTTGAGAAAGTCTTCTCTTTTAATAGAAATAAAAAAGCTCCGAACATACTTCTTCAACTGAACGAATGCATATTCAAACACCTCACTCGTTTAAGACTATTTTATATAATAGACAAAAATGAGAAAATATGTTAAAAATATTCGTCAGTGTCCTTAATGTACTAAATAATCTTAACAATGCAGAGGATAAAAGGCACTCTAAAATCTGAAGTCCTAATGACCAGTACCTCCTTTGCTTTACTGCAAAATATTGATATAAAACTTTTCATTTATATGAAATTCTTCAATATGAAATTGTTTCATGTGCAGTTGAATTTTTGTATATTAAGTAAAAATTTGCCCTTAGTAAAATCTGCATTTATGAAAGTAAAAAAGAAAGATAATTTTAACACCGTTTTATAAAACTAGAGTTACTATACGTAAAATCTACTAAAAAATAACAACGATATGATTAGCTTATGTACAGAATTTCTAGTAGTGACCACTGCCCTTTTTAATAAAGTACTTAAAAATTTTGTAATATTCAAAGCCACAGCATTATAGTACTCTGTAACAGCAAGTAGAAGCATTCAAAAAATTCTTTGAAGAGCATTTAACACTTGGTGATTATCTCAATTAAATCCCCAACAATTTCAATCAAGCAGCATCCCAAATTAAAGAATGAGTCACATCATTAAAACACTGGGCACGTTAAAGTCGTTACACAGAACTGCAAAAAAGTAGCTGAAAAATCGAAAAAAAAAGCAAGAGAGAATCCTTCATCAAGTACGCTTCACAAGCGCGATATTCAATTACATGAAGAGAAAGAGAGAGCACACGAGCTAAAAAGAGCAGCCGCGCGAGATTCGAGCCGCGGAAAATCCGTGCTATCTCTGGCGCGCGGGCAAACGGCGCGAGCGAGAGGGACAGACAGACAAGAGAGAGAACACGGCAAAAAAGACCGACCGACAGAGCTGAGAGCCCGCAGTCTCTATCTATATAATATCGGCCGGCAACCCTCGAGTTTCTATAGTAGGCGGCTCGCTGCTGTGAAATTCACACGCGCCGTCGCTCCTCGACGACGGGACACACACGCTTCGCGAGCTGCACAGAGACAGGCAGAAAGAGAGAGAAGCGGCGGTGATCTCGTGCCGGATTCACCGGCTATCTCTCGAGCAACAAGGACGAGGCGAGTTCACGTCGGTGGTGGGGAGTGCCGGGACTACAAGGAGAGGGGAAGAGGCGCTCTCACACGCCCCTCGAGCCCCCACCATCGCGCCGTTCCCCTCTGATGATGGGGGCCGAAGCCTCGCTGCTCTCCTCCCCTCCCCCGCCTCCTGCACGCTCCCACAGCCATATTTTCCCCTGGCCGTCACCCCAGCCGACGTCCTCGACGCCGTCGACGTCTTCTACGTCCTTCGCGCGCCTCAGTTTGTTAGGATGCGCGACGCCAGCGCGAAAAGTCACCCGCGGTGTTGCCGATTTTTGCGCCCAGGGTGGAAGCTCGCCCATACGTCAACCCACACTATGACTTATGCGTCGCGCACGTCCGTGTAAGGTTAGAAGCGCTGAAAATTTAATATTCTCGTCGGGTATGTAATGCTATTCTGGAGCGGAAATTGTTCGGTGACGCGCGTTTTAAGGTGGATATTTCCCGGTATGAGGGCTATATCGAAGAGTATTTTTGGTATTCTTATAGCTGCAATATGCGGGTTATGTAATTTAACAAGAAATTTGCGTTTATGAAAGAAAATAAATTGTGATTGCCAATTATTTTGAACTAAATAGTTCATGAATTCATAATTTTTAAGGAAAAATTAAGTATTCGACGGTATATGTATTTCTAAATTTCAAGCTTCAATTTTCCAGATGAATATTAATTCATTTAATTTGAATATCGAGTTCGTCAATTTAAAAAAGTTGTTTTTTAATAAGAAGTCATCACATGCTTAACTTACATAAATATAGTTGACTTTGTAAAAAAGTACCCGACTTTTTATAAGATCTTTCCAGCTAGAGAGTTCATTTTTTTTATAATGCATATGCTAAAATCATTCTAAAAATATAATTTAAAAAAATGTTTATAAATCTACAGTTTTTTGAATCTACAAACACAAAAGTTTAAACTTCCTTGAGAATAAATATTTTCAACAAATTTTCGTATTTTTTATGCAATTTCCGGTTGACAAAACATTCATAAAATCAATTACGAACCTTCTGTTCAATGATTAACCTTGATCCCCAGAATTTCAAATACACAAACTGTAAGATCGCAAGTCGAGAACAAACTTTTCTACCCAGAATCTTCTACGAGAACATGTACACACCAATACGCAGTAGTCGTAGAAGCAAACATCAACCAAGAATAGAAATATATATGAGCACAGGCGATAGCCACTGCTCGCGTAGGGTGCAAAAGTTACGACTCTGGGAAAGGGAGAAAGCGAGAAGGGTGAGCGGAGTCGGGAAACGAAGCGGACCGTTTGCTTGCAAGGGGGCTAAAAAGAAAGAATCTTGCGTTTGCACACAAGCAAGTATATATCTATATACACGCAGGCACGAGGGAAAACAGGGCAAGAACGAAAGAGACTCGGGAGAGAAAAATCCCGAGGATCCCGCTCTTGCTTGCTCTCACTCCGGTCATAATCGCGCAGACCGTGTCATAATCTGCGACGAAATACATTTGATGAGAGCGAGAGAGAGAAGCAGAGAAAAAGAGAGTGAGCGGGCTAGCAAAAAAGGAAGAGACGAGTGTGGGCGTGGCGGGTCATTGGTCCCGCCCATATCGCACCGCTCCGCTTCTCCTACTCGCTCCCCTCCACCTTGTACCCCCACTCGTGAGTGGGATACCCCCACTATCCGGACGCAATGATCCGCACTCGCTGTCACCCAAGAGTGGGGAGCAATCGCGTCTTCTGCTCACGCACACACGCGCGTCAGCTCTGCGCAGAGGCTAATAATCTCGCTGCGAGAGAAGAGGAAAAAAGGAGACAGAGATGGAAATTAAGTGACACCGTCATAATCTCGTGTTTTTCTCAGCTGACCGTGTCCGCCGCTTTTAATAACAATGATTTTGTAATTTCGTGAGATGTAGAAAAAGTGACGGAACGGAGTTGATTGGAGGGACAGGGATGGAGGAGGCGATTAACGCCGAGATGCTTGTTTATTATCGGTTCTTTACGACGCCAATCTGATCGATCGTTCATTTCCGATTCAACTTGATGGCTCGTTTCAGGATACGACGCTTTTGTGATTATTGCTCTTTGGCGAGACTGATCTTTTAATGCCTTGCGCAAGGACTGATCGATCAATTACTGAATGTTAATGATTTTTCCCCCCGGAACTGATATTTTGATATATGATAATTGTATATCTTTTGAACTACTGGTAAAAGTTAAAACTAAATTTTAAAATGCGTTGGTTAACTAATGTTCGTTGAAAAATTGTGGGAACGTTTTTGAAATGTCATACTTGGAGTATGCAAAGTAATAAACTATTAAGAGGACAACATTTAAGGCTACTAAAAACTGGGGAGTAAATAATTACCAGCCGAAGGTTTTCTATTCGCAGGAATTTCACGGAGTAGTTTAACTCCATAGTAAAGTCTGCTGACTTTTAGATTAGCTATGTATGTCAGCGTATTTGAGGTCGATTAAGTGTAGACTCGTACAAGAATCAGGTCTAATCAATAAAAAGAAGACACAAGTTGTTATTTGTAACAAAGCTGTGGCATAGCTTTCTTAATGCGCAGGCTTCGTAAAACATAAAAGGTCTTCAGCTAAAACCTGGTTAATGTATTTTATCTTTTTTTCTTTCGCATGATACAATAGTACTACGACATGCCTGGCTTTGTATGCAGTAGTATTTAACATATTAAAATAAAAGATTGAACATTTACAAAAATGATAGTTTATTCATTTTTAGATATTTGTTAGCATAATTCTATCACTTAACTGTGCAAGTAATATCACTTAATGTAAAGTGTTATAAGACATCCAAAATAAAATAATTTTGAAGTCCAAATAATAAGTTTCTTTTTTCATGAAAAATTTCCTACAAATTATTTTATAACAAAAAAATGTCATCATGAACCGTCGCGTTTAATTACATATAAATGGCAAAAACTGCCACAAATAAATGATTTAACTTCTTTTTCATCCTGCACATGAGCTAAAGCAGAATACTCAAATTTCTCACACATCAACAGTCGCTAAACTATCGCAAAATCATCATTCCAACGCACGAAACGACAACTAACAATTCAACATAGTCGCAAACACTCGACGTTCGCGCGAGTCGAAATAAAAAGGAAAACAGCTCGGCATCGCAGGAAGCAATAAGGGTGAACGATGCACGCCGAAAGTCCCGTCGAAAAGAAAACCCACATACAGCGACGGGCGCTTGGACTCGGGGGAAAAAAGAAGCGGAAGGAAGACTGGCTCGTATTTCAAGGGCCGCGCGCGCTCAGAAGCGACGGCGAAGCCGCGGGTCACGGGGTCCTTCGGAAAATTAATTTTCTCCGGCCGTAGGGAGGAGGGGGGACAGGGGGTGAGCTCGCGGCCGCGCCGCGCGAGAGCCCTATAAATCTCCGCGGACCGTAAACGAGGCGAAAGCGCTTTTGATGCGAGCGCGGATGACGAAGCGCGGAGAGCGCAAAAAGGAGATACGGGGCCGAGCGAGTCGAGGGGGTAGAGGGAGCGAGGGGGGAGGAGAAAATAAATTGAGATGCGCGGATGTGCGCAAGAGCGGGCTGGATGCTGCGGGAGTTCTCGGGAATCCTCGCGTCGAGGAGGTGGCGAACAAGTGTAATTTGTTTGACGCGCCCGCGAACTGCGTTGACCTTTCGTCGGGCTTTTCCAGTGACAAATTTAATTTCTCTTTTCTCAGAGTGCAGCTGAGACTTTCGAAATAAATGCATTTTTACGCGGGCTTCGTGGTTTTATTTTCACGGGTAATGGAGTTTACTACATTTACCATAGTAAACAATTGAATTAATTTGAATGGTATGCACATTCTACGAACCACAGCAGAATTTAACGAATTGCAACTCAAATGTTTGTATTATTTTTAAGTTAACTCAAAACAGTTAATCCTTTAAAATATCTTTTAAAATCCTTAAAAATCAAACAGTTGTTTCCAACACTTAACCTGAATGAATAAGTTTAATTAGCTTCGTACATCAAAAACTTGAAGAAATAGTTTCTTACATAATTTTCCACATTATATAAGCGAGAGTCGCTACCTAATTAGCTCTCGATAACGACATCGTGTCTCTTTGTGCGCGGCGCATAAAAGAGCCTCGTTTCGCGAAAAAATGGCACTGGTATCGCGCGTAGGTGCGAGAGGAGGGCAAATGAGGCGCAACAGCTGAGCACGCGGCGACAAACCAATTAGGCTCTTGAATGTGGGCGAAGCGGCACCGCCGGCCGTGTGTAACGATTTTGCCGGGACAATCGCGCGGCCCGCCCAGGCACGATTCGCGTGGGAAATTTCTTCGGTGGAAGGCGGGAAAAATCGGGAGAGTCGGCTGATTGTCGAGGGCAAAAAAAAAAAAATAAATAAAAGGCGATTCGAGTGGAGGCCGCGAGCCGTCGAGAGGGTGTCGAAAATTCAGGGACGCGCAGGGGATCGATCGCGAAACACAACACACAACGAAACGAAACGCTGCAGGCCGTCGAGAGCGAGAGCTTGAAAAATAGCTTCGGTCGAGTTGGGGGAGGACCGGGGAGGGAAGTAGCCTTTTTTCGCCGTGCGTTTACGTCCGGGTGCCGCGCCGCGGCGAAATTACCAGTTGTTTTTCGTGCCGGCTGTTTTTGAGATTCCCGACGGCCCGCGGGATTAACGGATTGATTGCGCGCGACGTGCATTACCAAACCGAGGCGGATTTTGCTTTTTGATAAATATTTGTGGACGGTTTTAATTTTGATTATTCGCGCTTTTTTATTGCAGGTCGTACGAGCTGCGTACACTTTATTTTTATGAGATTGAAAGATAAATTGTCTTTTATTTTGATAACAATTTATTTGCTCATTAGCAGATTAAATGAAATTACAATATTTATCTTATGTATTTTAAAATGTTTCATTCATTTCGAACTGAATATGTGTGTACTTTGTAAACGAATACTCAAGAATATCCGAATTTTATGAACGAATTGAAACTTTATTTACTTTTAATTAATTAGTAAGTTATTTCTGAAATAGCAGTTTTTTTATTATTGAGTACAAATGTTTTCATTAAAAATTACATAATTAAAGAAGAAAAAAGAGGGTATAGCCAATATTTGAAAGAGAGTCTATATTAACATTTTGGTACTTAATTTTGTCGTACAAAGTACGTATAAATATTTTGTAAATGTAACATAGTAATTAAAATTTAATAATGATTTGTGTAAATAATTTGTAAGTTTCTTCGAATTACCCCTTTTTTCTTGCAATATTTTTTTAAATCGTGTATGAAACAAAAAATGTATTATTATAGTTTTTACTTTTTTTTTAAAGAAAGAACAAACTCGAAAAATAAAAAATGATATACACGTAATAAAATTCAATATAATTGTAGCAAAATTTAAATTAAATTTTTATAATTTACAAGCCATTAGTAATTTTCTAAGAAATATGCTTCTCCATTACTTTATAGACCCCTCGCACTAAAAATCAAAACGTATACCTAAATTTTCGCAACAAGGAGAATTTCTTAAGAAAATTTCGCCAGCAAATACGAAGGCATCGGTGCGAGATAAGACGATAAAGAGATAAAACCGCGCGAAAAGTGAGGCTGCCGGCGCTAAGGCACAAAGCGATTTGTTTGCCGGGAAGCTCGTCACGATGGTTCTACCGTCGCGTAAAAAGAGCCGCGTTCCGCTCGATATGCCGTCTTCCCCGTAGTAGCGGCCCCGCACGCTCGCGTCCCTCTTCCTCCGGGGTCTGCCGCCGCCAGCGAGAGGAGCAGGAGCGACAGCCACAGCCGTGTACAGCTCCGGGGTGGCGCCGCCGAGGCGCCGGCGGCGGGCTCTCCTCCTTTTTTTCGGTCTTCTCTCTCTCCTCGCTCACTTTGTCTTCCCTCCCGCGGCGGTTTGTTCCGGGCGTCGCGCGGCCTCCTCCGCGCGCGCTTTTCCACGCTCGTGGCCCGCGGCTTATCGACTGTGCGCGCACCGCTGCTCGTCTGCAATTAGATTGGATTTGCGCCGGCGGGGCTGACGTTGGACGGCTTCGCGCCTGCCTCGTTTCCTGGAAACGGGGTCGCGGATTTTCGCGGCTCTTCACGGATCTTCGCGGATTGAGATCAGAGGGCTTTCCAATCTGACGATTCTTTTTCAGGATTGAAGCGACTTTTTACTCGATGATTTAGAGAATTGGATCAGAAGATGTAACGAGTGAAGCAGTAAGTTCTATCGCGATGAAAAAAAATCTAGGTTATCATCTCGGAAGTTCACAAAAACGGAGAAAAGAGAAGAATATTGAAAGTTTGATCAAATTTGAGAGTTCGTATGTAATATAATTTGTAATAAAAAAAGTTTCATCAATGACACTTGTAACTACTTCAAATGAGAATTTCTGGAAGATTTATGTAAAATTTATATTAAAGGAGAGATACAGATTAAGAAGTTAGATGTTGAAAGACTGTTTTTTTAATGGCAAAGGTGCGCTAATTCGGTAGTTGGCCAAATAGTTATCGAATCTCTGATCAATAAAGCGACGAAACTACTGAATTATTCATGCGCGACGTACAAGAAACTGATTTATTCGGTGCACTGCACTTTAGTCACGAATGGTCTATGTACAAAACAGGATGGCAACACAGTTTGTTACTTATCGCGATCCTTCCGTGATACATTTGTTAAATACTGCTTAGTTACAATTTGATCTTTTCTGTATTTTGAATGCTGTCGAAAAAGTTCATAAAATTACACTCACAAAAATTTAATCTAAGTAGTAGAAGAATCCACTAAATAGCACTGGAAAATCTACTTATTATAAAGTTAAATGTATTTATGCGGTGGATAAGCGGACCATCGTTTACGATTAATTTGCTAACGTGTAAAAGAATTCATTTTCGAATAAGTAGATTGTCGTCTTGGGATAAATGGATTCTAAGATACATTCTAAATTGATTCATAGATCATTAGTTGGAAATTTAGTATCGTAAAAATCGAAAAATTAAATACACGGAAGAAGTTTCTACTGAACAGAAAAATACTAACAATTATAGTTTTTGTAATAAAATTCAGCAGATTCTATTTTTTATTAACCTTATTGAAAATTATATTAAAGCAGTATTTTAATAGTCATGTAACGAGTGGACCAAAACTACTAATTTATAGGAGCTTTAAAATTATCTCAATAAAGATTCCTTTTTTTACCGAAAATTGTTGTTCAAAATTTATATATTAATATGCATAAAATTCTTAATTATTTGATCACTTCATAAATTTTCTAGTCAACAACGCGTGACCATTAAATGATCCGTCTGAATAAAACAGCCTGTATTTTATCCCACAAAATGGACCAATCTCCTAAGAAGCGAAAGAAATTTGTCAAGAGAGTTCTCACTGAACATTTCCGTCTCCGTCGCGTGTCTCTCATGTGCAGGGCTAAAGCGCGTGCATTGCGGCCACTGCAAGAGCGCAAGCATCAAAAGGACCGGTGCCTCTCTACTTCCACGCGTTCCGAAAATATATAAAGGCCAAAGAAAAAAAAAACGTCAAGCGGGCGAGCCGACGAATGAAAAAAAGAAAGCAGAAGGAGTAAAGCCGCGGGAAGAGAGCCGAGACGCGTCTCGAGGAGGCATTATACTCCCCCTTCCTCCCTTAAAGGACCGAGAGTCCCGTGTATTATGCGCGCGGAACAGCCTAATTATTGCCCTTCATCGAAGGCTGCTTCCTAGGGACGTCAGCCAGTCTCGGATTACCTGCGGCGCGAGATCGCGCTGCGCCCGGCGCTCGATTTCAATATCATCGGGCCGCGAGCGTGGCCACGTCGGTCTTCTTCCTTTGCGGCGCTGGGCCCCAAAGGGGAGCCGCCGCCGACGCGGCTCTTTTGCGTGTCCCCGCGCGCCGCGGAAACGCCCGTCAGCCGAGACGACGTGCGCGCTGTTTCGCACGAGAACGGAAGGACGCCGGGGCTATACGGGCAATAATGCACCCTGTGCCCCGGCGGCGCCTTTTTTTCCTTGGACTGCCGATCCAACGCGTCAAATGAGATGTAGAGCCTCGATAGATTGCGCCTTGTCGGTTTGCTGTAGCTGTTTGTGCTTCAAAGATGTCGCGGCTGGCTCCTAATCCACGGCCGGGGTATAACTTTTTTTGTATATCAGTGTTATTTTTAGGGTATGTGCAAGGGGAGTGTCGACTGACCAGTAACTCTCACGCGTTTAAAAGAAACTTGATACAAAAGTGTACGAATTATTTCTTAATTAAATGTGCGCGTTTTTGTAATATAATTTGGACTTATAAGATAGCTGATTAAGGTTTGATTTATAAATAGTCCATTATTAATGCTAAAAATAATGCTAATGCTAAATGTAACTAATAATAAAAACGTTAATATTGCTTTATATATACAAAAATAGTATAGCAATATTTTTAAAACGTGCAGCTGCACCTGTTCCAAATAAACAATAAGACTTAAAGGGTCAGACCAGAGGTGGTTTGATTTGATAGGGTACTATAAAATAATTTCTGAAATATCATCCAAGTGTGACGCATTTAGTACTTAGAAAATTGCTTAAAAATTATAGCAACTAATTTACAACAATTTAATAAACATTCCTAATTCCTAATGAGAGGAGTCTTGTTTTTTGCTTTAATAAGAATTCCTCGAAATTCAGTCTATAGGGATCCATCTTTAAATATTAGAATGCATAAGTTATCAAATATAAATTATGAAATTTTTAATTAACAACAGGCATGTGAATAAAATATGGTTAAGCCCAGAAGGTAAGCACATTTGACCATCAATTTTTTGTGATTACTTTTTTGCGAAATACTTTAATTTTTACAAAATTAAAGTAATTCACTAAAAGTAATTTTTACAAAATTAAAGTATTAAATTAATGAAGTCAGCCACATTTTATTGCCTTATTACCTTGTTTATAATTATAGTCGTAGGTTTTTACCTTTTGCTTGTTGATTCCTGTATATTTCTATTAGCGAAAGAACTTTCTCCCAATAGCATTTCCAGCATCATTATAATTTATACTACGATCTTCGAACTCATGTGGCTATATCTTTGTGAATGTATTTATTAATATCTGTTACTGATCCCTGAAAACATAAATAAACAAAATTGTAATAAAACATTAAACATCCCAAATGTCATTATTAATGTTTATACACAAGAAATCAATCGAATTAATAAATGAACGATAAAAACATTTATTCAACGTCATCACCACAAAAATCAAGTAAGTAATCGTATTGATATAATTAATTCTCATTCTCGATCAATAATAAAAATTAATTAATAAAAAATTCAGTAAGAGATATACGCACGCAGCTAAGGGTGAAATGTGGCTCGAAACCGCCCGATTAAACGAACTCAATCAGGCATAAGATGAAAGGACGAGTGACGGAGAGAGAGAGAGAAATGGAAAGAGACGCAGAATCAAGGCGGCGACTCTTACAGGACCTAAGCGGCATGGCCCCGCAGGAGCCTCGCGCGGATATCGCGTTGCACTCGTCCCTCCCCCTCCTCACCGCGGCTGCGGACTGACGGGACAAAACGCCGGGGCTCACAATAGAGGAGCGCAGCTCGCGTCGCTCCCTCGCCGAGGCTTCGAGGGAGCGGATTCCCCCCAGTCGCCCTGTAGTGACTATCTCGCTCGATCGAGTCTCGAGGGCCCGCCGCGGAAATCGAGAGGGCTCGCAGATTCCCCTCCCACTCCCCCAGCATCACCGTTTTTTCGCGTGCCAATCCATTAATTAGCCTGCCGCTGGAAACGGAAAACTTCGGAGGAGGCGGCTTTTTTCCTGTGAGCATTATGCGCCGGGGCGTCGCCGGTTAACGAGCGGTATGACGAGTCACGGCTCTACCGACTTCCTTTTTTTTTTTATCCCGCCGTTCGTTTCTTACGCGGCTCTTGCGCGAGCGGCGCGAGCCTAATAGCCCCGCGATGCATTATTGATTGGTGGTCGAGAGCGGCTCGGCCGCCCTTACGACGCAGTGGTAGCCTCTCATCGAGAATTTCGCCTTTGCGACTTTTCAGACAAATCGCCTTTCGATGAACTACTCGTTAAATTATTCATCAGGTACTGCTAATGAGATTCGGACAAAAACTGTGTAGGTAAGAATTTTTAATGGGAAAAATTGCGAGTATTTTAATTTTTTTTTTACTATTTGGCATAAATTTTTGCATTCGTTAGCACGGCCACGGCCTATTAGGTGTTTACACGCATATCATGATTTTGTTTTAATGTTTAAAGATATTTATACTATATGATTTAAATTTCGATGTTTTTAATGAATTATTTAATTTATTCGACAATTTTTTTACAACCTTAGAATTACCAAACGCTGTAGAAGAGTATTAAAATTCTAAAAAATTCTATAAATAAAGCATTAGTTTTTACTTGTCTAATAATCGTTAAAAAAGCATTGGAGTTTTTCTTCCATTGCACTTTCAAAATATTAGTAGGATTGACGCATGCAAAGCTTCTATTATGAGTACTTTCACTCTCACATAAAATTTAAGTTTACATTCATCTATATATTTTTGTTTATATTTTGTATTATATTTAATAACTTTAGATTTGTGATTTAGGAAAGTGTTGACTGGCCGTGAATTATTTAAGTGGCTCTTTGGATACATACTGCTTCTCTTTCTTTTTTTTTCTTATTGCGACGGTGGTAATCGAATAATGCAAACCGCGAGTGCTCGACATAATAATAATTCGTGCGGCAGCGCGACTTGTGCAAAATTACACCTGGCAATTGGGTTTTCCGCCCCAGCCGGTGACCGCAAACTTTTCGCCCCGGACACGCAAGTACGCTTACGCTTTCCGGCTCGTGTGCATTTTAAGTTTAACCGAGCGTTTATATCACAAAAAAAGTTGACGACGTTAAAGTTCCACTCGGAAATTCAGAAGTTGTTACGCGTACAAAAAATCAAAAGCGAAGTATGACGTGGAAGTTTAAAAGATATCGCACGCGATTTGCAGTTCATTGCTTTTCTTCCTTGGAGTTATGAAATTTGCTTTAACTGTTAATAATATTTTAATGCCAGTATATAAAGATTAAGCCGAATTTTATATTACATGATTTAATTATTTGCTTGGAAAGTTTAAACATTGAAGCAGGGGGAACAAAATTACAAAACAATATTAATAAAAATTTAACAGTAGCTGCAATAAGCTCCTAAATTACTTAATTGAGAAGTTTAGTTTAATAGCCTGAATACTTATAAAACATGAAGGAAGAGTACTTCAATGTTATTTATTGCAGATAATATAGTTAAAAAAATCAGTAGAATTGAACTTAAACGAAAGGGCATATTACGGGTTTATATAAAATCTTTAAGGCCTCTTGTATTACGTAACAATTCCTTGTAATAATATTCTTCCAACGTGCATTGTTCTTAAAAAAATTTATAAAAAAAAAACTGTTTCCTCTTCTCAGCGACTGTAAGCGGAGACACGTCGTCTCGAGCGTCTTAGCGTGGAAATTGCACGATAATTTCGCCCTCCAAGGCTTCCGCTAGTGCACGACGACATAGGCTCATAGTTCATAATTAAAATGAGTAATGCCAGCACTGCGGCAGAGAAGCAGGGGAGCGACTCCTCGTGGCTGCAGCCGCACGCGTCCACTCCCAACTCCATTGTCTGTGCATCGACGGCAATTATCGCTCGCATCCCAGGTGAACGTCAATCGTAAAAGACGTGTTTTTTTTCTTCACTCCATACGACGACTGATGCGTGTACGATAATTACGCGGTTTTTCAAAGACTGCAGCTACCTCAGGATTGCGAAATCGATCGCACGAAAACAAAAGGTAACATTAACGTTTAATGTGAAATTCACGTCGGTATATATGATTTTTTAGTTTTTGTTTCTCAGGTATGTTTTTCAAAATAAAATTATGCAGCGTAGCTTCCTACGCGGAAAAAATTCTGCTGCACTTACGGAGCTTTTACCGAGAATTCAAAACAGTCGAGTGTTAAGCGAATGGTTTTTTTTAGGATCTTCGGATGTCTGATATCATGTGAATTCTGATATTCGAATATTTTTAATTAGTATCTTCGATTTATTAGAATATTCATACAGATATGATCCCATCTGGATTTTACCGGAAATTATAGATAATCCGAATGAACATTCGAATATTGACTAGTGAAAATGTAATAGTAAAAGATTTTTTTAAATATACAATTTTTATCAAAACTTTTGGGTATATTTAAAGAGTTTAATGTTATCTCTATGACTACAGTACACTTTAAACTATTTTTCTGTAATATGGATGTTACAATAATGCGTGAACAAACAATACTTAGAATTAATCTGTATAAAAATATGCTGAAGTTACGGTAACATATAATTCGCACTGAATTTAATAATTTCACATTAGATTTATTAATTTTTTCTTTTTAATTATGATTAATGAAAAACTCTTAAAATAAGCTCTTTTTTAACAAAGAAATTTTTTTCACTGTAAGTTAGTTTTGTCGAATGCGATAATAGTTTGTTCCCAATAATTCACCAACTAACACACATGTCCCTTACATCCTTATCCAATAACAGTTGCAGAAACACTTTATTAGACTCCATCAATCACACCGCATCTCCTCTCATATCCATAAGTAAACAACCGTTGGGGGCATTGTCGGACCCTGGGTATCGATTAAATCTTACTACATAACAAAATCAAGTGAAATTGCGTAAATAAACAGAGACTTCACCGCATTACATCCAGAAACCTGGATTAGCCCGAAAGATGTGTACATACTCGCGCGCATCAAGTGCGCAAAGGTCGGCGGCATCCCCGCAGGAGGGAGAACCACCGGTACATGAGGGAGAGTTTATGCACGCACATAATCTTCCCCTCTCCCCTCCGGCCAAACAAAACAGCGCGATTTCGTCGATCGAGTGTCTCGGCCGACGCGGGGCTCGAGTGGACGCGTATACATTTCTAATGGCATTAAGCGGTGCCCCGTTACGGGCGCACAGATGTCGCAAGCGCGTATTTGGATTGCGCGGGGCCGCAGCTGCGGACCAGAGAGAGAGAGAGAGGCTCCTAGTCCTGGTGTGTGCACGCGCGTGCGGGCATCGATCCAGCCCACGAATTATAACGAGGCCTCCTCGTGCCGCGGGTGCATGCCCCAAAGCGATTCCCCTCCCGCGACCCCGCGGCCTTTTGATTTTTGCCCGGCTCGCTTCGACGGCTGCCCTTTTGTTTATGGTTATTCGATCGTGTCCGGCCAGGTATCTGTTTCGCGATACAGCACTCTGTTACCGAAATCTCGGGCGATTGTTAACGCCCGCCACTCTGTTGTGGAAATAAAGAGTGCTTAGGGTGCATTGTTGCGACGGGAAATCGACCACCGCGATCGGTGTCACTCGCTCCTTTTCTTTTATTGCCGTTTAGCGCATTCTGAGGTGATGCTTCGACTACTTTGTTCTGCTAAATGAAATTTAAGGTGATTTGTGTTGCATTTTTCTTTTTTAGTATCTGGCTTACCACTCACGGACGCTTGTCTGTTCTTACTTTTGCGTTTTTCTTACACTTGGATAAATGCGGCAGTAATAATTAGTAATCATAATAATCACGTGAATTAAATTAAATTACTAAATAATTAGTAATCACGTGAATTACTTGACGTTTTTTTGTGAATTTTGAAAAAATTCATACTTAGAAATCTCGTAAATGCATAGAGATACTTTGTTAAATTATTGTTTTTAGTCTTGCCGTGTAGCAATTGATCAGAAGTCAAGTAATCACGTTACCGACAGTTAATAAAGATAGACAGTGATATTTTAAAAATAATATTTTTCATAGAGCAAGCTGAAAATTCATTCAATAAATTTAAAGATTTTTTAAAATTTTAAAATATTCTCTATTTTAATTTGAATATTACTTTAGGTTTAAAAAAACTTGCATGATATAAAATCAAATTTACAAAACTAATGCAAAATTTTGCTAAACTAGTGAACAAAAATTATAAAACGAAACAGTAGTTACCCATAATCGAATTCATTAATTCTTGGTTGTTTTATAATTTTTATTTTTACTAAACTGATTTGTAATTTACTGAGAATTGGGTAGGTCACCCACAAAATACAAAAATTTAACAATTGTTTTTAAAATATCTTGCAATTTTTATTTGTCATTTCTCTCCATGCAGACAAGTCGGTGACGTTAGTAATCGTCAAGAAAAACAATTAATCCGTGGACTTTACCGTGTAAAGAATTACACCTCTGCTCCTGAAAAATTGAGTATTATCAGACGAGCCCCTCATAAAAGTTGAATTAACGAAGCTCGCACATTTTTCTGACTCTCATTCCTTTACGAATTATCTTATAACTACGACATTTTAATAATCCTCGCAGCACTCGATGACATTAAAAATCCAAAGCCAGCCATAAAATTTTCATTCTAATGCTCGGTGTAAACTACGTCCATTTGCCTCCTCCTTCGCAGTGAGTATAAATAAAACTGACCATATTAGCGAGGGGAGGGATCGATCGCGCGACTCGCGGCATGCGTCTGTTATACGAAATGAGAGAGCAACGAGACGGAGGTGGAGGAAGAGGAGTAGGAAGAAAAAAGGCAGAGCCGCACGCAACTCGGGCTACTTGCGTGGCGGCCGTGTGTACGGAAAAGTCCCGGGTGTCGATCGATAATCCCCCACAAGAAGCACGCAGGAACGCATCGCGTATCACAGGGTCACGAGTGCACGGGAAGTCCCCCTCCCCAGTAAATTGAATGGCTTTCGGAGCGCGCGCTTCGGTTTTAGGGGCTGTTTTTCATCACTCAAATGCGAGGCGAGCTCGACTTTACACCGTTTGTTTTAATTTTCATTTCGCTGCGCGATTGCCTTGATGCCTTCTGTATATTACGTGAACCTACGCTGCATGGTGTAAAAATGTTTTTTCATCGTTTACTCGAGCGCACCGAGTGATAAGAAGTGCAACTTTTCATTCTCTTTTATAAAATAATGTGAATTAAATTTAATCGTGAAAGGTATACATATTTTGTCTCGGGGAAAAGTATAACGCACTTTACGCTGGGTATTTATGTTTCTGCAGGCTGCGAAGCTGCGACAAACACGCGAAAGTTTCATAGAAGGGAGATTCTTTGAGAGCGAGCTTTCTAGCCAGCTGCAATTTTAAGCATCTCCGTGAAAGTACTGGCTACTCGTAAAGAAAATTTTATTTAAAAAATTATCATGTTAATCTAAAATTCACTTGGAAAATGTGAATAGTGACATTTAATAAGTGAAAAGCCATTCACACTCTAAATGTGTGAACGATTTTTCACATAAAATTTGTCACTATTCACATTTTCTAAGTGAATTTCACATTTTTAGATTAGATGTACAGTTAATAATCTATTTTACGATTAGTAATTTATTTTACAAAAATAAATGTCAATTCTAATTTGTATTGATCTGCGTGTTGAACAGACACGAACATTTTTGAAAGAATTATAAGATAGTACTGCAGGCTCGTAAAAAGTGGGTTTTATTAGACGCTGAAAGCAGCGACAGGAGGAATCGCTCATTAAGCCCGATCAATTTCGTCGATCCTACAATAATTGGGTTGGCTAGCAGGGGGCGAGGGTTAACGTGTAAGCGGTCGACGGCAGTGGCGGTAGCCGCCGCGACACCCGGCGATTAAATATGCAACCGCTCGTCCTAGATACGACGAGCAGCGCCGGCCATTCGGGCCGCGCGATTCGAGGGTGAACGTGGGCGTGTTCGTCGCGAATTCACGTCGTCGTCTATAGGAAGAAGTGCTGCTTTTACTTAGCTCCCAACGTTTTCTCCGCCTAGTCGCCTGTTTGCTTATGTGCCGAAGCTATAATGCTGACTTTTGTCCGCTGACGGTCGGAGTGATCAAGCGATTCTGCCTTCGCTAGGTCGTGATAACTTATGCGCTCATTGATAAAAACCCTTATTTTAATGTAATTATTGGAGTTATTTATATTACGAATAATTTGAAGATAATTTTTTGCTTTTCACCCATGGGTTAAGGTTAATAACGAATAAGCTTGAACTTGATTGCTCTAATAATAATATATTAATAAATATTGATATTTATAAATATTAATAGCGATTCATTTTTGTACAAGTATATATGTACAAATTCTATTTGAACTTAAATTCCACAGTAAGGTATGTAGGATATGATCGTATTGATTGTAATATAGATTTTCCCCGTTGAAACTGCCTCTATATAGCAAAGAAAATTGATGTAAATATACATTAATATTTTACATCATTGTGTGCTTTAAATTTAGGATTTGCCATAGGAAGTGCTGTTGATACGGAAAATCTACGTCATAGTGCCACTATTTGCATTTGAAGTTTCAGTATCTCTAAACAAATTAATATCTATGTAAAAAGCCATTGAGTAATAATTTAAATAATTTTCAATCCTTTTCCTAAAAATAAATGCAATGAAATTGGTGCGTGTTCCCTACTAGAATATTTGTATGATGAAAGGGTAAATGATAATTAGATGCTATAAAAATGTCCAATGAAATCATTGGATACAATTACTTATTTAAAAAATAGAACAAAAACAGCTTGCACAAAACCGTTACTATGTTAACGCGATTTTCTAGAAATCTGAAAAGAATGGAAATTGAATAGTGCAATGGTAACAGTGAAACCCGGTAGTTTGCGTGTATCCACGTTACCGCAGTCTCTAATTTTCTCGCAAGCGGGCGCGCATTGAACGACGCCCATTCTTCCTTTTCTCGCATCGCGCGCTCTTCGATCACCTTCGTTTCCATTATGCCCTGCGAAACCATTCGATTCGGGCCCTCCCAGTCTCCGCCACCATTTCTCCAGTCACAGGTAAGGGCGGGAGATCGAATTTCCTCACCCCCACCCACTCCAGTCGATCGCCTCACTCGGATTCGTCGGAAAGTGCGCGTTTTTTTCCCTTGATTTCTCACAAAAGCGACAGCGTAAAATTCAAACGGACGGGCGTCGATGGCCGTGCCTTCCGTGGAAAGCTTTTGTGTGTGGTGACAGGACAATGCTGTACCCCGAGCGATTATTTGCTTCTTTGTCGAAGTAAGTTCCGCGCGTCAATTCGAATATTTACACTCGATTAAGGGCGAGGGACGGCAAGGCCGCGAGCGATGCTCGGGTCCGGTGTATACTATATTTGCCCGGAGCACGCCGAGAGGAAGTTATAAACTTGTTTATGTTTACAGCGCGATTACAGTGCGACTAAAGGGAGAAAAGAAGTGGCACGATGCGCGAATGCACCGGCGATTACTCCTAGCTTTCTTTTTTCTTATGCGCTGAAGAGACGCGACTTTGCTCTATATAACTTACTCGAGCATGACTTATAATTAGCAGTCATGTAGAATTTAATTATGATGTATATACCCTTAACATGCTAATACACCTTTTTTAAATAAAAATTATTATTTAATGGAAGCAAGAATAAAATGTATTTGTTTTAAATATTTCTTATACGAATGCAAGTAGGAAAGTTTCACATCGGAGAAAAATTTTACTACAAAATCTAATGCGATGCAAGAAAAAATTATAATTCTTATAATAAACTAGAAAGGCAATTTTGGGAGATATTTAAAAATAATGATAAAGAGCAGCAGCGAGATCGTCGTTTTATATAAAAATGCGGCAGAACCACGAAACGACACTCAACTGTAGCGTCCAAATCAAAAAGCGCCCATCTTAGTACGAAACCCTGCAATTCACCAATAGCCCAGCCTCGACATTCGTCCCGTTGTACCCGCGTACATATCGACAAACGCAATTCTCATCCCCGCTTGTGCGCGGACGTGAAAAAAGGAGAGGAGCTCCGAGCGAAGAATCGGAATTAAAGAGAGCGCGAGCTCACAAAAGACACGGAGGAGCGGCCGAGGGGGGCACGTACCACCGCCACTGCGCTTTCTCTATTATAAATCCAGTCTTTCTTCTTTTCCGGGTGCTCCTCTCTCTCTCTCTCTCTCTCTCTCTCTCTCTCTCTCTCTCTTTCGGTCTCGGTCTCTTTTTCTCTTTCTCTCCCCGTTCGGCGAGTGCAGCGAGAGAAGCAAGGGCGTGTTTTTGTGCGCGCCACGGCTCTCCTTTCTTCGGGACAGCTCGGCTCGAAAAACCACCCCGCGAGAAAGAGAGAGAACGAGAGGTGAGGGCCAATCGGCCACGTAGCTCCCCACGGGTACCCCGCCGCCCCTTCCCCTCTTCCTGGCCTTCGCGATGCAGCATGGATGACGTGGAGAGAGCGAGATTCACCTCCACACCGCATGGAAAAATCGTAAAAAATGTGCGCCGAAGAGTTTTTCGATCGATCCCGATCAGTCAGTCGGTCTTCGAGTCTTCGCCTTCGTGAAAGTTGCCGAGTGTAATCGTTAAATTTTTTTCTTGGTAGTAAATTTTTTTTATGCGCGCCAAGTTGTTCTTTTAGTTTAAAAATAGTGTTGGGAAAAGTTTAAGTCGCAAAATACGGTATAAAAAAATTCAAACAGTAATGTCAACTTTAGTTTAGCAATCTACAAATATTCTGTGTTGTTTAAACTTCACTTGTCAAAGTAACCTACTAATATAAAAAGTGACGTAATACTCTCTAAAGTTGAATTAGTGAAAATTCCACTAATTTTTTTAGTGATCAGATTTTCCACTAATCAATTAGTAAAACCCGCTATCAATTAATACAGTTTTACTAATTGAAATAGTAAAAAAAGTGTTCTACTATTTAATTAGTAAAAAACACTTTTAAATTAGTGGAGAATAAACATAAAATAAAAAACAAAATTATTTTGTGATTTTCACTAATTGAAGTAGTGAATTTCCCATTTAAAAAAAATCGATTTCACTAATTTATTAGTAGTTTTTACTATTTTTAATAGTGCATATATTTACTATTTTAATTCGTACATTTTATTCATTTACAACTTTTACTTTTCAAATTAGTGCATAGTCACTATGAATTAGTGGTTTTTCACAAATTCAACTTTAGAGAGTAGAGTCCAGCATCTAATCCACAACTAAACACGTAAAAAAGTACTAATTTTTTTTTTTTAAATGTCTCAAGGCAAAAGGGGGAAAATAAATCCATTAGTTGGCCACGATTACGTATGTTTATCAGCTCGCGCCTGCAGGAGTGGTTGGTCGGGGTGACCAGTCGCAGAAAGTCTCGAACCGAGCGGTACAGCCCCTTTGTCTTCTAACGAGCGTATGCACGCGTCCGGTCGGGCACGTGGGTGTAAGCGCGATAGCCCCCGCGGGCGCCATTACTAAAGCCTCGCTCCTAATTCATGTGCCCGCGGCCTCGTTCGCTAGGACACGTGCACTCGGTGCAACGGACGCGTCCGGCGCCGACGATCGAACGGTCAATTTTTAGACGATATGCTCTTCTGTAGAGACGTCGGCGCGTACGTAAATACGAGTTACCTATCCGAGTGTGGTTCGACCTGGGAGCGAATTAATTCATTGCTGTAGGGTGAAATGTGAAACTATGTAATTTTACTGGATTT
Source organism: Sycophila sp. Sp_5 (assembly GCA_018906775.1). Classification (NCBI taxonomy): domain Eukaryota; kingdom Metazoa; phylum Arthropoda; class Insecta; order Hymenoptera; family Eurytomidae; genus Sycophila; species Sycophila sp. Sp_5. The sequence continues at coordinate 121,455 of JACCID010000084.1, forward strand.
CTTGGTTGCCCGATTAGTCTCGCGTTAATTAATTAGTGTGATAAGAGTTCAATTATCACGTCCAATCAGACTTTATTTTATTAACTTTTGGATTTACAGACATTTAAAATCGTAAATTAATCAAACAAAATAAAATCTGATGCGATGTGATGATTTAATTCTTTTCACCCTAATTTATTATCGATGGAATTTAACAAACAATTATAATAAAATTAATGCAACAAAATGCAAATAAAGTAAAGTAAATTTCATTAACAGAATTAATAACTTTTAACTTAATAATTTCTTTAGTGTACAGTCAGACGACTAGTTTCACTCTAACTGGAATTTGAAATATACAGTACATACAACCTTGAGTAAAGAAATATCCTTAATCGATTCATACTTCGTCAACATTTTGGATTTTGTTATCTATAAAATCCATAGAACTGTCGAAAGTGTTGTAGCCATTCTTTAGTTATTCACAGTGATTTAATATTTATGATTGACTGTATTAGTTAAAACCTATTCGTCGTTCTGAAATTAGGTCATCCTTTTTTTCAATTGTACTCAACAAATTTTTTTTTAATGTAAAAAAAATACAGTTTCTAAAAAGAAAAAAAATTTGCTTAACTTTTTGATGTTTACAGCAAGATGGGAACGACGTGTTTATTGAAGTGAATTATCGAGCAGTTAATTTATGAGAAAAGCGTGCGTGCCGGTAAATTTACCGCGACGGCACGTTGCAACTAAATTATACGTTGTCTACCGCAATTTTTTAAGTAACAAGATATACCCCACGCTCTCATAGTTTCGCTTACTTCATTTCTACACATCGGATACTGCAAACTTTTTGCGATGCATGAGAATTGAATTTTATAAATTAAATTTATGATGCAGGTGCAGTTAAATATTTTCGCTTAATAAAATATTAATATATTATTGTGACAGATAAGAAATGTTATGTTATACAATTTCAAGTGAAAATAAAGAAGCAGTTCATAAAAATTCATACGTAGTATAGTACATTCAAAAAATTCCTCAAAAAAATTCATTATCCTTTTAGCATGTTCACATTCCAAATCACAATACGAATCACACAGATAAATAGTTAAATATACCTAATAAACTATTAACACTTGAAGCCAATTCTCTAAACTTTTCAGTAAAATTTAGAGAAACCGCATTGTTTACGCTTCAGCTTGATTCACAATATTCCCGTCTCCGTCTCACAAAAATTTAATTACAAATGAAAGTCAAATATACGCTTGCAGGAGCTCGTAAAATTTCGCCCTCGCCTACTCGTCGCAGCGCGCGAGGAATCGTCGCAGCGACGAAACGAAAAAGAGAGAGACACGGAGAGCTGAGAGTCGACGGCGGGCGGAAGAGTCGCGGAAAACAACCCCGGCGAGATCGAGGGGGAGGAATTCGAGAGTCCGGGGGCGAGTGCGAGGGCAAGACACGAGAAATAAAAGTTTATATATATAAGAGGGGCCGACGCCGTTGCTGCGCGCGCGATCGCCGGGCTCCGGTATTTACGCAAGAGTTGTAGCCGGATACGGGCGCCTACACGTATACCTAGGGAGGAAGCGGCAGCATCATCGATCCCCCTCCTCGAAATTGCGCTGCCCTCCTCTTTCCTTTTCTCTTGGCCGGGAGGGACAGATATTGCCGGGTGCAAAAAATGGCAAAAGTGAACTTCCTTCTCTCGCTTGCTCTTTCGCTTATTTCGCGTCGCCTGACTACTGAGCAACGAATGGATTTTTTTTGCTTTTTAAATTGCATCGAAGATAAATTATAAATTAAATGATGTAAAATTAATGGTCAATGTATGTTTGACAAATTGGATTTTTTATGAATTAATTTATGGCTCTATTAAAATCAGAAAATCAATTCCAATGATAGTAAATTTTTGTTAACGCGCAGTTCAAATCAACATCGCTACATAATTGAAAATTTTAAAAAACTATCATTATTTTATTATACTAATGAAAAATTAAATAAACATGTAAATACTTCTTTGGTTATTTAAATAAAAAAATAGATATGTAAAAAAAGGTATTGAATATATGTGTTATTTACCTAAAAGTGTATACTCTAACCAGTCAAATTCTTTCTTCAAATGCTTTTAATATGCTCTATTATAGTTTTTTCAAAGAGAATATAAGAAATTCAGAAAATGAGGAAACTACTACGCTATAAAATAATTAGCTCGTTCAATGTAGCTTAACTTAACATTAATATGACTGATTGAAATATAAAAACATACTTGTTAAAGTTATGACTTTTATTACTAAAATATTCATCTTTATATTATAGCTATAATAACTCAAAGTATTTATTTTTATGTGCAGCACTTACTGCCTTAAGAAGGGTCGTATACGTAGAAATAATTTTTCCTACGCTTGATCCCCCACGAAGCAAATGTATAACTTGATAGTAATATGTTTGATTGTAAGAAACTCAAACGCACTTACGCAGCTCTTAAGCATTATAATTGCGTAAGTTTGAATTTAATTATTTAAAGAACATTTGCACCTATAATTCTTTCGAAGTATTTAAAATCGGTTACGAGTTACAGCACTGTTTGCGCAATTGCTGCGATTAAAACTTATAATGTGAGTGTTTACTATGCTCAAACAATTTGCACAGTATACAAAGAATTATTTCTAACATGATTTTATTTATTTAAGAAAAGTATATTTTTCAAACATAATGCTCTCATTTTTTAAGAGTGTTGAAGGTTTTTACTACTGCAGCAGGCGAAGTAATTTAAGTAACGCGTAATTTAATTATTTAATTATATTTCAATATTTGAATAACAAAGATGAAACAAAATTATTTTTGTAGCATTGCCTCACTTATAAATCCAGAATTTTTTACGATTTCGCACGAACCATCTGATTATATATAATTAATGAATATAACGGCATACTAAAAAGTACTTCTGTTTTAAGATCAATTGGGAATTACGGAAATTTCATCTGTGAATCGAGGATCTTGTATCCGCGGCACCTCGCTTGCCAACCCTTACGCCGGCGACTCTTTTGTTTAGTTCGCGTTGTCGCGTCTTCAGAACGCAGAAGGAGCTTTCGGGGACGTAGGCTAAAGGGGAGTGAGTCTTATGGGGCATTCGGTGTCTTTATGTTGAAGAGATACGGAGGGTATACCGCGATTTCTCGACGCCCTCTCCGCGTGTATATTCCCGTGCGCGCTCGGGGATTTTCCCTTATTTTCTTTTGTTTCCCTTCCAAGCGCAAGCGCTCCACGGCTGCCGCAAGCCACTGCGCTTCGCTGCGTCGCTTTTTCCCAACGCCCTGGGGTGAGAGGGGGCGAAAGGGGTAGCAGCGAAATGCGATTTAGCGCTTGGTCGGCGTTTTTTTTTCTTTGTCTTCGCTCGTCTTTTTAATAATGGTTAATTATTTTTTGAGTAGTACAATAAGTATGTAAGATAATTTTTTAAGCTTAAGAATCAATTCGTGTCTTTCATAAACTAATTTTTGATAATTTCTAGTCTATTAAAATATTAAATAAATAACATTAGCTAGTTATTTTTTGATGATAGAAATTTTGAATTTTGAGTTATTCTGGATGTACTGAATGTCACGCTTTCAAGACTTCACAATGTCCGATCATCCTCTTTTTTAAGACGTTTGCACTCATTTTATATTTATGTCTTAACGAAATGAAGTTAAAGGTGAGCCTAAATAATTTTCTAAAACGTATTAAATCATCTCATTCATAAAAATACACTCGTGTGTCATTAAACTAAACTGGCGCGAAATCGCTTCCTCTCGAAAGCCCATAAAAAAGGCCGAAAAAGAATCAAAACATTAAAGACCCGAAACAGGCGAAAAATCGACTGGTTCCTCAGCGGCCGCAGGTCCAGGTATACAATCAAGCAAAACCAAGAGCGAATCCGAAGGTGTGCCAAGGGACGGAAGGAGATAAAACCGCAAATTATTAATTTTCATAAAGTCGATTAGGCGAGGAGAGAAGGAAAGGATAAAAGGGGAGTGGGGGCAATATATCCCGGGGGCCAATATCGCGGTCTTGGCCACCTACCTCGGCTCTCACAGCGCGCGCGCGAGGTACGCTGTCAGCGGGCTCTCGGCCTGGCGCCAGCTCGGGCATAACCCGCCACCGCCGTGCGCTCCCTCTTCCTGCTCGCCCCCCTCCCCCTTCCCCCTTCGCTCCTCTCGAGGAAATATTACCCATATTCCAGGCGCGCGCGCACAAGCAGGCGGCTGCGGGCCAGCGCGGGAGATGCCGCCCGACGAGGAAGAGATAAAAATTTCAACGGGAGGAGGACTAGCGCGTGCGCCCGGGGGGTGGAGGGGAGGGGGAGTCGGGTGAAAGGGGAGGCGCGGAGGAAGGATGCGCGTCGAGTACGAGTCGTAAGGGAGCGAGGAAGTACGCGCTATCCTTTTTAATTACCTTCTAGAGCTTTCCTTCTATGACTTTCGCTCATTGTTGAGGATTTAATTATGCGAATGTCTGGTGAGGTGATTTAGCCGTAAATATACCAAAGTTGAGTTATTGTTATTTATATAATTGTATAAAAATATTTTAAGGTTTTATTATAAATATACGAAAATATTTGTATACGTAGTAGTAACTCTGTCGATAACGACATACACTTGATAGACTTATAGTAATCTTGATTACTTAAATTAGTGCGCTTGAGTTATATAACACTTAAACAGACTACTAATTAAATTATTTGTAATCTTCGTAACTTAATTATTATTTATTAATAACGAGTGCCAATAATGTATAATAATTACCATTGGATAAAACGATATTATTAAAAAAAAGTTATGTTTTATTTTCTATTTAAATTTAAGTAAACTATTGTATAAATTACCGTATAATATGTATTATTATATATAACTATTAGAGCTTATTAACAAATTCAATCTCTAAGTAAACTGATAAACATGAACAAATTTAAAAAAAAAGATGAGATAATTTAATAATCGAGTATCTCTTTCAATTCTTAAACCTAACAATCATAATAACGCGCCAGGAAAAAAAGTCTCGAGCCAGCCCAAAAACATTGGAGCCTCGATAAATCCTGAATGAAGGCGCCGGCCACGAGAGAAGTGGGCGAGTAAGTAACGAAGAAGAGAGAGAGAAAAAAGGAATAGCCGAGGTCTGCTAAAAGAAAAACCGCGTCGGGAAAGGAAATTACGCAGAAGCGATTTGCGCTCGCGTCGTCCCCCATTCACATATAGGAGCGCACGCACACACCACCGAATCGATTAAGCGTATGCGGTGCATCAAAGTTATAAACGGTTTCCTCTGCATCCCTCTCCCCACCCCCTCGCCATCCTCCTCCTCCCCCGGTCAGCGCGGCTCGTTTTTCGCCGGGGCTCGCTAGCGACGGAACCGTTGGGCCCATGGCGCCACCGTACGAGCCGGTCGCCGGGCCCCGCGAGCGAGCAGCCGGCTCCTTTTTTCAAAATAAAATGGCGGACGCCGGCTGGACCACCGGAGGTAAAGGGAGCGCGCGCACTCGCGATTAGACTCACAAAGCGAACGGTCCCACGGGCCCGAGCTCGGGACCAATGGCGCTCTGCCGAGAGGGACACCGGGATAATTGGATCGGAGCGGCGCTGCAGCGGCCAGAGCCGAAAGAGTCGTAGGCTCGACTCACGGCCGAGTCGCCGCGCGGCGTCTTCTTCTTATTCTTTTGTACTCTGACCGCCTGGCCACGCGAGCTGGAGGCTTGGACGAGATCGGGAAGACGCGTTCGCGTTCGATTTTACGAGCTGACTGTTACAGATCGCCTGCTCTCAGAATTTAAAACAGTGAGATTGTCACCGATTTTGTCAGTGAAGACTGCTGTTTTTCACTAAAAAGTGCAGTTGGAACAGTCACCTACTTTTTGTTTTTAAATTAAGCAATTTCAACTTCCTTGAGAAGTTATTTTGTATAATCGCTAACCTCGTAGTGCTCTTTTTCTAAAACATGTGAATAGGAAACTGATTGTACACAGCGAATGTCAATGTATGAGATTTGGAAATTACAAAAGAGATGGGAGAGAAGAAAAATTATTTTTTTTTTATTGGAGGTCCTTTTGGCTACACAAGAATTATGTATTACTCGACGAATTATAAAAAAAGAAAGATCAATTGAACTTAACACTTTGTGCTGTTTATATTTGTGTCTACAAAAAAACTCAGAAGAAATTTGTATTTTTTCTGGTTTAAATAAATTTTGTTTTTGAGACACAGATCTCTGAAAGATATTCAAAAGGCCTCGTCATTATTTTCAGTTTTTATTAAAAAAAAAAAAAACAAAAAGAACAGAAATATTATTATTCTAAAATGTGTTATCTCTTGTATTCTTATCCTCGGCAATCAATTTTAGTATAAGTAATTAGTTAAAAAGTTGGAATTTATTAACTTACAAGAATCGTAATAGGAAAAAAGAACCTTCTCTACGCAGCGACAGCAAAGGAAAATTATTAATTAAATTTTACCGTGTGAGTAAATGTTCTTGGATTTAGCTCTGTCCTTTAAAAATTTACGTATCATTAAAAAGGCGTCTAGTCAAACGGTATTCATCAAATACACTCAAATTGAAGTCCTAAGACGCACACCTGGTCGAAAAAGTCAGTATTAGATAACGGACGGTATAAGGGGAGCAGGGAGGGCATGCGAGGAGGGTGGCTATTCTCAGAACGACATCTCGAGTGTTTTATGACGGAATAAAATGGCTCCCGGCTCGCGCGAGCGCGTCTCGAGCACCTCTCCTTCTCTCTCCTTTCGATCACTCCCTCGACCGATCTTCTCGCGCTTTTTGCGCCCGACCGAATCGCTGGCGTACTCCGGTCTCTTCCTCCCTCCGTTTCGACGGCGCGCAGGAGAGAAGTCGCGTGGGGAATTCAGGGGAGCAAGAAAAACCGTCAGAAAAGACTGAGATGCTGCTCGATCTCGTCGTCGTCGTTTCTGTCTTTTATCATGACTCCGATCGCCAGTCGGCGAAATATCTTCCCGGCCGCCTTTGACTTATCGTCGCGTCCCGGGAGCGCACGACGGCGACGCTCAAGTCGAGAGAGGAGCCGGAGGGAAGGATGGCCGAAACTATATACGAGCCTCGCACGACGACCAGACAAAAACGAGGACGTCCGCGGAGCTTATTGTAGGGTGGACCGAGAAATCTCTCCACTCTCCTTTCTTTATCTCCTACTATTTTTCGTTTATTTTATTTTCTAATTTTTGAAGTTTTGCTCGGTTTTGTCTTCTCCTTTTATACTTCCAAAGAACTTCAGAATATATGACCATGATCGGTGTAGATCAGATAGAAATTTTTTGGGCTTCCCTCTTTTGCTTTTGAAGCTAAAATTTAATTTGCCTCTTTTTCATATTAAAAGATTAGCATGTTCGCGTGCTTTTGAAAATGAATGTAAGCATCAGCAAATTACAGTTAGCAGTGAAAGAAATACACCGGTGGAGTGCGGTATTTATGAACTCGGGGAAAAAGATAAAATAGCCAAAACTTTCGAAACATGTAACTTCTCCCAAGTAGCACTTTAAAGTTTTTCGATGCTTGCTTTCAAGTAATTTTTGCAACTTCAACTTCAATTCACTTGTTATCCACTCCAAATAAATTTCATTTATTATTCAGGTGTACTCCGTAGATCTCGAAAGCATCTTTTCGACTTACCGCAAGATACTCGATCCCTCTTGAAAAAAAAAATTAATCTCTTTAAACGCAAACTCGATTAACGAAAATGACACACGAGTTTAGACAATTTCTCTAATCGCTTCAATCAAACGCCGATAAACAAAATTAATAACATTTTTTTTCTATCATTCGTTTTTTCAAACGAAACAATTTCAATCACGCGGTACACTCGAGTTAATAATTCTCTCCGAGAGGCCTTAAGATAATATAGCGGCGTGCCTTCGAAGACTAATCAAGCCGCGCAACGGCGCGTTCCATGACTTGAAACAAAAAAAAAAAGCAGCCAATCCAAGAGCCGACCGAGCGTCGAATTCTTTGGGCCAGCAGTGGTGGCGGAGTCTCGTGACACGACACGCTCACCGATACAAGGTGATCCGGCGAAAGTAACATATTGTCGAAGCCAAGAGCGAGAGAAACACGCTGTCCGGTTAATCTGCCGGCGTTCATCTAGGATTGAAAAACGTGCCCCGGGCGCATTGTCGCGCTTCATTTTCCACGCCAAGGAGATTGTCGAGCGCCGCTGCTTTTTTACACCCCGCCTTATGACGAAAACAAATGGATCTTTATAACTTATCACTGACTCGGTAGAAAATGTACACCCTAGCAGAGATAGGATAGTTTTTCAGAAAAGTAATTTTAAGCGCTGTCATAAGTATCAAAATGAAAAAAGATGTGAATACAGAAAAATTAAAATTTTAATAAGTTCTATGTACATATTCTAAATGAGAGAAATGTGTAGTAAAGCTTACTATTCTGTGTGTAAAGTTTGCCATATTCTAAACTAAAATTTACAATACATAATTAATTATGGCAAATTATTCCAGAATGTCAGATAACTGTACTTTTACTGAGAGTATAGTCATTTTTTTACGTACATTTCTCCGTGTCTATATAAACTTATCTACGACTTTTGTTTATTTTATTATTTATTCAATATATTAATGTACATGTTACATAAAATTCACTGTTTCGTACTTTGTCTACTAGCAAATACTTGTTGCATGTATTGCATTGTATCATAAAAAAGAATATTTCTACTGAAAACAATCATTCGAAATAACGTATGAAAAACTAGAGGACCATTTCGACAAAAAAATTAATTTTTTTTAGATATTTACTAACCGCTAAATATATCAACAATTAAACAAAACGACGCTTCACTAAACTCGTCTAACTAAAAAATGATTTATTCACCTAATTTCAAACTACCCCTAAGTCGAAAGTTACGTATCAATTTAACACGATCTTTGAATACACAATGAAGTTGAACTTCATCTTAAAAGACAATACCGCAATCTTCCCCAAAACTCAAAATTTTCAAATCACAACCCCACAGTATAGTGTAAGATATCTTACCCTCTAAAAAGAAAATTCCGCGACAGACTAGAATTTAAAAACCGAAGCCCCTCGGAAATGAGAGGGTCTTCAGAACCTGAAGCTCAAGAAATCAGCTTATTTCTGGAAAATGTGAGCAGCCGCAGTAGTCCGCGTCCAGAGCGGCGTCGGCACCCTCCAAGCAGGCGTGTGCACTGCTCGCAGTCGACGCACGTCCGGGGGCAGGGGTGACCAGCGAGCTCGGTCGGAGGGTGAGCGCGAGGGAGAGAGCGCGATGGAGGACAGGCTCGGCGGGTCAAGACAGAGAGTCCGGTCCGGCGGAGTCTAGTGAGGCCGAGCGAGACGGGGGTAGGAGGCGAGTCCAGGGCGGCAGCCTGCGGGCGCGATCGATAGAGGCTAGAAACGGAGAGTAGAGGCGCGCGCGTTTCTAGGAGGTGAACGTCTCTCTTTCTCGCTCGCGAGCGGGCCCGACGTGCGTGCGCGTCGCGCTATCTCTCAGCACACCCCCGCTCCATCGGAGACACCCGGGCGGTTTCGCGCTGGAGAGGATTTCCATGTGTCAGAGCGGAATGTGTCTTTTCGGTGGTTTCGGGCTGCTTAATAAATGTTGGATGTGTTTTCATGGGATTTTTTAAAAATTCATTCACATGAATATTTTTTTAATGGAAAGCATACTACGTTATATTTTAGTTAGTGGAGTAGTAATTTTAGTGGAGTAACATTCATTCACATGAAGATTTTTTTTAATGGAAAGCATTCTCCGTTATATTTTATTTAGTGGAGTAGTTCTAAAATTTTATGTAACGATTGTTTTGTTGCAAGTGACTAACTTTGTTAAAGAGTAATTTGCGTAAAATGTTTAATAAAAATAATGCATGTTATATAATTTACTAGAGTAGTTTTACAAATTCTCTTTGTATTTTCGGTTTATTTTACTTTTTTCTAAATATAAAATTTATCTCTCGTTTAATCACACTGAGAAATAAAAATGCAGGAATATTTGCTGTACGTATTTGGAAGTAGAGGACAGAATTCATACTAGAAAAATTACTGCAATTATAATATTGTATAATATTTAATTTATTTGCAATAATTCTAGGAGCATTTCTCGCGTGGTCAGTATACGTACAGCAGCTCAAACAATTTTCAGTAATTGTTCCCATATATTTTTCTCAGTCTACAAATGGCATACATTATCAAAGAGCAATTTAAAGAAGTTAATATCATGCTTGACTATTATACACTATTGATTAAATGGATTACTTCTATTAACTTATACTCCACATTTGTCCTTACAAAAATACAGTCTCTTTATTGAAAGATTAAAGGTGAATTTCTGTAGTTATTCTTTTTTTCGTATTTACGACTGACATTTTAATGCTGTAAATTATTTAATCGATGCGGCAAAGTAGTTCGCGCAAGCTAATTTTCCTCTTTCCAGTCTTTACCTTTTAGTTACTACGATATATACTAAGTTGAATGTACGCATCTAATCTGTTGCTTTGTTCTTCTCTCATTTATTATTTTGTTGCTCACGTTTGATGAGTACATTCTGTTGTTGCTGTTGTCGGTATAGCAAAGATTCCTTCCGAAGATTAATCTACTCTTTCTTGCAATTTTTGCTTATAGGCGTATATTGATAGCTAACAGACTAACAACGAGTAGACGATTTAGTTATAGGTTCAATTAATATCGACTAATTGCTGCTAAATGATGATATAAACGACAGCTGCAAGTGTTTCAATTAAAATCAGCTAAACTATTGGAATGAATAAAAAATTATCGATATAACAATAAAAAAAAAAAAAAAGAACTCGTTGATTTAAAACCATCCTTATAAACCGCCTTCTCTTTCCAGCCGAAAATGTAGCAGTAAATAGAAAATTGAAAGATCAAATATAAAGAGAACCTGGCGTAAAGGGAGAAGCAAACAGGAGAAAAACTAAGATACATGCAGGAGGCGAGCGGGAGGGAAAACGCGAGAGCCCGAAAATCAACGTAGAAGAGCGGTGGAGGCAATTGTCTGAAAAGCCAACGGTCGGATGTCGGAGGCGAGGGAGAAGCTCTCCAACGAGGACCTTTTTCTCCCCCTCTGGCTGCGCGAGGAAATCGACGAGGCACAGCGGCGCGCGCGTATATGTGGAATTTCAGCGATCAACTTTCCTCTCCTTCCTCTTTCACCCGCTCGCATCGCCCTTGTTTTCGAGAGGCCGATCGCGATCGTAATTTTCTCTTGGAGACGGATTTACGAAGCCACTTTTTTCTCTCTCCTCTCCTCCAGTAAGAGAAAGAGAAATTGCACGGTGCACTTTATACGCTCGATTCTCGCAGTTACAATTAAAGAGTTTTATTGGAATGGCGAATTTGAATACAATGAGAGAGCATCGAGGGCTGCGCTGCTCCGCGAAACATCGACGATTCGTTCAATCGCGGCACTGCAATTATTTACTCACTGAAATCGGAACTATCGCTTAACTTTTGAAAGAAATTTATTTATTAAGTTTAGGTTTCCAGCGTTGTTGGAGCTTATATGTACAAGAATTTACGTTTTTAATAGAACAGTTGGGAATACAAAAAATAAAATAAAGTAATAATTTGCTGAGGTGAGATCTACTAGACTTGATTTTCTGAATTTCAAATCTATACATTTTAATGTCATTCAAAAAATCGCATTAAAACTTACACTTAATAATCGAAAAAAAATTAGTGTTCAATACGTTTATGTACACGACTTTTTTCATCTTTGAAGGATTCATCATCTAAGGAACAAGGAAAATCTTGTCTTAAATACGTAAACCCTCAATTTTTTTTCTCCATTTTCGTATTCCTGTTGTTTAAATAATTATGACGGATTCAAACAAGAGTTAGGAAAACACCCTCACCAGACAACTTTGAAATATTACCAACAGTCGCATGATAATACAGTAAATGTCGTTAGCACGAGTACCAAATAAGCAACTGCGCTACACGCGAAAGGAAGTGTAGGTGATAGATACAGGACGGTTTAGCCAAGTATAGAATCCGCATAGACCAGATTATTTGCGTACGAGCGCTTCCGCGTTTTATCCGTAGGTGCCTGTCGCGGAAAAAGAAGGCTATAGAGTCTGGCGCGCGCGCAGCTATTTTAACGCTCGGTCGCGTGGCTGTGCGTGAAAGCCGGCGACGGCGAAGACACGGGCAATTTTCATGTCCACCCACTCCCGCGCGAACCATTATCGAGCGGTCGAGGCTCTCTTGCTTATTATAAATAGATACTCCGAGCCGGACGCAGTCGCACATTGTATTTAATGCCTAATAGCTGTCCTGCTACAAGCCTCGTTCAGCTCACGTATAAAGGAGAAACTGTACGTCACCGCGTGCTGGCTACTCCACGGTGTTAACTATACTATCGATTGTCTTTTCCATTTTCAATTTATTCCGAAAGTGGGCTTAAATTTATTTGATTGAACTTCTTTATAATATCAGGGAATTAACGTGTTGGTAAAAAGCTCTCTGGGCACAGTACAACGTGTAAAGACAGTATCATTTTAAACTGAAAATTGAGTTCAGGATCGTTAACTTTGAGAAGAAGGATATTTAAATGTAAGACTTGAAATATTAAAGCGACGAAAAAAATTGTATAAATAGTTATATACACTATAAAACACGGCGTGGTATTTAAAAAAAAGGCAGTATAATTGCGAAAGTATTTGTACTTTGAACTTATAAAAGACATCGATTATAACCGGGACCCATAAAAACGCACCCCAAGAGTAATTTATCGGTACTAAATATTTTAATTTAAAAAAAATACAACTTTGTCTACAACAACTAACAATATAAATTCGAGCACAGCCTGATGGGTAAAATGCAGATGCACTCATCAATGACGTCAAAGCGTGATCACTTGCCAGGAGACAAATACATCAGCAACTGGCGAAAGATCGGGCCGTGCAAAAATGCCAGTTGAGCCGGCATCGATCAAAAATCCGGCCCCTCCGGCTGAGGAGAGATCACCATGGGGGAAAAAGGAGCGTCTCGCAAAAAGCTCTCGAGATGCGCGCTCATAAATAAAGCCCTGCGCTCGGGGCCCGCTTCTTTCTCGGCGCGGAAAAGGGTTTCACGGAACCGATTTGGTCAGCGGCGATTTCCGGGAATGGCGCAGTCGTCGCCGAAACGGCGCGTCCGCGATGGAAAAAAAGCGACACAGCGACGAGGACGAGTAGAAATGGAAGCAGGAGCACGATATCCACGTCGAGCTTATCACGCGATATCCGCGGCGAGTGAGTGAGAGAGAGAAAGAGAGAAGAGGGAGGCCGATTAGGGGCCGGTTAATCGATTTTCCAAGAACCATCGGTTTAGTCCGCGGTGGATATGCGCGACTCCTGTCGCGTGCGTCGACTCGCGTGACAGATTTTCGCCGCTCGTCTCCCGGTATTGCCTCGCCTAGCCATCTTTTTCCTCCTACTCGTTATCTTTTTACCCGCTGCACTCCTTCAAGGAACGAACGTCGGGTCTTTTCATTAACTTTATGCGCTTCGCGATTCGCCGTTTCGAAGAGCTACGATCAAGCCTGACGTTTACCCGGGCGATCACATAGACACGCTTCGATTTGTAAATGTCATGTTTGACGGTTCACTGCCTCCCCTGTCCTTCATGTCGTTCAATTTCTCAGAAAAATGTTCTTCTAAAATTCTGTTTCCTCCTACTCTATTACATAAAGTATCTAGATATCAATCAATTATTATGCACGTTATACATATATAAAAATGTGTAGGGAAAGAAAGTTAAAGCTCAGCAATAGATTACAGCCTATCGACAGAATATTAAAAGTTGATAAATCAATAATTTAGTTGTGTGAAAAAAAATTAATCTTATTAATTTTAAATGTATTCCATTCTTTCCATTCTATAATATAGATCTTTTTTATGCACACTGATCAAAAAGCTTAGTGTGATTAAGACTACGCATTACGTATTTCAATTAAATATTGAAATAACTAATTTTCAGTGTAGATACCTTGACGATATGGATATATTAAAATAACTTATAGGAAAATTTCTTTTACTAAGCTTAGAAGAAACCGAACTTTTAAATTATTTTAATAGTTAAAGTAAAAAATTGCATCACAGTTCAAAACTCTGACATAACTTCCTTTCGAAAAAGCTAATAAAAAAAAAGGAAAAACACAGTCGTAAAATTTCTGCACCTCCAGCTATTCAGTTCGGATTTTGCCCGCGCCATCAAGTATATGAAATAAAGACGGAGGGTCGGTCCGAGGCAAACTTTCTTAGTCGGCGCCATCGAAGCCTCTTCTCTCGCGCTGGCGTGCATTATGATTCGAATTAATGAATTTCGTTATTTACGGCCGGGCTTTGTTTTAGGCTGACGCAGACGATAAAAGCAACGCCGCTCGCCTTTCCAGTTCCGCGATTTAGAATCTTGTCATTTCGCCGTTACCCCGAATCTAATTTTAAAATGCGATTCACGAATAAATGAGGTACAGCGCCGCTTCATAATTCCATCGGCTTCCCTTTTACCTGCCAATTAGTTCCTACGATTCCGTCCGCTTTCCGATCAGACTTCGCAAAGCAACGTGACTTTTTTTAGCGGGATACCCTCTAAAGTTGACTAAATGAAATTTTCATTTACTGTTTATGCTACGTCAAAAATCTTCGAATGAACTCTCAATTACACTTCCTATAAATGGTCCATAAAAATTATGTTTTTAATTATTGTAACAATTGGAAAGTAATTGACACTAAATAAATCAATTGTACTTATTTAACTATAAATAATAGTTTTATTTTAATGAAAGTCTTATTCTGCTATTAAAATATGATTACTAAATTTTAGATCGAAGTCCGTGAATTTTAACGTTATCAGTCTATTTCATAATTTATATGAAACGATAAAAAATTAGGGTTCTAAAAAAATTGATCGGCGTATATCTGTCAGCAGGATTTCCACGAATAATGTTTCGTTTTCTCTAGGATCGAATATAGATTGCGCGATGGTTAGTTTGTACGCGGAGTTTCTTATACCCTTCAGCAGGCTGATAAGCGTGTCGGTCAGCGTAATATTTTTATACGCCCGTACGTGTGTGTATTCAAGTTGCTCGGAGTTACGGCAAATTTATATGCTCATGGGAAATCACGTAAACTGTTATAGAACAATTGTTTTTATGCCAGCGCACCGCCGGGGGTAGGTATTGTTATAAGCGTACTGGGGCTCGTCTAAGCGTGAGCAGCAGTTTCACTGTTATAAGAAATTCGCGTTATTTTTATCGGGAGCAGTTATATATGTGTGTTTCTTATGCAAAAAGTACGCACGCCGATATTATCAATTTATAATGTTGTTAAATTGATCAATTTGTTAAAAAGACGAATCAAACTATGCACTCGTTATCTATTATTTATCTATCTAAATCGCGTAGGTTGTACTTATACTGTACGTGTGATTCTTGCAAATTGTATCAAGTAATTTTACTTGACTTTTTCTTAACGTTACATTAAAAATTCGTCAGATAAATTTTTTTTTTATCTTTCACAATTGTGAAAAGAAAATATCATGAAAAATTTCGGAATCGTGAGAAGGTTCAGAAAATGTAAATTAAATAATCGCAGTTAATTTATTTCACTTAGAATCTACTTCGATGTCGGCAGTGTCTACACAAGCGTAAGTAAAGAAAGGAAAGAAGGAAGACTGGCGCGTCGAAAAGGCAAGCAAAGAAGCGAGGACGCGCGTACACGTGTACTCATACGTAATCGCGTACAAGCGAGAGGGAGGAAGAAGAGGAGGTAAAGCTGGCGCTGGTCGCGCCGAAAAAAAAGAGCAACACGGGTGCTCACTGGCGGCCGTTCAAATGTTTAAACAAACAAGTAATTATCTTAACTCGATCTCGGGATCTTCGTCCTCCTCACCCCCAGTCTCTCCTTTGCGGCCCTTCCTCCTCCTCCGCCGGCGCTTCTTCCTCATATTCTTCTTCTTCCTATACGAGTATGGCCCTTTTATCTGCTAGGATTCCTATTCATTCAATCCTTTCTTCCCCTTTTAATCTTTATGTCGTGAAACGCAAAATTGTGTCGCGACTCGTCTTTTCTCTCGGATCTAAACGTACAAAACTAGAGTAAAGTAAGTGCATTTTTATCTTGATGTGGAAAAAAATTATTTTTTAATATTTCACTTTTATTTACGTTGAACGTACTTAATTATATATTTTTGCAAGTATTTGATTTCTCAATAATACAATTTCATTTTTATTTACATTATTTAATTCCTTTACTTTTATCCGAGACTTTAGTCTACGAATGCATTTTTTTTTTTTTAAGTAGCGGAGGGACTACTTGATTTTAACACAATATTTCTATGTTTTATAGAACTTTTTCGTATCAACACTGCAAAAAGTAATATAAATTCTATTAGAATGCATTTTAAATCGAGTACACCCTCTAATTACTATATACTGTAACAAATTTTATTAAATATTTCTCTCAATGGGCTCATGCTATTTCCATTTAAGGTAATGCATCCCCTAAAAAATAATTTACAGAACCGACTACTAAATTCTAATTGAAACTCCAAAATGGCGCATCACATTTCAGCAATGAACATCAATAGACGCTATGATACTAATCTAAACCCAAACAAATCTCATCACGAATCTCTTACACCCGAGAGATCTCTAAAGTGCTCCTTGAATGCCACCGCATTTGTACCTCCAAACATGCCCGTCGCTCATCCTTCTTCCCGAAAGCAACACACATCGCGTCATTATTATCGCGCGAGGCGTTTAGGGCGGTCGCAACAGTCGCAGAAAGGTCCGCGGTGCTTTTTATTTTTTTTCTTTGCAATCCCAAAACTAGTCCCGGGGAATATAATGCCGCGCGTCTTCCTCTTCATTCCTCGGAGCGAGGCCCGGATGATCCCGTTAAACGGATCCCTGCTCGCTCGTGTTTTCCCCGCCGCCTCTTTATCATCGGGCCGGCGCTTTTCTCGGATTGTACGTGCGCACGGCGCGTCCTCCCTTTGTTCCGGAATTATCCACAGCCACCCTGGGGGCTGAAAGAGGCGCCTCCTCTCCAAAGGATTCTGCCGAGACTCCACGGCTTTCTTCGGCCGCTTCCGACAGGTACGCCTCGGCTCTGATTTTTCTATTAAGTCGAGGGGCCTTTTGTACCATACTATTCCATGTTCCATCGTGCGCGCGATTCTTTACGTGCGAGTCCGCCGATCGATTTCACACGTTCTGCTGCTGAATGGATGGCTGATTGTCTGAGAATCTCTATTTGCTTGTACGTCGGCTTTTCTTAAAGCCTCCGCGTTTACTTAAAGGAAAGCAAACTTTTCGTTCGAGTGCTCATTGGAAGAAGCGGTGAAGAGTCTTCCGTTTTTTTTCTAAACGGTAGGATAGCGAGTCGCAGAATTAATGGCTCGCACACGACCGCGAGGGAAGAATCACCGCGAATATTGGTGAGTAAGGAGATTTGGAGCGCTCCCACGACCTTCCGCTTTCTAGTGGATTGCTACGAGTCCGCTAATTTCACCGCGACGAAAATCCCGCGGCCGTCGGTTGCACAACGAAAGAAACGACGGGCTGAGTGGAAAGACGCCGGGATAATTGTGGCGGTCGACGCCGGGTACTTATGTCCTTTTGATGGAAAGTCGAACGGAAGCGCAACGAGGCAAGGCTGAAAAATGCAAGACCGATCCGCGGGAGCTTTGCCGGGCTGAACCCTTGGAAACTAATCCACTCGTGAACGGGAGCTCCGCATTTCTGTCGATCTAGCCGAGCGAAAATGGAAAAGGTGCGGGGCATTAGGGACACCGGCGCCGAGCAGTCATCACCCGCTGTTTCTTCAACTCGATGATTCCGTAAAATGCGGTTTAGCTGCATTTACACAACTACTCGATGTCGGCGATGTTTGTTCAAAGATTTTCTTTTATTTAATAGAATTGAATGATGTGCAAAAGGGCGTCTTTTCTTCTCAATATTTACAATAGAGTACTATGTTCAAAGATATATAATGACTCTGTTGTTGGCTAATTTTTTTCCGTAAAGGAATGGTTTCAAATTGTAAATCTGAGAAATTTTATTAAATTGTTTAGTCATTTTTAGTAAAATATTAAAAGTTATTTCATTAATATTTACTAATATTCAATGGCTGATGTACCAAATAAAAATATCTGACTTATAAATTTAGTGTTGGGTAAAACCACTAAAACGATTCTCTCAGAGTAATTTATGTTGTTTCTTTACAACTGTTACTACTAAAAATTATTTTTTAATATCATAAGAACGAACCATTATAAAAACGGCTGATAAATTTGCTTTGATATTTATAAAAAATTAATTGAAAGTTTACTACAAAAAGTAGATTAGAAAAATGATAAAAATTGACCGGTACTGTCTGAAAAGTCAACGATATTTTGAATGATCCAATTCGTTTAATGCTTGCCAAAGTCGCAGGCAGATATACTTTAAAATCATTCTAGGTGATCAATAGTAGAAAAAAATTCGCAAAAATAATTTGACCTATCAAAACTAATGCGTTAGCAAATTAAACTTCGCAAAAAAATTTTGCAACACTTCTCTGAAAGAAACAGTTCCCGGTGTATTTCGATCCCGTAACCAATATTGGAAAATATCCGGAATGCTACTCATAAAGATCGCCATGCCGAAAGATGTCCATCCAATCTTTGCGAAATCGAATGACACACTTCCCACACAGCTGGGCATAAAGACACGCTCCCCCAATCTCGCAGAGCCGAGCGATGGGCAGCTCGCAAGCAGGAAACAGAGAAAAGGAGATGGAGCAGGGTAGATAGGTCGATAGGGCGCTTGAAAAGCCTCCGGCGCGCTTATGGAGCCGACAATAGTAATGGATACGTTTAATCCAATTGGTCGGCGGCGGGGCCCTTTGGTCGGGCTCTTTGGGACTCTGACAAAGCGCTGACGGACAGGCCCCCTGAGCACGCGCCCGCGCACAATGAAGCGGCGGCGCATAATGCCGGCGGGGCCCCCGGGGCCAGCACAATGCTGGAAGCGGCTCGCGCGCTGCTTAACCAATTTACGGGAGAATGCCCGGAAATTCGCTTAAAATTAGGGCCACCCCGCGGCGCGCCTGCGCTCTCAATTGCGCGTACAAGTCTCGCGCCCCCGCACTTGCAGCCCGGATAAGGCGCTTTGCGCGCCCGGGGTCCGAGGTGGGACGCAGGGGCCCCGCTCGATAATTGAGCGCTAATGGGCTGGAGGAGGCGAAGCGAGGCGCCTCCGAGCCGGCCCCTCCGGAGGGAGGAGACGCGGACATCGATACCCACGCGAGAGCGCTGCGGGACGCCCGGGGAGGCGTTTTGCCGTGACTGGAGATTTTGCGGGGACGAGCGGGGCTCTAGCTCGGAGTATTCGGGGATCAGCCGGGGGATCGCTTTCCTTCGAGTTGGAATGACGTCTTGCGTGAAATGGATACCCAGGGAATTACTCGGACGTAACTTTTCCGGGGCTAAGCTTGACACTCTTCGATTGGTAATTTCATTTCGGTTGTGCCAATCGATGTGTTAAATTTTTTTTATCTTTATCCTTCTAATATGTCGATTACGCATTGCTTTGTTTAAAATTTACTTATTTATTTACGGAAAAAAAATGCATTGAGAATTACTATTATTTATTGAAAACGAAGACGAATTGTTAAAATAAAACGAATTTATTTTAATTATATTTACAGAAGGTTACTCAAAATATGTAAAGAAATTTTCCAATGAAGAACTATTTAAAAAAATTCAGTAAACGATAATTAGTTCAATTATACTTTTTATTCAACGATTAACAGGATTCAACGCACCTGAAATAGCCATCCCTAAAAATACTAAGTATTAGCTACTGCAGCCTTGATACATCTAAGAGGTCAATTGAATTATTTACGACTTCTTTTTATTGTTTTTTAGCACACGATTGCTCTAATTTGATAACATTTACTGAAATTAATTTTGTTTATACCTTTATATTATGCGATATCTTTTGTACAGTAATCGAATTTTAAGGGTTGTTTTATCCATTTTTTTTTTTTTAATAAAAATTAAATAAAAAAAAATTTTTTTTAGTGCGATTCAAACAATTTATCACCTCTATACATCATTAACTAATCCCTGATATACATTTTGAAGATTATTAAATTTCTTAAAAAAAAGTCTCTTGAGTAACAATTGATAACGCGACCACAGCGTCTTGCGGTCGAGCGCCGAGGAAATCGCGCGTCCTCGCAGCGCAGAAGCGATGCACTTGGATGAATCCGTGCGCGTTCGCTTTTGCAAAAAAAAAACGAGACGTAACAGACGATAAGGCATGCCGCACCGAAGGAGGAGGAGGAGGAGGATGAGGAGGCGAAGGCCAAGGGGGAGCAAGGCGAGCGCGGCGGCGCGTCGAGCCAATCTGCTTAAGACATCTGGACGAGGCTCGGCCGGAAAAGTATCGTCCTCCCGCGGGGCCCTATATAGCTTTGCGCCCGCGCGAGAAAGGTATGCGCTTGCGCGCCGCCTGGGACCACACACGCTGGCGCCACGGCTCGCCGCCGCCGTCGCCGCCGCGCCGCGCGGTGAATCGAATCTTCGGACTTTCGCTCGCCTCGCGCTGGCGGTCGGGGATAAACGCGCCGAGCACACGGCTACGGGGAGATGGTACCGGCCGATTCCGGCCGAACGAGCGCTCGCGAGAATCCGCACTTCGATTATTTCGAGACTGCCGCCGTCGGATCCAAGAGAGGTGCTCTTGGCCTCGCAAATCTTTTCGAAGCGTTACTTGTAATTTGTACTACTTAATTGTGGTGTAATGAGAATCGTAGTTGACTACTACAATGGTTTACAGATGAAAACAGAGATAACAGAGCATCAATTTTGAGATGTTACAAGCGAACGCCGTCGAGTAGTAAAATAAAAATCAAACTGAAATCATTAACACGACTTGTGGTAGGATTACTACAAATTTCTCTTAGCATTGAGGCGACTTTTTGGCATAAAAAAATGTATAATTAAATTTTTCTTTGGTTATATTAATAACGACACGATGTATAATTAATTTCAGAATAATAAAAAATGAGAATATTTTAGTGCTCCGTTTATCAATGACACGGTAAATTAAACTTTTGCTAAATTACGATCGGAAAATGTAAATATACCATTAGATTAATATATTTAAATATACCCTTTTAAATTCAATTATTGAAAATGTATTAAAATTAGTGGAAATTGCTCAATTTATCACTCAATACTGGAGATATTTCGTTAAATTTTAAGTATAAAATCTTATTGATTTTCACTAATTTCGCTAATTTCAACGTTAGATAGTAAATCGTCCCAACAGAGTCAGCAATGAAATTTTTTATAACTACAACTTGGAGACCTAAGTGTATTCTTCTTAAAGATTCTTATCTTCAGTAAACATCAAAAAGTCTCTGTTTTAGATGAGTAAAAATAGCATCAGCCGACACCTGCGACAATGAACGTTCGAAAGAAGTCCCAGAAGTCACTACTTGAAAGGATTAAACAAATGCGCTCCTCAAATCCTGAGTTAGCGTCGAGTGTTCTAAATGGGCCCGGGAGTACCCGAAAGAGTTGGAAGGACATGCGGCGGGGCGCGAGGGGACAAATGGAAACACGGATGATTTCTGATCGGGCCCAAGATCTGGCCGCGCGTGGAAATGATAATGAGATGCGAGAGACTGTAGCTCTCGAGCCTAGCGGCGGTCGTCCTGCCAAAGGGGGTATATATACATAGGCATTAGGGTTCCCTATCTGATCTCTCGATCTCGAGCTCGATCGGTGTTTTCGAAATGTGCCCCGGCGAGAAGGGTTGCTTTTTGCGTCTCGGGGCCCCCGACGAGGGCCCCGCGACCGAGAGTCAGAGAGAGAAAGGGTTTGGCCGAGAAATTCCCTCTACCTGAGCGACGCGGCGGCATCGTTTTCTGTGTGTGCGAAGCTTCGCGTGTATACGTGTGTGTACGGGGCCCCACGGGTCCCCATAAGGCCGGGGACGACGACGCGCGATGACAGCTCGTGGCGCCACCAACCCCCCGCAGTTAGCGGCGCGACGGGCCCCTCTCGCTCCGTCTCGCTCCCGGCCGCGCGCAAGCGCCTTCCCTCTCCTTCTGCTCTATCTCGTGCGCGCTTTCGGGGCCCCGAAAGATTCTTTTGTTTCAGCCTCGTTAACGCGTTACCGAAGCCAGCCTCTCTTCTCCCCCTTTCGCTCACTCTCACCGCTTCCCTCTTTCTTGGGTCTCGCTCGCTGAGGATGACCTGAAACGAGCAGAGCAGAAGGTGAGTTATACGTGTGAGTGTATATGCACGTGTATCTGCGGAGACGTCGTTGGCTCGTTTGTTATCGTCTCGAATGCCGCTACTGCTACTTTTATAAAACTTGATTAATTTTTTTTTAGAATATTTTAAGTCGATTTTTTTTATTTTGGATGAGGTTTTTTCCTTGAAAAGGGCAATGAACTTATTACCTGAAAGATGTTCAAGATAATTAAAATATTGTACTCGTTATTGATCGAAAAATCCTCACCCATAGATCAAAGTCATAGAATCAATACAGAACTACTAAATTTTTTGTTTCTAATTTATATAAGTTACAACTTCTGTCATACTTAAACAAATAAATTAAAATTGAAAGAACTAAAGAAGAAACTAGACTGTAACCAACAAGAATAAGATGCACTTTTTGTCATACTACTACAGTCATTATCGGAGACGTACAATTTTTTTTTTGCTTAGAGAAATAATGAAAAATATAGAAAAGGGGTGGTCAGTTTTGAGTCATTATCTGTGTAATCTACACAAACGTTCCAAGAATTTTGGGTCCAGGTATACGGGGTATTAGGATAATGCGATTTCCTTAGTGTTGTAGGATTTAGATAAGGCAAATGCAATTAGTGCAATGGATCCGGCTTTACGGCCCTCTCGTTAAGCACTCAAATTTCGCCGAGCCTTTCAACCCATCCGCAAAGGTACAAACAAACGTAAATATATTAGGCGCTGTAGAAAATTTTATTTTTACGGCTGTTCGTGAGCTCTTTGTTATCTTTTTACTTACGATTGTTTGTTTTCTCACGCACAATAGAAACATCAGTACACATTAACTACTATTAACTTGCTTAAAAATAATAACGCACCGTATAATTCTAACGACAAGGATTACAATAATCTCTGTATTATTTGTACATTTTACGACGTATATTACTTCATAAAAATGTGACCACGGTTAAACGATTAATCCTTGTGATTAACAATTATACACTACGCTAGTTGTACATGAATAGATACCACTTTAAAAAATATAATAAAATATTTCTAATAATTTTGTTTTTTAAAACGAAAAAAATTTAAAGAGCATATTTTGTGATTTCATCGGGCGCAAATGCGAAAAGCGTCGAAATGTCGAGCAATCCCACGATATGACGAAACGCCACACGAATTTCCGTAAAAAAGTGAAGCTCCCCGAAATACTGCCCGATGACACATGTAGGACGCGACGCATCCCTGGACAGCTCCTATTGTGAAACGAGTTCGCATGAAACGCCGCATCGTTCGTCGTCCATACCAGACGTATGGGAAAGGGAAGAACATCGACGGCTGCTAGCGCGAAGTCGTCCTCGCGCGAGATTCCGGAATTTCGGATATTCACGAGCGAGGTCCGACTCCTCCCTCGACGTCGACTCTCGCCTCGTGGCGGCATTCCCTGGGAGGACACGAGTTCCCGACAACTTCAACCAACCTCGCCGCGTCTGTTTTTTGGGATTGCGCGTCTTTTTCGTGTATTGGTCGCTGAGATTGAACGTTCCTTTTTTTCGTCGAGACGATTGACCTACATTTTACCGATGTTGCAAGATTTACGAGGAGTTGTGAAAGACTTTGGGATTCCTGTTGGTAATGGTTGCTGTTAATTATTTTATTTAATGATTTAATTTATTAAATGATAAATGGTGGTTGCTGACATAAATTTAAAGAAAATCAATTGAAGAATATATGGTATTTATTAAAATTTGGTTTAATTACGATTGTTTTTCAATTTGATAGGAAAAACTCACGAGAAAAATCTTGCATTAAAGTTTATTACAGTTATAGTATTTTTTTATTAATTATAGTAACGGAGGTACATACATCCCTATTCAAGAGAAAATTTTTATTTTATGTAGTACTTTTTCTTAACGCAATTAAAGCAAAAAATTAAATACAATATAAATGGAATTAGAATTTTGTCTTGGTCGAGTATTTCTTATAGTGATTAAATATAGCAAATTTTATTCAACATTTTTATCAGAATAAGGATCAGGACTGAACAAATAATTTGATTATTCATTTAGCCTTAATAGATGTAATAAACCAAATGTTTAATTTGAGTTCTTCTTATCAACTATACCTATGTTATCTAATGTACAGTCATTCTAATCTTCAGTTCACTTAATAAAATTATTATTTTGTTGAATATTCAAAAAATTCATTGAAACAAAGTCCTACACTGTAGTCTAATATAACAAATTAATTTTAAATTTCTAAAGATTCTATTAAATTATTTAACATACAAATATTACACAATAAACCTATTAATATTCCCATCCCTGAAAAATGATACGAACTATGCTGAGTCGTCCCTTTTTTCATAAATTACAAACGCTTCAATAAATTTAACGGTACTCGACTTTTCCGCCGGCCGATCGATCGACCTCCCGAGCGAGGCGCGCTCCTTGCACTTGATCCCTAATGCTCACTTGCACTCTCTCTAACTTTTTCATCTGGCCACTCTCAGAGCGTATCCCTGTCTCTGTCAGCTCATCTCCCTCGCGCGCGGCGCCCGGCGCTGTCTCTGGCTCGCTCGACTTGGCTCGGCACCCCTTTTCTTGTTCCCCGTCTCGCTCCCACCCGCTCTTCTCGCGTGATGTACGCGTGCGAACGACGAGAGAACGACGATTTCAATTAGACGCTTCGGCGAGCTTGAGCCACCGCCGGCAGCGAGGCTCGACCCGCGGCGTTAATTAGGTTAGCCCCGTGCGCTCACGCACCCGCTTGAGCGCCAAATTCCACTGCCGCTTTGCTTCGAGAATTTCTCTGTTGCATCGCAAATCACTTTTATCTTCAATGCTTTCAAGTCGTTTTCTACCGAGATTGGGAGAATGTGAGATAGACGGATCGTGGATTTTACTGAGACTGTGGGAGATAATTTTATGTACTTAAAAATAGAAGAAGCTATTATGTAATTTTAATACTTTTAGTTAATAGACAAGGTAGCTGTCAATTGTATAGATAAAGATTAAAATTTTTGATAATTCTATCTAATTTGGTACTGATACTTGCCTTTTTAATTTATTTTATCATTGAATGATCAAAAATTATGTAAAAAATGAAGAACTATTATTTAAGTCTTGTTATATGTTAAGAAATATCAATCCAATTAAAAATTATCGATTATCTAAGCTGAAGTTACAAAAGCTTGATACATATACTAATATTCGATTAAAAATGACTTAACAAATTAGCATTATGAATGTAACAAATCTTAAGTTACCACGCGAATAAAAAACATGATTGAAGTAAATATGGGCTTAATTACAGTGACATGTAAGCAAGACTTGTCTTTATCACATTGATATAAATTAATAGCTAGCTGTAAAAAATTCAGCACTACGCTCTAGTTTCTTTCTTCCTATGTTTATAAATTTACGATTTCTGCAAAAACTATAATCCGCAGGTCTGTCCTACAATCATGTCAACCTAATTTTTGATATCTCAACATATCACTGCCGAATAAATGAAGCCACGATGTTCGGCCAAAATAAATTGGGCCCACTCCCTGAAGGGCAGGCACTTTTCTCACGCGTTTCGCCTACACACAATATCCAGCGAACAAATCGACATCTCGCATCGCAAGAAGGATCAGCGGCGCACCAATTATCCGGCTGGTGTTCCGCTCAATCCGAGGCCATCAGCCGAAACACAAAATCAGTTATCTGGAGTCAGTGAACAGACGAGGCGAGGCTCGGGCGAGACGCGAGCGGAGGGAACGGCAACGCTGCCGCCTCCTCGACGCGCCCGTATTAATTTTTCTCCCGCGAGCTTATGCGCGCGTACACGAAGGTGCTCGCCCGAACCCAGATGGGAAAGGGAGATGCCGGCAAGGTGGTCCAATAATAAGACAATAAGTTAGGCACTTTCGAATGGGAGCACGGTCTATCAGTGTGGGATCGAAATGTACGTACGTACACTTGTATACGAGGAGAGGGAAGGGAGAGAGGGTGAGGGGGGCAGCTCTCCATCGCGGCTCGATCGCGAGACAGAAGAAGCGGCTTGGTATGCTCCGACGTGGCGCCAGCTCTCCTCTTCCTTCGGCTCCAGGCTGCTTCCCCCTTTCGCCATTCCCGATCGCTCGCCTTCTCGATTCGTCTTTCTATCTCCTTTTCTCAGACGCTCGCTCCGACGGGGAGACCCGTTTGCTCGCTCCCTCACACGCCGAGGCGCAATCACGTTTTGCTCGCGATGATTTCGCGCTCTTGCCTTTCGGGACTCCGCTATTTTTTCGACGCTTTTAATTGATCGGATAGTTCGGACTCTTGAAAGTTTTTTTAATCCGCCGTTTATTTTACCGATCAAAAATGTTCGAACCACGAATTTAATTGATCATGTTTATGAAATAAATATTTATTTTCTATATAATGCTATTGTTATTTCAAATGACTATTAAATGTATTTTATAGACGTGTTAGAAATAAATCTTTTTAATTAGGTATATATTAAATTACTTTAGCTTTACCCATTTAATAAATAAATACATAAATTTTATATAATTATATATTCTTTAGTCGCGGTTCAAAGATTCATTGACTTTTTCTAAATTAAACTACCTATTCTATTAAATTTGTAATTAAAGATAGCCATCCAGTTTAAATTAAAAAAGGAAAGCGTAACTTACAGTGAATTTCCATTTGAATAGAAACTTATAAAGTAAATTTCATTTTAACGACCTCCGAACGGGCAGCTTGCACCGAATAAGTACTTTCATATCACCATAAACATATCAACGTCCGATGACAATAAGATGCAGTCCGATAAAACGACCGGCTGCCACTACAAAAATGAACCCAGGACAATTTTCCACAATGCGCAATTAGCAAGACGCGTGACACTTCCCAGAAGAATTAAAGAACCCGGACAGTCCAATTTTTCAATCCGCACCTGCAACCATACATCTTCCGCTCCCGAGAGTCATCGATAAGGGGTCGAAGACCAGGCGCTTCGTAAATTCGTTCATCCCGCCTGCTCCCGTTGTGCGACAGTCGCCGTGCATTCCTCGCGACCCGGTAAATTAATGGCGGCCCAGAAACGATGCGGAATCGGAGATCCGCCGCCTCGATATACGCGGACGCGCGCGAGGAATGCACCTTTTGGCCCACTCAACGCATCGCTCCTAGACTCGCAGCTTATCGATCATGGCCTCGAGCGCCAAGGCCATTTTTCGTGGATACACCTCGGGAGCCGGGAGCGAGCGATGAAGATGTACGACCTGCGATAAGCTGGGAAACGCCTGGGTGCGAGAATATGATGGCGACAAGGGCAGGGACTGACGTCGAGAGTTTGACAGTTTGGGATGTTCTTCGGTGAAGCGATTGGATATTGATTTGGTCAGCGCTATAAGAGGTACATTGAGAGTTTAGAATGAGTAGGGAATTGAAAATTGATTTTTGTCAAAAATTGAAAACATAGTTTCTATAATAAATCCGTAAAAATTTTTTGCTCAGAGTAATATTCGAAGAAAAATGATGATTTTTTTCAGAATTATATCCTGGATATTTCTCTCAGGGCAGAAGTTTAAAAAATAAAAATATTTTTAAAAAAATACTTAAATTAACGAAACATTTATTGCAAGTTCATTCTCTCCAATCTACACAATTTAAAGAATTTCAAGGATTAAGATTCCATCGACATTTGCAAATATGTACATTACATAAAATATGTTACAATCATTGTAAAAGAGATAAATTCTTTCTTTTGGTTTTGGCTATCGATGGTTTTATCTAAACCATAATTTGTTTAATTTAAATGTTAATTCGTATCGATAGCAATAAAACATGTTGAATGAATGGATCATTAGTATACATCAAACGCGTAATGCGACTATCTGCAATCACTCCTTTAATTATGTTTAGAAGGTTTGCTACTCATTCATAGATTTCAAATTTTTCATTTTTATTTATCTACTAAAACAAATCATTACCTTGGTCTTAAAACATTTTTAGGTCAAACAATAAAAAAATTGATCTCTGCCATAACTACAATAAATTGTATTAAAAAATTGAATGAAATAATAAGTCCCGTATCACAATAGTAATATTCGAATAAGATAAAAAAATTTAAATACATTGCTTCAGTATTTTAATATTATTCAATTATTTCTGTTTATTTTTCTTGACTTTTTATAAGCACATTAAAAAAATTTCTATCTTGTTCTATCTACAGAGCAAGTGAAGCAATTAGCTGTTGAGAATGATAATTGACTAATGGCAGTCTATGCGTGCACACCGCCGCTAAGAGATGAAAGAGAGTCGCGAACGATTAAAGCCACGTTCATTACAAATCGCTTGGACAAGTGATCATGCACGCGTAGCTTATTTACGAGCTTGGATTTTCCTTTGGATCCTCCGCTTTAACGCGAGCCTCGCAAACGCACTTTTTATTAAGGAGGGTTTGGACCTATAAATTTTTTCTTTTTTTTTACCTGAAAAATAAAAAGTATTATGTAAAATAAATTAGTTGTTATATATTATATAACTATAACTAATTATTTACAAAATGAGCTTAGAGAAAAGTCTCTAAACTCATTTTATGCTACTCTATGCTTGATTTAAAAAAAAACCATTGGCGTAACCTACAGGTCCCATTTGTGCATGGATCTTGATGTACGAAAGCTTAAATTGTTGGTATTTGATGTCATTCTGGTCTGAAGAGTTGTAGAATTCAAAATTATTTGAGTAAGTAGTTGCAAAAGTTCTAAAACTGCATAAATTTATGAAATTAAAGAAAATTAAAGAAATATAAGTGGATTTTTAATTTTTGTGATTACTTACTCAAATAATTTTGAATTCTACAACTCTTCAGACCAGAATGACATCAAATATCAACAATTTAAGCCTTCGTACATCAAGATCCATGCACAAATGGGACCTGTAGGTTACGCCAATGGTTTTTTTTTAAATCAAGCATAGCGTAGCATAAAATGAGTTTAGAGACTTTTCTCTAAGCTCATTTTGTAAATAATTAGTTATAGTTATATAATATATAATGCGCAATTTATTTTATACAATACTTTTTATTTTTCAGGTAAAAAAAAAAGAAAAAATTTATAGGTCCAAACCCCCCTTAAATACCTGTTAGCACACTTCTTCTTTCATTCGAAAGATCAATCAACTGATCTGTTAATTATGCAAATAACACATTTACCAATTGTAGCTCTTCGTTAAAAAATTAACGAATTTTATCTTTAAACTATTTATAACTTTAAGCAATTTATAAACATCCCCGCATATATTTATTTAATTTATTTATTTCCTTTTTAGCAAGTCGACAGTTTAGGTATGGTTCAAGACCGGGCTTTAATTAATTTCAATTTCACTTTCAAATTTTCTGCAAAATTTATCAGTGTCGCCGCAAAAAGCCAGCACTTTTTACCCATTTAAACAAATCGCATGAATAATCAATTCCGTTCTCCCCAAAAATTTAAATGTAGAACAGCGCGAGTCCTTGATTAGGCTGATCCGATCGAAATAGAATAAAAAAACACCGTCCTCGTAAAAGGAAGAAAAAATCGCAAAACGAGCAGGTCGCGCGCGGGTGATCGAGCGAGCGATATCTGACAGGACGTTTTCTCAGCGCTACGAACATTCGAGAGAGTGCGTTACACACAGATCGGATCGAGGATCGACGAGGAGGGTGCGCGGGAACTCGTGTTCTATTAGCCAAAGACAAAAGAGCGGCGGCGCCTGGGCTAGCCTGCCGTCGGCATATTTATTTATGTGGCGAACCGTGGAAAAAGATGTAAAGTCTGGGGCGGCTCCCGCGGCTGCATTCCGGGAACCGCTCGAGCATATATCGCAGCAGCGCGGTAATGGACGTGTCCTCCAAAGACGCCGACGATTTTTGTCCCCCTATCGCGCGTCTTTGACATTTTGATCCTGTCCGCTCTCGTTTTGTTCCTTTATTTTGTCTTCGCCTGCGGCTCACCGTTTTGGGCGCGCGAGCGTATTCTTTTTGCACAACATCGTAAACAATTAACACGAGAAGCTAAGGACGCTCGTCGCGCAGAGTTTCGTTAGAAGAGGCAAAGTCACGAAGACGTTCCAAGTTTTTTTATTGAGTCGCGCGAGCGCGCATTAATCATTCGGATTTTAGAGACCTGCCCGGCGATTTGGAATTTAAATGCGGCCTTCTTATTGCGTACTAAAAAGTCAGTTTATTTTAGTGCAATCAAAAAGTACTATAAAAAATTAAACAGTTCCTTTGTTTTTTATTTGGGAAATTTGATCTCGAAAATCTTATAACTTTTATTTCATTTAATTTAAAAGTTATTTTTTTAATTCTTTAGAAAGAAAATAAGTAATTGCTAGTGTCATAGTCTACGATTATCTTAATAAATAAAAACAAATAATAAGTTTTTTGAGAATTCTTTTATGTAACAAATTACGACCAACATGATTCTAATAAATAAAAAAATAATAAGCAAAAATAATAAGAAAAGGTATTAAACTATAATCATTTTTTACGATATAATTATAAAAACTTGTAGAATTTTATGAAAGCATTGGGTGAGACTACCCTTTTCAAGATGAGAAATATTTTGATCGACTGTCCTATTTTCTTTAAATGACGTGCAACAGAATCGTCTATCAATCACAATTAGCACTTGAACAATGATTGTAGGAGCTGCTCGCATCCCACATGCGCTGGCTAATATGTAATTAATATCCCAGTTTCGTCAACGACTGCCCCAAAAACCAACATTCTAAATCACGCGCGGCGCGCCAGCCGAGGAACAAGCCCTTCCGACGAAATTATGCTGATCAGTCCGAGAGCCGTAATTTAATTATAGGTTTGCCGTATCCACTGATCGCTTGGGAGACGCTAGTCAGAAGGCACGAGTCAGTCGATCGCGGCGCCGCGAGCATTCCTTCGTCATTTTTCACTTTTTCCATGAGGCCACAGACCCGCCACGACCAATTTCTCGTTCGCTCTCTCTTTCTCTCTTCACTCGTTTTTAAGATTCATTTTTTTTCGAGTCTTCTCGTGCGAGCACGAGGAGAACAACATAATTCAGACTAAACGCCGGAGAAAAAGGGAGGCGGGACAGGTGGAGCGCGCGGGAATTTGAATTTTCGCCCACGAGTAAGGGGGGCGACCGAAGGAAAATATCGAGTTCGACCGTCCGAATGTTCGGCCGAGGGTAATTTTCGAAGGGGTCGAGAAAGAGGGGCCTGAGGATTTCTACGTGGCTGGACTTTTTCCGGATGATTTGAAATCCTAAGTCTGTCCGGACTGTCCGAACGCCGCGCCCCGGGAATTCTTTTCCTTTTCGGAAAAATTCTCGACCGGGTCTGAGAACAGCATGCTTATTTCTCGAAATTCTTGCTCCTGTATTTTTTAGGTGCTTCGTATTAAAAAAAAACTAAAATTAAAATTACAAAATTTAATAGAACTATCGATTAAAATAAGTTAAAATAGAAATTGTATAGAAATAAGTAGAATGCAGGTTATTATAATTGAACGAATCTCCACATAATTTAAATTTAAAAAAATATTCCCGATTTTTATTGAAGTAAAACTAATTTTATCAGATATCAGACAAAAAATAATTAATTATTGAGTTGAAAAGCGAATATTGAATTTTTGACTGTTTCTTCTATCCGTCAAATTCCATTCATAGACGCACTTGTGAAAGTCAATTTAAATTATTTTTTAAATTTAATCAAAGAGTCTCAATATATTTTTTAAAAAATTTAACACTAAATTTGTGTTACTGTACTGCACATTAAAAATATAATTATCATAAAAAATTAAAAAATGGCATTATTGCAGTATAAGGTAGCGCAGAATTATTAAAAAATTAAATCAATTTTTCTCATTATATTAGAAAATTGCGAAAATTAAAATAAATAAATAAATATTCGGCTGTCAAGAAAAACACCCCCTTTGTCAATTCAACCTGCACGCCTTATCACGCAATCTTAAAAGATCAACATATGGAAAGATAATTCGTCTTACGCGTGCATTACCAGGAACCGGCGGACCGTCTAAAAAAGTGGTGTGTCATTTGTGCGATTACGAGTGCCGATAAAACGGGAATCCTGGTCGACGCGTGACATCGGTTTAATTCGAGGTGTAGACGGGCGAGTCTCGCCGCGCAGAAACCGAGGGCAGGCGCTGCTGGAATGCCGTCGTCCAGAGAACGACCGCTTCTCTCCTCTGACCGTCTCGGGGAATCGCTCGACTATCACCTCCCATTATGTCATTACGAGATGTCTTTCGTTACTTTTTTTCCCTTACTTCTCTCGCCGATTTCTTTTTATTTCGCTTCTCGTCGCTTCTGCACGGCTGCTCCCCCCTCCTCCCCCGACCCTCTGATGATGATAGTTATCACGAAGCGCGTGCGTCCGCAGCGCCGCTCGCAGGTTGTTAATACTGGTGTCCAATGAATTAATACATCGCGTATGAAGTTCAAATTGACTCTTTATTCGGGGCGATGAAGATGAGTGACTTTTTCCGGAAGACAGACGCTGTCTCTTCATGACACTTTTTTGATGCTCATCGCGATATTGAATTTAATTTAATTGAACTTGTTATTTAACTGGAACTTTTTGTAAGATTAATTCCGTCCAACTTACATAATAAGAACATTAATGGCTTTTATGAAGATTTTTAAAAAGTCGTTGCTTTGACTCCCCTCTTCAAGAGTGATTAACTTTATTATTCACAATTTAGACATTTTTCGTAATTCACTCGTTACCGGTTCTTAAATAGGGACTATAAAGTAAAATTCATCTAAACTTTCGAGAGCGAGTGAGGATTTTAAACTATTTTCAACATTTTTACACAGTTACGCGAGAATTTGCTCGAAAACCTATAACTTTCAGGCACATAAACAAATTTTTTGCGCCGACCGAGTCGAAAAAGTGCAGTCAAAAAAATTTGCAAAGAAAACGGATTTTCTTATGGACAAAAAAACCTGAAGCAAAAATAAGACACAATAACCGATGATTATCCAATAAAAAGTCTCCGATAACCCCCCACACGGCCGTATAATCAGGCGGCAGCTGAAAAGTCATTCCCTTCCCTCCCTCTCTCCTCCGCGCTCGCGGAATACGTGCATCCACCCTTTGAAAACGGCCTCGCATAAAACTTTATACGAGGCATAATAAATCCGCCCGGGCGCTTTCGCAAGTTTCCCCGCTCGCTTGATTATCGAGAGACCGTAGGAAAAATACGAGAAAAAAAGAGGAGCGTAAAAAAGTCCCCCCCCCCCCTCCTTCTTTCGTTCTCGCAAGAAAGACAGTAAGAAGCGCGCGCGTAAAACTCCGCGTCGAGGTAAAATAGTCGAGGCGAAAAAGTTTACGTCCCGGTGGAGGTAATAGCCTCTCTCTCTCCTCCCTCCCTCCCTTCCGCTTTCGCCGCTCGTCCGAGTTTATAACGCAAAATTAATAGACCTTATCCGCGCGCGTGCTCGGGCCTCTCGAGACGATTGTCCCGGCTCGCGTTACGGGCGCCGGTCCTTCGGTAATTCATCATGGGATTACGCAGCAAATAGCGAACTGGGCACAGGGGATGATGGGACTGCCCCGATCCGAGGGGGGACGATCACGCCGGGAGAGCTACACGGTAAACACTGCATTATTGCGCCACTGCCTGATTTTGACGCACGTCCGACCGACCGAGACTTTGACTCCACGCTGCGTGACGTGCCTTGCGAGCGTCCTACATGCTCTAACACTGGGTCAAATTGAATGATTGTTTTTTTTCTGATTATTCACTTAGAGCGAGAGTGGGAGATCAAGACTGAGAGATAAAGACGCAGAAAACGTGATAGTGAGGTAATTCAATGAATATGAATTTTATGCATTGAAACAAAAGGGTAATAAACACAACTAAACCATTACTTATTAAGTAATATCTACTTCTGCAACATTAAACATACAATTACTTGAAACAATCAAATATCAGTTGAAAATTAATCGTTAGTTGTGATTATTGACTTTTTTCAGTGTGATGATTAATTTTTTATTTAAATTTTATATTATTATTAGCTGAAATAATGTGAAATATTCTATTGTTAACTGTCCTAATAGTAATTTAAAAATGGTTGTGTTTCTTTAAATAAGATCAATATATGATAACACTGAGAAAAAATTTATTATCTTACTTTCGTTGTGATTACAAGTAAGTGTAGTAAATATAACGAGACAATAGTAACACGAACGAGAACATATTTATTTTTAAATATCGTAACATCTGCAAGAATATCCAAGCAATTCGCTGGATTTTACACACATTGTATAGTCATTGCTAGTGAAGGCACATTTCACACTGCAAAAGAATTTTTGAACTTGATTGCATGGCTCTCCAAATAGTTGCGGAATTACTATAAAAACAAACATTAAGTAATTTAATTTATATCTAAAACTATCGGCAAAAGACTATTCATTGTTAAATTAATATCTACTTATTGTTAATCCATAAAAGATTTAGACTTACATTGTGCAGAACTCATTCCCACAAACAGGAATAAAAGCAACAGAATTTTCATTTTAATTATAAAAAAAATCACTGCGACTAAAGGTACACTCCGAACAGAAGTCGTCGAGCTACTGAGATGTTATCTCCGTTTATGATTCAGATGATAGGCAGATCTAAGGCTGTTAGTGATAAGTGGTGATGTCATACTCGCGCAAACTCTCATTATCTAGATTTTTTTTAGATCTGACGCACGAGTCGAAAAAACTTAAAGCGAACGCTCGCAGTCTATTTACTCGACACTTTTTTTTTAATTATCAACGTCGAAATGAATTTCAATGACATTATCCCACTCGCACTAATTAACATCTATTTTTCATTTTCAGCTCAGCAGGTTACAAATCAGCGGCAAACGCAACAAGGCATTTCCTATCTATAGCAAACAAAAGTTTATCTCCGACATAGATGCATTTGTCACGATTCCTCTAAGTCGCCGAGCGAGGAGTTTTCCGGGTTACGCTGCGTTCGCAAAAAGTCTGCGCGCGCCACAAGAGAGATCCGATGGGTTCGGAAAGAAAGGCGAAGCAAAAAGCGTCGCGGAAAAAAGGAGGCTGCGAGCGAAGGGGGGAGGGGGGAAGCAAAAGAGCGAGAACAAAAATCGTTCTCCGGTAGTCGCACGCGAGGCCGGGAATGCGGCACTGCCGGTCGTGTGCCGGTGCCAGGGCAATCCGGCACGCGCGTACACCGCTTTCGCATTATCTATTATATACGTCCCCGGGAGCATTACAATGACAATGACCGCAATGCACTGGGGGGAGCGAGTTTACGCGTATCCGCCGACAGCTCGGAAAATTGCTAACAAATAATCGGCTCGCCCGAGTACAAAGGGATGCGCTTGGAGAGGGTACGACTCGGGGAGGCGAGATTTCGATCACGTGGCTCGATCGTGGACTAAAGCTCCGGCCGGGGTAAGTGGCGACGTGGGGATCTGCGGGGAATCGATCATCCGAAGAGCAGTTATGACGCCTAATTGCGGATGAAAGTATGGCGATATCGTCGGGCTCGCGTGCGACGTCTCGATTACTGCCCTTCTCTTCTACGCGCTTGTTTTTATCTTCGATTATGTCGTAATCTACTTTAACCGCACGCACGGCGGGTTTGTTGAGGTGAGATTCATTGATGCTCAAGTGGGACGCTTGTTAATAGTAATAATCTTACCACGAGCTATCTGCTACAACTGAACGATTAATCGATTTTGCGTGTAAGTATCATTATTAGATCGAAATTGCGATAAATATATTTCGTTTTAGATATAATAAAGTTAATTAAACAATTTTATAAATACACTTCAAAGAATACTTGAATAATTTTTATCGACGATTCAGTAAATTGTACTGGATAAGATGGTAATTTGGTTTTAGACAAAATGTTGAGGCTATTCATATATACTAGTGTTGAAATATTTTTAAATGTTCATGAAAAAATTACTTAGTATTTTACTAACAATTAGTACATCAAAAATTAGTATATATAACCAATTTATTAAGCTCATAGTAGAACTAAGCTCATTACTAAAATTCTTTTTAAATAGCAGTATATTTTTATTGTCATTAAACTTACTACGATAATTTTAATCAAATAGTGTTACTAAATAATTTATTTTTATAAATCTACTCAGAGAAAAAAGGTCCATAATTACAACTGACAATTGCTTGTTTTAACTAATATTTATTTATTTCAATCAAACATTACTTGAAACGATTAAGTATCATTTAAAACAACTAAGCGTTAGTTATGATTTCTGACCTTTTTTTATCAATGTAACGATGTGTGTAAAATTCATTGTGTAGATCTCTGAGAAAACTTCTCTATTTCACCAGAAATTCAATATACATCATCCAATTTACCGATTTCACTCAAGCAAGACTAAGAGAATTATGTTCCATCGATAGCTCGATGAAACCAATAACATTTCTGTCTTGCTTTCTACCTCCCTCTCACTTACTCATTGGCAAGAAAAAATTTTCATTCACTCGTTGGCGAGCAGGATTCACGGCGCGTCGTAAAGAACACGGCGTATTTCACGACGACACCGGCGTAAAAAGGGGCGCCCTGTAGGAGCTGGCTGTGATCCAAAGGCGTAGCGCACACTCGCACAGGGATGAACGCGCGCCAAAAGCCTCTTTTGGCCATTGACTTCATTCAATAATCAGCAAAGCTCCTTCCTAGACGTACGCAGGGCCGGAAAGGTGGGCAGGGCTTTAGTTCATCGCGGGCGAGCCAAACCGAGTCGCACACTACAAACGCACACTTTCACGGACGCGTGTGTACACTCGGGATGGGTGACGCAGATTTATAGGGGGATAAATAATACGGGGGTCGGATTTAACCGGGGAAGTGATAGGACGCCAGTAAGAGAATCAAATCAATGAAATGAAAATGCTAAGTGAGAGATCTGTGGGTATCGGTGACAATTTGAATTTGAATTTGGGATTTACTTGCGTACTAATTGGCACACTGTTTGATGGGGTTAGGGGTTAATGAATGCGCCATTGAAAATTGTAAAAATTTTATCTTACTGGTACTTTACCCTTTGAAGTCTACATTCAGATTCATTGTTTAGTATATACTGTACATTGGAACCAATTAAATCAAGTATATTGTAAATTTAATCCTACTATTATTAAAAAAAAAAGAGTTGATAAGAAAATTAACCATTTACTTTCTAAATTTAATCGTAGATTTTAACAGTAAATTGTAAATTACATTTAGAGAAAACTCCCCTAAGTTAAATCAATGAAAAGATTTTTATAGATTGTAATGCATACTAAAATGAATAGAAAAATTCCCACTATTTATTAATTAATCAAAACTGTCAACTAATTTTTAGTGAAATCTCATTTAAAATTATTTATTTATTTAAATCAAGATCCAATCGATTAACATTGTATAAAATTAAACTCTTGGGAACTTATCAATAAATTTAACAAATATGTTCACAGTTAAAAAAATTAACATATTAAAATGTTTTCGATCATTTATGCATAACTTGTGTTAATAACAAAAATATCACACAATTTAATAATAATTTTAACACAAAAAGCATTAGTAGACCGAAAAAATGTTCACTATGTATGTTTTGAGCAGCGTACGTGTTACACATATCAATCAATGTTAGACAAATAAGGAGATCTTAATAGAATCTCTAAAGTAGCCCATTTTTCCCAAAGTATATACGAGCGTAAATCCATGTTCACATAAGTCCTGCAATAGAGAAGGAAGAGTTGCCCTAAGCACATCGGGGCGAATAGATAAAGGGCGAGAGACAGATAGCGGCACAGAACACAAACGAAGGGCAGAGAGAGAGAGGGGAGGCGATTGTAGAGAGAGGGAGCGAACCAGCAACAAGATTCCCAAGATAAATAGCGCGAAACACGCACGAATGCGGATAGAGCGAGCTGCGGAGGCCGAGTGAACGGCGCGATCTGTCAGATGGGCATAAATCAATGTTCCGCGTTGGCAACCCCCGTACATAATCGCTCACGTCGACTCAGTGAAGCAGCGCTCTCTCGCTCCCTCTAATATAAATGAATCCATCCCTCCGTCCCACTCGAGCTATAAACACGACGGAGCGAGCGAGAGAGAAGGGGAGCAAGGGGAAGGTCGCTTTATTATGCCGGACACAATTGCGTGTTGGCTAAGCCACGTGACCGGTCGACTTCCGGAGCGCACACCAGCGAGCTCTCTCGCTCTGGGTTCCGCGCGGTAGCCTCGCAAAGCGTGCGGAAGCGCATCGCCAGAATCCACCCTTCTGCTGCGTATCCACGAGACAACGGCGTATTATCGGTTTGCCTCCTTCTCTCTCTCTCTCCCTCGACCTCGCCTCACACCCTTATTTTACTGCACGCGCGAATCACTCTTACTTGTACTTTTTTCCGTCACCCGTTTTATTTGCTGGCTCACTTTCTTCCTGGGTATTGTACATGGTTCATTTATTTATTGTGAATAATATTTGTATAGTAAAAATATAATTCAATGAGTATTCTATTTTCTATGTAGCTAAAATAAAAATACAATTGTAGAAGAATGTAAAAAGAAACTGAAATAATTTCAATATATAAAAAAATATGAATAAATAAAGAAGGCAACCCTAATTATCATTCTATCGCGTAAAAATAGTAAATGAAATTTAAGAAAATTACGTCGGTTCAGCAATATATTTCTTAACCTTAACATTTGATTTTGTAATTTTTATTAGTGGATAACAGAAGGAAATAAATCACAGATTGCAACCTTCGGAAAGTACTTCGTAACGTTTCAAAATCTTCTCATCTCAAAAGATTCGTTGTTTTAGTGAGAATTAACTAATGCCTTATTATTTTACTACAAGACAGCATTAAAAATTGTTTCATTGAGCTCAACGAATGTATTGCTACAAAAGTCCATCGGCTACTTGCGTACTTACGAGAAAGATAAAGTAAGGAGAGAGACAGAAAGAGAGGGAGAGAGGGAGTCGACAGTGACGCAGGATAGTTTTCACGATTTTTCACGCGCCACCCCGCTGTGTTTGGCTCGAAGCGGAGAGTCATTGTCACAACAAGGACTCTATTTATTATACTCTCAGGGCGAGCGCGTGCGAACTCACACGGCGGTGATTTGACTTGATGACTTTCTCATAGTCATTCCAAAAGTGATAGCGCGTCGCACTTCAACGAGTATTGTTTTCGGAGATCCCCTTTGATCTATGAAAAAAAATCGAAGAACGCCGATACCGTAATGGAGATCTCTAGGTTGGGTTTGATTTTCGAGTGATAATTATAAGCGTCCTTTGAAGTCTCTTTGAAGTCTCTTTGAAGTGAGTATCGAATTCAAAAAATTTATTTTTTCTCTTATCATTAATATAATTTTTTTTTAAATATATCAATTAAAGAATGTAAATATAACTTGAATATATATCTACATATATGTTTCAATTAGGCAAATTGAAAAATGTTTTAAATGGATCTTTAAATTAATGCACTATATACAAATTTTCTAAAAAATATTATGTTTAAACTACGTTATAAATAATAACTAATGAAGCTAACCACTAATCTCGAAAAAAGGATCAAAAAAAGAACGAAGTGAAACCAAAACGAATTGCAAAGCGCCGGGCAATAATAGAGCTATCACGGGTGGCAGATCGGCGGATCGAATGGCGATTAGTCTCGCCGTTCTTATGTTAATACCTGGCGCTTCACCCTCGCATGGAGCAGCGGTTAGCCGGCGTGCCGAATTTCTATTTGTCCGTATCCCGCTTTACGGCCTCGTCGCGGGGGTGACGCGCGCGCGAATCGTCGGTTGAAAAAAAAAACGAGAAGGGCAGGGCCATGGGAACTTGCGAGATGATGTCGCAACTGCAACTCTGCGGGGGATCCGGCATCGGACGTACACTTGGACGAGCGCAAAAATCTAATTAGCCTGATTTATATCTAAGGAAAGTGATTGTAGATTTTCGGTTGTAGGATATGTGGTTGATGCGAATCGCATTCGTTATTTATTCAAAAATTGTACAGGTTAATTGTACTTTCACTGAAATTTAAAAAGCTTCAAATTTTTCATTTTTCTATTTATTTTTATTATTAAACGAATTAGTATTAGAAGATATTGCAAAAAAACAGGTCCAAAAAATGACTAATTCGATAAGCAAGCGCGTAAAAAGAAAAAGAGCGTTTCCTCAAACCAGTAGCTCATCAATAACGCAATTGACAAAAACTCCAGGCATTAATCAATATCCAAAATACATAAAGGCGAGGCAGTATTCCACCGGACAGTTCATAAATCCTTTGAGGCTCGCACACAAAGCAATGCGATCGCGTTCAAAAAGTCCAGCAGGAGAGAACAGTTGGCGAAAAATCGCGAAATACAAATTCTCATTCCTGACACGGACGACAAAGAGGCAGAAGAAGTCGAGCGGACCGGATGTTCCGAAGTTGGATACACCGAAATTCGTACTTGCTGACCGACGTGCACGCTCTGTGAATCATTGAAAATTAATGATTCTTTTTTCAACGTTAAATTGATAAGACGAGCCATCTTAAATTGTAAATTTAACTTTTTTTACGAACACTTTTAATTTAACCACAGTATTATATATAATTATTTATGATGCATTAATTTATGATAAAATGTATCTGAGTAAAATAGTGCATTTTTAATCAATTATAATTAACCCGTAAATTTAAAAAATACAATAAAAATAATTTTATCTCGATCCTTTTCAATTTAATTTGTAAAGATAAGATGCGCTGAGCCGTGGGTTAGCTGACCGTGTCTGGGATCCTCGTTGGCGAAGAGTATAACATGAACAAGACCGACAATGTAGCGACAAGCACGAGGTAGAGTTACAGAATCAGAGGGAAAGAGACTGATTGTAAGACGGGAAGAACACGTCTTGGACGGCGCGTGGGTCATCGCGGTAACTAGAAGGACCAGTAGCGCAGCCTAATTATGGTACCTCGGGATGTTGGAACACGGACCAATTAAGCAAAAGTCTACCACGAATGGGGTATCCTACTCGTCTTTTTTGTTAAACAATTAAATCTGTCAGGGCTTTCGATAATTTGTATTTACACTGAAAAAAATTGTAGATTCAAATATTCTTATTAAAATATTTTCCTGGAAATTAAAATTGAATGTTTATTTCAATTTAAGGATAGAACTAGTTAAGAAAAATTCTCTAATTTTTAACATATTTTTATAGAAATCCGACCGGTTTAACTAAAAAGCAAAAAAATAAGGCATTTCGTGTAGCGGGTTGCAAAAAGTGCAAAATTAAAAAGTAAAATAGTAAATATTTGAACAAGTGGTTCATATACTGTATAAACATTAAACATACTTCAGTTTTTTTTAAATATGTACCGAAATAAAACTATTTTATTCTCGATCTTTTATATTTTAAGTTTAAAAAAGTAGCAAAAACAATATAATATACCTTGAATTATGCACTATATCATGACAAGAGTTACAAAAAATCATCAGTTTTTATACTGTAATTTTTGCTCACAATCTATTAAAAAAATTTTCCATAGTTAACCGCATCACTGCAATGATTCTATAGAAGCATTAACCACTGACGAACACGCGTCCCGATTTTCGCTGAAAGAACAAAGCGCAGTGACAAAACTAGAGGAACAAAAGGCACAGGAGCGGAAACCACTTTTTAACCCAATTATCGGGAGAACGCGTCGTCGTGGACGCGCGTGTGCGCTCGCAGGCCACATACATTAGCGAGCGACGATAAAGGGCCGAGGCCCGCGGGAGCGGCGAGCGAGGCCAATAAAGACAGACAAAGGGGGGGGGGGAGGGAGAGGAGGGATCCGGTCACTCGCGTTCCCCCGGGGCCGCCGCCACTGCCGCCGTCGAGGTGGTCCCGGCGCGCGACGACGCGAGGACCAACAAGAGCGAGCCGGTGGGCGAGGAAGCGGCGGCGGCGGTGCCTATGTACCGCGCGACGACGCGCCTCCTCTTCTTTGTTTTCGCGCGCAAGGATTTACGCGGACTTGCGCTCCCGCGCCGGAACTCCGCGCCAACGCTTCACGAGGTGCTACAGGCACTTAAGTAAATAAGATTCTTTTTTTATTTTAAAGTTTCGCTGTTTGCATCAAAATTAATTAAAAAATTGTAAAATATTTATATTAAAATATCGACATTTTTTCTACGAGGAAAATTAGTAGTGATTATCATAAATTTTAACGAATTTGTTTGCCAACTGAAATAAATATAGAATTAAATTAGAATGGAAATGTACGTACATTAGTTTAACTAAATACTCAAAAAAACGTAGTTATACTTATCAAACAATAGTTGTTCAATAATCAATTTTGCGTAACAAACGAGCAACGCGTACATCAGAACAATGAATGTTAATAAATATTTTATGTCCAACGTCAGAAATAAACAGTGATCAAACGGAGTCACTAAATACTCGATTGTACGATGACCTCCGTCTAATAAATATGTCACCTACACCTAATTAAGTACATCCAAGAGACCATAATCGCGCAGAAATCTAAGAATTAGCCGCATAACGAGGCTACAATAAAAATCCAGCCGGCCGAGCATAAATTTACACATCATCAGGAATGTCAGTAGTAACAGCCTCGGCCGCGTTCCCGGGGCGTTTCGAAAATCGCGCGGAGCCCGCCGAGGCGCATCCGCGCGCCTCGACGCACCGCTCCCTCGTGCAATATGCATAAAGGTATCGTGCGCCGACGAAAACGAGGCCCCGCCGACTCTCTTTGCCTTCGCGAGAGAAACAAGACTACGGGATAAAAAAGGCGCGCTGAGAGAGGAAGAAAAGGAGAGGGAGAAATAGAGCGGCCACACACGTGGCGACGCTTTTGCACGGCGAGTCTCGCCAGCTGCGAGCGTCCGCTCATTAGCTATGCATGTGCGAGCGCGAGGCCTAAAACCAATCTTCGAACGTCTATATTATAATGCGCGCGGCGCGAGCGCTACGAAATTAGCCGAAAGAGCCTGGTCGGCGCGCTACCATCGGCCCGGCCCGTTCGTCTCCGTCGCTGAGCGCCAGCGAGCGCAAGCCCCGGAGATCGCCGGACCACCATGAGAGGTGGCTCGCGCGATTCTCCCGCTTTTCTTCCATTCTTTGGCCGGGATTGTTCTTGCGGGAGTCGATCGCTCTGTCGCTGCTTTGTTGCGAAGGCACGACGGTCGATGCATACGTTTTGCTCGTGGAAGACTGATGTGTGCACGTTAACATGTTATGTATCGAATAAATCGAGTTGTTTTTCGAAAATACTATGCAATTCTTTATTTAATTCATAGACCTGCCTTAAACGATTCCACTACTAATATAAATATTATTTCAATTTGACTAATTAATATTTAATTTTCTTACTTGACTTATAAAAACGAAGATGCAGATAGGTTATTAGAGACAAAATACTCCAATTAAAATTCTACTCGATCGCTGGCAATAAAGTGAAGAAAAAACAAACAAACGGAAAACTACACTAAGATTTACATAAAACGAGTGTTTTCTAACGATAGTATCCTTAAGTACCTAGAAGAATCCTCTAGTCCAGTTTATTTATCGTCGTTTCATCACTCATTTTATCAATTCCCATCCTCCCAGTACTTCCCTCCGCTCGACTCCCCATTATTTGACCGCGTCGACCGCACACAGACTTTTACAGCTCGGCTGCCAATAAGCGCGAAAGCGCAATTTTCTCCAGCGCCTGGGCCGCGCGCCGCTTTTTCTATACCTTCTCTGGACGCGAATCGCTCGTGCGCGCCAGCGCCGCTAACTAGACGGGGGACCCGTGAGCCAGCGCCGCTTCGAGACGTTTCGCCGCGTAATTGCGCCTTCCTCGCTCCGCCGATATTTATAATTGCGGGCTCGATCCTATCGCTGCCGTGATTTTTCGATTCGTACGAATCTCAACCGAGTAAAAAGCTTAAAAGCTGCGGGATTTTTTTATATTATTTCTGCGCGATGTAGAAGTGGGCACTTCGCATGTACGTTGAGGTTTATTTTCGATGAAAGGTAGATGGAAAATTTTTGCCTCGTACGATTAAATATTTTGAAGTGAGTAAACGCGTTGGTTTTATTTTAATGGGTGATTTAAGGACTATAATCGGTCTTGGGAAGGCTTTAAAAAAGCCATAAAAGTCATGGAATGCTGAAGAAAGTTCCTGCCTAAATTCTTGTCTTACCGTACTGAACTGCTTCTACTGCGGTGTAGCTTATGTAAGTCTTTTTCCCACGAAATATTATAATTACTTTTGCAAGATATATTCAAACGCAAATTTATATGATTTTCAGATATCTTGTTGATAAAGTACTTCTTTTCAATTGCCGTTCTCTATTTTTGATAATCACATCCAGTAGCTTATCAAACGAAGCACAATATCAAGAAAAATACAAGCGAATTTTCTAATGCACATTTCATCAAAATT
The DNA here is from genome assembly GCA_018906775.1 of Sycophila sp. Sp_5. NCBI lineage: Eukaryota > Metazoa > Arthropoda > Insecta > Hymenoptera > Eurytomidae > Sycophila > Sycophila sp. Sp_5. The sequence continues at coordinate 166,158 of JACCID010000084.1, forward strand.
ATAAAAAAGGTCTTACTATTGATAGTACGTTGAAACTATAAATAAAAAATTGAAGAAAAGACCAATTGCATTAAAATGCATTCAATGATATTCCAGTGCATATGTCCTTAAATGTATTGTTAATTCCTCGAGTGAGCTTTATTTACCAATCGATGATTTTTACCATTGTAAATCTGAAAATGCGAAAAGTGACATAGTATATGTGCAAATTCGTTTACATATTGAATAAGGCAACGGTTTTTCACAAGAAATACGTCACTATTTACATTTCCAAGTGAACTCCACATATTCAGATTTATACCCGAAAGAAAAATACTCAAACGTATAGACGAAGTTCACACAGAAAAACTATTGCATTAAAAAACACTATAGTTAAGATTTCCTAAAATTTTTGAATGTTTAAGTTAAATTTTTCAATATTTATAGCTTACTAAAATGTTCTAGCAATTGTATAATTTTTTTTAGCTTATTCTTATTTCTACACCGACAAATTATGCAAGCATGGTTAACGCATTATCAAAAAATTTCAATAACCACGAATCACGAGACTCGCGAGCCGAAATCCAGGCGTGACGATCGGGTGGTTGGCGCCGGCGCGTCAGCCATTCTCTCTCCTCTCTCCCTTCCTCTCCAAAGCGCGAACGAGTTCCGCGTGGAAAAAGATCGTTCCGCGCGATCGACGAAGCACTAGTGCACCTGCCGGTACAGGTGCACGCGGCCGCGGCCAATCGAACGCGACAATTATTGCCAACTAATTACGCGCACATTTGCCCGGCGAGATTGCGTGGCTTGATAACCACCCGGGGGAGGCGGAGATAATGAGGAGGTTTAGGGTTTGAAGTTATTGAATATTAATTCGATACCGCAGGCAGCTTCGGCCCTTGACTTCAGGATCTACTAATGCGACACCAGGATTGGACCGAGTTATTTATGATGGAATATTGGGCACCTGTGAACGATGATCGTATGGACTCGCCCGATTGAAATGCTTCTTGTTGAGTGAACGCGCGACTACGGATGAAGATGTTCCACGGATGGGAATAATAAGATCTATATTAATGGAGGCGTATTTTTAATTTACGGCGAACTGTTAATCAATTAATGTGCTACTTCCTCATTATTTAGGGCTCTAATTACATAATTATCCAATAAGCGACTTTTAGTGAATTTTCATTATTCTGATATAGGCTCTTTTTTTACTGATTTACGCTTATTTCATGCTTGACTTCTTGATGATCAGTTTGAAAGTCGATTATTCGTCAAAAGAAAGTGACCATTAGAGAGCCGTATATTTTTTATCTAGATTTAGATCGATACGGGTAACTTAGACGGCGCCTCAAGCATCTGTCGGTTATCAATTTTTGTTAGACGATCTTAATGAAGAAGAGCTACGTGGTTAAAGGAAATTAGGATTTAGTTTACAGTGCAGCAGCTAGCCATTCCTCTGAAATAAGACACGACGCTACGATATTTTGATACTTTCAGGCTCATCGCCCTTTTAAAGAAGATCCTCTGAAGGCGGCACGAGATACACAGCACTTTATTATTTTTCTCAAGACCTCAAATTGTTATAAAAAATATTGTAAAGTTCCGTAATAATTATAAAGCAATCAGTTCAGTTAAAATCATGCAAAAATCATCACGATTTTTTACAAATGTAAAAAAATCTATAAACAAATTGAAGACAAGCAGATATTGTTTCTTTGCCCGAGCGTTTAATTTTAAGGATTAGGAATATTCCCAATTTAAGTTATAAATTTATATAATTTTCTTTTCAATTTTTCAAATCACTAATTAAGACCTATTTATCCTAAAAAATTTTATCAGAAAAAATATTCTAACATATTATCAGCAAAATACCAGTAAATCAAGAAGCTTGACTTCCGTATTCCAACACAAGCACAACGCGCGAACTCATCCGTGGAGGCATCCATCGTAGAAGCAACGCGGAGGCGAGATACGAGGAACCCCGGACATGGAATTCCCGTGGCTTCTCTTTGAAACTCGGCGATAATGCAAAGTCACGACGACAGCGTCGACGACGTCGCTGCTGCGTCGTCTCCCCAGCGCACATATACACATCCGCGATTTTCCTCCTTGCGCATCGAAGCTTAAACGCTTTACTCGTTAGGGCGTCGTTGACGACGCTCGCGATCTCATGACCAGGCTGTTTTCCAACGACTGGTAGTTTTTTTTTTTTTTTTTGGAGAAGTTTTTCGGTTAATTTTTTTTGGGGCTGATCAGCCGTCGAAAAAGGAAAACGAAGAATCAATAAACCTTTTTAATTCTTCTTTCTTAGCACTTAAAGAAAAAGGCAAGTAATCATAACTAACCCTGTAAATCTAAAAATGCGAATATAGTAACAGTTTGTTTACCAAAGTTAATCCTCATTGAAGCAGTGGACGACTTTCGGCGCAAAATATGTTACTATTCACATTTTTTTAATGAATTTCACATTTTTAGATTTACAGAGAATAATAATTTATTCTTTCAACTGATATTCATCTGTTTTAATTCATATTTTATTAACACAAGTAATTATTCGTTATAACAAGTAATTGTTAATGACTTTTTCTGTGTAGGAAGTTCTATTGATTTTACTTTATTTTGAACATATTGACGATAAAGATTTTTCCTACATATATATCGGGGAATTAAATCGATAAATCATGTTTTTGAGATTAAATATTTTTAGTACAAATAAATAATAACAGTTTTACTATAAAAGAAATATATGACGAACTGATGAGCGAGTCGTTCTGAACCTCTTCCAATGAGAAAAGTTACTCAGCGTTGTACGCGTCTATTGCGTGGATGGGTGATCGTGCAAACGTAGCAGAAAAAAACGAAAGTAGGTATTTCATAAAATCCCGTAATATTCCTTTTCACCTCGTGTCCTCGCAAGAAGAGTCGGAAGCAGAAACAGCCGCGGTGATACCGGGGATGCGATCTTACTACCCGGTAGGGCGAAATTCGTGGAATTCATTTGTATTGCAAACGATGAAGCGCAGCTTTGCTCCCACGCGAAAAAGACGTCCTTTAACGTCGCCCGGTAGGGAGAGAAAGCCAATTCAGTGGGCGGCTACCGACTAAGGGAGCAAAGCTCGACAATGCCCGGAGTGAGAGAGAGAAAGAGAGAGAACGCACGGCGTCGCCGAGGCTGGAGGAGAGCGGAGAGCAAATCCACCGGAGACCGGGGACGACTGCGAAAAAAGTCCTCTCACTGGGGTTATACGCGGTAACGAAATTAAATTCAAATATAATCAAATAAAATTTAAATTTTAAATGCGTCTTCGCGACAGGCCGCACCAGCAGCGAGAAAACAAACGCACGGTGCTCTTACGCGTGTGTGCGAGAGGATCGTCACTGTAGGTGGAGAAAGCATCCCCGGGTCCTCCAGCCCCGCTATAACCGAACGAAGATTTAACGGGTCAAACTAGTGAAAAGAGAGAAAGAGACAGATGGAGGTGGAGCGCCGAGTGAGCGAGTGGGTGCTGCCGCTCTGATTGAGACACCGTTTTGTTTGTCGGGACGCGGGTCCGCAAAAGCCGGATCGTTCGCTGCCGCTGGGGTGGAAGAGCGGAAGGTGGGAGTGGGAGAGAGACGGATGCCGCTGGCAACTGTTACGCGCCAGGCGCAAGGGTGGCAAGGGAGGCCGAGACGGGCCGGGGGTGTCATTCTGTGTCAACCGCAGCGCCCCCTGACGATGACACCGTGGAACGCGAAAGGGGATGAAACGGGCCGCGCGTATAACTCCGGATTGCCCGCGCCGTCGCCAGTCGTCGTCGCGCAACTCGAGTTATTTGCGGCTTCTGCTTTATACGTCCCCGCATCCTCCCGTTCTCTATCCTCCTATCGAGAGAGAAAGAAGGAGATCGAGAGAGATGGGGGAGAGAAAGTTTACCACGAGATAAAAAGCCTCGGTTGAGCGAAAAAGTGAAAATAGGCAGTTAACTTTTTATTTATTTTTTTTAAGGTTTATCTTTTGGGTTTAATTTGTCATAAACCGACTAATAGGCTCATTTAGATTTTCTTAAGATTCCATGTATTGCTAAATTTCTGTATTGCATGCTAAAATATAATAAGTAACTAGCATAATTTTAAATTGAAGAATTATTATTTAAAAAAACGTGAAATTGTAATAAATACAATTTTGAAATTAATAAAAAGTGAAGTTTACATAAGCAAGATATAATCTTGTAATCTTTAAATATACTTTGTGGAAATATTTTTTAAAGTTTCACGACTTCCCATGCAGGAAATTAATATTACCCTTAAATTCATTTTTACGCCATAAAATAATAACGTCTCATTCAAAAGCCGATGAAGACCGTCCCACCCATTAAACGCTCGAGGCAACAAGCCATAATCCGGCTTAATAAACGCCCCGAATTTTTTTCCAGTAAAAAATTTTTGTTTTCTTCGATCATTCTAATAACGTTCTACAATTTATGAAAATACGTCTTCCCAATCTCGCGCTCTTCACGTACGCAACTTTCCCACCAGTAAACCATGGTCCAGGATTTATACTCAGTCTGAATATATACACGTGTATCGGCACGAGCTCGCCGCGGCGTCGATGCCGGGCCATTTAATGCGACGAGTCCGGCGCGTTCTCGCGCCCGAGCACGCAAGAAAAGGGACCGTCGCCACGGCGCCGATCGTTAATTACGAGTATTAAGTCAAAGATTTATTATTTCGACGGCGAACCGCCGGCGACGGATAGAGAAACGCGCGATCGACGCACAAAAAAAGTGGGGCCCTCGTCCGGTGCGGTGAGTCTATTAGGTGGGAGCGAGATGAAGTGAACATAGTAACACTCGGAGCAAAAAGTGCCAGCAAGGCGCACGAAATTAGAATGCCGCTTGAAGAGTTGCGCGATGCGTTTCACTTTTTCAGAGTTGATCGATAAATTAATAAAATGTGTCGCCGGTCACGACAGCTCCGCTTTTTACTGCACCAGCAAGTAAAGAAATTAAATTATCAACTATCTTGAGGTGGACAGTTAAATATATTGGTGGTGATTTTATTTTAAGTTTATTATTGTTTCATTTCAGTATAAATTTTAGTTATTTTACAAAAGTATTTTTATATTAATCCTGATCAGTATATGTAATTTCACGAATAATCGCGAGTATCCTTTTATTACGCCAAAGTATAGATAAATAGATCATTTATTGAGACTAAGGTTTCGAGGTCCTACTTATAGCGCTGTATAACCATGTGTATACCTACTTTCTTTGCTGTATTTATACAAAAATATAATCACATAAACATATTTTAAGAGAGAATTTAAAAAAATACGCCGATAAGGAGGTAGACAATTTTGTATCCAATACAAAGGCTTTCAAAATAAAAACCTCAAATCTTTGTATTTAAACAATTAGATGTTAGGCACCTGGATATCGCAAATAACAAAAAATCATGCAGTAAAAATATATTAAGTGCTAAGGCGTGTTCTTAAAAAAAATTGTGAATTGTTCCTCTGAATAAAGTCCTGGTATTAAGAATTATTTTTAATAAGTATAATTTTTAAAATTTTCTAGCCAACCACCATGGATAGTTTATTTAGCCCCCTGGTAGATAATTAAATATTTTTTTCTGACCGCCAATTTAATCATATCATCCAACAATTGATGCAGAATCTTGTGGAAATCTGATATACCAGCAAACTAAGTACTCTCAACTGGTAAATTCAATATAGAATTGTAAGTAGATAAATCGCCAGAAAATTAAGCATACTCTGATGAATTTACGATTACCTTTGCACTAGGGAGAGAATTCCACTTTCTCATTTTGTAGTATAAATTTTGCAATAGAACATACAAAAGTTCACAACCGTCTAAAAAATGAATAAAATCTAATAAACTCAGAAAAATTGAAAAATAGTTCCCTCTCTCATAAAGAACGATAGTTGAAGAAGAGTCGCGGTGCATTCTTGAACATCGCTGGGCGGCGAGGAAGCAATCGCCCCGGCCGTGAATTTAACGAGCGCCGTGACTCTAGCGGCTCTCTAGCGGTACGAATACACATGTTTACGAGCGTATCCGTACGCCCCCCGGATAGTCGAGTTGGCGAGCGCGCGCGCCGTATTTTAAGCCGTACGTGCGCGGATCGCGGATGAGCGGCCGCGAGCGCGCCCGCGCGCCACTTTTATCGATGGCGAGCGCGCGAGGCCGTATTTTCACGATGATTGATCATTTTTTTTATGCCAAGGGAAAGCCAAGCTATGCTCGACGCGATTCTATTAACCAGACCGCGCAGTATAACTCCCGACGTTCGCATGACCGGTCTGCTATCTTCTCAACTTATCGAGTGCCCGCTACATTTTTTATCGGTAATGTAATTGTTATTGATGAATTCGGAAATTCGAGGAGTACGTTATATTACCTTTTTCGTCGAGAGATCGCCGGAAGGTTTAAATAAATACGTACAGGCTTATTGAGTTTTCGATATTTTTAGTATCTACAAATTCGTGTGTTTACTTACTTTTAGAGTAAAAATCAAGTTTTATTAACTTAGCAATAGAGTGAAAAGGAATTGTAACAATAATAAGAGATTGAAGTTTTGTTTTTCATTTGTATAGATAACAAAATATTAGAATTTAAAGATGGTGCGGTTAAGATGTACAATAAATTTATAAATTAGAAGGGCAGAATATAATGGAGGAGTACGAAAGTAATCAATGGGGTATAAATGAGCAAACATCTGATACGGTGCTCATTTTTTCATAAAATATAATTTGTTTCAAAAAAAAAAGTTAAAAAATTAATGGTTTTGGGATTACTCCTGACGATCATTAAAAAAAATTCGAATAAATTAAAATATTACTTTGTAAACATTTTTCAAACATCAATTAAATGACTTACGTAAAATTCAAATCCGAAAAATACAATTGTTATGCTAAGAAAATATTAATCATTAAAAAAAAAAAAAAAAACAATCGGCAGTATACGTAAATCCTCACCATATCATCAATCCTCAACCCACCTCGTTACAGCGAGATCACTGCAGTGCAGCCTGAATCATCCTTCGTCAAATTAATTCACCGTCATCGTTATCGTCATTGCCACCCAATCCACGATGATTAAAACCGCCGTGATTCCTACGTCGCCCCCCGCAGTACTTGGCCCTACGAGTATCGAAATATCGAAAAATTTCGCTTTTCCAACTGTCGCGGGTAGAGTGGCTGCGCGGCGAATTCGTTCTTCTCGCTGCGCGGCACCCTCGTTGCAGCGGCGCGCAGCCACTTGCTTTGAACTCTCGCGGGAATATTTTTTTCTTTATTACCGTAACGGCGAGGCTAGTTAAATTCGCCGTCGCGCAGCCCTCATTGTGGCGACTACGCAGGCAAGACAACGAGGGAGAGAGCACACGCGCTAATGTACATTGATACACCGAGGAGTTTTTGAATCGGCCTAACTGGTTTATATGTATACGCATTTGTATATGTATAGAAGCGACTCCGTGCGCGTGTTTCCAAGTGGCTTGTTCGACTTGATGGTCGTTGATTGTGACGCTTGCTTCCCGCGCTTCGATCCCTTTGACATGGAATTTTTTTTCGGAATGTTAACTATTTGGACTTGTGAGTTTTATTTCTTTTGCACTTCGTTGTACACTCTAATCATGTGTGTATTTTTGAGAAGATTTATGCCAAAGTAGCGCAGACGATATTAAATTTTACTTTAGCGTTGCATATTTTTAAGTAGCAAGGAGAGTATAATCAACCCACACAACAATGTACGTTTTAAAATTTTCTTTTATTTACGTTATTATTTAAAGACGATAAAGTCGAACTATACATATAACTAATATAAATGAAGAGAAACATAAACGCTGGATTTAACTAGATCCGACTAATAATGCAAATCAAAATAAACTCCCTTAATATTCATCCTAATTATTTCGACGTTCGCTAATTTCAATCGTATCATGCCCGCCTTCTATTTCTCGTTTATACAGAGGGAACGCTTGAATTCCCATCGATTACGCAAAATTCCGTAGCGTCGCTGGAACCTCCCCTCCCGAAAGTCATCCTCGCATTAGTCCAGGTCTAATTAACGAAGATTGTTTTATCCATCCCGAGAAACGAGCGGATCCCGAGCCCTTCTCGCACACGCGCACGCGCACGCCTCGAGAGAATGAGGAAAAAAGAGAAGGAGAAAAGCTTATCGCAATGGCGCCTCTGTAAATCCTGCTCCGTGGGCGTGTTTCGCGAGAGTATTCCAATTAACAAACGTTCCAATTATCCACTTCTCCGCTTCTCGCCGATAATTGCCGCGAGAGCGCGTGCGTCGCCCCCCTACCCCACCTTGGGCGCGATTATCTCGCGGATTCCCGTATACCTCTTTGCTGCGCTCCTCTTTTTTCGTCGTCCCCCCAGAGCCCCGGACGATGCCTGCGTGTGCGTCGGCATGGGCGCGCGCGAGCGGGGGCGCTATTCTTTTTTCGACCTAATTAGCCGAAGGGAATTTTATCGGGTCTTACAAAGTGGCTTTTAAGTCCGCTTATGCGTTACGCGATACTGCTTGCAGCGTCTTTGATACGACGAATGAAGGACCACCTTGCGAAAGCCTGCTGGACTTTTAATCGCATCTATTCGATGTCCATTTGATTGCGGTAAATTTTAGATGATTCCTAATCACTTTAGATTCACGATCAAAACTTTTCTTTTCATGAATTTTCTAAATTTGATTTTAAGCTTTTAAAATATTGAATAACTAATAACCTGCATAACAAAACTGCACTTTGAAAACAAATTCTTTGATATCGACTTTCAGTTTAAACATAATAATTATTTGAAATTTAAGATAAAAATAAAATATTATGTTTTATTAATATTACAGTCTTCTCGTAAAATTATATAATACTGAATACACGGAATCAAATAAGAAGAAAAGATGCTTTCTGCAATTAGAAATCACTTATAAATTCAAATAGTAGTTCCTTCAATTTTCCAATAATTCACTAGCGATTGACCATAAACTTTAAAGAGATGCAAAGCCTTGTCAAGACCTTTCTAAACCTCCTATAAATTAAATTCTAATTAACTAAAATACGAAGTCGTAAGTTTAAATATACACTCGCATAACGTGATTCGCAAGAGTTCAAATTTTTCTAATAACTCAATATCTTCCACTTCCCTATTAACCGACGGCCACGCAGTTTATAGCTTAATAAATTAATCGCGTGCAAAATGTAGCCATCGCGCCAGCCTAAATGAAATGAAAGCACGAGACCGACGGAATCGAGCATCAACGTGCGCTGAGAAATAAAAGTTATGGAAAATCGCGCGGCTCGACAGAGTAGTCCACGGCGAGTCATGGACGAAGCGGCGGCAGCTCGATTCTCGCTCGTCGTCGTCGGCGGCGGCCAAAGGCGGCCTCGTAAATAATTCCCGGTGGTCTTCGGGGCCCCTGCGCATCGTCTTGCGCATCGCAATTTCCGCGCGGTAGCCGTTCCCGCTCGCGCATATGTAAAAAGAGTGCGCGGCGCACACGCAGCCTCTCGAAATGTGAACTCGTCGCGCGATGAATCACTCGCGGCTGCTGGTGGCGAGCTTTCCGCAGAGGCGAAGGTCGCATGCGCTATTGAGGAATGGCGGCGAAGTCGCGGGCCCCGTAAATACACCGACGAGTGATGTATGCCCGGCTTTATGGACTTGCCGACTCGATTAGGACGGAGTTGACGCGACGAGGAAGACGCATCCACCAATCAGGGCGCGCCGGGAGTTGTGCAGAAGCGAATGAATTTTTCCAATTGACAGAGCAATCGGTTATGCTAAAGCTTTGTTTGATATGGTATGCAAGAATGAGGATGGTAAAGTGTGTTTTTCTGGACTTAAATGAGAATTATTGAAGATATGATATTTCTCTTTTTTAGTTCAATTTTTATTTTCAGCAGTAACCAAATAAAGATTTAAACTTAGAAGTTTCTTTGTTGGTCGAAGAAATGGACTAGTTTAGAAGTAAAAAATCTGAGAAAAGGCCGAATTTATTGCTTAATGAAAAGGTTAGTCGAAAGAACGAAGAATATAGACGCGTTAGCTAAGAGTTGACATGGAGGATGTAATTGACTGCTTGCACATGGCTTAATGAAGTCAATTATAATCAATAACTCGGGTAATTGATCTATTTTAATTCGATCGATAAATTTCCAACATAGAAAGACATAAAGCGACTACTACTCTTATAGTCTGTTTGGTTATAAGTTTAAACTTACGTTCATTTAAATTAAAGTAAAGTTCATTTAAATCAAAATTTATTAAGTATACATAATTAAGCTCCTAATAAATTAGCTACACCACAAAATAAATTCTTTAAAAAAAAAGTAAATATTCGCGAATAAATAAAATAGATGTGATACAGACTTTAGCGTCAAAGTCGACGAACAGAGTAGTCGACTGTACGATGGACTCTTGCCTTACGAGGCAAAAAGACCTCCAACGCGGCGTCTTGGTCAATAGCTTCACAGGCGGGTGCGCGTGTACACGACGGCGTCCCCGGCGCGCCAATCGCGCGAGTGCGGCATGCATAAACGACGCCCCGGCCTCAGCGACGACGGCAAGGCGAAACGGTTCCACTTCGCGCGTCGGTCCGACGACGCCGACGCTGTTGCAACGCTCCCCTCGTTTAAGACGAATTTTGGAGGATCATTATACACGATGCAGAATAAAAATTTTTGCTTCGATGAAACTTTTAAAAACATTTTGAGAAATATTTTCATGAAGGATTTTGCTATATGTACTACTCTTTGTGAATACAAATGAACAAAAGTTTACATTAATATTGCTGTCCTGAGCATGGTGTTTGATTAAAACACGAGTTGTGAAAAATAACTAATGAATCTTTTCGTTTGTGCTGTATTCATTTTGCACGCGGTTACAAGAATAAATAAAAACCTATATACTGCTGCCTATGAAAAGGATTTTAATTAATGTAAATTACAGTTTCAAGCAAAAACATCCGTTTGCATATGCATAAATCGCATTTCACTTTCTTTTCAGTTCAGTCAAGTTAACATCCACCTGAGGTAAGCTTTTAATTTGTCATTCTCTATCGTAATTAAGTGAGCGTTATAACTTAATCTCTGTTTGCGATCAATTGGATATTGTTTAATGTCATATTCAATTGAGCCGATAATTCGTTAGTTATTTACTAATAATCGTTAATAATTTTCTATTTATATATTAATTTTGTATATTAATAAAATGCATATCTACATATTTTAAACAGTTTTAATAGTCAATTAATTACACATTCATCCAAAACATCACAAGAGAAAAAAAGTAAAATTTATTAATAAAAACCACTAAAAATTTCTTTCTAAAGTGTTCAGCGAAAAAAGGAGTCAATCAACGTTGAAGGAAATTTATATGAAGAAAATTTATATGCAACTTGACGAGGAAGCAACTGCTTTAAAATAATCGAGAGCGACACCGCTAAATTGCAACTCGTTGCATCTTGCATCTGCAGTTTACGATTCAGTCCCCCAGATGGCCTCAGCTCTCGTTCTCCTCCGAGCGCGTCGAGAAAAGGAAACAATCCTACTCTCGTCCTCTCCCTCTACCCACCTCCTCACTGAACGAGAAAAAAAGCTGATCCTGGTGGATCGCAGACGATTTATGGGGCGAACGCAGTCGCAGTCGGCAAATATAAGAAAAAAAGGATGCAGAGAGAGAGAGAGAGAGAGAGAGAGAGAGAGAGAGACGATACGACAGCGAGGACGGTATATAAAAAGAAAGACAAAACCAAAGGAGAAAACAAGGAGACACTCGATTCTCCTTCTCTGTCGTGGCAAGTGATAAAGAGAGAAAGAGAGGCAACCGACGACGGCGACTCTCAAAGGAGTCGCTCACGAAGAAGGGAGCGAGAGAGTAAAAAGAGAGAGAAAGAACGAGCGTGCATGCAGTTCGCAGAGGTGTGGCTACGAGAGCTCGGCGCTCAGCGTTCGGGGAGCCTGGTTGGTTCCGAAGCCCACGGGGGGCCTAACCCGCGCGCCGCTCCTTCTCTCTCGCGGTGCGCAGACCCTCTCCCGTTCGATTGGGGGGCCTCACGCGGGGTCCGCCTCGCGCTCTCGTCGCGGGTCCGCGCATAGGTGTCGCCGGGAATTCTCCGCGAGCGAGAGAGGAGAGAAAAAATCATGGTGGCCACCCACGTTAATGGTACGCCACGGAGGATCGATGGTGGCTGCCCGAGTCTCTCCGCTGCCGGACTTGTGCGGCTATCTCTCCGCCGAGGGGATACCGCGCCGATCGATTCCTCTCCTCCTCTGCCGCGGCGCCAGCGGTACCCCGGCTCCTCGATTTTCACCGGCCTGGCGATCCTATCGCGGCCTCGTGTCGTCGCCGAGCTGACGCGCACGACGCGTCCACTGAACTCCATGCTCGCTATCGCGACGTTGATTGCTCCCCCGACCCTGCACTCTGATTTGATAGTTCCAATTCTCTCTCCGAGTTGAAGGATTAAAAAAAAGGACACAGTGAAAGAATTTTCCCATGTAAAAGTCACGATGATTTTCGATGACTTAAAAATTACGTAAAAAATGCAATCGTAGGATGGTTGACAATAATATATACGATAAATGGAAGCTGTGTAATGTTTTCCTGAATATTTATATAGTATTGTCAGTAGTCACACGATTACGTCTTTTCAGATGATTTTTATGAGAAAATCACCGTAATTTTTACAAAAAAATTATCGAAGTGTACGATTAAAATTATTATACAGACATTATTTCTCAAATTTGCAGAAGTGAAAACAATTTGAAGACCACAGATATCGTATTTTAATGAATCGTGTCAGATATGAGGGACTAGTTTTAAGTTTTTATTAATGGACAACTTATCTAATGATGTCGTTTCATGAGCGTAAAACGAACGTTTGCATTTTTAACACGGCTGATATTTATGAAAAATACACGGTGGTTTATAGTTATTGCCGTCCGAACATTCAGCTTATTTACATATATATTTATAATGAACGATAATGATGATGATTGCGTGCTCGTGGAAAAAAAAACCTGAGCGATATGTCGGAAGTGTAACATTATATACAGTGTTTAATGGTCAAGTCTATGTATTTTTTTATTAAATATAGCTCGCCTATAATTAGATCAGGCACGTAACAATAAATGGTATTTACAGCATTGTAACAAAATAGCCCAGTATTGATCAAGTTGCAAGTCTTTTACCCTGAGCTTAAAGAAACTTTGGAAATATGGCTATAGACGATTTTCCATTTATTCTTTATAATAATCCTTAAATTGAAGCCAAGAAATACTATCAGTAAAATTTGACGTTAACAGTTTTAAAAAATTAGATTAAATATCAAATAATATCTTATATATGTTTTGAAATAATTTTATTTACTAACGTTTGCGAGTGCAGCGAGTAAACCGTCTACTTTAAAATTTCTTTCAACTACAAAAAATATATTTAAGAATTCCTGCCTCAAGAACCACGATATTTTTCAACTGCATTGTCAAAAGTAAATGTATTACAAGTATTTTATGCCACTAAATTCGCGTTCCGCGATGACCACGTCATTTCATACACGTGCGAAGGTATAATTGAATAAAATTCGTTTAGTGAACCCTGTTTAAATCGATTACTATTATAAATTTCACGAAAATACATTAGTCTAAAGTTAAAGTTACTTGTAAGAGTCTCACTCAGAACTCACGATAGAGAATGAAATCATTATTAGTTACAAAAAAAATACAGCAATTTTTCTTTGGCATGTGTATAAGGATACATCAAGCTTAAACCATTTAAGTCCTTTCAAAATTACTTTCCATAATTTTTTTTTTAAAGTAATGGAAATACAAAAAAGTAGTTGACTTATCTAATTAAATATACATAGCTCAGTAAATTAATTAAGAATTTACAAGCACAGCCACGCATTTATAATAAATCTTATACACCATAATGAATTACGCCCTACAGTAAACGACAAATCCAACTATACATATTATATAAACGACACTACAAAAAAAAAAAAGAAAAAAGCAAATGACTCGTTGTGCGGGTGGTGCAAGCGCAGTCCCAAGCGCGCGCATATAGGAAAATTACAGCGCGTTACCTCTCGTCGGCATAAAAAAAGAAGCGCCACTTAGTGGGCGCACAAAGGGGATGCCTTAGGTTCGAAAAGAAAGAAAAAGTTATTGACGGCAATGATGCCGTGGGCAGAGTGCGCATTAAGCTCGACTCGGCGCGCGCCACGGCTCAAGCAAATTAAATCGATCGCGCGCTCGCGGAAACGTCACTCTCATGTATATTCCATCGAGGAGTGGCTATAAGAGCAGCGCCGAATGCGCGACGGCAAAAGAGCCTCGCGTGCGCCTCGAGAGTCGCGCAGGGTCTCCGGGCTTTCTTCCGGTGCCTTTCTTTTCGCTTCCTCTTTGTTTCGCTCGCGCTTCGATTTATCGCATCGAGATAAAACGCAGATTCGTGCCGCCGCGGAAGAGCTCGGCTTTCTTCGATTCGTTGCATTTTAATGTACGCGGCCTTCATTTGAATTAGTTCGTCGGTACGATGATTTATTTTGAGCAGCACATTGTTTAGATTCGGAAGCAATAAGTTTTACTGTAGAAACGATACCGGAAATTCAAGATAAAAAAAATTTTCTGCAATTTAAGAATGTGTCAATGATTGAGTTAGGATTCTGACGAGAATTCATTTAGAATGAAAAAAGATTTTTTTTTGTATATCCATTACGGAAACGAAATATGTGTTCATAAGTAAGAGCTTGAATACATATGCAGTCTTTATTGACGTTTAAATACGAAAGAGAAGAGCAAATGGATACCACACGCGCTGTTACTTTGTGGAAATCTAATTGATCTGTAATTGATCTGTACGTTCAACCTATAATTTACGTACTCGTAACGGCAGTAAAGTGTGTGCACTAATTCTTATTGCTTGCGATCAATTTAATTGGAGAAAGTGTAGAAAGAATTGAGACAATTTAAAACAGCAAATTCATTATTTATATAAATACTGAGAAAAAAATATAAAAGTTATTATCTTTACGGAAATGTATAATCTGCATAAACTAGACTCTCATAAAAATTTACCATACTCTACCGTAATTTTTGTCATAAATATAGTAAATATTACAACAAATTTTACTATAAAGTATGATCATTTCTATATGATAGTATAGTCTGTATTTTTTTTAAATCTTTTTTTTTTGTCAATGTACGTATTACTAATATAATTTTGCAATACTGTAATACTGTACTAAATGAGATCTATGAAAGTATGTTTATATGTTTGGCCTTAAAAACAATGACATACATGAGCATAGAAAATCTTTTACGCAAAAGAGATCAAGAAATAATGATGCGAACGTTATAAAAGTGTGTCCATTCAGAAAAGATTACAGTTAAGTAAAAGAGGACGTTTCTTTTATTGTAATTATGACGACAGTTGGAGGGAAAAAGGAATATCAGTTTTAGAAGCGAAAAATTACAAAGGAAACGCCTGGCAGTCCCGTTTCTTTTATATGCCGCAATTACTAATTGTAGGCTAGAATTATAAAATCTTGTCAAGTGTGTACTCTGATGAGTAAAAGAAACACGATTTCAGTATCACAGTAGTATACACTTTGAATTCGTCGTTATAGCTTCCTTTCAAGTTTTATCCAAAATTCTACCTAAACGTATGGTACTAAATCTACAATAATATTTTCTAATTCATACTAAAATTTCTTTTTTTTTAAACGAGTAGTTAAACAAAGTAAATAAATAACTACGCTCATAGTGAAATGCTTTAGTAATTTTTTCTCAAAAGTTCAGTATAACCAAATATCGCGATATTTTAACCACAGTATTACCGAATATTCCTGAAATACTTTTTAATATTCTGTCAAAAAATAATAAGTAGTTTAGCAAATTATCCCAGATTTACAGTCTGCGCTTAATTTAACGAACTCACAGTAAAAGTTGCTAAACAATTTCTCTTCGGCAGCACATGCCGCCGGGACAAATATAATGCAAATTAAAAATTTAAAACCAAAGAAGGGAAAACTTAGCAAGAGCACTTCCACTCCGTACGCAAATTGCACATAATGATCGGGCGCGCTTCGAGTCAAATCATCGGCTTGCGGGGAGAAATTGGATCGCCGCGGTGAGGTGAAAGTCGCGAGTTGCGTCCTTCATACCGGCGTCGTGCTCATCGACTTCGAGTGTCGCCAGCGGAAGCGCTGTTTGCACCTACTCGTTGGCCGGGGCTCGTTACACGGCGCGCGGCGGTAATGAATAAGTCACCGGGCGTCCGAGGCGGCGGCCCGGCGACGCGGAACCGGAGAAAAAAGCGCGGAGTGCCGCCGCGACCGATGATGAAGTTGCCGACGCTCGAGCAGCGGCCACGGTCGCTCGAGCGAATTAAAATGTGCTTCGGAACTGCGCTGCCCGCTGCCCGAGACCTGCTGATACCTGCAGTTTGCGGTCGCAAAAAGTGAAATGTCCTTTTAATTGATGCCTTCTTTTATTTTTAATAATTTAAGCGTTCTGCTTTCTTTTTGTTACTGCGCAATTCATTTACACACAGTGTAAATGAAGTGTGACATAATAATTTGACGTTTCTTCGGCATTTTTTGTAGTCAATTATCGATACTATTTACGTGAAATTTGAATAAACACTGAGGATATTGTTGGAAGGTTTCTAGTAAGTTAAATGGCTGTTTTGCAAACAATTAGTAGAACTTTCAATTCACAAAAATATTTTTTATAACGTGATCTGTTGCTCGCATGCTAACGGATATTATTTATATTTTTATTTATTTTCGAAATTGTAACAAGAGGAAGTTATAGTTTGACTGTGACGACGTACAAGTTTTTAATTGGTAATTAAAGAAGGGACAGTATGCCAAGTACAAAAAATAAAATCTTATAAAAAAACTCGGACGAGGCCTTTAGGTATCTCTCCGTAACACGACGAATTCATTTACGTATAGCAACTCAAATAAGTGACATTACGTTCAGTTTAATCACGCGCTTGTCTTCAACGTGACTGAAATAGTCACATCTACATATTCGAAATGACTACATTAACCAAGACACTGTCTTATAAATAATATAACTTCACGAATTTTACGAAGTCTCTACTGATTATATACAACGTTACGCAAGAACCCCCTGAAAGTACGGCAGTACAATCGCTAATGACTACCAGGTCTCGCGCAAGCAAGGCGTCACTGCCGCACAATCACGCAGCCCGGAAAAAGAAAAAAATGAAAATAAAAAAAGCCACAACAAAGTACCACCGCTGTGAGCAAGCGGTATGCTCGTCCTCATGCACAGAAGACACGAGGAGGGGGTAGGAGGCGGATAGGCGACGCGAGCGTGCATAGAAATGACACGGCCGGCGGCGGCGGAGCGCGCGCTGCGCGACGGGAAAACAAAAGAGGCCAATAATTTGAGGCAATTTGGGGGCAGCCGCGCGAGACCCCGAGGCTCGCGCGCGCGCATAAGTCACGCATCCCGGCCGCGAACGCGCGCACGTGAGTTGTCAGTCGACAGCGTGACCAGGCGACGACGACCCCGGGTGAGGCTCCATCGCCATGCTCTACAACATATCTCTTCTTTACGCCTGAGGCACGTTTAACTTTTACCCTCTTTTTAACGATTTAAGACCGTTGCTTGCGGTGTTTATTGAAGACGCAGGTGTGCCTTGCGTCGGGTTTATGACTGACACGTGCACTTGTCTTAGATCGCGTTGGGTAAGCTGGATAGACGGGTACGTTTGAAAATGAGCAAATAGATTGGGGTTTGGATAAGCAACGGGTGTTTTAACTCCTGTTTATGGAAAGACCTTAAAAATATCAAGATTGAGACTATTTTTTTGGAAATGAAATTTATCTAGAACTTTAACTGGAATATTTTGTACGTATAGTTTAAGTTTTCCTTTGTTCCATTTTTTTTTTACAAAAATACAAATTAACCGTGATATTTTAGAAATGAAGTTATGAGCGTTAAAAGTTACTCTTCAAAAGTAAATATAGTAATTTACTTATCTGATCTTGGGATGCACACCTGTGTGTAAGTGAAAGCAATTTTACAATCAAGAGTTGAATGCTATGCCATTATATATCTAACATCTTTTGTGATAACAATCAATTTTCCGCCTACTCTTTATAATTTAATTGTCCAACTTTATCATTATACAGATAACTTACTATAAATTATTATATGCATTAAACTTGCAATTTTCTGTCAAACACAAAAAATTACAAATGACTTTATTAACTATAACAAAATAATAATAAGAATACATTAGAATAAAGTATTCTCTCGAATATAGAAATGAATTAGAAAATTAAAATATTACTAATTCGATTCACATAAATTAGAACACCTTATTCTTATAGGACAATATTTTTATAGACAAATATTTATAGGGCCAATTCTTGGTTTTTATAAGATTCACCGGTACGCTGGTGTTGTGAAAAGGCGAATTGTAAGTAGGGTTAATTATATTGAACCACACAAATTGGAATGTAATTAGGTGTATAAGAGTAACTGGACGAGCGCGCGCTCGACTCGCTTGGCACGCCGTTGAGAATCGACGAGGGCCGTTGTAATCAAGTGGACTCGTCAGGGTACCATGCGTGAAATTTTTCCTTCTTTATTGCGATTTAATTGCTCTTTTGTTCGCCGAGCTCGCGGCGCGCCCGTCGGTAGCGATCGACGATATACCGTTTTTTTCACGGAACACTCCTTTAAAAGAAGTTTTAAGTACATGCCGGAGCCTTGCGTTTAAGAAGATACGAAAATTAAGAGAGTTTGCGGTGGTTCGTAAGTGATTAAACGTTGCGCACTGAGATTTCGTGAAATCAAATAAAACTTACTTTTTTACTTCTAAAATAGAAACATAAAATGATTCCACTATTCCTATAGACTTCTAATTGAATGAACCTACAATAAAATAGTACAGTGTATACTAATTGCGATTAAAATCAATATCATTAAATTTACTCAAAGATATAAATTCTATAAAACAAGCACAAATTAACGTAAATAGCTGTAATGAAAATTAATGATTGCATTAACTTTTTTTCACAGACTCAGTGCGAAAATTTCTGTATCTCTCATTAAGATAAATATTGGTACTTCGAACTATCAGAAAGATTATGTTACGCGTATAAAATCATATGGTATGGCGGTGCTCCTGTAATTAACGTTAGCATCGCTTGTAAAGTTGGAATACCGAGAAAAGCATCTATCATTAAGCTTCATTGATAATCGACGAATGTACATCGCGTATCCCATCATTACTCCGTAAAACAAGAGCTTAAAAAAAGCAAAACCTTATCAAGCTTGCATCGTAAAAAGTGCCCGTAAAGAAAGGCGGATGTAACCTTTTTTAGTAAAATTCATTACATTAGCAGTTTCTTTAAAAGCTAAATTAGAATTTAGAAAAACGTAATGTCTTTTGAATGTAACTTTTCTAATTTTATTTTTATATTTAATTATCTAATGAAAACCTTTATTCAGGTATCAAATATAAAGTAAAATAACAATGTTTACTTAGGAATCTTAATTTTTTAAGACCCGTTTTCTTTAATTTAAAGGACTTTTAAATATTATGTCAAAAATATTCGGCATTTGAAAAGGAAAGTACGTTCGAAAATATTCAAGTGGATATATTGGATACTCTGACCCACTTTACTTTTTACTTTTAATAATTTGTGTCTATATTTCATGTACTACATATACTAGCAATTAATCTATAAAAACTAATCAAATCTATCATAAATAATGCATTCAAAATATAATCTAAAATTCATAAATTGATATCAAATTCCCAGACTACTTTTTATTGAAGTTTAAATAATTAATTTATCGATAGCTTTAAACAGATATGCTACCTTTGTAAACGATCTAAATGATTATCCGACGATTAGAAAAGATTCCTAACATTAAAATTAAAAGTACGTTTATACAGACTGAAATATCATAATCAGATTGAAGTACTCATTTATTCATCTACAGACTTATTGATTTAAAGATAATCTAACTGATATTCATTGTACCTTAGATTAGTATGTCACTTTTTTTAATTACGACTACTTAACATAGTATTTTTATGAAGCCATAATTGCATTAATTAGTTCATTTTTAGATACTTCATATTTTTCAGAAATCAAAAGCTATATATATTCAATTTGAAAAAAAAAATACATATCCTTAAAAAAACTAAAAATCTTTTAGTTACCATTTTATTTTAGTAGATTCAGTTGGAAAAACAATTACAAATTAACAAAATCTCAATTTGATACTTGTCTTAAGCATAATTCGAGCAAGGAAATTTAAAAAAAAAAGGAATTTTCTCTTTCACGCTGTCGTGTCTTTAGCTTTATTTCTTTCATCGTGCAATTCAAATATCAGCAAAAAAACGAGCGCTATGCAAATTATTCTCGTTGACGCTTCCACACGGACGGTGGTCGACGCCCGCGACGTTTTATAGCCGAGAATCACGCGCGTCATTTTTATTCGTACCGCGATAATGAGTCTAACGTCGACCTCGTCAAACCAGTCCGGTGGCAAAGTTAAATAAAAAAAGAAAGAAAAAAATACACCTTTCTCTAATTCGGTAGCAAACATCCTTTTAAATCCGTCGGTGCTCGAGTTATGAAGGAGTGAGCGTAGCGCGCCAATTAGACGGACGAGTAGCGCGGAGGATACTTTGTTCTCTTTCCGCGGCACTCGCGGCTCATTTGGCTGTTCGCCGGAGTAGCGGCGAGTTCCCGTAACGCCGGCGCCCCAGGCCCGCCTCCTCCTTTTTGCGCGGACGAGTCTTTATACTTAGCTCCCCCTCGGCGCTTCGCAGGTGGCGCGACGGGAAAAAAGTCGCGCAGCCCAATTGACTTTACCGCCGAAAGATGCGCTTTGTCGTCGCGATCCTTTGAAATGTTATTTATGAGGCACGTCGGATGCTGCAAAAGACGACTTTTCTATTCGCGCATCAACCTTCAGCGCGGTACGAGGTATTCTGCGTTAACTTTGCGGCGAGGAATTTATTTAATTAAGGAGAACATTTTTTAAAAGATTTTTTTTTCTTAAAGATCTCTGAAAATATTAAATTAGAACCCTACATTTATGATCCTTAAAAGATTTGTTTAATCAGAATATGTCTTTGAATCGACAATAAAATTTTGAAAATAATATTTAGTTATTGATTCTTTCATCGACTACATGTTACTTTAAACTAGTTCTTCTTTGTTCAACGTAACATTTGCCCTGAAGTTTGTAAGTAGCCGGAAAAAATCGAAACCAAGACGACAGAAAAAAAATTGTCGTTAGACTCGTTCGCAAACTTTCAACAGCTCGGAAAAACCAGCTCACCCTCGCGCCAGCAGCCAACCTTGATTTTGTCCGGAGCGTTGCGCGAGTGTGAGCGACGCGCGCTAACGAAGTATCAGCGATTTCCAGCGAGGCCGCGCGCGAGGTGGGCGTAACTCGACCTCCCCCAACTCGCGGCTCACCGCGCGACATCAAAGTTTTTCCCTCCCTCCGGATCCCTCCGTCGCGTTCTCGGCTCCAACGAAGCGACGCGACACGCGTGCAGTGCCCGCGAAACAACAGCGTCATGTTGCAGCACGCCGCCCTAGTGGATCGACTGGCAAATTGCATCACGTTACCCGCGTCCTACCTCTCCCGCGATCACTGCTGCTTTTCCGCGCGCAAAGACTGCTAATGGACCTGGTACAGGATGCGCATGCTGCGCCGATGTTGATGGTGACCGGGATACGGGAGTCTAGTGTGGAAAATGCCAAATGAAAAATTTTGCATTTAGTCTCATTGCGTTGCTTACTCTATAGGTGATGAGAATGATTTGATGGTTACAGATTATTTAAATTTGCATGATGAATATTTATTTAACAAGTTTAATTTTAAAAGGCTAGTTATTAAATATATTTCTTAAAGCAATCTTTCAGTTCTCTAAGTAGTAGTATTTCTAGGTGAAATCAAGTATCTAAAAGGAATAAGATGCGACTTACTAGGAACTAAAAAACTGTGTTTAGTCTGTTAAAAAAATAAACGCAATATTAATGAATAGAATTAGTACTGAAAACGATAATAAACGCAATAAGTTTTTTAAGAGTTTTTCAAATACGTTTTATCTGTAATACACTAATTAGTAATTTTTGTGTAAGAAATTTTGAATCCTTAGAATAAATGATGTAGGTATGCATCATAATCGACTGAACTTGAAGCAGTCCTAAACAGTTCCCAGCCAGTTTTTTTTTCGACATCTAATCGAAAACGAGTTCCTCAACAAGTAACGGAAACCACGCCGGAAAAACAGTAGGCGCGGTTTCGCTCCACGTCCACGGGTGAGAAAAGCACGCGTCCGCCTTCAGAAGCGGAAGTGTTCAATCGCGCCTTCCTCCCGAGACTTCTACCGACATCGCGCACGAACTGTCTTCGCACGCATCCTAGCTTCGGGCTTCATCTTCGATCGAAGTTTCTCACACCCCCTTCCGAAAGTTCGGCCAGCGTGGAGCGCGGTATCCGACAGACGGCGCGGTCACAAAGGGCCCCCGCAAAAATCGAGCGCGCAGAAATCAAAGAGCCGAAGCGGAAATAAGGAAACGCGAGCGTCCGGCAAATTGAAAAAAAAAACGGGGAGCGAGAGGGTAAAAATAAAAAAAGAGCGACGGCGAGTCATTAGGTCACTCCGGTTGAGCCGGATATCTGCGGCCGAGCGTTCGCGCGAACGCGCGAGGGACATCTGGCCCCCGCGTGGAGAGCCGATAATGACGTTGGGCCTCGCGTGACGCGCGCGCAGGTACGTTATAATGGGGTGGTCCGGACTTTGGCAAAGCAGGGGCATAGGCAGTATGGTGCGCATTCTGCGGTTTTACGGGACGTGCGAGTCTCGATCGGACGCGCACACATGCGCGCGTTCGTTTAATTTTCTGCGCTGCACGGCTTTTTCTTGTCGAACGGGGTGCGAGTGCACTGAATTGTCCGAAGGGATTAGCTGCGCAATTATTTTGTCTCCTTGGTATATTGCTTTTCAAGAGGGACTCCTATTTGATTTATGAATGAAGCTATTTAGTGGAGAATACCCGGCAATTTAGTCGAACATTTTTTTTTAATAGCGGGTACATTATAACCGTTATAGGTTGGTCGCAATTTGAAGTGCGTGACAAATAGAAAAAGCCCTAATGCTTTAATAAAAAGAAAAAGTAAGAAAAAAACTGACGGGTTATCCTTAGATTTCTGTTGGCTACTGTTCAATCGAATACAAAGTCAAGCGCACACTGCTGCTAACTTAGTAATTTGAGAAAAGATTATCAGCTTGTATTTAAATCGTAATGGAATATATAAACACGCAATGCAGATGCACTCTATGATCTGCTTGTGACAAATTTATTTTGTGACTGAAGCTAATAACAATTGCTACTTTTTTCTAAGTTTGATCTACACCCGAAAAATAAACCCTTTCTAATAAAGAATGTATTAATGCAGAATTCTTTTAGTTCATAGATTTAATTAATTCTCTTAAACTTAAAAAAAAACCCTTAGACTTAAAAAAATATTTTGTATCATATTATAACTCGGTAGACAAGACCTTTTACATTTGAATAGAAAAGGTAGAGTATTAGAAATTAAAAAGATAATTTTAATATAAAACTAACGTTTAATAAAAGTCATTTTTCGGGTATCATGCTGAATGCTACCCTTTAAAAATTCCTCGCTATTAAACGGAATCAATAACCATTTCGCAAGTTTTGCACAATCAAAAAACTCAAAAGATTCACACCTCGTCAAATTCTCCCGGCGCGAAGTGTACGTACAACACACCGCGTTGAAAAGCATCAATCCGAACGAAGACTTCGGTGGAAGGATACTGCGGTCGACGCGCGCCGATATTGTTCGACGGGGCGCCCGCGCGACACAGGAAGGAAATCGCCGCCGCCGCTCAATAGGCGAGCGCGAGAGAGCAAAGGGGCGGCGGCGGCGGCTTTCACGCTGCGCGAACCGAGGAACCTCGGCCTTTTCTTCAGCCGGGCATTATGCAGGGGACTCGGACGCTACGTGCGTGATTCGCTTCGTGACTCTAATGTCGTTGCGTTTCCTCCTCGCGCCGAAGTCCCATGCCTCTCGTGGGTGTTCGCGCCGCCAGCACGGACGAGGCGAATAGGGGATGCCTCGTTACGTTATGTGCGAACGGAACTATACTTGGAAATTACGGGGATGTCGTTGTTCGCCTGACGGAATTCTTGAGAATCTCTGGCATGACGTTTCGCGCGCTGACATTTCACGTAAACTCGTGGAAACATTTTTATTTTCCATTTTCTGAACTACGCCGTTTAAAATTCTGTCCTTTATGTTTTTAGTGATGTTAAGTAACAAAAAAATGTTTGTTTAGTGTGCAATATTTTAGCGCTTTCTTTGGACACAATATATGTTGTTTTTTAGAAAAAAAAATTCTTCCACACAAATGTCTTTAAAATCGTTTTTGGATCTTTACGCATTATACGTAAAACTATATTACTTTGAAACAAATTATTACTCAATATTTATGTAGTTTTTTAAAATAAATATTAGTTAATATAAACAAATTATGATTTTTTATTGTTTGTTCAATTATATATCACAAAATAAGTGTTTAGAAATAGAAGAGATTTAATTATATTTTTCAACGACATTTGTGTTTAGATTTGTGATGAGATTAAAATAATTGCATTAAAAAATGTCGCTATTTATATCTCTGAAGAAAGGTTCTGTCACTTGAGAACAGAGCACCGTAATCATTCATCATAATCCCTACAACAAGGGTTGGAAATATCAAAGAAATTAATAAACAGCCCAAAATTCACCTTCAAGTCCTCAAAAAAATAAAATTTCAGAAAGTATTTAACCCGACCCTCGAGCTCCCGAGTAAAAAAGTTCGGGTGCGGTCGTCACCCCTTTTTCCTGCATAACAGTCGCACCAACGGAAAGCAAAGGGCAAACGTACAAAAAAGTGGAAGAAGCCAAAAAAGACCGAGCAACGAGCACGATATTAAAACGAGCGGATTTGTTGTACACGCGATTCAGAGGCAAGCGAGCCGTGAAAACTCGTAAATCGTCAATTCATTAGCCTCACTTCTCGGCGTTGGCAAAGTCAAGGACTCGGAGGAAAAACAAACCGTAACTCGTGGACTTTTCCGCAAATGCTTGCACGAAATATCGAATTAAATTGGCCGTGTCGCTACAATCTCCTTACTATTTATGCAAGTGCGATATCTTTCGCTGTTTCCGATTTTAAATTATTTTTTTTATCTTTTGAAGGATTCTTTGAGGAAACGAAAAAATTTAATTAATGTTTTTATATATCAATATTAAATGAATTCATTCAATAACCGTACTAAAATTTCACTATTCTGTGTAGCCGTACTCTATTACTAGAGTTTTCAAAGATAAAAAAATTGTATAGTCTGATCTCGCTGATAAACAATAAATGGGATTTAAAAAGAATTAGGTTCATAAAAAAGTGGCAGATAAAAAACTACTGCAATTTTAAAAACTAAAAAAAATCATAAGTTCATTATAAAAAAGTTTAAAAATAATTCCTAAAACATAACAAATTTAAAATAACTAATTGAAATGTCAATATATTGTAGTTGCATGTCACGATTTTTGAAAAGTTCTTTCATTTTTGAATATTTTTTTTGTAATATGAAATACATAGTGCCGACCATTTGAACTATATCTATAACTTGTTGATTCAAACGTAGCAAAGCTTTGTTTGTAATGGGGCGAATGAAATCCAAAGTTTTGTTCGAACAATGCGATTTCGAACATATTGTCCGGTATCCGGGCTATTCTGATTTAAATTTCCGCGCCTTTCATTTATCACCGCAAAAGCTTGCCTAACTTTGCGTACTCAATGGAAATAATGATGCATCCGAGTGCGGTATTTTTGCTCTTTTTTCCCTTTTGCATTTTTTTTCACATTGCAATTGACGTTATAGCTCAAAGGGTACACATTTTTCTATTGTAATTCAAATAAAATTGTTTAACAATTCAAAACATACTTTCCGTTAACTAACAATGGAAAAAAATTCGAATAGAAGTATCATACACATTAAAAAAAAAACATTAATCCTATATTACTGGTAGTGTTCAAATTTTAAATCCGAATTCAATAATAGAAAGTATCGATACTTTATTACCCCACTTAAAAATTCAAAGTGAATTATATTCGTTGTCGAATACCAGCCGTCGTGTCTATCGTCGAGTAGCGGTCAATTTATAATACACCCCGGGTGATTATTGGAGCCGGCCCACAGCAGCCACATGTCGACTGTTCAAAATATCATAATTCAGCGCAAGAATCCGAGGCGCCGCATGAAAAACCTGCCGCAGAACTCCCCGATTTACCGTAAATATCCGTCCAATTACTACGCGTAGCGCCGTGGGCCGGCCGACTGTCTCGTCGGTGCTCGTCCTCCCGTGCCCCCTGCCGCTCGCATCGAGCCTTCTCTAAAAAAAATGATGGCGCGTGGCAAATCGAGTGAGCCACTGACTCGAAATTTTCGAGCGCTCGTTAGAGCGCACTAACGATGCCCCCGGAACGCCGCGAGATCGGCCTCTTAAAATTCGGGAGATCTAATGACTTGTGACCGGAGCGCCACCGAGTGTCCGGCGGGGGGAAACACGAAGCTTCGGTAAAAGGAGCAGCGGGGGTGGTCCGCTCATTGTTGGCCAAACACGCGCGCTTTCCACCCTCGATGCTGATTTATGGCGCGTCGCTCACCCCCGCGCGTCGGACTTTTCATTCCGTCGCACAGTCTGCAGCACCCCCACCCTCCTTTGTTACGGCGCGCGTCCGTAGTCGATTAATCTACTTCGTGGGGGGAGAGAAAAGAGGCGGCGAGGAGGATGCGTTACGTTATACACTTGGCAATTTTTCCCCGGGCGCAGCACGACGGTATTGTAGGCGTCGGACGCGTGGCACTTTTAGAGCGCGCCGAGAGCATATTGCACGAATACCCCGCATCATTTACTTGCTTATTTATTTGCTTGACGTCTGTCCACTTCCGAGCGGCCGTTTCGGAGTATTTTGCTCCGACGGTGATCTTCGTAAAAGTGCTTTTGAGGTCTGATGACTCGAGACCGTGGAACCTCTAAATTTGTGAGTATTGATTATACGCGCATCTGTCTGATGACTTTTTGAGAGGGTTTGCACGATAATGGTCCTTTAAGGGCGGATTACTTTAATACTGGGTTACCTCGCTCTTCTTCGGAATTGTTAAATCCGAGACAAAATTAAAAGTTCACGATAAAATTTTTACGGAAACAAAAAAAATTTTATCACTAAAAACGCGCATTAATGTCAGCCATAAAAATAATTACATAAAAATTACTTATTTTTTAAATTGAGTACAAAATTCAATCTCGAAACTTTGCATGTAAGTCAAAAACTTCCAGTAATAAGTTAAAATAATGGATTATATATTTTCAAAAAATAATTATATAATTTTCTGATGTATTCTGTATTTCATAAAAAGGAAATCAAGTCTATATATTTTGAATTGTTAAAGTAAATTTTTTTATCGATGCTGATAATTGGCCAAATAAATCGCCGAATAAATTGCTATAATTACTCAAGCGCATATTAAACGAAGTTTTAGTGCAATTTTTTTCATGATTTATTAAACCTATTTTTCTAAACGTTACACCAGAAAATCTATCCTCTAGTGTAATAAACCTCGATTACCGTAAATAGACAAAATCGGATTCTTACAGTAAAATAATGACTGCCTAAAATAATTGGCATAAGTATCAGCTACATTCTATAAACGAAAAATTTATTACTGCGATCATCTTTCGGTGCCTTTAACGAAAACCCAATCCAAAGAAAAAAAAGAGAAATCGCGCGTCTCGCTAATATTCCCACAGCTCTTAGTTCATCCGAGGCGCAAGCGCAACTCAGATCTGCGGACTCTCGCGCCTGTCGCGCTGGGGCCGGTGCTCCCAGGCGGCGGCGTCTTCGTCTGCATTCCATTGTCTCGGATGATTCATAAGGGCTGCTCGCGCCGTCTGGCTCGCAGCGTCAGGTACACGCGCGGGCGCCCATACGAGCGCTCGCGTTATTTATTAGTTTGAATATCGAGCGAGGTAGGAGGAGCGTGCAGGCGCCGTCGGCCTGGCCGAAATGAGGATGAGGTATCGGCTAGCTGGGTGGCCGGGACTCCCCCTCTCCCCCCTTTCCCTCCCTCCTCCTTGTTTTCGGCGGCGGGTTCGCAAGCGGTTCGGCGCGCCAATCGCCAGATAAATTGCGATTTGATAATTCCGTGCACTGCTACCGTGGGTCGCTTTGCATGCGCGCCCGGGACGCATTGTCTTTGGGCGAGGGGCGCGGGGGGAGGAAGGACGCGGGTACGAATACATTAGATGATCGCTACAGGAGCCGCTCGATCGCGAGTCCTGATTGCGCCCCAAATCGATCGCGCGGGAGGGCCTGTGATGTATGTTTATCGGAGTATAATGCTTCCATTTTTTGAAGGCTCGAAGATTAATGGAGCAACCGGGTGCTTCGTTCTTGGGAGTCGCGACTTGCTCAATAGTTAATTGTCCACTGTGAAATTAGTTTTATTTTATTCATTTTTATTTAGGATCGTTTTTTTTCTAATGGATTGTGTTATACAGAGATATTGGGCGAATATTAATTAGGGTATTAGGATATGCTATAGAAACTTCGAATTTAAAACGTTTTTGGTAAAGTTTTGTTAAGTATGCAAATGACTTGTAAACTTTATCATCCGGTACATATAAAGCAGACATCTAATATTTCTATTTACAGTTAGTTTTAATGATAAACTTAAATCTTTCCTTGTACAAAGACTTTTGACAGCAAAACTTGCCATTATTAATAACTATTAAAAATGTTTAATGTATTCGAAAATTTCATGAATCGACTTTCATCACTTTTGAATGTTTTTCAATATCCCCCTCAGATTCTATTGTTTCAACCTTTCGCTTTTTAAGAGGACTAAATTTTCTTTTTACTTTCCTTATTTCCTTGGAAATTTTTGTAATTTCGCGATTGGAAAAATTAGTAAAAACCGATTTCTTTCTTTGCCCATTTCCGTGTAACTTCTTTAAAGATATTAATAAAATCGAATCACTTTTATGTACATTTTAAAAATGTTAAAACAAACTAATTTACGATAAAGCAAAACATAAAATAAATAGAAAAAAAACAGCAAAAGAAAACGTCATGCCGAGGTTTCATATACGTTTATTAGACATAAACAAAGCCACAATCAGGATCTGCTTCAGGAAAAAAACTACAAGAATTTAAAAAAAGCTACAAACTCGCGTCAAGTAAACAATGCAAAGCTAATCATCTTGCATGAGTCGCCTCTAGAACTTCAAGTCTCATATAAATTAAAATTATCACGAGTGGCGCGACATCAAAGGAAAAGCCAAAGAGGCATTACCCGACCGCGGCGTTCATAAATATCGGTCGACACTTCGGCAAAGGCCGCCTGTACCCTTTCTGCGCTTTTCCACTTACGTATATAAGACGGGAACCGCGGCCCTCGCGGAATCGCAAAAACTGAGCACGAAAACGAGGGACACGCAACGTCAACTCCGAACTCGCACGGCACGTACGCGAGACGCACGGTCACGGGAGGAAGATTCGTATCTTCCAAGAACTCGTTCGTGCACGCGCACGTGCGAGTTCTCGCCTCGGGTCCCCGGAGTACGTGGACGGTGGCGAGAAGACGTGCGTCAGGTGAAAAAGGTAGAGCAGTTGAGCTGTATAGTGGGATGAATAGAGACGGACCAAGATGTGAAAGCAGGATGATTTGTACTACGAGGTTATCGTGTAAAGTCTTAATTTCGTTCAATCCGTTTTAAAGCAAAGTGTATTGTACAAAATTAATCTATAAAGTTTGAAAAATTAAATCAAACGACAACTCGGACTATTTCAGTGGCGGTGATGATTGGTTAATTTAGTTTTAGTTAAAATTTTCAGCAGCAACATTTCTTACTGAAGTAACGAAATATGCGGTAGCTGCAGATTGATTAGGTTTCTCTAATGTCATCAGTTTACAATGTACTACAAATAACAGACAAATTAAATGTCGTCGCAAGCAGCAAGAAAAATCACCGCTCGTAACTCACAAAACTTATTATTTCGAGCCTGGATAAAAAAAAAAAAAAAACAAAAAGAAAAAGCCGCCCGCGTCCTACAAACTGTCAAATGCCGGACTGGCCGCAAATCCTCCGCGCTTGCGCAAAGAATCGGCCTAATCAGAATTTTCGATCAATTTTGTTACAAAAGCACGGTCGGACTATATCGCACGAATTCATAAAAATTCCTCGGCGCAGCTCGCTCGCGCGCGCCCGCACGCGTACGTCGTATAATATTCGTTTATACGAAGCGCGCGGAGCCGAGGTCGCCGGCGACTGGACATGAATGAAAACTAGAGAGCGACGTTCGTAAGTGGTGGTACCGCGACCCCCGAGTGAATGGATGGACGTATACATATTTTTCGGACATTGCGAGCGAACGAGTCGCGTTTTTCGGCGTGCCGAGAGCGACGCCGAGTCACGGATGCGACGTCCACTTGTCTCTCGCTTTATTTTCCCTTTGCGAACAACCGCCTCGACCACCGGCTACTGGTATTACCTCGAAATTCTAGATTTTAAAATGCGAATTTTTAGTGGCCAACGTGTACCCAAATAAAGTTATTATGGCTATATTTAGAATAGTCTACATGATTCTACTTTACACGAACATGCATTGAATTAAAAAGAAATAAAGCTTGATAAAAGTATTTTTTAATTTAATTAAAATGAAAGTCATAAATTGAAATAAAGAATTATATTACAATAACATTAACTTTCAGATAATACTATTTATAATAGTTATTACCATAAAAAATCAATTAAATTTGCATTTTACTATTGTTTGAAGTTGTAATAAATTTCAAACTCATTAGATTATTCATTAAGTTATTTTTTTGTAAATCTACTTATATGGTTAAAGATTTATAATAGCGATATTAATATGCTCATGATATCTACACAAAATCTTTTTTGATAAAATATTAAATGTATGTTATTTATCAATAGATAATTTATCTTTTAAACAGTTAGACTCCCCAAATTTTTTGTTATACATCCCGACATAATTTTTTTTATTAAAAAAGAACTCGAATTTTGCATAGCTTGCCCAACTCTAAATTTTATTGATTCAACAATACAAATATTAAAAAGTAAGAAAATCATTGATGCTTTTAACATGCATTTCGAAAAGCAAATCTGTCGGTTAACCAAATTCACATTATTCTTGTCACGCGTGCCAATTAATTTCTGACCCAAGTTTAAATACACCGAGGCACCAGCGTGCAAACAATTTAATCTCGCCGGAGTTCTCGCGCTTTTTCACATCCAACGCAGAGATCATTGCACCGGATTTGGCTTGCGTGCCGAGTCACGAATCATCGCGCGCGTGAGGAAAGGATGAAACTGTGGGAATATCGAGAGCAAAGATCTCAAATTTTGCGAGAGTGCGTGAGAGCTGACGCGCTAGAAGAGCTAATTTTCACAAATTTTTTGCGATTTTCTGCTACAAAGTAGTTCCTCACTATGTAAAAAAATTACAATTTAATTTATATTTCAACTTTAAAATGCAATATAATTATTCAGTCAGTCCTATAACTAGAAGGTTTTATTAGCTTTTATTAATTTATTAGTTTTTCATTCAAAATTCAGACAAACAAATCCTGCATTTTTTATTGTCGTCATAAAATTTTTATACTTTTATCATACTTTCTAAGAAACATGAAAACGAAGTTTTTATTTCCCATGTTTAAATCCAAACAACGTCGACACTTCTTTCTTGTAGAATTCATTCGCGTACTTTCAATTTTCCCTATTTTTTTATAGCTTTGACCATAAAATATATTCTTGAAAATCTACAAAACTAAACAAAAGAAAATCCTTTAAATCCACTGAGAAAAAAATGACCAAATTTACTATCGGTATAGAGATGCAGTCGAAGTCTGGACTACACGATAAAAATTGCAGTACACTAAAGTAAATCTTACTAAACATTATTGGAAATAATTCTATACTTCTAGAATTTTTTTCAATAAAATATAGTAATTTTTAACTGTGAATCTAATTTGTGGTCGCTTTCCCTTACAGTGAGTAATTTTTACAAGCCTTTTTTTCAGTGTAAACAACAATCACACACGGTATACCATTCAATTTCTCAATTGCACCAACTCTAACGGATAAGAGCACCTCACTGAAAAGAAAATTTCTTTATTTCGTACTCGGATGTGCACTTTCAAGTGGCCGCGACTCCCGTGGCGTAGCACCGTCGGCTTCAATAGTCTCGGCGACAGGCGGAATTCAAACGTCGGGACAATTCTTCATTATCAAAGAAAACCGAGAAGAATACCCATCAACACTTCCGCCCGAGGATCGGCGCTTCGTCAAACGACCGGGAATTCCCCTCCTGCGCGGGACTCTAAAGTTAGAGGCTCGGAAGAATGAGCCGCGCGAGCAAAAAAAAGAGGAGGAAAAAAGTGCGCGAGTCGAGGTGAGGGTAAAGAAAATCCCTTGAGGGAGGTAGGAGGGGAGGCGAGCATCTTTGACGTTTTCAAGGGCCTTTTTATTGGTCGACGGGCGGCGGCGCCGACGAGCTTTCGCTCATTGGCGCGCCGGTCTTTCTTCCTTTCTTTCGTTTTTTTTGTAGGGACTCTCGGCGATTTGCATGCGCTGTCTGCACCCGACCTTTCCCCAATCGCCGCCCGGATTACACGCGTGTGCGCAGCACTCGAAAGACCCGCCGCGCGTCTCCCGATTATTTTTTTTTCTGTCTGGTTCTCTCTCTTTCTCACTCTCTCTCTCCTTCTCTTTCGCTCTCTCTTCTCTCACCCTTGCAAGCGTTGCAATGACTGACAGCACAGCCAACGAGAAAGAATGCACCGAAATGCACGAAAAGTTAGATGATGTAAACACGAATATCAATGAGATTTCCTTAAATATAATTAGACAATTTAATTACAACGGATCAAATGGTTTATAAAGACTACTGATTAAGGTAATTTAACCAGGAAAATATAAATGTAGAAGAATAAATTAATTAAGAGCCTACTCATTATTCTAGTCATCAGAAAAATTAGACTAATATATGATTTAAAAATTTATTGTTATTTAGTATTGCAAGCAAATCAGTTACCTCGTTCGTAAGAACCTTTACTTTATCTTTTGATTTTGATTACTTTATCTTTGTCTCACACTCCTCATATAGTTCCACCAACTGAATCCCATTAAAAAAAAAGCAAAAAAAGTGAAGTAGTTTTAATTAAAAAAATAATAAAAGCCGTCATCTAAATTTAACTGAAATTAGAGTAATAATCTTCGCAGCCTTTGCAAATGTCCTACTACAAAGTATAAACTGCTTAACTTTTAAATTAATCTCACATTGATTTTTTTTTCTCCGGGTAGATAATTTTAATAAAAAATACTTCCACTAGTAAGCAAAATGATTATTAAATCTTAAAAGAAACCTTATCAAGTTTGATTCCTAAGGTACATAAAGTGCACGTCAACTCATTGAATGTACGTCCGAAACGAATCAAAAGCTGTAGTCGCGGAGGCCCCTAACGACGCCGGACAACGTGACGCACATCCCGTTGAAGTTCCAAGCCAAGTATACAGGGCAAGACGGATAGTTCCCGAGTGCTGCAAAAGGAAAAAGGAGCACAGCAACCAAGGTTCGGTCGCAATCAGAGCTCGCGTCCGTTCATCGGGAATGAGTAGGAAGCAAAGGGGCAGCGCAAAGGCAAGTAGCCCGGAGGGTCGGTGCCCATTTACCCAAGAGAGAGGGAGAGAGGCCAGAACTCGGCGCATGTATCGCGTCGATTACGACAGAAGGCACGGCACATTCGGCTCACGTGCTCGCCTAGCCGCGTGTCCACACGGAGCGAAACGAAACGCGAAATCCCCGAAGAGCCTCCGCACGAAACCGAGTCGCGTAGGCCGCTCCGTTTGTTCTAATCAGCGCCGACCGCGAACGAGAGCGGGGCTAACTCAATCGACTAACGAACCCCGACGGTCCGCCGATCCCCGCGCGCTGACCAGTCCCTACTCCCCTGGATGGATTTCCGGATGCAATGGACTCGGCAAACAGTGCACTCGGCTCGGGGATCTCATCTCTCCGGACCGCGGAGGTGGGAGGCGATGTTTACTCTTATTCGTACACGCGATGCTTATGCAGTAATCCCGCACACTCCTGCTGAATGGTCAGTTAACGGAATTCGACCGATAAACAGCACTCGCTTCTGGCTGTAATAAGCCGCAGACTTGGCCGACTGCCGATTGCCCTGCGCGAATTAGCCTCGGCCGGCGTCAATGCTATGAGATTCATGATTCCGTATTGATTCGATGGTAGCTGGAATTTAACTATCAATTAATCTACCTTAAAGTAGTAGGGCTGTTCTGTGAATTACTAGTTAGGATTAACTGAAAATTAATGTACAGGGAAACTTTAATACAAAAGTGTGAATTCAAATTTTCTTTTATCTATATTCAGAGAAATGTTCGAGGAAACATTACTATGTGATCCGGGAAAAATGCTAAAAACAACTTCAATATTTTTAAAGTAAAATTTTGCAGTAAATATATTATGAAAATTTCCTATATCTTTTAATAAATGTTACTATACAGTGTACTAATTTTTTTCAGAATGTCAGTCTGTCACGACTTTCACAGGATGTATAGTAATTTTTACTA
The DNA here is from genome assembly GCA_018906775.1 of Sycophila sp. Sp_5. NCBI lineage: Eukaryota > Metazoa > Arthropoda > Insecta > Hymenoptera > Eurytomidae > Sycophila > Sycophila sp. Sp_5. The sequence continues at coordinate 200,925 of JACCID010000084.1, forward strand.
TATATTTCTCTCATTGTACGCGAGAAAAAGTCAGAAAAATGTTCTTTCTCATATAAGTTTAATGTTGAATCTTAAAGAAAATGCGTTTTTCATAGAATACTACAAATATGGCTGTTTAGATATTACAATCAATATTAATAATTATTAATTATAATTGATTATAATCAAACTCTACCAGGTGACTTTAAAAGATAAATGCAATTTTGAGATTATAAAGAGCGATATTTGGAACCTTTATCTTGCGTAATTATTTATATCGAAAACCAATGTGGTTAAAATAATACTGGACACATTGTAGCAAATATGAAAATACTGAGTCCTGTGCATGAAGTGTCTGTGTTACTGACTTAATGAAATCTATAATTCATAAAATAAATTTAATTAAAAATCATTTAATTTGGAACGAACAATAAAAAAACTACACCTTTTCTAGTAAACATAGCTCAACAATTACGCAAACACAATTAAATTGATAACGCACTATAAATTATCATATGACAAATGAAGAGTATTTATACCTATATATTCACACAACAGCTAATTAATTAACACCAACTGCATGTATATCACAGTCGTACACACATACAGAAGAACTACATCGTAGAGTTAAAATGCAAAAACCCTACGGCCGAGCTATGCAGCAGCAGCGCACTTCACTATTTCATCCAGTCAGATATTTATGCGTTACGCAGAACATCGACAAGTACGCCACCCCAGGGAAGAGAGGGGACAACACGAAAGGCCGGAGACAACGCGGCTGCTCGCAGGGAGCCCGAACTCGCGACTTCCGAAAAACCTCCCAACTCGGTCGCGGCCCCGGCCGTAAATAATATCGTCGTCGTGGCAGCGCATCCGCGGCGCGACTGTGAGCCCGGGCCCCACGCGTCGCAGTCGGGCCGCTCGCGCATAAATCCCAATTTCCAAAGGGACAGGTGAGCGAGCGCTGACGCGAGTGCACGCGCGTATGCTCCGATCGTCTCTCCCACCTCCTCCTCCTCCTTCTCTCTCTTTCCGATCACTTTCTCCTTAGGCATCGAACCCCGATCCATCCCTCTCTTTCTCCTCGCCGCGTCCTTTTGCTCATTACACGGCGGGCGTCTTCGTTCTTTTGTCCACGGCGTACGTGAGCCAGCGGTATAAATAAGCGATCGGCCATTCATAAGGAATAATGTGATTTAAGGCCCATCGGCGTGCATGCGAGTTTTACGGCTTGTAGTTAAGGGAATTGATCGATGGTATTTCGGCGCTTTTACCTCTCTTATTTATTGCGCCCACCGGTTTATATTGTTTAATATAGATCGCCGGAGTACGATTCTGCGGCTTCCTCAATTTGGATATGAAACAGGTGATCTTAAAGAACAGAACCTTTTATCAGAAATGCTATTTACAAGTTTCGGTTAGCAATGACAGTTAAAATTGTTTTATATTAGGGGGGAATGTTGTTTGTACGCAGATTCACGTATTCGCCGCAACGACAAATATCTTCGATTAAAAAATTGATTAAATTTTTTGGAAAAAAAATGAGTTTCTATTATTATGGTGTACGCACTTTCCGGGGTTTGAAAACAAATACGCACGAGTGCGTCACAGTTTTTAAGCTACTCTTTCAAACTTAATCTAAGCCATCAACCTCTTTCAAAAGAAAACCGTGATATCGCTTCATAATGATCATTTTGAACGTTCAGGCACACAATACTCCGGAGTACGATGCAAGAGAGATTCAACAAAACTTGTATTGTCATTAAGTTTGCATAAGAATTAAAAAAGCAACAAAACACAAATCGTAACGAGCAGATAAAAACTCAACGAATCATCCAGCCAAGCGACTCTCTAAAGTGACGATCTGATTACCTTCAAACGAGCGGACCGCAAACCCTCCCTGCATTAGCCACGACAAAGCGTCTCGGCGATGTGCGAGTAGAAGCGCCGCCGACTCGCGCGTCCATTGTCCCCTATATATTTAGGATCCGCGAAAAGGATCGGCTGACCCTCTCTCACGTAAAAAAAAAAAAAGTAGCCGCCGGCGGATGTACGCGCGCGGCTCCCTTATAAAAGCGCTCTTGTGCGAAACCGAGCCGCGCCGCCTCTCGTGCGTGTCTCTGGTATACCTCTCCGACCTTTCCTTTTTTTGTGTCTCCATATAACTCGGGACCGTTGCGCGAGCGCACGAGTCCGCGCGCGCGACACCAGCAGCGACGCAACATTCAGTAATTCAACACCAGCGCCCTTTGACGCTCGACCGCGCGGCCTCCTCTATATTTGTACTTTTGCCGCGCTCACGAGACTACCTGTCGCACACTTCAAAAGCCTACGTTTTCTGCGTCCGTCGCCGATCACGAATAGCAGTCTCTGAGAGTTCCAATGTAGGATTTTAAGCGTTAAAGTACTTTAAATATCGTTTAATGGGTAACTTATTTATTTGATGGGCAAAAATATACCTTCCGTGAGGAATATTCTGTATGCGGCACTAAAATCGGAGAACGGTCAAAATGATCAGCGTCGGAGCCACCAAATTACTCTACCGCATATCTATAGACTGCTATAGAGTTGTTTCGCCTTATACGCGGAAAATTTGAACAGTGATAAGCAGACACTGGCCAGTTCGGATAGTCCTAATTTAATCCTAGTTCGAATAGTAATCTAATTTAAAAAATAAACGCTATCTAATAAATTTTCACGGAACACTCACAGAGAATAGTAATAGGAACCACTCTACCCACTCTAATTACAAACGAATTACTTATCGAACTAAAGATGTAGATGTATACAAGCAATTTTTTATTCCCTGTAAATCTAAAAATATGTCAAAATTCGTGCTCATATTGAATCAATGGACGGCTTTTTGCATAAAACATGTTTCCATATATTCATTTATGTAAACTTCACATTTTCAGGTTTAGAAAATTATAAAAAAGCAAATAATTCGATATAAAGTTGAATCAACCCCGTACGATCGCTTGACCTATCCGATGAGCATCTCCATGGCCGGTATATATCCGAGTGGACCGCAGGGGCGCGCATAATGCAATCAGCCCGATGCTCATCACGCGCGGCGCACGCCGTGCATTTTACCTCATTTTTTCTCCGCGAGAGCGCCAGATGCCGGCTGCGTAGGCGCGACGTGCGTTTGATCGGGCGCCGCCGACGCCGTCGTTGCCGGCGCACGTACGCGGTCCGCCAGTGAAACGCGTGGCCGCTCGTTACGCGCGTTTACACCCGCTACGTGTGCCGCACTCGTTTTCTCGAATTTGGCAACGGGACGAGCTCAATGCCCAATGCGACGTGAAAGCCAAATGCGCGGGCGCGAGCTCTTTAGGAGGTGATTTTGATGCCGCGCATATTCGCGTCTCGGACGATGGCAGTCTGATGCCAGGCGTCGGGAATTCTTAAGCGCACACGGCTTTTGGACAATGGTGCGATTAAAATGGCGAGAATCGCGTGAGACGTTGAATCGCACATTATTATGATTGTAGGTTTAGTTTATTCACGAGAAGGACGAATATTGCAAGCACTGTTGATTGGTTACATTTTATTTTTGTAATTTATCAAGGTTTGTCAAATTTGAAAAAAAAAAAAAAAAAAATTAAATAAAAGTGATTCGATTCTAATTACTTTAATTATTCGTACCTAATCTAATCTTTAATCTAACCTTTAACTCAAGATTCTATAAACTTATTTTTTCAAAAAGCGAATACTTTTTCTTTTCTGCGGTCTAAGCCCAACAATAGATTCAAAATATTATCTAGTTAATTTAAATATACATTTACGATTGTTAATACAAAGAAATAAAAAACTCTTTTTTGTTTTTTAAATAAATTAAATTTTTCGTATAAGCGATCAGGTATTAACCCTTGTATCCCAAAAGATTTATATTCCCGAAACAATGCAGTTGCATCAATCCCTATAATTTGAACTGATAAGATTCCCTTCGTTCGATGAAAATTTGAAACTCATCCAAAATATTACGTCAGCAGCTCGTCTCCTCGATTTGCTCCGCCCACGTTACACTCCTGGGAGCTTCACGCGCATAACGCGCATGGGACGCGCGAGAAAAATGATCGGGAATCCCGGCGTCCTCACTTGAGCATCGCGTGCACCGGCCGGTACGCTTCTCTCGTCCTGGAAAAGCGGACGTGCCGTACTTGACATTAAGTCGAGTAAAAAGAGTAATCTCTTAGTCGGCACGCCATGGGACTCCGGCTCGCCGCGTATATATCCGATTGATGCGCCGCTCGCTTCCTCCCCTTACTGCGCCTATACCGCGGAGACTTTCTTCTTTGTGCACCGGCACTGCGGGAGACTCAATCCTCATCCATTTCCGATATTAATGCCAATCGGAGCTCGCAAGGAGACTGGCGAATTTTTCATCGTTTTATTTTGCGCTTCAATCGCAGTATATATACGCTTTTGCTCGTCCGGACTTTGAGTGAAATTTTATGCGTCCACAGTGCTTTTTAGCTGACAGATTTTACTTTAACGTTATTCATTGATTCATGCCTTGAAAAACGAGTGGTGGTAATGGATTTGAAAATTTTATTCGCTAGCAGAACGACGATTTGCGGGGTATTCATTTAAGAGTCTCAATAAAAAGTTTATGCTTAAATGAATTTGAAAATTGTGCAAAATTCTGAATAATATCAACGTACTTATTTTTCCGAGCTCTAAAACTGCTATTAAATTAAGCAAAATTGCAATTTTAATTTGCTGGAATCGAAAGCTAATCGAAATGATTTTAAAATGGCACGTGATTCGAATTTTTTAATTAAACGATTTGCATAATTTGTTGAACACGTATTAGATTATCAGAAAATGAAAAATGTTCACGTGAGTAATGATTTTCTATAAAAAATAAAAGTACAATATTAATAAATCCTATGATAAATTACTATAAACAATAGCAATAAAAAAATGTGAAGGAAAGTTAATCTGAAAAATTCAATGTTTTTGTCTATATTAATTTAATGATTTTCTTTATTAAATAACTTTTCACATTAAAAATAGATTCTTCATTCATTTTAACGAACGAACAACCACCACACGTAAAAATAATTCTCTAAAAATATTAATTATTTTTCGAAATTAGGTTGAACGCGTCAAATTAGCCTAATTTTCTTAGCCCGTAGAATCCAAATAGGAAAAGGGGGAGGATAAAACCGTACATCCCTCAGTGATATATGTAATTTAGCAAAAGATAAGATAATTCCCACCCAATATCTTGCCTCAAATCAGCTCGCGAGTCTACCATTTCCAAGTAGAAATTAAGACGCCCCACTAAATCTCAGAATGCCCCGGTCGTTCCCTCGATCTCTTCCTCACTCCATCCCTTCTCGCGCGTCCGCTTATCCGGCCATCTCCTCGTGTCCCTCGTGCCTCGCGAGCGTGTCAAAAGTACGCGTTCGCGGCATCAGAAAAGGTCGTGTTTGTAGGGATCGCCCGCAGGTGGTAGCAGCGCGAGTTCGACTCGTAAAAAATCGCGGAACAATGAGCCCCTTTATTGTTTTCGCCGCGGCTCCGATGCGAATCTTCACCACTTTTTACGGGCGCTTACCAACGCGAGGAAGGAACGAGGCACTCTTTGGAAATGCTTTATGCGGCACGGCCCCGGCTTAATAAGCCGCAAACGTTGGGAAACGGCTTTTCGAGAGCTCTCCCGGACCCACGAAGCGATGCGCGCTGATTTCGACTTGACCGGGTTAGTGACACACTTTTTCGAGGATCCGCTGTCATGAGATCACTTAAAGGCTCCCTAATTACCTCAACATTCGTGAAATTGGTATATCTGGCGCATCCCAGAGATGGAGATGTCAGAGGACGCTGAACAGAATTAAACAAAGAACCACGGCGCATCATGCGAAACACTTACGTAAACGCAGCCTGTTATTTTCTGATCATAACACTTATTATGTTATCTCATTGTTATTTTCTAATCGTAAATTAAGCTATCTCAATTGATCTTTGAAAGGTACGTCTTAATCATCTTGAAAACTTTTCTACACTTGCTTTTTATAAAATTTTTACCGTTATCTTTAAATCACTTAAGCATAACTAATAATTATCTGTAAATGATCATACTTTTCTTGCAGTCATATTGAATTCTGCATCATCGTTCTGCTAACTTTTTAATAATTTTAGAAATACTAATTAAAGAAAAGAATTTATAAGAATAAAGAGAGCAGTTGAATTTTAAGGGCACGTTCAAAAAGAAAATAGTAACCGAGGCTAAAAAAATTGTTCAATTAATTTTTTAATAATGTTAGAAACACTGTACAACATAGCAACTTTTTTCATAATGCCAATCGTCTACGACCACTCTCTCCCATCCAGTATACTAATTTTTACTATATCTTTTTTCTCAGTGTATATTATTGAGCAACACGGTCTACGATAAAATCGACAATAAGCGAAAATTTGAGAAAGGATGACAAGATAAAAGATACGAGAGCTATGATTCACCTAAGCAACTCAACTGCTATCCAAAATCTATTCTTACAATCTTAATCGTCGCGTGGACAAGGCGCGCATCTAATTAAGATATAGGCCTGCAGAAAAAAGCGAGGCATCTCTTGCGTGGGTGTTGCATCGGGAGTTCCGTCCCTCTCGCTCGCAATTTAGCCACCACCCACGCGCAACGCGCGTCACGTCCAATCGGCGAAGCCCATTAACGGCCGCTCTACACGCATGACGAATATAATCGTCCACGCTTCTCCCGGCGCGCGTGACCGATAAATCATGCTCCTTCGTGCGCGAGCTCGCGCTCATTCAAGCATCGGGGTCCCATGCGAACGCTGCAATTATGCAAAATCGCCTCGATGGAGGAGACGAGACTAACGAGCGATTCTTCTAGCGAGGTGCGCTAAAGACTGCGGCGTCGATCAACGGCGATATCTTTATTTCGCGAGGGGTGTGCACTGGCGCCATGTGCCGTATTCATTGACGGTTGCACGATGTTTATGAGGCCTCGATGAGATTCAATAGACTGTGTGTTTATTACGAGAAAATATTTTTTAAAGTGATCGTTTTTTTTTTTTCAGTAAACTTCGAAATTTATGGTGTAAACAAATTTCAGACTGACTAGGAGAGTACCATAGTAACATGATAATAAATGCTTCTTTTTTTACGTGCAAAACTGAAAGAAATAAAAAATTTTCATTTTATCATTTACCTCGAAGACAAATATAATTAGTTTGCTTCAATTTTTAAAATTTATTGTAATAAAATATTTGAATTTATTCTGAAGTTATTAATGGTTAATTAAGTTAATCGGGAAATGCATCGAGTAAAATGAATTCTCAGTCTTCATCTTTAATTACCAGTAATTTTTTAATAATTAAATTGAACGAATTTAATTTTATATTTTCTATAGAACAAAATTGTGAAACAACTGAATATAACATTTTAGTTTTTTTAATTTTTATACAAAAGAAAATATAAATAGCCTACATCTTCAATAAAATCAGTCATCCATGGTTCTCGTACTATCTTAGTTGGTACATTGACAATTCTGATGAAGATTGACAGAGAATATTTTTTTGTTTTACTTAACGGGATTTCTACTTGAATTACAAGATTTGAATTTTCGTAAAGACGCCAGTAGTGTTTTGGGAAGGAAGAAGGTAACTATAAAAAAATGAAAATCATTCTATGATTACTGTCACATATAGCTCTCGGTGAGGAACGAAAAGTGGCGAGGAAGCCGCGGCAGCGTCTTCCACGTACATAATCATCAATTAAACAGCATTGGCCGTGCGGTTAGAGGAAGGAGCCTGCAATTTCAATTTTTTAGATACAAAGTTGACGATTGTGCAAGAGAAATTATGCTTCGCGGGGCCATACAATTTCGTCGGTAATTGCAGCAAAAACTGCGGAATTGTGAACTAACGAAAATGACGTTGTACACAATCTTGCGGTATGAGATATTTGCAACATCCCACCTCAACTGACCTTTCTTTAGTTTACCGAAAATATCATTAATTTCATCCTTTACGCGTGATGCTTCCGTAAATCCTCACAAGAAAAATGCAAGTCATCAAATCGAAGAAATTTTAGTTTACAATGAAAAAAACAAAAAACGATTCTATACTTAATACCTATACCACCGACCTGCATAACAATTACTCGTTACCTAAAATGGGGATAAATATTACTAATATTTCTTCAATGCATATTCGATCACAAATTTATATAGAAATAATAATATGAATAGCAGCGTATACACAGCAATTAGCGTAACACCCAATAAAACGATAAATATATATTGATACTTGATGAGATTAATTTATTTTATATATAAAGAGTTCTTAAATAGAAGCGCAATACCTTAACTGAGGCAACAGCGAATTTAAACAAATTTACGATATACGAGATTATGCATTACAAGGAGCTGACTGGCATTTAACAATAATAAAAAAAAAGTAATTGATCGAAAGGGTACATAAGCGCCAGAACGTCCGAAGATCTCATATCGAGCAAACCGCGAACAAGCGCTTGGTCAATTTATTGGCCGCGTGATCTAACTCGGGTGCGGTCGATTCGCGCGGAGGCCGGCGGCGGCATTGCTCGCACATCCGAGTCTTGCGTAAGCCTCGCTGTCAGATGCAAATATGAGAGGCGGCGGCTGGACGACCCTCGGCGACCCCGCGCGCCCGGTGGTCCAATTTGCGGCTGCTTTGACCAATTACTCGCCTATTAGCCATTACCGATGCAGTCGCCGTCGTCTCGCGCGGCAGCACTCCTACGCGATGATGCGCCTCTCCTCCCTCTCTGTCGTCGACTTGCTCTATCCCCCATCTCGGTCGCTCGCGTCTTCGTCGTAGAGCTTGTCTCACGGCCTCCCCGGAGAATGGGCCGCCTGCGTCTTCGGATAATATGCCGGGACTTTGCTGCACGCGCGTCTGTGTATCGATTTAATGGAACGTTTAATGCATCCGAGCTGCGAGGCGGCTGATGTGGAGCAAAACGCACAGAAGCGTGAAGTATGATAAACAGTTAAATAATAAATGTAAGACTGTAATATTAATTTTAATTGTTTACTGTGTAATTAATCGCGTATCATTTTTATACTGGTTATTCGGCTGTTCGACAGAGAACAATTTTTTATTTGAGTTTACTATTACTTCTACTAATCGACAGAGAAATTCGTTTTGTATTCTCGGATAAATAGTTAGAACATTTTGGTACAAAAAGGATTTTTAATGTTTAAAATGTACGTACCATTGGTACTATAATATTATTTATAGTATTTAGTACAGCAAAATTTGAAATTCATATAGTACCGAGGAAACTCGCAAATGGTCAGGCGCGAACATAGTCGATATATTGTATTATAAAACACGAATGAGATAACAGCTGATAATTTATTAATTTTTCTGAAGTTATTGAGAATTATGCATGTATAAATTATGTATTAGTAAAGTGAATTTCATAACTAAAAATTTAAGCTGTAACGCGAATGAAAGATATTCCTGTGCTACGAATAAAGAAAAAAGAATATCAAAATTCAAATTTTTTTTTTTAAATAATAAATATTGAAATTTCATTCTCTACTAAAAGATTTATAGTTGACTCGCAATCATAAAAGCTACTGTTATTTAACTTAACAAATATAATTTTCACAAAATTTAAAAAAAGTCAAGGTTGTATGCTGACAAGAAGACATCACAGTAATTTTTTATCAAATAACTTATTAATACGTTTGTAAATATTAGTATTAAATACTTCACTAAATATTGTAAGCAGTATTTTCAAATAAAAGAAGCATTAATTATGTGAATCAAACTACTACCAAATAATAAGCACGATACCAACGTTTTTTCATTACCCCTCGAATATTTACTTAAAATCCTACATTTAACGAAATGAAAAAAGTAAGCAGGTACTTCGCTTATAGTCACTTCCCTCCTAGTCTGTGAGGCTCACAGAGCAGCAGAATCGAAAAAACTGGAAATTCCCACACGCCTCCAATTGAAATTCTAAATCCCAATTCCCTCAAACCATCTCGGTATGAAGTCTTCAACGAAAGCTCCACTCCAATCTCCGTCATCACCGAGGGAGGCAACTCCTCCGAGAGGAACCGATCGCTCGCTCGCGCGCGCGAATTCCCCCGGTAATCATCGCTCACTTATCGCCATTTCCCCGTACACGGCACCTCGCAGCGGCGTTCGACACGAATGGAGTTCTCACGTCGGGCCAGCACCTACTCGCGCCTTAAACCAACAAGCGCGAGGCCACACACGCCCGTGAGGGGCCTCCGGGCGAGGATCGCGTCGGCCCAATTAACGGGCGGCTCGCCTCTCGCGACGGATCCGGACGCTCCTCGAATTAGACTAGTCGACGATAACGAGCGGTAGCTCATAAATTACCCGGGGAGCGCGGGGTGACTGCACACGACGAAATAAGCAATTTGCTGCTTAAAGAGGCGAGAGAGGGCCGCGCGGAGAAAGGAGAGGCAGGAATTCCCGGAATTTCGGGCAATTTTAACGGCGCAGGCGCCGGGGCCCTCCTTTCGTTCTGCTCCGGAGCTCGTTTTTCTTGCGTGCGCGACGCCGCACGTAACGCCCGTGTGCAACGTCGACGCACGAGCTCCGATTGCATGCTCGGGGATTTTAAATCACTTACACTTTGGGAAATTGCACGTTGATGTAAGCCTATCATCTTATAAGGAGAATTATTGCGGCGAGTAACTTCGCCGACGCGTCCGATCACTCTCGGGTTTTCGAACTACTTACGTTCAAAAAAAAAAATTGCTTTTTCGAAAATCGTTGGATTGAAATTTTTTAAAATTGCGATCGAACACGTGAGCTCCCATTCAACTTGGAAATCGTAAGTATGCTGCACAAAAGAGAATGCTTAAAAAGAATTTGATTTTTTTTTACTTGAAAAAAGAAATGCGTAAATCAGTAACTAAACGCTAGTTTTTTAAATCATTCTATAGATAAAAGATAATTTATTCAAATAAAATAAGTAAAATTAAAAGATTTCCTGCATGCAGAAAAATTACATTGAAAATTATTAAAACAATGAGAATAAAAGATTAGAAAAATTTCGTAATTACACAGTCTAAACTCTCAGAAAAACAAATTACCATATTTTACAGCAAAATTTTCTGCGAATGTGACAACATTTACTGTAAAGTATGATAATTTTTATCTGAGAGTTTAGTCTGCGACTGCGTTTCCATATGACAGTAATTTATATAAAAAAATGTCTTAAAAAACACAAAACTTCAGTAATCTTCTGCTTAAAAAGTGATGGAAGAATATTCTAAAATATTTCAAAATGCGATTTAATTGACTCACGGGCATATCCAGTTAAAAAGCACTAAACTAAAAAACCTAATTTGAAAATACAAATAAAAAAGTAAGTAAATGTTAAATACACGATTAAATTTCAAAATAATCAAAATTCTTATAAATCAACATAATAACAATCTGGTATATAGAATTATCAGCATTTCTTTTATCGAAATTCTCCAAATATCGTGTAATCGTCCATTCATTCATGCGAGTAAGACAGTCTAGGTGAGCCGTCGGAGGCTGACGCCGCGGTGGTGCCGAGGCCGAGTCGCGCCATCGGGTCCGGTGTATTACACGTAGTCCGAGCGCGCGCGAGAGTAAGAGTCAGGAGGCTAACAAGGTGGGCCCGCCTCGCATAATCATGGGTTTCGCGCGCTACCCAGTACTTATTGCCTTTTATTTATTTTTAATCCGTCCCTCTCCCTTGGACTCTCGTGGCGGCCGTTCGCTTTCCTACTCCGGCCGATCTCCCGTCTTTGTCCCTCGAGGACCAAACAAACGGAGGCTGCTGCATCCGGAGCCCCGGGCGAAAGATGCGAAGCTCTCGCATAATATCTTCGTGACGTGTGGGAATTCTGAATGAAGGTGTATGGGCCAGGCGCTCTGACGCACACTTTCGGGGCCCTGCGACGGATGGTCATTTTATGACGCGCCAGTGAGATGTTTCTCTGCTTGATTTTAATACCGAGGGCAGGTTATTAAAAAATTATTCATGCGATGAGGGCAAGCCGATTATTTTTGCGGTCGCTCTTATTTTTTTCTCTTTTAAACGATCTTATTTTGAGAGACCTGGATTGTAAGGTCGCCTACGTTACCGGTTGTAAGATAAGAGAAAAACGATATTTTTTTTCTTGTAATGAAGATTCAAAAATTTTGCAACCGTTTTAAATTTTCGTGTTTTAAAAAATAAGAATCACTTGTAATTTAATAAAAGAAGAGACGAGAAACAAGGTTTCCTTCTTTTTTAAAGTAATCCGACACCTTAAAATTTTTCTCTTACGGATAACTGAAAAATGGTATTTTATTTGTTGAGAGGTATATAGAAATAATTTTAATCGTAATTTATTGAATACGTTCTAAAATGAAACTTATTTTGAAATTTTAGAATTTCTGTATAAAAAAATACGTATTCAAAATTTGAGTTTTTTCTTAAATATTAGCATTACCGAGATATAAAATTTCCAAAACTGCAAAAAAGAAAATTTAAGTTTTCTTTAACTTTTTGAGTTATTTAAATGATGTTAATTCTTCAAATTTTTCAGATCAAAATTACATAAAACTCTAACTATTTTAAACCAATCCCACTAAAATCTAATAAAAAAAAACAATTTAAAGCATTAATTTAAGGCAAAAAATCAATAAAAAAAATTATTTGTTTATAATCTCATCAAAACATTTCTAGATTTATATTAAGTAAACTTAGACGTAAACATTTCACAACATTACTTTCACTTTTATCGTAAACCAAAGGAATTGGTAAAGAACGACTATTTCTCATCTACTCGGCTGCGCCAAAAAAATTCTTTAGACCGATGAGCAGCCATTAAGAAAAAAGAAAAAAAAAAGCATCTTTGTAAGGAAGAATTTAAACGCTCGGCTTTCGTTAAACGTTCGCATGCGGTGGGTCTGCAAGGCCTCTGCGATTCATTAGTTTTATTGGCAAACGAGGAAACGATTAATGTCTGACCGTGAGTGAACGAGCGCGCGCGCGAGAAGATACTCGTGTCAACCAGCGCCGGCTCGGATATTCGCCAGGCGGCTCTTTTCGTGACGAGTCGACGAGTAACGGAGCGATTCGAGTAATTGAAAAGTGCACACGCTTAATCCTATGAAGGAAATACGAGCTCGAAATTGTTATCTCGACTATTGATTTAACCGTTGTTTTCATACGCCATCAGTTCGATTTTAAATGACGATCGTTCATTATTTAATTATTATGCACATTATTTATTTCTTCATTTTATGAATAATTTAAAACATTTAATTAAAGCATTATTGCGTTAATAAAGGGAATTCTCATATAAATTTTTTAAACCTAGCAACTCAAACGTTTAAATATTCGCAAAAATCGAGTAATTATACAATTAAATTCTTAATTCAAAATATTAAAAAAAATGTTCCGCTTATTATGTGATTAAGCTCTAGTTTATGAGTTATCGTACAGGTGTAGACGCGAGCATTAAACATTTATACGACTTTCGTTTCCGAAACACGTAAGTTCTGCGCGTTTCGTGGAGATCGTAAAATTGTTAAACATTCTGGGTGATTATGCTTTATAATACTTGTTACGTCTTTATACGCAGATCTGAAGTAGAAAGCAGGTGTTTCTTAATTGCTGTCAAGAATTATTTTAGCAGTGTGTATAAGGGAGCCTATTTAATTTACATAAAACAGTAACGAGTGGATCATTTATGCACAAAAAAATACATCTTTTATAAAATAATCGTTCAAATGTATATAATAATTAATAATAATTAACTTTAAGTACTGCTTTTAATTGCTGACAGTAAGGGATTCATGTTTTAAAAATAACTAGCAAAAACCAACCCGATTAGTAAGAGTCCTATATATTCCATTTATTTATTTACTTTTCTTTAATGACGTCGCGATTCTGATGAATGTTTATCCACAATAAATCAAATTGTATTTTATTATACTTCACAAGTTTCTAAATTTATATTTGGTTATCAAAGGCAGAAACGTACAAAAAAAATTTTTTAAATAATATAAAACCAAAAATGGAGAGCTGAGTGCTCACAAAATCTTGGAAGAATTGAACCGCTGCGTACACTGAGAAAAAAGATTCCTTACTGTTAAGAATAATTCTTAACTGTTAAGAAATGGGACTTTAATTTTTTGTAATTGCATATTTCTTAATAATTAAGAAATAAGCATTTGAAGTAGGTTAAAGCGAAGTCATGAACGATACGTAAAACAAATGAAATAAACAAATGAAATCTAGTTTCCTAATAGTTAAGAAATATGCATTAAGATTTAATACTATGTATTAACTATTACTGAATTGATTACTTTACAATAAGGAATCTTTTTTCTCAGTGTACAACAATAAAGAGGAATGAATATAAGGACTTGTAGAAATAGAACAGACAATGATGGCGATTTATTTAACCAGTAAATAAATGATAATTGAAAAAAAGCCTAAGATTGTTTTAAAATAGAGGGAGATAGAGGAGCTCCACCAACGCTCCTACTACGTGAGGCGCTTCCTCTCAACGTTGTTAGCGGCGCGCGGAGACATCTTTCTCCAAACAAGGGAATGGAGTTTCCACGGCCTCGCCTCCCCGAATTAGGGACTGAATTAAAAAATTTTATCGATGCCCCTTTATTCGCAAAAGGCGATTTTTGAAGGGAACACACTTTGGGTATGACATAAAAATAGAACTATCAATGTGAATGAATACATCACTCTTTTAATAAACATGCATATGTATACGTTACAAAGGTAGAACTTGTAACCAAAAAAAGCGAGGGTCGTTTAAACAAAATTTTCAGTTAAATATATATAAGATATTTATAAATATCGTGAAGGCTTACCATTAAAATATTGGTCTAAGTGTTTTGAACGCCATGTTCAATAGTTTAAAAAATATTGTATGTCCACCAGATTTCTAAAATGATATCTATAAATTTTGGTTCATCTTTCTATTCCCATTGATCTATTAATATTATTATCTGCTCTTCTTTTTCAATCATCTGGCTGCATTTATACATTACTATTATGTGCTAGATTGAATACTAGACCTAACATTCTAATAAAAAAATAATGAAAAAGGAAATTATTAGAAAATATGAAGGAAGGAAAAAAATTTATGACCAAAAAGTGAATATAAACTCGTACGCATAAATAATTATACGAATATGTACAATAATAAAATAATCTTAACACATCTAACACACACTCGATTCGACCACGTGGGGGGACGGACCTGTTCCACCTGATATCACTGCACTCCAGATCGCGAACTTTTGAGCTCATCGATCGAATAATCATTGCACTCCCGATCGCGATACTTCACCCTCGATTCGACCACGTGGGGGGACGGACCTGTTCCACCTGATATCACTGCACTCCCGATCACGAAGTCTTGAGATAGACGACCGAATAAATAACGCACTCCCGATGGCTGAGTCTTGAGGCACTCGATTCGACCACGTGGGGGGACGGACCTGTTCCACCTGATATCACTGCACTCCCGATCACGAAGTCTTGAGATAGACGATCGAATAATCATTGCACTCCCGATCGCGATATTCACATTCGATTCGACCACGTGGGGGGACGGACCTGTTCCACCTGATATCACTGCACTCCCGATCACGAAGTCTTGAGATAGACGACCGAATAAATAACGCACTCCCGATGGCTGAGTCTTGAGGCACTCGACCGAAGAAATATCGCACTCCCGGTCGCGAAATTTTGCGGCACTCGATCGTATATATTTTCACTCCCGATCGCGAAATCTTGAGGCACTCGACCGAACAAATATCGCACTTCCGATCGCGAAATTTTGCGGCACTCGAGCGAATAAATATGAAACTCCCGATCGCGAAATCTTGGGACACTCGGACTTCCTATGATGCATGAGAATATCTAGTCTTCTGTCTTCCTCTGTTGTTAGTTTTCTTGAAAATACACAATGACACTTTTGCCGATTCGTCCGGCACAAAATAATCACACGACCTTATGTTTTGAGACATGCTGAAAAAGAAAAAAAAATCCCTAGCAATTCGATCGCAAAAGATTTAAGGAACACACTTTGGGTATGACATAAAAATAGAATAATCAATGTGAGTAAATGCATCACTCTTATAATAAATATACATATGTATAAGTTGCAAGGGTAGAACTTGTAACCAAAAAAAGCGAGGGTCGTTTAAACAAAATTTTCAGTTAAACATATATAAGATATTTATAAATATCGTGAAGGCTTACCATTAGAATATTGGTCTAAGTGTTTTGAACGCCATGTTCAATAGTTTAAAAAATATTGTATGTCCTCCAAATTTCTAAAATGATATCTATAAATTTTGGTTCATCTTTCTATTCGCATTGATCTATTAATATTATTATCTGCTCTTCTTTTTCAATCATCGGGCTGCATTATTCCATTACTATTATTTGCTAGATTGAATACTAGACCTAATATTCTAATAAAAAAATAATGAAAATGGAAATTATTAGAAAATATGAAGGAAGGAAAAAAATTTATGACAAAAAGTGAATATAAACTCGTACGCATAAATAATTATACGAATATGTACAATAATAAAATAATCTTAACACATCTAACACACACTCGATTCGACCACGTGGGGGGACGGACCTGTTCCACCTGATATCACTGCACTCCAGATCGCGAACTTTTGAGCTCATCGATCGAATAATCATTGCACTCCCGATCGCGATACTTCACCCTCGATTCGACCACGTGGGGGGACGGACCTGTTCCACCTGATATCACTGCACTCCCGATCACGAAGTCTTGAGATAGACGACCGAATAAATAACGCACTCCCGATGGCTGAGTCTTGAGGCACTCGATTCGACCACGTGGGGGGACGGACCTGTTCCACCTGATATCACTGCACTCCCGATCACGAAGTCTTGAGATAGACGACCGAATAAATAACGCACTCCCGATGGCTGAGTCTTGAGGCACTCGATTCGACCACGTGGGGGGACGGACCTGTTCCACCTGATATCACTGCACTCCTGATCACGAAGCCTTGAGATAGACGACCGAATAAATAACGCACTCCGATGGCTGAGTCTTGAGGCACTCGACCGAAAAAATATCGCACTCCCGGTCGCGAAATTTTGCGGCACTCGATCGTATATATTTTCACTCCCGATCGCGAAATCTTGAGGCACTCGACCGAACAAATATCGCACTTCCGATCGCGAAATTTGCGACACTCGAGCGAATAATAACACTCCCGATCGCGAAAAATTTAGAATCCTCCTGTGATGCAGCTCTACGTGAAAACATCTTCAGGCCTTCGGTCTTCGTGTGATGCAGATCTTCATAAAAGTCACAATGATACGATCACCAATACAGTAGAAAAAAGGAAGCTTTACAACGAAATTGATAAAATGTGGCGTTGAAAGATAAAGATATTACTAAAGATCTAGCTATAGCGTTAATGAGGAATGAGCACAGGGACCTGAAAAATCAATGAAAAAAATACACGGAGGTTTCATTGTCCGCCGAATTACGCGCGACGGGATTGGTTGATCTCTAGATGCGACTTTGTTCCTCAATAGTTTATTGTAACACCATTTAGAAAGTTAGTACATATATCCGCGCACGCTTCGAATGCTTGCTTCTCCACACAAGAGAAAGAAGTTTCCACGGTCTTGCCTCCCCGAATTAAGGAATAAATTGGGAATCATTCGATAATGCTCCTTTTCATAAATATATGCGAGTTAGAAAGGGTCTACTGAAAACCTAAAAAAACCTAAGAGACTGAATATTATAATCTACCACGTTTAACACACACACGATTCAACCACGTGGAGGGACGAACCGGTTCCACCTGGTAGCCCTACACCCGGAACGCGAAATCTTGAAATAAACGACCGCATAAATAACGCACTCCCGATGGCTGAGTCTTGAGACACTCGATTCGACCACGTGGGGGGACGGACCTGTTCCACCTGATATCACTGCACTCCCGATCGCGAACTTTTGAGCTCATCGATCGAATAATCATTGCACTCCCGATCGCGATACTTCACCCTCGATTCGACCACGTGGGGGGACGGACCTGTTCCACCTGATATCACTGCACTCCCGATCACGAAGTCTTGAGATAGACGACCGAATAATAACGCACTCCCGATGGCTGAGTCTTGAGGCACTCGATTCGACCACGTGGGGGGACGGACCTGTTCCACCTGATATCACTGCACTCCCGATCACGAAGCCTTGAAACGACGATCGAATAATCATTGCACTCCCGATCGCGATATTCACATTCGATTCGACCACGTGGGGGGACGGACCTGTTCCACCTGATATCACTGCACTCCCGATCACGAAGTCTTGAGATAGACGACCGAATAAATAACGCACTCCCGATGGCTGAGTCTTGAGGCACTCGACCGAAAAAATATCGCACTCCCGGTCGCGAAATTTTGCGGCACTCGATCGTATATATTTTCACTCCCGATCGCGAAATCTTGAGGCACTCGACCGAACAAATATCGCACTTCCGATCGCGAAATTTTGCGGCACTCGAGCGAATAAATATGAAACTCCCGATCGCGAAATCTTGGGACACTCGGACTTCCTATGATGATGAAATATCTAGTCAGGCCTTCTGTCTTTCGTCGCGAGAATATCTAGTCTTCTGTCTTCCTCTCGGTTGTTAGTTTTCTTGAAAATACACAATGACACTTTTGCCGATTCGTCCGGCACAAAATAATCACACGACCTTATGTTTTGAGACATGCTGAAAAAGAAAAAAAAATCCCTAGCAATTCGATCGCAAAAGATTTAAGGAACACACTTTGGGTATGACATAAAAATAGAATAATCAATGTGAGTAAATGCATCACTCTTATAATAAATATACATATGTATAAGTTGCAAGGGTAGAACTTGTAACCAAAAAAAGCGAGGGTCGTTTAAACAAAATTTTCAGTTAAACATATATAAGATATTTATAAATATCGTGAAGGCTTACCATTAGAATATTGGTCTAAGTGTTTTGAACGCCATGTTCAATAGTTTAAAAAATATTGTATGTCCTCCAAATTTCTAAAATGATATCTATAAATTTTGGTTCATCTTTCTATTCGCATTGATCTATTAATATTATTATCTGTTCTTCTTTTTCAATCATCGGGCTGCATTTTTCCATTACTATTATTTGCTAGATTGAATACTAGACCTAATATTCTAATAAAAAAATAATGAAAATGGAAATTATTAGAAAATATGAAGGAAGGAAAAAAATTTATGACAAAAAGTGAATATAAACTCGTACGCATAAATAATTATACGAATATGTACAATAATAAAATAATCTTAACACATCTAACACACACTCGATTCGACCACGTGGGGGGACGGACCTGTTCCACCTGATATCACTGCACTCCAGATCGCGAACTTTTGAGCTCACGATCGAATAATCATTGCACTCCCGATCGCGATACTTCACTCGATTCGACCACGTGGGGGGACGGACCTGTTCCACCTGATATCACTGCACTCCCGATCACGAAGTCTTGAGATAGACGACCGAATAAATAACGCACTCCCGATGGCTGAGTCTTGAGGCACTCGATTCGACCACGTGGGGGGACGGACCTGTTCCACCTGATATCACTGCACTCCCGATCACGAAGCCTTGAAACGACGATCGAATAATCATTGCACTCCCATCGCGATATTCACATTCGATTCGACCACGTGGGGGGACGGACCTGTTCCACCTGATATCACTGCACTCCCGATCACGAAGTCTTGAGATAGACGACCGAATAAATAACGCACTCCCGATGGCTGAGTCTTGAGGCACTCGACCGAAGAAATATCGCACTCCCGGTCGCGAAATTTTGCGGCACTCGATCGTATATATTTTCACTCCCGATCGCGAAGTCTTGAGGCACTCGACCGAACAAATATCGCACTTCCGATCGCGAAATTTTGCGGCACTCGAGCGAATAAATATGAAACTCCCGATCGCGAATCTTGGGACACTCGGACTTCCTATGATGCATGAGAATATCTAGTCTTCTGTCTTCCTCTGTTGTTAGTTTCTTGAAAATACACAATGACACTTTTGCCGATTCGTCCGGCACAAAATAATCAAACGACCTTATGTTTGAGACATGCTGAAAAAGAAAAAAAAAATCCCTAGCAATTCGATCGCAAAAGATTTAAGGAACACACTTTGGGTATGACATAAAAATAGAATAATCAATGTGAGTAAATGCATCACTCTTATAATAAATATACATATGTATAAGTTGCAAGGGTAGAACTTGTAACCAAAAAAAGCGAGGGTCGTTTAAACAAAATTTTCAGTTAAACATATATAAGATATTTATAAATATCGTGAAGGCTTACCATTAGAATATTGGTCTAAGTGTTTTGAACGCCATGTTCAATAGTTTAAAAAATATTGTATGTCCTCCAAATTTCTAAAATGATATCTATAAATTTTGGTTCATCTTTCTATTCGCATTGATCTATTAATATTATTATCTGTTCTTCTTTTTCAATCATCGGGCTGCATTTTTCCATTACTATTATTTGCTAGATTGAATACTAGACCTAATATTCTAATAAAAAAATAATGAAATGGAAATTATTAGAAAATATGAAGGAAGGAAAAAATTTATGACAAAAAGTGAATATAAACTCGTACGCATAAATAATTATACGAATATGTACAATAATAAAATAATCTTAACACATCTAACACACACTCGATTCGACCACGTGGGGGGACGGACCTGTTCCACCTGATATCACTGCACTCCCGATCACGAAGTCTTGAGATAGACGACCGAATAAATAACACACTCCCGATGGCTGAGTCTTGAGGCACTCGATTCGACCACGTGGGGGGACGGACCTGTTCCACCTGATATCACTGCACGATCCCGAATAAATAACGCACTCCCGATGGCTGAGTCTTGAGGCACTCGATTCGACCACGTGGGGGGACGGACCTGTTCCACCTGATATCACTGCACTCCCGATCACGAAGTCTTGAGATAGACGACCGAATAAATAACGCACTCCCGATGGCTGAGTCTTGAGGCACTCGATTCGACCACGTGGGGGGACGGACCTGTTCCACCTGATATCACTGCACTCCCGATCACGAAGCCTTGAGATGACGATCGAATAATTATTGCACTCCCGATCGCGATATTCACATTCGATTCGACCACGTGGGGGGACGGACCTGTTCCACCTGATATCACTGCACTCCCGATCACGAAGTCTTGAGATAGACGACCGAATAAATAACGCACTCCCGATGGCTGAGTCTTGAGGCACTCGACCGAAGAAATATCGCACTCCCGGTCGCGAAATTTTGCGGCACTCGATCGTATATATTTTCACTCCCGATCGCGAAGTCTTGAGACACTCGACCGAACAAATATCGCACTTCCGATCGCGAAATTTTGCGGCACTCGAGCGAATAAATATGAAACTCCCGATCGCGAAATCTTGGGACACTCGGACTTCCTATGATGCATGAGAATATCTAGTCTTCTGTCTTCCTCTGTTGTTAGAGCGAATAAATATGAAACTCCCGATCGCGAAATCTTGGGACACTCGGACTTCCTGTGATGCATGAGAATATCTAGTCTTCTGTCTTCCTCGGTTGTTAGTTTTCTTGAAAATACACAATGACACTTTTGCCGATTCGTCCGGCACAAAATAATCACACGACCTTATGTTTTGAGACATGCTGAAAACGAAAGAAAAAATATCCCTGGCAATTCGATCGCAAAAGATTTAAAGATATACGTTAGAGAGTACAGTTATTCCTATTAGGGCATATAATCATAGTCTAATTCCTAACATATGTGTAAGCTTAGACAAATTCATATAAATAGTATAAACAAATAATTATAAAAAATAAAATAATAATATAGAATTTACTACCGTAACTTGATGTCATTCCGAGTACTTTAGTACTTTAATGCTACCGCTATGCTAGCATTATAGCAGTAAGGGCATGAGCTGAAAAGGACCACGAAAATCGCGTACGCGAATTTAAAGTTGGAGTAAAATTAAAAAAAAAAAAAAAAAACGAAAAAAGAAAACAACGATGCCAAATTAATATTCTATTAAAAAAAATTATTATCTACGGTCGAAGGTACGAGGGACAATTTGAATTAATGTCGCAAATGAAACAGTAAACTAACGTATGGGTGCGGCTGCAAATACTTTTCTGCAGTAGTCGCACACTTTGCCGGGTTCTACTTGAATCCAAGCATGTGCTGAAATGGAACACGAAAATCGCGTACGCGAATTTAAAGTTAAAGTTGAAAAAACAAAAAAAAGAAAATAATGATACCGAATTAATATACTATTCAAAATTTTTTATTCTCTACGGCCGAAGGTACGAGGGACAATTTCAATTACTGTCGTAAATGAAACAGTAAACGTTTTATATGTGTGCGACTGCAAATACTTTTCTGCAGTACTCGCACACTTTGCCGGGCTTTATTTGAACCCAAGCATGAGCTGAAAAGGAACACGAAAATCGCGTGCGCGAATTCAAAGTTAAATTTGAAAAAACAAAAAAAAAGAAAATAATGATACCGAATTAATATACTATTCAAAATTTTTTATTCTCTACGGCCGAAGGTACGAGGGACAATTTCAATTACTGTCGTAAATGAAACAGTAAACGTTTTATATGTGTGCGACTGCAAATACTTTTCTGCAGTACTCGCACACTTTGTCGGGCTTTATTTGAACCCAAGCATGAGCTGAAAAGGAACACGAAAATCGCGTGCGCGAATTTGAACATAGGTTGAAAAGACAAAATAATGAAAAAATGATATTTGAAATTATGTAAAAGTAATATTCTTTAAAAAGATTCTATTTATTAGCGAACGAAGGAACGAGGGGCAATTTCAATTAATGTAGCAATGAAAACCGTAAAATAATTGAAATAGTGCATTAAATGAAGTTGATAGATTTAATATATATAGCTTAAATGACTCACCTATTGCATCTGACTTTAAATTATTAGTAAACACTATTTGCTATATAAGAGCACAGCCGAATTAATGTCACCTACAAGAAATATTAAAACCAATTAAAAAAAAACAATATATTAAATTTACACAATATATTATAATGGAAATAAGATATAGCATTTCATATAATAATTTATCTAACTGAAAATTAACTAGTTTTTGCAATAAAAAATTTAATTATTAATAAACACCGGTTAATTTATGAACAAATTTATTGTACTAATAAACGAGATTACTTGGTTTGAACAATAAATTTTATTATTTATTAAAATATTAACGAAGTAAATGCTTTAATTAATCAAAAACTAGTATAAGTGAAATTTAAAAAATAAAAGAATGAAACTAATCGAAGTAAACGGGCATTTCGTGATCGTTTTCACACGAATACGTAGGAAGAGCTATTGTTTCGAGCGACGAAACGCAACGTTGGTCTCGCTTCCTCTTCAATTCTATTGAATTATCATTTTGCGGTCGCGTCGGATGGTTGTTCATTCTTCGATGAACAGAAAAAGCACGAAACGTGCTTACTCACATGATTTATAGTGCAGAAATATGTACTCCACTTTTCTAGTGATCAACATATTTACGATTATTATGCAACCGTATTTCCATTATACTTAAATTTCCCATTGCAGTCTAAGCCAATACTTTTTTTTAATAAAAAACATTCATTCGAATGCCAATCTAAAATGTAACTTAAAATATTCACATTCCATGCATACGCCTATTTTCTCTTATAATTTAATTGAGAAGCTTGTAGTCCCAATTTGAAATAAATCATCGACTTAAATAAAAAAACGCTTACTCCTCGTTCAGCGATTATAAAATCACATAAACAACTCAGCAATTAATTATAAATCCCCAGAAAAATCAAGAAAAATTACGAAAAAAAAAAAACGAAGAAAGAGTATAGAGCAGAATTAAGAACGCCTGACAACTGTTACATCGCGCTGTCCGTGCTAGCGCGCCACAATTCATACCGGCAACGACGCCACGTGATAATTAAGTAATTCAATCGGCATTTTTACTCCAACGAGCTGTAATATACACCTTGGCCGTGGCATCGCTACCTGCCGATATATCATAAATCCTCGAGCCCCGCAATGGCGCTGAACACACATCGTGTGGGATCCTCAAACGTGACCGGTTGCGCAACCGAGGGAACAGGTGATAACCAGGCGGCATTAATCAATGCCCCGGCCCCTCGCGAAACGAGGCCCGAAAAAATTGGCCCGACCATCGGGGGGACAGGGCGAAATCGATTATTTCCTCGCCTTCCTCCTTCTGTCGCTTCTCTCTCCCTTCTTTTTCTTCCTTTTCTATATTCTCTTTCAAAAGGCGAAGGAGACAGAAACGGAGAAAGAGAGACAGAGGATCCTACGAAGGAAGGAGGGCTTGAAAATAACACTGTCTCCGTGGCCGAGCGCGTTGCGGAACCGGCGTGGAAAGAGGCGCGCGCGTTGCAAAACGAGGCGAAAATAAAAATTGGGAACGGGAGGACTGCGGAGGTCATAAGCGCGGAACGCGCCCGCAGAATGACGTCGCCGGGGAAAGACGTATTATATCCGCTCGGGGCTCCGCTCGTCCCGGCAACGTATAATCAACACATTTTTATGTGCCGCGAGCGAGCTTCTTTCCTCAATGGGCCGCGCGCCACGTCTCAACGGACGAGGGGATCGCCTTATTTTTTTTTGCTCCTGCTTAGCTAAAAGCAAACTATCCCTTGACCTTCTCTTTATCACCTGAATTTCAGACACTTGTGTCTTTTACGATCGAAGTGGGGTTTGTATAGCTGAGTTGATTAGATTTCATTCAGAATACTTTAATTAAACCGAAACGAACGGAAGAAATGTTAAAATAGAGTGTAAATATTTTTTTAACGAATGAAACGGGGAGAGATTAATTATTTTACTTAATCGTAAAAAAAATTGGTGACTGAAGTGTCGCATGGATAAATGTAGGATCAATAATTACTAACTTCGTGCCAAACAAAAAAAATTTTTGTCAGCTGGTGATTTTTTTTTATATTAACCAGTTTAAGAGAAGTTACACTTTTTAGGTCAGAAAGATCACCGAATTGAATCTTAAATAATTTTTAATCGTTTATTTTGAGTGATTCTAACTGGTACTGGTTAGTTATAGTTATAATTCCACGCTTCAATCGTTTATAAAAAAAGTTGTATAAATATGCAAACGCTTATAATTACGTTTGCAATATGCCCGTATTTAAACTCCTGTAGGTGTCCAAAAAAATACTAGAAAAAAGAAAGCTACATACGAACGTACGTTATAAGTACACGTGTTCCTCCATAACTATTTTAAAATAACACGTTGCAAATTTTGCACGCTGTTTGCATGGAATTATTCAAATATTTAAAAATTTTAAAGGACTTTTTTTAAGGTTTAAATTTTAGTAAGTGAAATTATGTTTTTTTTTCAATTAAAAGTAATGATGTATGTCATTACTTTTACTTTTTTACTTTCCTTACAAAGGTAATTTTCTTCTATGAAATAAAAATTTCATTCCTTGTTTAACTACATTTTCGCAAACTCACAGTTATTAACTAATTTATCAATAGTAACCGAGTTAAACGTAAAAAAAATAAATCATTAAAAAAATCCGAAAAATTGTACCTACAGTTCTTAAAAACCAGCACTTGCTGAACGATCAAACCGCAAAAGAAAGGAAGAACAAGATTGCATTCTTCGCAGTGCATCATCTGAAATGTCTGTATTAACAAGAACATCGCGCATCGTCAGAAAGCCCACGGTAAGTAGAATAAGACGGGCTCCTTACGGCAGGCAGAAACAGCGTTTCGCGTTCCCTACGTGACTCTCATTCATTCAGCCTTCGCTGTTTCTTCTCGGCAGCTCATCGCACGACTTCTGCATGATCACCGATCCTTCCTTCTCTGCCTCTACTCGTCTTCTCTCTCGCTCGTACTTGAAGAGCCGAGAGCGAGAGAGCCGGTCGTTTTTAGGGCCCCGCGAAATTACCCCGACCACCTTGGCTTGCTCGCTCGCGCTTTTTGCTCTCCTCGGGCGGTTTCGCAATTTGCCAATCGGGGACCCGCGTCCCATTTGCATTTTACGATTTTTCAAGTGAAATTAACGCCCCGACGCGCGCTCGCGCACGCGCAAGCCTCGTCCGCGACGTTGCCGTTGGAGATCGGATCGGCGAGATACGAGCCCGGGCGCGCCAGATAAGCGTCGGGATTTTCGCGTGAGAGAGAAAGAGAGACGCTAAGTGACACGAACAAGTGTTTGCATCGACTTTTTCTCCGGTGTTTTCATAAATTTTCCTATTTTTTTTCTTTTTTATTTTTTTCTATTCGGTATACGTTCGCGAGATGAAGTATTCACGCTCTCTCGCGAAGCATTTTAATTGGGCACTGGATAGGGATATCGTCTTTTTTTTTTTAAATACTTATTCTGGAACAAGCGATCAAGGACGAGCGGGATAATAAACGATTTATCGAAATTACGATTCGCTCTTTTTTTTACTTTAGTTGATTAATCAGAATATTTTTGCAGGGGGTTCAATTATCAATTTTACTACTTGGATGCAGTAAATATGCAAGACACTTAATTGAGGCAGCATTATTGATTTTTTTTTTTCGTTTGATTCGTGCGAAATTAGCTAGCATTCCCTATTACTACTAACAGAAATTATGGGAATTCGGTAATAGCTTTTCTAAAAATGTGTAAT
Source organism: Sycophila sp. Sp_5 (assembly GCA_018906775.1). NCBI lineage: Eukaryota > Metazoa > Arthropoda > Insecta > Hymenoptera > Eurytomidae > Sycophila > Sycophila sp. Sp_5. The sequence continues at coordinate 227,689 of JACCID010000084.1, forward strand.
TATTACGATTTTCATTTTTCCTTTTAGAACTGTCGATCGTTGCATTTAGGTAACAAATTTTCATTAACGGTATATCGATAGCGCTGCTTTTCCTCCGCCAAAATCAACAAAAGAACACATTTTTGCTCGTTTTAATATCGCTTCATTAGAGGAACGCGGAAGGCAAACATTTTTATGGGCTAGTTACGTACGGCCATTGGAGTAACGAAAGTTGCTAAAAAATTTTAATATCGGTCAACGTACGTATTAACAGTAAATCATTTTATCTACTCGAGTGTTTCATACTTGTATTTACATAATGTTGAACCTTAGCGAAAGTTGGGTTAACTATTTACTAGCCATTGAAAAGTCATTTTAATATGATAATCATGACGAATATTTACGTGAAAAAATAATGAAAGAACTTGCTAAAAATGCCCGACAAATGTTGTGTACAAATTAACTTATAAATTTGTTATTCAATCACTAGTTGCAATTCTTACAGTAAACGGGCACATAAACTAAAAAAGTTATGAGATTTATAGCACAACTTACTATTTTAACAAGTTAAAGTTACTACATTAACAATTAAAATTACAATATCCAATTACAATACGTGTTATAATTTTAAGAGTAAATTTCATAACCTCTCCGCACCAACAATGCATCTATTAATATAAATAGTAACTTTTTTTCGTTCACATTTACTACAAGTATCATTCTACGAGTAAAAAAAGAGCCATCAATGAAACACCTAACAACAAACTTTTAGCGATAAAACAAATGGCTTCTCCTCGCAGGAGCCCAGTGGCCTAACTGCGCAATTTAACGTCTCGAGAGTCTCTAGGGAAGTTACCACCCGTGCGCTGAAAATGAATGAAGCTGAAGAAGAACGAGCGAGAGAATGCAATAGTCCAGGCAGCGATCGGTCTCTCGAAATCCCAGAAACGCCGATAATCAGCCATAGCAAAAAACGCTCGCTACCCCGAAAAAAAAAAAGCGTCTGTACGCGCGCCTCTCCTTCTCCCCCCCTCCCCTCGCACTCGCTCGCTCGCGAACATAAAGTTAACCCCCCCGAGAGGAGGAAAAAAAAAGTGCACTCTCTCGTTATAGTCGAGAGTCGCCGTATAATCCTGCGCCAGTGGCGGACCACCAGCGCTTCACTGCCACGCCCCCGGCGAGGCTCGCTCGCGGGAGGCAATGATTTTGCGGCGGCGGCGGCGTGCAGCCGAGCGAGGAGCTCGCGAGCGATGCATTCGCTCGGCGAGAACAGAGACGCGGCTCCGCGTACGTATACTTCGTCGCAATGGCGCTCGTTACGCGCGCCTCGGAGGGGGAGACTCGAAGTGTCGCCAAGGTATACACGTGGGGAGAAGAAAAAGAGGAGACGCAGCAAAATTTCAACTTTTTTAATTGGTGGAATCTACAATTTCTCTTTGTGTTTTAAGTCGATTTCGCCCTTTTGTTTGTGAATTATAAATTTTAAGAAAAAAGTAACAGTTGTAATTAAATTTTTTTTTATACTGACAAAACGATTTGTTAAATACTGTTCACGCACTTAATAATCATGTACAAATATTTCATAATTTGTTGTCGTTAAAATGGGTGAAAAATATTTAGAAAAATCGTTTTAAGGTTGAGAGAATGTGAAGTCGATAAATATTTTCTAAATATTTTCACATCCAGAATTAGAAAAATAATGACACGCACATAGTAATAATTACATCAGGGAACGATAGAATCGATTAATCAACCGAGGTCCATATTTCTCTCTTTCTCAGCGCGTTTGTATCTCGGTTGTTCGCACCGGAACGAAACTACACTTGGCTTCTCTGTGCGAGCCTCTCTGGGTTCGAAAACAAGCGAAAGGAGAGATAGTGTCGACAGCATAATCACCAGTTGCACCGGAGGACAGTCGGTGCCCCCTCAGCCTTCCACGTCTCTCTATTTCTCTATTTTTCTCTGGTCAGTCAACGCGCCCACGCCCTCATCGTGCCCGAGTGTAGATGTATCGTGTACGCTAGTTTGAGCTTTTTTCGACAAAACTAATAGTTCTTTTTTTTTGTTAAGAAACGAGTTAAAAATGCGAACAGTTCAGATTCTGGAATTAATTCTTTTTATCTAAATGATGAGGGACTAGGCATTTGCAAAATCACCACTGCATTCGAAAATTTTTAGACATCGAAAGATCTATAAAAAATGTCCACTGCTTTTCAATAATATTCTATACAGTTTCGTATTTTTTCGTATTTTTTTCTTGACGCGCGAATAAATTCTCACAATTAAAATGACCTTGACGCACTTTCGTACATATTTTTTTCTGTCAATACATTACGTGGATAATAATTAAAAAAAAATCTTATCCTACTCTCAAATATTTTTCTCGCGTAAATTATACTATCAAATTAAAATTTCACGATTTACCCGATAAACAATGAATTACAAATACGTTTGAAGAGAATATTTCCACGCTCAAATAAATTTCTTACGCTCCCCCTCAAATATTCCCCAAAAAGCAAAGTATGAAAGTCGTCACACGGCGTCACCAATCACGCCGCTCCATGTGCCACTGTAGAAGCGAAAAAAAAAGATGAGCGCGCTGAACTCCCTCGCGCTCGGGCGCGCATTTTTCTCGGGCGCAAAAAAATGTAGTACACGGCGTAGGTAGCCGTGGAATTTCCGTTTACAGCCGTACAATCGCGCGCCCCCGCGCACACATGACAAACAGAGGCGGCAGGAATGCACAATATTGTCGGCAGTCCGTCACATTCGGCTCGCCTGCCTCCCCCCCTTCCCGGATTCCGTGCTCTGCTTTTATTACACGCGGACGCGTACACACATACATACGCGGGGTGTACAACGCTCCGACGAGCGTCGATATCAGACAATAAAGCATCGCGTGGTTGTTCGGCGAATCGTCCCGAGATTTGTGGCCGCGGTATTAATCTCGCTGTATTTATGGGAGTAGCTACCTCCGTCGGTGCACCCGGTCAGTTATGTAAGCGCGAGGAGAGTTACGGGTGAAACTCTGCTTTTTCCAATTTACGATCTTACGCTCGCTTTTGCGACTAAATTTTGCAGCTGAGGACGGATTGAGCGATTGATTGCGATTTCAGCGGAATTGATCTATTGTCTGTTTACGGGGAGATTTTAGAAAAAATTCCTATCATACTTTACAGACAATCCCTTGCCTAATTTTCTATATAGAAGCACTTGAAATTATAGTTAAACATTTTTTTATTATTTTTACGGAAATATTGTAGGATCAGCTTTATATTAAAATAAGAGGCATGAACTCTTAAGAACATAATAAGAAATTGAAAATTATATTTATTCAAGTAGAACTACCATTAAGCAACTGTGATTTTATTGAGTTTTAATTAAGTAACTGTATATACATATCAACTCACGATTGTATATTCGTTTCTTTAACTTCAAGTTCATGATTAACAGTGTCATTATGTAAAGTGGATCTCACGAAAGTGGATTGATTGAATTAAAAAAAATCTAATTGTATACCAACTTTAATTATTCATTATAAAATGCAGTTTTTTTTAAAAAACTATATAGAGCCCTTTCATACGATCCCGATTTAAAAGTGCAAATTTCAAATTACAATGCCTCGGCTTTGATTGTGCGTAATTATTTTATAAAATAATTTTCCTGGAAGTTCCACTAGTCATTAATTAACAAGTCGATTAACTTAAGTACCTTAAACATGATCACTACGATTAAGTTTATAGGCTTTATCGCGTAAACAATTTCTATTTAAAAACAAAAAATCCAAATTGTGTGCTCTTATCTGAGACCTAATTTTCTTTCAATATCAAAGCCCCCGATAATCGACAAACTTCAGCAACTTAGATAAGCGATTGACAAGCTTTAAGCGACACGTAAAGCGCTCGGAAAAAAAGAACGCGCCTCAATCACGTGCAATCGATAAGGGTGCCTAACCAGCGAGTCTCGACGCGCATAATTACACCTCGTGTATCGCGCGAAAGTATAGAGCCTGCGCACGGAAATAACGCGTCCAGCGAGATCGCGAATCCCGATAAGCCGAGGAGGATTATCCACCGGGGCTATAGTAATTGCCCGTCATTTTTCTCGCGGCAAATTGAGCCGCGAATTGCCGCGCGCGTACCTACAGCGTCGCGAATTAGATCCGATCACGCGTTTCGACGTCAGCACCAAGGCCCTCTCCCAATTTACCGCGAAGTAAATTTTTTTTTTTTGGCGTCATCGACCCCTCGACTTTAACTAGGCTGTCGACGAAAGGTTCTAACGACGTCGTCTCTGAAAATTTCCAGCTGAATTTCACTCAAGTGCACCGACGGCTTCTTTCGCGTTTCAACGGGTATTCTAAGTTGGTCTATTTCGGAGAATATACAGGGACTATTCATTTAATTTGCGTTTTTCGTGTCTAAAAATGATTGTATAGCCAACAAAGTTAAATGCAGAAACATATAGTTTAAAAAAAAATTACAGAATGATTTATTCTATAAGATCTTGTAGGCGATCTTAAAAAATAGGACCGCTAGTAAAGTCACATAATTAAACGTTGATTTATTTATGCTGATCGATGAAACGCGATAACAATTAAAATTAGTTTACTATCAACTTATCGCTCGAAAAATCAATAAGCATCACACAGCAATGGAAACATTTGTTACGTTCAACCGCAACAGCAGCAGTGTCATTAAGCCCCGCGGAACGACTGGAAAATGGGTCACAGTGTCATCACTCTCCCGCAGCCGTCCGTCGATTTTTTTTTCTTTAACAACTATGAGAACTCGTCCGCCTCTATTTTGACGTCAGCCCCCGTGACCATCTAATGCGATTGAAAGTACCTGGAGCACGGCGCCGGTCCTAGGCCAACTCGCGCGCGCCCAGTGTAACGAGCTCCGGGCGGAACATATGGTTAGCCGGGGGACGCGCAGACGAATCGGGGACGACGAAACCCCGTATTAACATAATGCGCAGACGAGCTGCGATCCATCTGTTTTCGTGCTCGCCTCCCTCCCACTACAACGCGGCGACGAGACCTTTACGAGGCGAGTAATCATTCGTTTCGGTGGCTACGGATCCGCTCGGTTTAAGGTACTCGCCGGACGCCGGGATTTGCTGCTCGCTTATTTAGATTTGCTCGCGAAAATTTACGCTTTTGCGCTGTGGCCTTGCGTACGCTACGTCGGCGAATAATTTACAAACTCGAAGCGCATTTGCGACTACGCCGCACGCTAATTTAAGAAAATGAGAAAATAGACTCGCTAATTTGTCTGATAACGCTACATGGATATTTATTTTGCTGATATTTTTTTTCTGTAAGATTGCGGGGAGTAACACTTTTAATTATTTGTTATTTAATATTATGAGTTAAAAAAAGATAATTAAAATTTCACGATTTTATAAATGCAAATTAATGCACAGTGCGATTATTTTCTTATAGTAGCTCAATTCAATTTTCAGGAAAGTTCACTGCAGCAAATATGAAAATTTTGAAACATTTTCTTTTTTTTTAAGGATTTCCTCCTTATAAATAATAAATTTATCTCAATTAAAAGTTTTCCTTTTTTCATTTAGTTTTAAACAGGAAGAACAACTTCGTTGCAAAAAAAGAAAAATAAACCCGTACATTTTAACTGTTAAGGAATTTTTTCTAAATATTTAATTAATGTATTAAAATTATTTATATTAATACAAAATCAAAGACTCAGGTTTGCCCATATACTGATGAATTTCACTGCAAAAAAATAACCATCCAACTTTAGCTGAAAATTAAAATTAAATTACATATTTTGAAATCAAATAAAATATGTTGTGGTACAAAAGAAAGTATAATTATTTCCGAAATTAAATATTAATGAAGCCAAGTAAATATAATAAGCGCATCGAAAGAATAATATGTATGTAAAACATGTCGTTATATATAAATAAATCGAAAAAGCGCGGCCCGATTTTCAGGACGTCCCCTGTCCCCGCGATCAACCGCGCTGATAACGCAAAAGCTACATTAAATCATGCGTAATCCCTCGTTTATCCTTCTGAGCCCGGAGTCGTCGCCGCGTACAGGAGCGCGAGCGTCGACGACTTGCTCCGCTTCGGCGCAAATTGCAAGCTCAACGCTCGCTCGCGCGCAAAAAAAAATACAAACCAGCCGCGCGGCGAGGAAAGAGAATCGCACGTCGAGGCATAAATAAGTCGGCGCGTTTGTGGCGCTGGCGCCCCACGGTGTGCGACGAGTTGGCCAAAGGCTCGCCGCACAAACCGGCCGGATCGCGCGCGATTGCTTCTCAATTTTTGGGTCCGACTGGGGGGGGGGGGGGGGACGAAGATCGTTCGCGGAATTTCGTCGAGGTGTTGACTCGCGGACGTCGTTCGACGTCTCTTTTTTTTATGACTAGGAGTTACGCGACGCGCGCGCCGTCGGCATCGTGGGAAAGCCCGGGCGATCCCGTCGGCTATCGGACCGCGACGAGCCGCGTCTAAGGTAATGGCTGCGGAATGCTGGATACCTGTGTTTCTTAATGTGTCTTTAGATGTGTAGCGCAGATAACGGCGGACTAATCGCTTGATTTTTTCGACTTGCTCGATGAAGCGAACGAACGAGTGCTGTTCTTTTGCTATGATATATCTGCGATTGCGTTGAGATGTTGTCTTAAGAAGATCTATTTTTTTTTGCTAAGGGAATTGAGACGGTTATATCAAGTATCATGTGTTAATATTTCACAGTTGTATTTTAAGACCACAAGATCAACAACGCTTCTTAAAATGTTAAAAAAAAAATAATAACAATTTTCTATCTCTAGTACTGTCCTATTTTTCTTATCACTTTCGGGAGTATCAGTACATTACTGTGTAAAATTGTTTACATCTTCAACGGAGTAATTTCTTGAAATTTTTGAAAATTTTTCATAAGCAAATCAAGACAGTGTTTCGTAAAAAATGAAAATCCTGTGTTACAAATGTCGGCATACACTAATACCTCATGTATTAAGTTATGCATTTTTTCATTTTGTATCATATAAAAAATAGTTACTGTACAAAAAGTGTCTCAATCCTTGCTACAGAAAGTTTGGAATTCTATTAAAAATTCTACTTTATTTTAGATACCTTAGAATATTTTTATACAAAAAAATAATCGTTTTGCAGCGTATAAGAAATAATCTCTATAAAAAAACGTCTCTTACATTCACCCTCCTCCTAAAAAGCAAAAAGAAAGCGCGAGGCAAGTGCGCGACCCGGCAGCTTTTACTATCGGCCTTTTCGACAACCGTAAAACTGCGGATAGCATATGCAGTTTACGATTTTCCCTCTCTTCTCTTTTCTTATCTCCGCGATCCCCACCCCAGTTCCTTTATCATAATCTTCCGCTCCAGAGAGGGAATAGAGAGAGAAAGAGAAAGGAGGGAACAAAAGACGCTAGCGCGACCGAGTCAAATCAAGCATTTGTATTCCGCAGTGATTTTTCAGCGGCGGCCGGACAGTTTTCTCATTTCGTTTATGGCCGGTCATAACATAACTCTGACCCAACTACCGCCGCCACTACCGACTATTACTATCGGCTAGAGAGCGAGCCCCGTCGTCCCGGTGCACCGCCCCCCTTTTCCCTTTTACTCGGACCGATATCGTCACAGGAGAATTTTTATATTGGTCGGTGGGGTATCGACGACGCGCTCGAAATTCATTCGCCTCGACATTTATCAGATCCGCTTTTCTTGAATTTCAGCGGTGGTTACTTTTTTCGATGATCCGGTATTTGTTAATTGTTCGAATGCTGGGCGAGAGCCACTAATTGACGCGGCTGATTAATTGTTCGACATTGCGGTAAACGGTAAATTGTTTTAAATGGTAGATTGAATTTAACTAATCAATGTACCAGTCATTAGTAAATGGAGTTATCTGAGTATGTTGTTTCATTAAAAAAAAATACAAATTGATTATATTGAAGGAAGAATGAAAAAGAATTTTTTATTACCCAAGACACTAAGCCTTATGTGAATTAATAAAAAAAAAATGAAAGGCGAAATATAGAAAATTTTGTCATATTAAATAGAAACGTGCAAACAGCTTTTATTTTTACAATGACATTTACACAATTAAAGTATCTACTTAATTTTTTACCTCATTAAATGCGAAAAAATATAACGATGCATCACTTTCTGTGCGCCAATTTCAGTAAACTATATTTGAATTAGATTTAATTGGTACAACCTAATTCTTATCTACACGAAAATCTATCGAACCAATCTAATCTTATTATCATCTACACGAAATAATCCAAATCTCAAAATCTCCCGAGAATAATATAAAAATCTACCATCTAAATCATCACGTTATCGCTAAAACGCTCCGACCACCCCCGGCCATAAACACCAATGGGTGCAGTCCAGCGTGATGCCACACACGCGGGGCACCCCCGGGCTTGGCCGTCGTCGCTAGCGAACACCCACGACCGTCCGGAAGAGGAGAACAATACCCGTGGCCACGCAGCGCTAGGAGGCAGCCGAAGGCTCGCGCGCGTACCATTATAGGAGGGCACGGTATTTGGGTTACGCGGGCCGCATAAATCGTCGCTCGATAGATGCGCGTGCCTCGGTCAATTTCTTCCGCGCGCCGGCCTCCATGGGAACGGGGATCGCGCGTAGAAAGCCGCCAGCTATCCCCCCGCTCGGCCGGTGAATTCGGGAATCAGATGCTATCGGATGCTCGGATCTAGCCGAAAGCGAGCGAAAGCGAGCTGTCCGGCGCAAGCTACTTCGGACCGGCCGAGTGCCTGGCACTTTGTTGGAAAATTATTGATGGTCGGAGAGCTAGAAATGATGAATGGCTCGCGGGAGTTTCTATCGTCTTCGTCATTGCGAATTCTCGATAATGCACTATGATTTTCTGCTGGAATTTGTGACGCGAGATGTGTGAGCTGAGACTTATTTCCGAAGAATATACGAATTTAACGGATCGTTTCTTTAGATTGAATTTTTTAGAATTAATTTAAAACTCAATTGTTGTTCAAATTTAAAGTATAGAATGTATAAATGAAAAATTGAGCTACATTTCTGCAAGTGATTCGAAAATAATCAGTATCGGGAACTTTTCTGAAACTGTTCAATACGTTTTCTTCGATATACAAATAATTTTCGGACATCAAAAATTTAACGCTTTATTGTTTAACAAGTGTCTCAATAAATTGTTTCGAATCTTCTTAATTTATTTTATTTTATTCTACTGTTAAGATTGCGTGCGTTTTAAACGATTCTGTCAAATTAAATTTAAAATTGATATGCTTTCTGCTTTAAAATTTATTAATCGATAAAGTCTGAAATTTTTAACTATATTTACAAAACATATCTTTTACAATTTGAGAAAAATCCGTGCAGATTCTTCAGATTTAGTCTCTTAGTTCTTTCATTTAAGCTCAGTTTTCAGGTTTTAGCCAATTGAACGAAGAAGGAATTAAGCACCGGCGCTAGATCATGTCCTGCAAATCCAGTCGATCATTAGAAAGTCCCGCACGGGCCCACTTCGGGTCTCAACTCATCGGCTCATCTCCGACGACACAAACACCAATAAATCACGGAGTCAGTTACGCGCGCGCAAAATCCTCGGCCGCAGTGCACAAGTTTGGACGATCCCTGAAGAAAATGAAAGAGAGACAGAAACAGAGAAGAACGATAGTGATGGTGAGGACTACTACCGGAGTTGCCTTAGCTCCGAGCACTCGGACAATAAATTAATTATTCAATCCATCTCGTTCCTCTCCTAGCCTCCAAAAAGTCGAGAGACTCTCCTTCTCGTCTGACTCATTTCACTGCTTTGGGTCCGTTGCTTTCCCCCGTTCACTCGCGCGCACGCCCAGATACGAATCTCCTTGGCGCCAGCCGCGGCTCCTTCGGAGCCCCGGGATAAAGACCCCGCCCCTCGCCGCCCGCGGGGACCTCGGCCCTTAAATGCGGTTTCCAGCGTAACCGATACCCCGACGGGGGGTCACCCTTTCTCTTTCTCTCTCTTACTCTTTCCTCTTTGATTCCGGGGGCCCTTTTTCTCCAATGCCTAGGTCACTTTTACATTCGGCTGTGTCGCATTATGTCGGACGACGGCTTCTCGACCGGCGAGAAAAGGGATACGTCGTACGCACTTTGACACGTAGAGCAACTGGGACGAAGACTTTTAGTTATGGTCTGTATGCTTATACAGTAGAGACTTGCTCCTTCTGTCTCTTTTTTTTTTAACTTGGGATTTCTGTTGGGGCTAGAGCTGGTTTTCGAATAAGAGATCAAGCCGAATCGACGGACCGTGAGTTTACGCGTATGCTCTTGTTTGAGGTTGTATAACACTGTTGGCTGTTAAATTTCGTGTTCAGTGTCATAGATCTGTTACGCTTGACGGGGTATCTGAAATGTCTCTTTTCGCATCACGACTGAAGCTTCTGAGACACTACAAAATTTAATATTTCGCTGTCAACACGAGTACATAATTTTGAGTAAAATTAAAAAAAAATTTAATCGACTATAAATCATTGGAATTTGCGGAAGTATTGACGATTAAATTTTTTTTAAATTAAATTACTCCTTCAACTCCGTTTTTTAAATCATGTATAGCTTTCAAATTTTCTTTTACTCGATTGGGGCATGATTATGATGGGGTTATAACTAGTAAGACACTTTAATTCACCTTCTATTGAATTTCTTTATAATTTATATGGTCTTAATTTAGTCTTTAAATTATGTACTTATAAAGTCAGGTACCTAAACTTTTCAAATGATAATTAATCTAAAAATATCTCCTCTTACGAGAGTAGGAGTACATGAAGGAGACTCCGATGTGAATGAGACCTACTCTGAAATATGCTTCCGCGCAATATTTCTATTATAGTTCATTTGGATATCTAATTTTTATACGCAACACATTAAATTTAACTTTAAAATCAACTCTATTTCTATGATTTCGAAATATTTACGTTTTCACTTTTATTTCGAGTACTGTTTAAAGAGAAAAGGAAAAGCTTATTAAATTCATTAGCATCTAGAACAATTGCTTGAACATCTACGTCAATCTGGGCGAAAAATCATGGAAAACATCGAATACACTCCCTCGAAATAAATTCTTCCAGAAATTTTTTTATATTTTCAAAAAGAACATATAATTTTGTCTTTTTCTATAGCTACATTACCTTTTCCTTCACAACATCAACGATACAGATTTATAAGAGTGAAAGTAAAGACAAAATCAAACCTCCTTATTCAATATTTCAAATACATTCCAGAAGAATTTGTTTCAGGCAAGCGACAACCATTGCGACGTCATCCTAAGTACCATCGCCCAATGGACGTCGCGTTAATCCTTCAGTTTCAGGAGCAACGTCGTTCTCTCGATCGGCGCGAACGCGGCGAGACAAGGCGGCAGCGCGCCGTAAATATTTGCTGTCATCGCGCGCGCGCGCAGCCCGGACCGCACGGAGAGGAGGTCGGCTGCTGCGTCATAGAGAGCCCGGGCCGCGGCCCCGGCGGGGCACGCAGCCTCGCGTCACCTGAGCCTGGTAGCGGACACTGATCTCGGCTCGATAGCGGCCTCCTTTGTCGGGCCGAGACGTGCCCCGAGACGGACTCCTTCGACCCCTTGTGCGCACCGCCGCGCGCTTTTCGATGCCGTGCCGCTTGTGCGTCTCGGACGCGAGTCGCGAGATGAACTGCGCGAGAATGGGGTATTACGATGAGGTATGAGGTATTAAGGGATGTACATTTGCGTTTGTAATTTCTCTAAATCTGAAAAAGCGAAGTTTTCGCGGAAAATGTGAATGGTAACATGTTTTATAGTGAAAGTCGTTCTGATTCAGAGCGGACGTATTTTGAGAAACAAAATCTCATTATTCACATTTTCAGATTTACAGGGGATGGATAAAGCGATTTTGGGCTTTTGTATTTTACCTAAAAACGGGACAGAAGGAATGTATTGTAACCAAGGGATAAAAAAATTATTTAGCAGATATAAAAACCTTTTCACTGCTTTAAAGCACAATAAAAAACATTTTAAGATAAATAATTTCTTCTCTCGATAATATGTTTTCCAATATACATTTGACGCTTTTTCCTGTGCGAGTATATCAAGTAAAAAAAAGAAAAACTTTTTTACTCGGGTGAAGCTCTGTTAGTAGTATCATATAGGTAAAAATTTTATACAATAAATATATTGGTAATAAATTGCTGAAAATAACATGGTATAATTAAAAAAAGTAATTGCATTTTTCTTAACTATTTCCTAAACTACTCGTCAACTTACTTAAAAAAGTCATTCATAAAAAAAATTCGCTAGAACCACCTCAATAAAATGAAAAGGTATTATTTCGAGAAACATTAAGTTTAGGTGATGTATTAAAAGCTTTTATATCACCTTCCTTGCGGAATGTATTTCCAAATGCTGATATACTCGAGTATATAACTAAAGTAATTTATTCGCATCGTAAATAACGTCTAGATTTTATATGCAATTAAAAATTTAACAACCTGAATGGATTTTAAGGTCACCAAAAGTTTCACGTAGAATAATCAACGCGCCAATATCTTGTGAATTCCTAATCAACCCATTACTGATTGACACTCATACCAGTATAATAACACAGCAAGGAGAATTATTACAAGCTGACTTTTTAATATAAATTCCTGAATAGAATTAGTTTTAAATAAATAAAAGAACCTTTAATGCATGTAAGTGACTTTATACTTAAAAAATTGAAGCAACAATCGAATAAAATGTCAATGACAACGCGGTAATCGTAAAAAATTTCCGTATAGATATTTAAAAATTGTCTAAAATTTTTTCCTAAATAAGAATAATAAATTATTCCATTCATTAGAACATTAATTGTAGACGGTAGTCGTAAATTCATTAACATAATAGTCGTTTAAAATGATAATGTCATTATCAACTATTAAATGCGTTTCACGATTAGAATTTTCTCAAAAGGAATATGTAAATTCATCCGCTGTCTACTATATATTTCGTTTTAAAGAAATTACAAAACCAAATGATCGTTTGCTACAAGTCATTCGATCGTTTAACACAAAAACCACTCGTAAAGTCGATCTTTTCGTCGCTGATACATAAAATTATTGAAAACAACGAATTTTATTGACTGAAAATGCGTGCGATGCAAGCTGGATAATCCTAAGTGTCGCGCAGTTTTATTTTTTCCTCGAACATTGGAAACGGCTGTCAATGCTCACAATGGTAATCTTTTTCGGTTCTCACAAACTAACTCGGTCAATACCCGAGCGTGAGAGCGAAGAGATATTAAAAATTCACAATCGAGATATTGTAGTTTTTGTCTTCACGAAAACAGACTATTAAGGAAGTTAAATTTCAATATTCAATGCGCTTCTTCGAATTCGACCGCAGTGTTCTTTTCCTTTAGTAGCAAGTAATTTCTACGATAATAGTACAAGATAATTAATTTAAATGGTCTTTGCAGAATTTAATTATTATTGTTTGTTACGTTATTTTTAAACACACTCCTAAGAACAAAATTAATATTTAAATCTTAATTTTTTGAAGTGAATATTTTGTAACGATGGAATTTTACCAGAATATGCAGTTATAACTCTAAGCTTACTCTTTAACGCCGTCCTAATTTGCTATTTAAAGTCCGGTAGACGAATTAAAATTTTTAAGACAGCAACGAAATCGAAGAATTATACTTAAGTCTGGCGCCAGTATCTCGTTTATTGAAAATCAGTAAGACTAACTTAAGTCTACTCAGAACATTTAATTGTTTGGGTACAATAATAAAATCGAGAATATTTAGTAGTAATAAAATGTTATGTTAATTTTTACAGAGTAATTTAACATCTCCTTCTAAAAAGCATCGGAATTTAAATTAATTCTCTTTATAATGTTGCATTGTTATTGTAATTAAATTGTTCTAAAAAAAACTCACTAAATTTACTGTAGAATATTTCGAAGAATTGTTATGTACTAAATTAAAAAAATGATATAAAATTCGACACCAATCATTTTATAAGTAACTATAAATTAGCTATGTAAAATGTTAGATGAATTCTGGAAATGTGAACCTAACAACTAAACCGTTCATTTTATTTTTATTTAAAAAAAAAATTGAATCGGTCGAGACACTTTAAAATCATTTAAAAAAGATAAACTGTCATGAAATTTTAACCCCTGAGAGTAAATGTGTATAATAATCTCACGGTGAGAAGAAAACGACTGGTATATAAAAACGAGATCTAATCTAAATTTACTGATCATCATGTTACATCTTTCACTTTTCTTTTTTTCTCTGGACACTTTTATAAGGATTCGTGTGTTTTACCTTTTCAACAGTTTCCCGTAAAAATTAATTTAATTCATATAAATCACCTTCCCACAATTAGTCCTGTTATATACTATGATATAAAAAATATAAATCTATTTACAAGATTAAGGTTTAAAAATGTAATATCATTTGAACATTAATGAAAAATGTTTATGAAGAGATAAAAGATATAAAAATAGTAGTTGTCATTTTTAATATCACAAAGAGATATAGTTAGAAAAATGACACTATAGTTTGTTTTAAAAAATACTGTAAATATAACCAAATTTGCTAAAACTTTCATAAATTTTAAAACGAATTATTCTGATTTTTCCAATTATGTAAGTGCATTAAAATTGACTACTACACTTTTTCTCCAAGTATGTAATTACATGTATAAGAATACATGTATTTTCATTTATATACTTATAATACGTTTATGATCACAACTACACATTTAATTTTTTTTTTATTTTATTATTCTTTTTCTAGGGCACAACACAACAGGAGCTAAAAGAATGCATCCCATTTGTCTAAAAAAGCACTCGAGTTTCACGTTCGCTTGCTAAATGATATGCAAGGCAGGAAAGGCAGGCGCAGCCTCCTGCGCTCCCGCACGCGTGTCTCGCCTTCCAAACGCGGCATGCCCCAGGTATACACACTGAAATACGCGCCGCTTCTGCATATCGCCGAAACTAATCGAAAATCTACCTTCTCAGTTGGATTTCGGAATCGTGCCGCATCCCTCCCCCCTTCCCGGATCGTGGCCGATAAGGTGCCGCTACCATCGCACTATGTCATAGAGAGGATGAGCTTCTTTCCGTTGCCATTCTGCTTTTTTTCTCAGAGAAAGAGATGAAAAAATACAGTAGCAGGTGCGGAACGAATGCGTAATCAGCCTCTTCTCTCTTTGGTACTTTCGGCTCGCGAGAAGATTCGATGAAGATTGTACATTAGGCGCCTCAAAGGATTTCCTATTACTCAGGAAGTTGTAAGTTTCACTTGAATAAGATACGAGTCTAGGCGATGAGTTTTTAAAGATTTACTGTTTTTTTTTGTTTTAGAAAAGTGAAATATTTTCACGTAACCGGATTCGAGAAATTTTGCCGTTCAAAGGGCTTCTGATGAAATATATCTTTTTTTACGAGCAAGAAAAACGTATTTACACGTGACAAAATTTGTAACTATCTTGTAAAAGATAAAAACAAAAGAAGAAAATAAAAACAAAGTAAAAAAATTATTTTGATAATCCTTGAAGATAAAAAACTGTCATGACATAAGTAATAATTCCACTCTACTTTCCTTTCCTTATCACAAGTACAAATAAACTAAACTAAATCTAAGATTTCGCAACAACGTATAATCACAATCAAATAAAATTGTACTATTATCGTAACAAAGAAAAAATTACCATAAATTTATTAAAAAAAAAAAAAAAATCCTGTCCAAGTAGCAATCGATTCCACTCGAGGTAAATTTCGCGAATCCATCAAAATATACCCTGTACAACCGCATCGGTCCTTTACCGTTCCCAAATCCGACGCGTAAGGCCGTAAAGCCGGCGGCGACACGGCCGCGGGCGCGTTTTGCAAAATCTCTGCGCGCGCGTAACTCATCCTTCCCTCTCTTTCTCCCTCGGCCGCGCGGCTATCTCGCGGCCTGCGCGCGTGCAGTTGCCGCAGCAGCGAGGCGAGCCCCGCGAGAGTTGTTTATGCTTTCCTGTGTGCTGCAGCACTTTCTGAAATATGCAAATCACGAATCCACATAATGGCACTATCGCGATAGAGCCGCCGCCACCGCTGCCGTCGTCGCGCACGACACACCGCAGAGCTCCAACCCGGAGCAGGAGAAACTCAAGGGAGAGGAGGAGGGGGCACAGCACTCCCGCCGTGGGTGTAGATAGCAAGCACGAGCTCGCGCATATAAGAGAAAGAGAGTTTCTCTTATTTTTTTGCAGGCGTGTCGCGCGCCTTCCTCCTTCACTCCCTTCTTCACGGCTTCCTCTCTTTCTCTGTGCATCATTTTCCGCGTGCAGGTTCCACTGCCGCGCGGAAATTTATGCGCGCACATATTTCGGCGATGCGACGTTATAGGTCGCAGCTTGTTTTGAAGAGAGTCCTCGCAGCGACGAGAAAAATGTAAATCGGGAGCTATCTGTTTCCGAGGAAGCTTTTTGCGCCCGACGTTGTAATATTATGCGCGCGCATGTGCTGACCTTCGATGCACAACTTTTTGTAACGCACAAAGCGGCGAGCTGACTGATAAGATCGAATCTGGTAATGGGCGAGCCTTTTTTAGTCTCTCTGCACGAGCATGAGATATTTTATTTATAGACTTGTGATCGTGGAACGAGCTGAAAATTTAATATAGTCGGTGAATTAAATTTGTCAAATTTGAAATCTCTGAACTCTATAGCTAATATACATACCCTGCTGCACTAGTTCAAAACAATTTTTTACTGCTTCAAATAAACTATCAACTTCTTGAGAAGAAAAAATTATTCATCCTATTTTATGCCTAAACACATAAAAGGAGGAGGAATTCGATTAAGAGTTTCGCCTGAGCAAGGAAAAACGTGCGAGAGCGAAAGCGGAGCCAGAAAAGATGGAAGAACAAGAGAGAGACTGCAACTGCTGGGTGGGTGGTAGAAATAAAAGAGCAAAGGTGGCTGGTAGTGTGGAAATTTATAGCTAGGCAACGTCGACGGAAACCTTAAATTCAGCATCGCGCGCGGAACCGCGAGGAAGGAAATCGCGGATGGCGCGGGGGAGTAGGATGCGCGAGAAACGCACCCTCTCTCCCAGGCGAAGGGAGAAAAGCGAACGCGCGACCGGAGGCCCGAATAAAATGATAATAAAGTGCCCGAGGAAGGAGAGAAAAGTGCGCAGCACGAGCGACGTTTTTCGCCGACGTCGCGTGCGGTTCCACGCGCCCGGGTTTATATTCCCGCACACACTTAGACTGGAAGTCGAAAAATGGCGTCGTTCGTTCGCCTTCTAGTGAACGAACGACGAATTATTTTATGCTACTACAGAAGCCACTTGAATTTCTTTTCAATCAAGAAATATGCTATCGCTTCTCTAAGTAAGTATAAGTTAATTTAGATAGTCATTGTTTTGTTAATATTAACAAAAAATTGAACTCCTTCCAAATTGAATTTGAAAGTAATGTAGATTGAACGCCAAATGTACATGTTAAAACAAGATTCCTTAAAATCCATAAAATATAAAAGTTCTATCTAGTTTTAAAAACTTATAAATAAAATATTGCATTAATATATATAAAATATAATACAAATATAATATAATAACAGTATAATAATATATTAATATAATAATAGCATAATAATATAATAATAAAAAGAATTAAATATATTATAGATAATGAGTAATCAGAAATAAAAACTTACGCATTTAGAATTTCCAAATGACCAAACCATGTGACAAATGTGTTTAAATATTTATGATCTAAATTTTCAGTTGCTCAATTGTAATGTAATTTTCATATAACTAATATTGCACTTTACTTTATTTATTTCCAGATTGTTCTGTCACAATAAGGTACCTGCAACATATTTAAAAGATAAGAAAAATAAACATAAATTTAACATATTTAAAAAGAATTTTCACATCGCTTATACAATATGACAAATAAAAATATTTTAAGATTTAGTATCAACAGAATATTAAAGTTTGAATTTGAAAAAAAAAAAAAAAAAAAATTCTTGAACCAGCTATATTATATTCATTCAAACAAAAAAATTAATTAAACTCAATAAAAACATACTAGGTAATTCATTTTAACAATCAGGATAACTTGAATTATTGTTCAAATAATTATCAATAACTATGTATTTAAATTAATGAACATAATGAATATTACATTCAATTATATATTGAGGATAAAATAATAAGTAAAAACAAAATTTTACCTTTTAATCTTATTCAGACGTCAATGAAGCTGTTCATTTTTGCCATTTCAATAGCTCACACTTTGTCAACAAGTAATTACCTAAAATAATTTTCAATGCTTAGAAGACATTCTTATATAATTTAATGCACAAAAAACATTTGCATAAATCAGTTATATGCATAAAAAATGTATAAACTTAATAAGAAATAAAACTGCTAAAACTTAAAAAACTAGTAGTTGTAGTGTTAATGTACAAAAATGAATAATTTAATTAATTTTTTTTAAATATTACAATGTACTTATAAAAATAATGAAATAGATTAAATAACATATTGAAACACACAAAAATATGATTAAATAAATAAATGTAAACTTACAACTCAAGTTTCCCTGCTAAACTCTGTCACCCTTGTCATGGATTAGGTTTCAGTCATAACAAAACTGGCCTGCCGTTGAGGAGCAAACAATTAATTACCTGCAATAGATTTTCAAAATTTAGAAAAGAGAATAAATATAAAAAAAATATATTTACATAAAAAATTGAAATTAAAGTTTGGAAAGAATATTTATTACAAAATTTAAGTTGAATTAAATTCGATAAAAATTACATTAAAACAAACTATCCTACTTCATTACAATAAAGTTATATATAATAACTCTATTTTCATACAGTCACATTGCTTTTATTATAATTGTTTAATTATATTAGTGTTATAAATATGTAAATGTGTAAAGCAATCTTCATTATTGCCTCGGCAAATAAAAAAATAACGTAATTAATACAAAAAAAAATATTGAATTATAAAGATAATCTTACTTTTAAACTATTTAAGCAAACCACGTCACTAAAGTTGTTAAACTTTTCATCTGCCAATCAATCACTTCAACATAAACTACCAATGGCCTGAAATATATGTTCAAAGTTTAGAAGGAAATCAAAAATGTTGGTACATATAATTCAATTACAATTTTCTATCCATGTAGAAAATAAAAATTTAATTTCCAAAAGAATATTTCTATATTACTAGCTAAGAAAAGTATGTGAATTCAATAAAAAAATTAACCGAGTATAAATTTACTTGATATAATATGCAACAAACACTCATTTTTCTACTTAGACGTTTTATGCGTAAGTTAAGAAAAATTGATCAAAAAGAAAATAAAATCTTACTGTTCTAACTTTATCAGCAAAACGTATAATTCACCCATGTCGATGATTGTATTAGTCCTTTCCATGTTAATTGATTCATTGCTTTGATACGAACAATCAGTATCCTGTAACACATTTATTTACAGCTTAAATAAATAATACGAGTATTTATCTACTCCTGTTGCACGCAGTGGCTATTATAATCGGTTAAAACTACACAATTCACAAACAACGTCGTTAAACGAATACAACACTTGGGCCTAGACACACTTTATATACAAAAAATTGTCACTCTCATTTACTTGTATGCACCTGAACATTACCATGATAATCAAGGATAAAACCTATAAGAGTACCAATTCTATAGTGGAAAAAAAACTTACAACAATTTGTTTCCGCAAAAGATGCAACAACATATCTACGACCCCGTAAAAAAGTTTGAACTCCAAGCGACTTATTCGCTGCTCGTGGCCGCAGCCGATTATTAGGATCGCGAATGGCTGCTGCAGTGCGAGAGAGAAAACCATATTCATCTTCTCTCTCTCTCTTTCTTTCGTGGAAACACGCATACATACATACAAGGCATGCACTCATGCACACTCATCACCCGCGAAAATGCACACGCACATAACCGCGCACCCGCGCATACGCACACGCACACACCTACCCGCGCATACGCTCACGCACGCACGCACCCGCGCATACGCACACGCACACTCATCACCCGCGAAAATGCACACGCACATAACCGCGCACCCGCGCATACGCACACACACACACCTACCCGCGCATACGCTCACGCACGCACGCACCCGCGCATACGCACACGCACACACCTACCCGCGCATACGCTCATGCACGCACGCACCCGCGCACACGCACACGCACACACGCACCCGCGCATACGCTCACGCACGCACGCACGCACCCGCGCATACGCACACGCACGCACGCACAAACGCTCGTTCGCGAAAACGGAGATTTTTCCCGTCCGCGTATAGACTACCTACGTATATAAGTGATATATCCATCTCACTCTGGCGTGCAGGTTCGTGCAGGTTCGTGCGTGCAAGCCCGCCGCGAAAAGCCCGCCAAGCGATTTCCAGGAATTGCCTTTTCGTTACACATAAGAATTTGAAATTTTCATTTTCGCCGGCAACGTCGAAATTTCGCCGCGGCACAATTTTATTATGAAAATCCACGTAAAATATGATTAAACCACCCTAAATAGCCCGAGAGCAAAATTTTTTCCGGGCAAAAAAAACGGAAGCTACTTCTTCTCCCTTTGCCCCAAAAAAAATCAAGATGGACGCTCGCGACCGCGAGAACCTTCTAGAACGACACCTTCCACCTTCCGATATCCGTCTATTCGCTTTTTTTCAGAGCCCACCGATCGCATCAATCGTTTGAATCGTCAATAAAACGCATTTAGCGGAGTGGCGGCAGGAAAAGCGAAGCCTCTTCTTTGTCTGAGAAAGTAAAAAATGGACCGACGGCTCCGCGAGAATGTTCGAGAACAAAAACGTTCGAGGATCGTCGAATTTTTTTTTCTCCGCGGCCTACTGATTGTTTTAATCGCTTATTCCCTTTAGTAATATTTAATTAAAGAGTACTTACAAGTCAAATCTCGAGCGGCGAGCCTCGACCGGAAAGGGGCAGAAACAAAATGGTAACCCCACCTCCTGCTCCCGCCTCGAACACCAGGCTCCTCCTCCAGCGGCTGGCCGGCGGCAAGTGAGCCGCAGAAGGAACGGTTGCCAGCGCCGTAACCAACGGCTGGCAGTGGCAGCACTGTCGCAACGCCGATAACTTCACTGTCTGAACAGTCGTCCGAGTTGGAATTTTGAAAGTGACACTGTTCATGTTGTACACAAGGCAGTGAGGTTAATGAACATGCGTCCCTTCGCGTTGTGAAATTCTTGCGTTATTAAATTATTTTGTATAATAAATATACAGAAAAGTAGTTGTAAAATAAATATGTGTAGATAAATAATTGTGAAATAAATATATAGTTAAATAATCATAAAATAAATACACAGATAAATAATTATAAACTGAATATAAATAGATAAATAATTATAAAGCAAATATAAAGATAAATAGTTATAAAATAAATATATATAAATAATTAGGTGAAATAAGATTTTTTATTTTGCTTGACCATGTCGCTTCCTCACTTCAATGGCTATTTTTCTATCAAGGATTTATTAGTTACGGAGGAGCGTGTGCCATCAGAGGTGCAAGTGGTACTACCAAAACTTGGATTTTTGAATGTTGCTAATAAGGAGGAGGATTTGCTACCAGGGACAAAATTGGACCTGCCTTTGTGGTTGGCTAATCAACTTCGTACCAAGAGAACTTTATTAATAACATGCGAAGTGCCGAAAATATACAGGGACAATTACAAGGAAATTCTCCACGCAGATGCTTGTGCAGTAGACTTGCCAAAGTGGAATCAACACTACTATGAGCTTGGTTTAGCATTGCCAGAAACACCTCAAAGCGAAGCATTGAAAATTCCTATGTTTCTCTTGGAAGTATTCAAAATAAGATTCAGGATGATTATGGACTTGGAGCAGAATGCCTTTGTTTCACAAACTCAACGTGCTCAACTCACAGTGTTAGAGAAACAATTGTTGTCACAAGGCAGCAAGCAAAAAGTACTGTTACTCAACTGGTTGAACAAGGGGACTAAAACTATTCAAGCATCCAATGTAATGAATAATTTAAAAAAACGCAAGAGTTTTGATGTATGATATTGAATTTGACAATTCATTCTTATTTACCTTAAGAAGAGCAACAAGACTAATACTTTTAATACTTTGACATACAAGCATTTTATGTAGATAACTTTAAATTATTACATCTTGTAATATAATTTGTAAATATAATAATTATTTTTGAAATATTTTATTTCTATGAATATTTTTTTGGCATTACCCACTCCTGGAGCAAAAAATTTATTGAAACAAATTTCTGAATATTTCTCTGAAAGAAAAAAAAAGTAAATATACATTATCATAATAAATGAGAAAAATCAGATGATAAAGGAAAAGTATTTTAAAAATTGAAATTTTTAATTAAATATTTGTGAATAGACAACACAAAAAGTCAATTGGAAGACTAATAATGATGGATTCAAATAAATTTTGCAACGTTTGAAAATACATGTGCATTTTATTACATATTATATATTAATTAACTATAAAAAATATGATACGGTACGGTATAAGAATTAGAGAAACCCATCTGTATCTTTTCTTGATACACTTTTGGAAAAAGTATAATATACATTTGCAACAGTATAAACTGCATAATATAAATACTGGATTTTTTTTAATCTGATAAAACATATTTCTGCTAGAGGGAAAATTATTAGGCGTATCTATAAACTGTATACATATTGCATTGTATGAATGCAGATGGCAGGTTGTCACATACTCTGCGACAGACTCGGGCAATCATCTGATTATACTTCAATTATTTAAAATAAAGGCACTACTGTACTTAAGAAATTATTTAAAATTCTATTCAAAGATGAAATATAAACATGATAAAATCTAATTATCCAGTATTCGATGTTTGTAGGGTTAAATCTAATTGGAAACTTGCAAGTGTCCTTTCTTATGAAAAATAATCTTTTTTTTCCATGAGTTATTATTTTTCACGAATAAAAATACTATATTTTTTTATACAAATTGATTTGTTTTCCATGAATAAATGAAGAAATATATTCACTCTTTCCTGGTGCAAATTCCCAATTGAAATAAATGATAATTTAAGTATAACAACAATATTACAAAAATTTCTAAATGCTAAGTCTATATAAAGTCAACGTGAAGAACTCTGAACAGATGTTTTCCCGAGATATATGCTGTATGCTTTATCGAACACGTTAACAAATTATCAAATATATATACAAAACTATGTACATTTCAAAGCGTTCTGTACAGTCTGGTCGATGTACATTCACTGCACTTCCAGTACCTAAGTCTTTTTATTGCAGCTTACCGTTTTTTTCTTTTTTTTTTAAGTTCACTTACAAACAATGTAAGCTCTCATAGGTGCAGATGACGATACATCATACCCTTTACAAATTACGCTGCTTCGTGATTCATATACCATCGCAATGATATACAATATCGGTCCCATTCAAGTCTAAAAATAATAGAAAGTGATCGTGGCTTTTTATGAAAAAATAACTTTTATGGTTTAGATATCTGTGATATTTTTTCTATTGTACTTTATTCAATCACCATTGTTTCTTTTTTTCTAAAAACTGTCTTGAATTCAGTGCTATCAATAAAATATTTCTATTTTATTTTATCATTACAAATGAAAAAGATAATAATTACTAAAAACCTTGCGTTCTTAAATGTATGTTCTAAACTACGTATCAGATGTACCGATATGTATTACAATTGCATACTTTTGTATCTTTGTATTTATTTTATGTGTATAATTTTTGAAAAATACTTGAATCATTTGTTACAATACTTTTGTAATAAAATTCTTGTGTAAATATATTAGAAATTTTTTCTAAAATTCCACGCTCACTCTAAGGTAAAAAAAAGTACGTACATTCAGAATGAAGTAAAGGAAAAATGTGCAACATGTCTAATCGTTATATTCCTATAAGCATTTTTAAGACACCTTGTATGTACTTAGGAAAGCGAATTTTTTTTTTGTTATTTGTTATTATTTTTTTGCTGATCTTCACTTTATTATATATAATCTAATATATGACCAACTTGGCAAGCAACCGGAACACGCGGTTTTAATACATACTTGGAATGCTTTTATTTATAATACGCAAATAAAAGCGTAACTTATATATCGATTGAACAGTCACTAAAACACCTTTTATAAATTATGAATGTCGGAATCAATAACCACGTAAGAATCAACATCAGTGCATCAATTTTAAATTTTATTATACACAAATTATGCAGTTAGAAGTTTTAGAAGTAAATTGTATTTCACAATTGTTTCCTAAAGATTTATAGGGCAATAAGAAAGTACTTCTTTTTTATAAATTACAAAAGGTGTTAAAGTCAATATCAGGAATGTATCGAATGTCGGGATACATTCGTAATTTGTTTAATATACGCAATTTGTAAAAAAATTGCATTGTTTTTTACGAGTATATTTTGAATATATTCAATTAGCGAGATTCGCTATAATACTGATTAGAAAAACGCGTCCTCAACGCGTTTGCCAGTGAAAAAATTTTACAGATATAAAAATTGAAATTGACAAGAGACAATTAAATAATCGTGAATGAATTGCTTCAAATTCTCGTAAGAAAAACGAAAGGAGAATGTAAAAAGTTCACATTTAATTAATATAATCAATCGTTTGAAAAAATGTAATAGATAAATTATTTACGATTCAACTATAAGCTTTGATTATTCGAAGAATGTTATTCACAAAAGTAAGAGATAAAGAAAAAAAACTTTACAAGCAAAGTTCGCAAAATATCATCGTCAGTCTACGAAAATTTATACAAGTCCGCATAAAAGTTCTAACACTGTCGCATCATATTCGCTATATAAAATATTTTCTTAACGACAATACAGTGAAACTAAAATTACAATATTAAATAAATTCTTTCTCCATACTATATTTTTTGTGCGTAGATGTGTTTCAAAAATTTTAAAAACATTTAGTTGTACATTATGCTAATCAGATTTTTTTCATATTTAGCTTAAATGATCAAGTCTTTTAATCAAAACCACAGAGTGTTAACAAGATTGTAGGAAACTTTTGCTAATCACTGTGCAGTTTCTACAATACATCTAAAAGACATCTCAAATCGAGATATTGCACCCTGATAAAAAAAAGTACAAATAATTTCATCCACTTTTATGAAATACGAGTTTTTTTCATCATACTCATGGAAACTTATCAATCTATGGTAAATATCAAGGAACAACTAATATTGATTTAAAAGTGGATACTTCAATTCCAATCTATCCAGTCTTATATATTATTGCCATTTTTTGACACTGTCAAGTTCAAAAATACGCATTTAATTATTTTTTTTCTTTTTATCAGGGTAACAATCAATTCCGTTATGGAAAAGCATTTAAAAAAAGCTTCAGCGCGCCTCTAAATCACCTTAAATCGTTTTTTAAAACACATCCAAACACTATCCTTACAAAACAAGAACATTTTGAGTAAACATCTCTCGAGCTTAACGGCAAAAATAAAGACGACGTTCTTTTAAAGAGCTGTACTCTCGAAAGGAGAAGCGGCACGATTCGCAGTCGTGGAACACTTTTCCGGTGTGCGACACAGTTCTTGCAGTATCGCCGAAGAGCCATCCCTAATCTTGGCAAGATCAATGTCAGCAAAGAAGTCGCTCTTCATTGTGCCCACAGCACTGTCCGAGCCGAAGCTGTCCTGCCGCTCGACGCTCCCTTTCTTATAGTAGTCCTCGAAGAGATCGAAAGAGTCGGAGCCATTTCCGAGCAGCAATTCGCTCTCGATGTACCTAGAATTCTCGTCGTCTTCTTCGTCCTTTTTATTGTCCTTTTCTTCTGCGTCCCTCGACGTATTAGACTCGTCGAAAGAGAAACTATCAACGTAACCGAGATCGGATTTACCTCGTCTCTTACCCTTACGTTTATTGCTATTTTTCCTCGATACGTTTGGCTCCTTCGTCTTCAGCTTGGATTTTCTTTTCGGAGATTCCTCCGTGGAGTTTGACTCGCTCGCGTCGCAAGTAAAGGCGCTTCGTGAAGGCGACTCCTTCGTCGGTGATATCTTCGTCCGCCTTAGAGGCGTCGACGACGCGGGTTTGCTTTTCGGCTCATCGCTATTGACGCTATACGAATTTTTATTACCTTGGGAACACGAGGAGGTGTTTTCTTTCTCCGAGGGATTCACGATGGATTTGCCAATCTGGCGAAGATACATTCCCACGAGATTGCCCGTGGAATTCAGGGGCTTGCATTTGGAACTCTCAGCTTTCGAGTCTGTGTTTTCGGAGGTTGGCAAATCTTCTTGGCATTTTTTATTCCCAGCACGAGAACGATTGACTCGGTAGGAGGATCGTTTGGTTTCGTTGTAGTTAAGGTTCGAGGGTAAGGTAGGAACTATGCAGGGTTCGTCGGCCCGTCCGACATACTTTATCTTCTCTATACTCGGGTACTTGTCCAGGGCGTATTTCTCTGTTATTCCCTGTAAATACAATAATATTTTCATAAAACAAATAATTTTTTTTAAATATATAACTACAATAACTTATTACGAGAACTTAAGCAATTTATAAATTTTCTTTTATAAACAGGTATATGCCTGTTCAATATTGATAAATAAGTGAAGCAGACTTTAAGGAAATTACCAAATTAGATCGGGAAGAATTGGCGTTGCGTTTACGATCAGCCGCACCGGCATCTTCGCTGCAGGTACTACTTTTGCTACTCTGTCTCGAGTAAGAATTCGTTTTGGACGATTTATTATTGCTCGTTGAGTCGCCAAGCTCTTTCGATTTACTGTTTTGTCTCGCGTACCGCTTGTCTTTAATACTCTCAGCTCGTTTTTCGGATGCTGGCGATTCAGTTTGTTTGGCGTTCTTCGCAGGTACTTGAAGGTTTTCTTTGCATTCACTGCTCTGTTGATAGAAATCTGATTCTAACGTACTGTCGTCACAACCACTAGCTCGTCGCTTTTCTCGATGAACCTAAGAAAGTAAAAAAATTGTTGTACACCCGTAAACTAATATCATTGTAATGTAAGTTTATTTGATTTCTTACCTGTCCTTCAGTGATAGTATTAAGCTGCGGACTGAGAACGTCAGGAGTCGTTGATTCGCTGCTGCTTGGACTCGGCCCGGCATAATTTTTAATGTCGGAGTCCAAATCGGATGGCAACGGAGCATCGACCGACAAATGCATGGCCAAACCCTCAAGCCAGACCTCCATAACTTCGAACGGGCGGCCTCTTGTCTGGATTCAGGTCGCAGCATAAAAATGCTATTAGGTAAAAGCACTCCGGACAATTTGAACAGAATTTATCCTTAAAAGCCTTCTTGTTGAGCCCGAAATCTGACGAACGGGGAAGGTAGTCGGGATCCGCTTGCACACGACCAATTATTTCACACACGACGATGCCAAAACTGAATATGTCAACTTTCTCGTCATACTTATTACCCTTCATCATCTCCGGCGCCATCCAGTAAGGATTACCGACGACTGTGTACCGTTTTTTACGTTCTTTGCGAGATGTTCTTACTTCTCCGTCCGATCGTCGACTATATTTCCCTGCTAAAAATGCAAAATGTATATCAAATAAAAGTTTTGCCTTTTTATGATTAATCAGAACACTTATATCAGTATAAAATGAATCATTTACCAGGGCTGTGTTTATCAGCTGCATTGCCATTCTGTATTATCCTGGCAAGTCCAAAGTCCGCTACAACGACAGTTCTGTCTTCTCGCACCAAGCAATTATGTGAATTTAAGTCTCGATGGATGATGTTCATGGAGTGAAGGTAAGCCATGCCAGCCGCAATATCCTTGGCAAAGGAAGTGCGCTGCTCCCAGGGCAGGCTTTCACTGGTGTCATGCAGCAGGGCTCGAAGCGTACCACCCGATATAAATTCTGTGACGAGGTGAAGTTTCTTGTCCTTGTAAAGAACGCCGATGAAACGCAGCACATTGTTGTGGTGAAGTGAACGCAACACCGCAACCTGGATAGAAAAATATTCTCGTAGGTAAATTATATCAACATTTTTTTTGTCTGCGGTTTTAAATTATTTTCATGGCAAGAAATCAAACCTCCTTCAAAAAGTTCTTCTGCGCCTCCTCGTCGACCCTGTACAATTCCTTCAGCACCATGACCTCATTGGTGTCCCGATGAGTAACTTTGTAGACTTGTCCGAAGAATCCTTTTCCAAGCAGCTCCCCTTTAACGAGATCACTGGCCCTAAATATCCTCTGGTTCTTTGGCTCGACCCGAAACGATCTGGTTCGACTGAGGTCACATGCTGGATTCGTCGGCGATGCTCTGTAATTGAAGCATTAATATTGATTCATTGCATTCGTTGAAAATAGTCAGTGACCTACATAACCAAGAGTTGAACCAACTTGAAAATCAATTGCTATGTATTTATTTATTAAATCTGCTATTAAAAAATAATATTACCTTACTATTTATATAACATTATCTTTACATAGCAACTGTCTATTTTCGTTTGCTTAAATCGTGAGATTCGATCTACCACTAAAAAATGCATCCGATGTCTATTTATTTCATCAGCAGCTCGTTTAAATAAAACTCACCCGTCGAGCAATCGGGACATTGAACTGCTTCGCTCCTTCTGTTTAGGATCCTTGGTCCTTCGCAGCTGTCTGCTTCTGGTGCCGTTTATGTAACCTTCATCACGGCGCTTAAATAGTCTCTCCTTGCTGTCGGGACTCGTCTTTGGACTCGATGTCCGCGATATAATGGACGAATGAGCCGTGGAGAACGTTGGCCGGCGTGATACTGCGTCCGGATCGTGTTCTATCGTCAACTGAAATTAAAGTTGTTCGTTATTGAGTATGCCCTTGATATTTCGAAACGAGATAATTGAACAACTCTTGAATATTTGTTGACTTATCGATTTATTTTTAAAGAAACTGCTGTTATCATTATGTTCTTTAAAATTAAATTTTGGTATTAATATAAGTGTGAAAAATAGTTTGCGGATAAAATGTTTAACTGAGAGATTAAAGAGTAAAGCATTTAAATAACTCTTTACCTGTAAAACTGTGTCTGAATATCGAATTAGATTCTCAATGCTTTCAATTGGTTGATCCTTGACAGGTGTACCGTTCACTTCCAATATTCGATCCCCGATGTGTAAAGACATAAGATCATTGGATACATTGAGCCTAGAATTAAATTTAATTAATAAATGGGCCAACAACGATTCAATTTTATAAAAGAATTTAAAACATGCATTTACTTATTTTATAAAATGCATTGTTTTTTTCTCTTGCGATTAAAAAAGTAAAAAAAAAACGTGATAATCACAAATGGTATACATGTGTAAATAGTATTAAATATTTCTTATTTATAAACTAGATAAATAAGCTTTTTCTATAGATATGTAAAATAAGCACCTTCACCAGACACTGAATAATTTTTATTGACATTACATTTAGCAGGAAGTACCATTTCCCTTTCCATTTTAAGTCAGATATTAGTTTTGTAAACATTGTTGTATGCATTTCTAACTATATGACAGATTCATTCTTTGTCTTTTTTTTTTGTAATATGGTACTACAAACACAAAAATGAAAACATGCATTTTAATGAAAGTCCTTGATAATGTACACATTAAAAAGAGCATTGATATATTGTATCATCTATTTATGTATTTCAAGGCAAAATATTTGCAATTTCTTCCTAAGTGCGTATTTATAAAAATGCTTTTATATAACAAATTACATGTGCTCATTATTGATTTATTATTGGTAGTAGTACCTATAATTAGAGAAGTGGCAGCATAGCCTAAAGAGAACCTCCGTCATAGAGGCCACCAGCTTACAGATCTTTCCACGAACATTTCTCAATAACCTGCATTTTAGTTGGAAGTTATTACAAGCCTTGAATTTATGCTACTTTACAAGTATTTTAAAATAATTTATTTAATAAATATTTTGTCATAATGCTTCACATGCATGTAAATACAAGCTAAAGTTAAATATCATATAATTGTTTAATTGAATTACTTGATTACATTTTTATGTTAAAAGTGTACAGCATGAACATTTTAAATAATTTTATTTACATTAAATAAAATTACTTAAACGTTGTTGTTGATTCAAATTACAATTGGCACAATTATATTTTGTTGAAGTCTTAATCTTTTGATAAAGAACATTTAACTACTTCAATTTTTTTTTGTAACATTTCATTATAATTTGTATCAATCAAGATTTACAAGCATTGTTATTTATTAAATAACCTTTTGTTTTAAAATTTTTAATATTGGTATTCAATGGTTAATCATGAGTGTTGTTTAACTTACTCTGAAATACGAAATAATGCACCACTACAACTTCTTGGACTGGGTGTAGTATCTAATGTCAGTCTAATTCCTCGCTGTTTCTCCTGATTGCTGGTACTCGGAGGGATTTCCACCAGTCTTATACTATGTGGTTTTCTGACAAATGGATAATTTGCCGTTTTATCAAGAGGCTGCATTTGCCTCTTGTAGCATGCACCACAATAAAGTTTTGACCTCTCCACAAGAGCATAGCTTTCGCCATCTCCAATAAAGGTACCACATGAGTTACAGGCAAAACATTCTGGATGAAATTTGTGATCTCCAGCTAACATCACAGGTCCAGTAATAATGTGGCCACAGCCCTGGCACGCTTCTCCATAAGCAGCCCAGTAGTCATCTTTACAAAATAGTAGTCCATCCTTTTCAAAGTACCAGGATGACAGTGAAGCATCACACGCTGAACATCTAAAATTGATATCACATTCATAATAAAGAAGCTTGCAATTAAGTGTCATATTTTATTTGAAATATTTCTTACCGAAAACAGTCAACATGCCACTCTTGTCCAAGCGCTTGAATGAATTCATCTTCTTCGATACTGTTGAGACAGCCAGCACAGGCTGACACATCTTTCTCATCATTATCACCATTACTCCCACCACCACCACCAGGATCTGTAAATACATAACCTAATGTAAATATAATTCTTATCTCTTTCATTAAACATTTATTTCTTCTTTAGTTTATTAATAAAAAGCAATTGAAGCAGCTCGCTTTAATATTTTGTAAAATATTTTTTATATCAAATAACAAATATTTTGTGAAAATTATGTTTCATACACTTTAACGTCATATCAGTTTACCAAAAACTTTTTAATTATATTCAAACTATACAAAAGTTCTTAACAAAATAATTTTAGTTTTTCCTTGTACAAAGCATCATACAGGAATTGCTTTCGTAACAAAAGGAACATCTGCGAAAACATTACGTTCTCTAACGCAAGAGCAGAATGAAAGGAAAACACTATTTGATGTAAGCACCCGTTTATACATTTCCAAAGGATCCTCCACCCACGCACTTTTCAGATCAACCAACAGAGTCTCAGGCCACATCCTTCACACCATCGGGTCACCAGTACCACGACAAACAATCACAACCCCTAATGACCAGATTCCCTCCACCGTACCAAGTCACCACAAACACCCCCAACCACCGAACCCAGAAAAACCTCCAGCCAGCGTACAAAATGAGAGCATAAGGAAGCTCCGCCAGGTGTACACATAAACACAGTCACGCGCGTCGGCCGACGTTATACCTGAGGTACTGGCTGCAGCGGGCTGATCCATCGCGCCGTCATCCGTGAGGCGCCGTTTCAGCCCGACGAGCTCCAGGAGTCGAGGAATCACAGCCACAGCGCAGGAGTGCCTCCTATGCACGCAGTAGGCTCGCTCGACCCTCACGCCTCGTCATCCGACCGCCAGCTCCCGGATCCACGCGAGTGGTCGCTGGGGGGGCCGCTCGCGGATGCTGGGGGCACGCGTCGCTTTGTCCCCGCGGGCGATGCTCCTCGGAACGCGCGCACTGGTCCGTGGAAACGCGCACGTACACACACTGGTGCTCGAGCACACTCGCGGGCTCCGCGGGCGGGAGACACTCCGGACTCTTCTCTCGTCGGTCTCGCGACTTTCCCTCTCGCTCGCGCGTCC
Source organism: Sycophila sp. Sp_5 (assembly GCA_018906775.1). Lineage (NCBI taxonomy): Eukaryota > Metazoa > Arthropoda > Insecta > Hymenoptera > Eurytomidae > Sycophila > Sycophila sp. Sp_5. Next base: position 259,741 of record JACCID010000084.1, read on the forward strand.
CGACTGTTTACGTCTGTCTCCGTCGCGAGCGCTTGGCTGCCGAGGAGAGCTGCGATGTGGAGAGTAGCTGCGGTGGCTATAGCTACGTGTTAAGCGTGTGTACGGATATGCACACTGGCGTGTGGGTGTGTGGGTGTGCGGGAGACGGTGAGCGAAAGAGAGACACTTGAACGGATTCCCGACGCTGCGTAGAAACGGCCAGATGCACCAACTGTTGTTGTTTTATTTTGCACGTTGCGTATATACTTGTGACGCTGGTACAGTCATGGCCTGCGGGGGGTGGGGGGATACACCGCACTGTAGCTTGTTGCTTTCATGTGATGTGCGCTTGAATTGATATATATACTGAGTGCATAGTGCCTGCTGTGTGCAATATGTCGTCGGTTCGACGAAATCCCCAGCGGATTTTTGAGGTTAATACTAAGTACGCTGCGGCTGAGGAGAAGGAAGAATAATTTTAAGTGTGTGCGTGGGTTTTTTTTTTTTTAAGAGGAAGTAGTTTAGTTCTATGAAGAAAATTTAGAGAAAGGTGATGGGTAGGGGTACTTCTAATGTACCTGTAGAAAATGTATTTTTTGTAAGAGAAGGTATAGCGCGCTAAGCTTTGATATTATTTGAAAATTAAAAGTAAGATTTTGGTCATTTTATTGTGTGCTAGAATAGATGCTTGTAGTAAATTCCATTATTTAAGGACATAAAAAATATTTTAGCAAGTATAATGTAAAGTAAATATGTTCGAACAAAATATAGTCATTTTATATCTATTATAAAGTAAAAGTAATAAATATTATTGCATTATGTTAGGATAAATAATATTGTAAAGTATGCAGTTATAAATTAGTGTAATATTAATAATGTATTAAAGACGAAAAGCGGATTTAAATTATTAGAAAAAAATACTGGAATACAAACTAATTGCAAGTATCATTTTTTCAGGCTTGGAATATTTGACTTATATCTTAAGTATTTTAAATTGAAACTATTTAATAGTGGAAGTCAACAAGAGGCTAAATACAAATTTATGAGGTAAAATAAACGATTTTAAAAATAACAATATATGAAATAAATTCACATTTTTATAAATGATTTTAATAATAGTATTTATTTTTCTTATGTTCATCATTAGTCATATCCATCAGTATTTTGAAGGAAAAATCTCTTTAATTTAAATTAAGTCCACAGTTGGGTAATAGTACTTTGAAATCTCTGCAACAGATTGAACTTAGATTGATATACTATAAAATTTGTAAGTAAATATTGACTGAAAATATTACAATTGATTGAAGTATGCATGTACAAGTTCTATTTGTGATGTCTTAAAAATATTTTTTCATTTTTTAAGGTAGCTGATTGAGTTTATACAAAATTTGGCAGCAACAAGGATTTCTCACATGTTCAGATTAAATACATAAATTATAAAGTAAAGGGATTATCTTTGTGAGTTTTCTTATTTAAAAAAGGATTTTACTTCTAAATAGTCATTCAAATTAAAATTGGTTTACCTTGGAGAAGAGGAATACTTCAGGAGAATTCCAGAATTCCTAAAAACGAATTTGAAATCAAACTATTAAAATTAGATAAGTAATCAACCTTTTCTAATTTAAATTTATTTTGTTATGGTAATTAATTTGTTAGATATAAAACTTTGTGAAAATTTTCAGATTTCAAGCAGTAGTCTTGGTAACAGAGAACTTCAAATACTCTTTAAAATAGAAAATCTGAAGAAGATTTTATAAACAAGAGATTATAAACATATAAAAGTATTATTGATTCAAAGTGAAATCATAAATCAATATAGTTTCGAAAGTATAAAGATTGTAAAATTGAAGTTATTTAAATTCAACAATGATAATATTTATTACTATTGTTAAATGTCTTCCTTTATATTCGTTAATAATTAGTTTAAAAAAATAATATCGTGTCTCATCATGTTATTTAAACAAATTTGCATCTTAAATTATTTACAATTTCTAAGTACAAATATTGAATTAATTGTTTGCATAGATAAGTACTTAATTATTGTAAGCTATTGAGCATTAAAGAATTACAATCAATATCTTTCTCTTTAAAGAAAAATTGTATTAGTTATAAAGTCGATATTTTCTATTGTGTTATTTAAAAAATAAAACATTGTCTTTCTCAATTATTTAGAATTTGTATATTTTATAATATACTTTTATAATTTAAATAATCTTTATTTCATTTGATCCACATTATTTTGATTTTAGAAAAAAAAATTTATAAATAAGTATGTATAACGAGCCTAGTAATAAAATGGAATTCAATAATGTATTTGGCATTGTATTATTTTTGCATTGTTTATTCGCTTTAATTTTAAGTTACATTTAATCCCTCAATTTCTATTTCTATGTATGATGTAAATACACTCATTTGATTGTATTCTCTGCTTCCCAGATTTGTTCTAACAAAGAATATTACACGTAAAGTCACCTAATAATCGATTAAAATGTAACTTTCCCTAAACTTTACTTATTTAAACAAAAAACAGAAACACTTACAACTAAGTAATCATCCTTAATTAAACATAACAAAGACAAACTCCGCATTTCCTTAATTTCAAAGTCATAAAAGCTCCTCCAATTATAAAAAAAAAAGAAGTGTGCGGATGATTACTCCAAAAAATCTCTCCGCATAAAAGAATTTCCCCATAGTAACGAAAAGAGCGGCGCGCTCCGCACACGCACGCAAGCCAAAGTCTCGCGTTTCTCGCACCATCGCACCCGTGCGTCTCTATACCTACCTGCAAGGTATCCACGCGAGTGCACACAAACGAGTCCCCACGAAAAAAAAAAAAAAAAAAGCACCGATCCTTCGCGGCCACCAGCACCACACCGCGCTTTCCTACACTTATACCTACACACGCACAGTAGGTATACCCATACATCCTCCCTCTCGCTCCCACACGCATCCGAGGCATCGCATACTATAAAAAATAAGCATATAAGTGTTTCGCCTCGTGCAGCGTGTCCCGGAGGCATCGAAGACGGAGACAAAGCGACAAGCAAACTCCGCGCTCCAGAGAGAGAAAGATGCAGAGGCCGCCGATATTCGCGAATCGGTGAATGCACGCCGCCGCTCCTCGGAGAGAAAGAGGCACACCTACACGACCCCTGCGACTGTGTGAGTACACACATACGCGTGTACCAGTGGTGCGCGGCGTGGAAGCCGGTCGAGGAGCGAAAGAGAGAGAGGGAGACGGCGCGCGGCGTCGGGTTTTCTCATTCCTTCGGGGGAGCTCTCCTCGGCCTCGGCCAACGCCGCCGCAGTCAGTGTTCACCGAGGCTTGGGCCGCACGCGAGAGCCGCCCGCCGTGTACCGACGGTTCGCCGGCACTTTCGTATGCACACACGCCGACCACCTTTCTTCCGCGTTAAAAAAAAAAATTCCCGTACGTATCCCGTACTTACGACACTAAAGCCGCGACATTTTGTTTTAAATCGAAAAGTACCTGTGTGTATGTAGTATAGGCATATACTGTAATTAAAGTGTGCAATATACACATTCTATACACGTGTATATGTGTTTTAGTATTCTGCGGATTTAACGGCGATCGGATCTCGGTGTAAAGTGGCTGCGTACAAAACGATCGGCGGGGGAGAGAATATATCGGCGAGAGTCTAACCTTGAAGAAGACGCGGCGGAGTGCGATTTTCAGTGTTTTCTTTTTATTGCAGCGTCGTCCGCTCGTTATATCGATAAAACTCCGAGACTCGGCCGGTGGTGTGTACACCGAGTGCATGGGTACCTCGGCCAAGTAGTATTGCGGGAGAAAAAGTGCTCGCGGATGTGACGAACGGGCAGTGTCCGTTTTTTGTTCGTTTCTCTTACTGCTTTTTCGCGCGGATGCACCGCGGAGCCATCGACGACCCTCCGAGGATCTGCGGCGGCCGCGGCGAGCCTCTCGACTTGGGACACCGGAGAGGAATGTACGACGGACCTGCGAAGACGCACTGCACCGCTGCTCGATAATCGCAAGGTTAGTGTGTGAATTTGCTTTCTTTTTGCAATGGATTTGATTGTTTTTTGTTGCCATTGATTTTGGAGAAGTTTGGTGGCCATTTTTTTTTGACGATCTTTGGATCTTTGGAGTGGAGAACACGGAGTCTGTGCTTTTGCTCTATTTCTCGAACGCTTTATTAATAATAGCGGTCGTTGATCTCGAGACTTTATTAAACGTTTAAAAAGTGCATCATGAGTTCTTTCTTTGGTTTTGTTTAATCGTAAGTAGTACAGTTAACTATAACTGTATATATGATTTTCAGGTTACCATGATTTTAGAATACGTATGCATCATAGAATTTTATGTAAATGTATATGTTGTGTTTTAGAATGCATTAAGCATTATGTGAATGTATTATGCATATATCAATTATACATTGATAATAATTCATAGCTAATTATGGAAAAAAGAAGATTAAGGGGGCAAGCCATGTGTAAATAAAGAAAAAGAAACGCAGTTATTTAAAATATAAAAAATTGTTTAAATTCAACAAAATTATTTGCTAATGTTAGTATGCGTGTTTATTTATATTTTGGGAGTTTAAGGCCTTCTTCAATGTCTTGCAATGCCTTACTTATAGTAGGAAGCTTTTTCACATATCTAAATAGAGCATTATTGAAAAAGAACAGTGGTTCATAGGATTCTAAGTCAACCAATGAACTAAATTGTTCTAAATTGATAAATACAACTTTTCAATATATTAGTTTCAGCGTAAATGCAGAGAATTAATATATTGTAATAAATTTAAATCTATAGGAAAAATTTGAAATTATAACCATCTATAAATTTAATAAATTTATATTAATAACAGAAAATGGAAAATGATTAAAAATTGTTTCCACGCATTCAAATTTAGTTTCTGGTATTCTTGCTGAAACTGTGAGTATTAATAAGTCATATCCATCAATTTAAAATAGTTTGATCCATCGGATAACTTGAAATCTTGCAGACAGTGGATTAAGTATTCGAAGAGACTTCCTGCTATAAGTAGGTATTACAGGGCTTCGAAGAAATCCTAAACTTTTCAAAATATAGGTAAACATATCTACTAACATTCATAAACAATTTTGTTCAATTTAAACAATTTCTTATATTTTAAACAATTATTTTTCATGTTTGTTTGCATAGAGAGGTGGTTACTCTCCTTAAATCGAGTATTATATACAGGAAAAGAATTTTGCAATCAGTAGGTATGCGGAATAACTTTAAAAACGATGAGCTGAAAAATATTTAGGAAAATATATACACAAATATTATTAACACTCATAATATTGTTATTTCATCAAACTCTTACGAAAAGCACACCGGAGTTGAGTAAATTCGAACGTTACTCGATGCTTTCAGCTGAAATCAAGTATTATGCAAATGATAAAAACATGCACTCAACTTCTGTTAAGTGTAAAAAATTACGCAACAATACATTTTTTTTTTGTAGGAGAACAGTATACGTTAGATTAAATAAACATAAATGTTAAACATCGATTTCACCTTCACTTTTATGCTAATACAATGCGGTTTTCTTTAAATGCAACAGGATTATTGTATAAAATTTCTGCATCTATTTAAAAACAATGCACTTATCCGCCGACTTCTTCGCTTTATCTAACGACCAACGCAATCGTTAAAATAAATTTGCTCAATCAACGACAAGAACATTTATACGCTTTAACATTAGGTTCGTCATAATTGTATATATAAACTTATATAATTAAGATTTAATATACACTAATAATTAAGACAAACGAAATTTTAATGTTACGTTAATTCGGAGGCTTATTTGTTCACAAGTAGCTGCAGTTTGACACAGTTCAATAGCATTAATAATTTAATAACAGTAAAAAATGATTAGGCGTGTTTAAAAAAAATCTTATTTACTATTTTATCAATTCTTGCGTTGCTTAATGCATTGCTCAATCTCGAGCTGTGCATTATTGCATTAATCAAACTGTAGGAAATGTAAGAATTATAAAAATGTAACATTAAGTTTTATTTTTGCGGTAATATAATTTTTATGTAGGCATAAATACTAACTGTATACAAAGTTGTCCCTACTGTCGTACTACTCTCTGGAGTTCTTAGAAAACCACAACGACTTACGTGTATAAACGTGTCATTATCTACTTTAAATGATAAAGTGCTTCTTTCACATTTTTTCGATTTAAGTAATCTTCTGTAACCTTAATTTTAAAAAATCGAACACTTTTGGCGCAATGCGTGAAAATAAATGAATCTCTATCATTGCTTTTACATTAACAAAAAAATTATTTTTATTTAAAAAAAATTATCTACGATAGCCTGTTTTCCCGCGGCAAAAATGTGGGGAAAAAATCAACATTTTCTTTTAATCATTCGAATTTATCTTCTTTCCAACCGACGAAGCAATTAACAACGTGCCTCCCGATCGTGTATTTGTTGAATGAAGTGCACGTTTCAAAAGACGGCAATACAATCGACCGGCTGACCGACTTCCCAACGCGCGAAAATCAGACGTCGTTGCCGATAAGAAAAAATAAAAAAAAGAAAGCGGCTGTGGAGTATGATTTTTGCTAAGTTTTCAGTCTAATTTACCATCATTCCAACAAAAATAATCGTTAAAAAATTTTTTTAGCTAACGTCATTTTGTAATTATTCTTTTAATTGACCAATTAGACTTGAAACACGCCGATTCTAACTCTCTAAAGTAGAATAAGTGACCTTTTCACTTATTTTGGAAGCGACTAAATTTTTTAGTGCATATTATTACACTTTTTTAAAAAAGCGAATGCGAAATTATTAAACAGTTGTACCATTTTTATTTATTTAATAAGTCGCTTTCTATTATATGTAATATAAGTATGGATATTCACTTATTTGGAAAGTGACTGTATTTTTCACGCACAAACAAGTGAAATTTTCTATTTTACTTTTCAAGTACACTGCTTTATTAATTATCAAAACTCAATGAACATAGGCGTAAGGATTTTGTCCGTCCCTTATAGAATTACACTCTTGAGTAATTTTTCTACAAGTATATTTATTTATTCCATGATTACAGTACTTACGCTAATTGAAAAAATAATAATATTCACTTTATTCTACTAGTTAACAAAGATATTTGTGCAATTGTTTTAAAATTCATAAATTTATAAAATGAAAAATTCTTAAAAGTTACAAGCCATGTGCAACAAAAATTTTTTTATTAAACTTACTATAAAGTTTACTGAAAAAGAAACTATACATTTCTCCTTAGCCACTGAATAGATTTTTGATAATTCAAATAAGTGAAATTTCACTTATTATCCTACACCTCAGAGGCTACAGTGCCATCTTCCCAATGGTCAACTCATTAAATTTCCCTCTCGTCTCACCCAAACAGAGCACATTAGCACAGGCGCTGAAAAAATCCTTTAAACTTGTAATCACGCTGAAGAGGCTAATCGATCGTGAAAAATCGCCAGCCGTGTGCGCGCCACACGACCTCCTTTTTAAAGACCCGGCAAGAAGAAGAAGAAGATAGAAAATCATCTCTCGGTCGGCCGCATGATGCAAAAAAAGGGGGCCGCTCGTGCGGGGTGCGCGTTTAAAAGTCCGGTGCCACAGGGGGAGACGTGCACTGCACGCAGGACCGGTGGGTGACGTCAGTAGCGGCAATTTCCGCTGGGCTGTGTAAGAGGGGTCCCAGGGGTCCTGGCGGCCCAAAGGGAGAGGGAGCCTGCCACGGGGGCGCGCGACAGGTGTGCACTTTTACCGCATGCGAATTCGGCCGGGGCAGGTATAGACGCGCAAACACGGCTGCGGCCGAGTTTGCTTAATGCTTATACGGCGAAATCCTGCGAGGGACAGAGATTATTTCGGTATTGCTGCGGGGCGGAATTTTTGAACACATTTGTATAGGATTTATTTGTCTTGGATTGATTTTTCGTGGGAATTTAATAATTTTGTTTTTGTACTGGAAAAAGTTAATGTGAGTGACTTACTTAATTATGCAGGGCACGTGTAATATATTTTTTTAATAATTTTTTAAGAAAAGATTGTTATACTGGTCTGAAAACTTCTGTTAAATAAAACGCGACAAGATATTGTATATAAAGTGTTTTTCAGAAGATATTCAACAAGTTAGAGCATAAATTTCCATTATTACCTTCAATAAAAACTAGAAAGACAAAAATAATCAATTTTCTTAAGTACTTTTTTAAAATAATTATTATGATTAAAAAAAAGTAAAATAGTTATTTATATAATCGAAGGAATTTCTTACTTAATTCATGAAATTCAAGACATTGCTTGCAGGCAAATGTAAGCTCCATTGTCATAAATAATCGTATTCACTAAATTTCATTGATTATCCATAAAGCTGGAATTAATTTGATTGCTGATATACCACATGTGCTTTGTGATCACAAACGTTTAAATTTAAGCGTACATGACAAAAGTATACAACTATTCATTGAACTTTATCTTAACAAATATAATCTGCATATCTGAGAACGTGTTGGCGATTTAATAATATATATACAGAAGTTAGATTACGATGTTTATTTAACAGAAGATTTGAAATGTTATTGTACTTTTCTTTTTGCAAATCGATTAATGCCTTTTTTCCACACCTGCTCTACAAATATTGAATCAGACATAGAAACCTGGTAGAAATATTGAGGACGTATTTGCTAAATTTAACTAAAAAAAATCACACTCTCATTGTAACATTGTTAAAAGAGCAACTATTACAATCTATTTCATAAGAACATGAATTTTATTATCAATAATTAAAGCGTTTAATCATAATTGTAGATGTTTTTAACATTGTTTTATTAATAGTTTTTATACAAAATGCTTTTATTTGATAATTAGCTGATTAACAATAAAATTCTTAATTTTCTAGCAGGAAAATAATAATTTATTTTTGGAACTACATTGTACCTTGTTGAAAAAAGAAAGAACTCTTTTTAGTTAATTTTGAACCACTTTGTAACTTTCGTAGGCGACTTCAAGTTAAAAACATCAGTAAATTTCGATTTTATGAGCAGTTTAAAATTAACTGAGTAAGAAAGGATCGCTCTTTGACCCAAACGCTTAGTCTAGTTTAGCCGAGACGCCTTTACGCTTTATTTTATCTATTTTAAGCTTACTGTATCGCCTAAAGAAAACATAATAGCATAATATGTGTTTTTTCGGTAGGCCAGAAGAACACTAAATATAAGATTCAGTTCTCGGCTTGATAGATGAATGGTACGATCTGAGAGCTTCGAGTAAACAAAAATCAAGATACGTAATATCAGTCATTTAATTAAATTTATACCTCAATTCTAAACAAAATCTTATTTTTTTAAATGAATGTAGTCATCCTACACACAGGTACTAAAAAAATCACATTTTTTTTAATGAATTTACTTTACTTATACATTGAAGAAAATTACAATTTTTTAAACGGAGTGTACACACCGTACACTTATTCAGACAGCGCACAATTTTTTTTATAACAATTACGGTTTGTATCTTTCATCGACAAGGAATAAACGCTGGTATAAATGATACAAATAAATAAAGATTATCCAAACGTAGTTTATTCAAGCATAAGAAGTACATTTCACTTTTTTAATCGTTCCAATCAGAACAAATATATACGCAACGCATCCTTCTGCACCGCCCATCCGCTACCATCGAATTTCTCGAGTAACCCGTACAGGCCGAATTAAACGGCTCGTCGATCCGGAGCAGCCGGTCGCCGGCGGCGTGTGGCGATAATAAGCGGCGCGCCGAAAGCACAATGCGCCCATAGGCGCGGAGAAAGCGCGCGCTATTACGAAATCCCCTCGCACCGAAAATACACGCGCACTGCTCCTATAACTCGACGCGGCGTGGTTGTACAGTCTACCGAGGAGAAGTCCCCATTGCGACGTTCTTCCCACCCCCGCCGCCGCGATATGATTCACTCGCTCGCGAGGCTTTCCCCTGACGCGCGCTATGTGCCCTCCGCGTAAGCGAAAAATGCGTACGCGATATGCCCGTTAATTCCGGGTGCGGGGGAAGAATGAAAAAAAAGTAGAAGTCGTGGCTGTGAATCACCGGCGGAACGCCGCGGGGTCACTTCCTGCACGGAAGTTTTGCGGGAAAATGCCTTTCCTCGAGAGCGTTAAAGATTTACAGGTGGAAATATAGAGTGAGATAGACAGATGGTATTTTAGTCGACTTTGTGGGAAAATTATAAATGTAGAGGGTGACGTAGTTTTATAAAAAATAGAAAAGTAGAATTACATTTGAGAAAATTTTTAAGTAGATACATTTTAATTTTTGCTTACGAAATCATTTAGTTTACTTTTAAATTAAATAGTTTAGTTCACTAATCTGTAACTAAAATTTTAATTAAATTTACAAAATGTCTCACGGAAAATTTTGCTAAGACTTAGTTTAATCAACGAAACAATTTTGTAAGGTTCAGTTGGATCTGTAAAATATTTTATTAGATGTAATTGTTTGCAAATTATAGTATTTAAAAGAATTTACTAAAAAAAGACGTTTCATAGAAAATTTCGTTCACAAAGTGTGAAATATAAAACATTTAGATTATGCAATAAAGTACTTATTTTAACAATAAGAATTCGCAGTTATTTCTTATATTTAAGAAGATAATAAAACCATTGCACAATAATCCATTTCCTTTCTTACGCTCTTTTCTTACAATTAAGAAATATTTAATGAATAATAATGCTTAAGACAGTCATCAATAAGTGATATCGCAGAATAAATGCAGAATTAGATGCACAATATTTACTTAAAATGTGTAAATTGTAGTGAAAAATATCACACGAATTTCACAGTTAAATCCGCATGGGTAGCCTTCAGTATAGAAAATACGTAATTAAATAAAAATCTATTTAGTAGTTATGAAAATTAAAACAATAACGAGATATTCTGGTTAAAGACCTACTTAATAATATGATAATAAAACAGTCTAATCTTAGTGAAATAAATATTATTATCAGCTGATAAAAGCATTACCAAAAAAAACTTCAAGATTATCATAATTACCAATGCGATCAATTTAAAGGCAATAATTCATTACGTATGAGAAAAGGAAAAGGAAAGAGAGATATGTAGATAGGGTATTTATTTATTTGTTATTATGAATGTAAAGTTACAAAAACAGAATTAAAAAATATAAATCTGAATGAACAAAATAAGTAGCGAAATCTCATTACTACAAAAATATCTGAGAACAAGAGAGAATGAGGGGCGCAAGGGGGTCGCGCGCAATACGTTTTTCGTAACGCGCGGTCTACAGTCGTTAACATTTTTACGGCCAGACGACGGCCTGCCGCCGCCAGCATTTTAACGTTTTTTTTTCGCCGCGCTCGGGGGGATATATAATGCGTAATGTGGGAGGAAAAAAAGAATCGCGCGAGCTCGCCGTTATGTACCTGGCATTTGTAGGTCAATTTTGTTGTTGGAATTCGTTCGGAACTAATTTCCGATCGACTGAATCACTGGTGCCGCGTGCGCTGGGCGCGCTCATTTTTTCCCCTCGCAGTCGAGATGGCGAAAAACGCGTCCGGATCTGCATTATGCATGGGCTTTTTCATTTTCTGCAATTAAAGTAACGGATTTTAATTGCCGGAATCGTTTAGCGAGCGTTTTCGTCTACCATTTTACATCTCCGCACGCTGCAATTTGAGCGTATGATTCGGGGTTATGATTTACCCATGCAAATGAATAAAAAGCGTAAATTGGTGTGCCGCCAATGATCGAGGACACTGAAATGTCTCAAGGAGCGCAGCTCGTAAAGTGGGCTATTCCGAGAAAATAAGACTTATCTTATTAGTGGCATTAACATTTTTTTTGTGCGTGCGTCTCTTCTGGGTAGGGTGTACAAAAGAATCGATTTTCTTTGTGACGAAATTGTGAGATTGCGCGATGAGAGTTGCATGCAACGTTGCTGCAGCTCTTCGTTTATTAAAACACGATAGAGCCTTTTAATCCGAGGAATCCTGAGTTGCTAAATAGAGAACACGTGAAACTAATCTGCTGGAAATAATAGAAACATCGTCGTCGATAAATTTTATTTTTGCTAAGCATAATATACCTACCTATCCATTAATTTCAGACCGTATGGCATCGATAATTGCAACCTCTTTCATCGTGATAAAAGATCTATACTAAAAATTGCAGTATAGTCACTTTTAATGTCCTCGTATAGACTAACGTTATTGGTAAAATTACAATAGTATTATTTAATATTAAAAATTTGTAGTTAGTTTCTTATAAATTTACAAGAGGTATGATAGTAAAATTTATTAGATTTACTAGTATGTGTTTAAATTTTTCTATAACATCATTCTGGGATGACATTTCATTAATTGACTATATCGTCAATTTTAATAAAGAACTTTTTTCATGAGAAAACTTCATTAACGAGGCGTGAAACATGCATAGAGATTCTTACTGGCATCAACGTTTTCTTTGTTATTGAAAAAAAAAAATTAAAAAGTATACACTCCTTATAAATGAAAAAAAAATATATCGATGCTGGAATGTTAGATTTCTAGTTACAGAATTTTTTGAACTGCCTAAATCTGCGCTCAATGAAAAAAATCGTAGCTTTTGCCTTTTTTACGCCTCCTAAATCTACACAGAATTTAAGAATTCGCACAGCATCCCCGGTTTGGGCGTTAAATTCAACGATAAATAGGATGATTAAGCGCCGCTTTAATTACGAACGGACATTTTTTGCATACATGTTCTCTCGGTGCGTAAAACAGAATCCGAAACCGCCTCGCACTAATTAAATTCCCGAAAGGCTATCAGTCTCCGCGGAAGAGGCGCGTGTGGGGCAATTTTCTCCTCATCCTTCGCTCTATCTTTCGAGCTCGAGTTCTTTTCTCCTCGCCTCTTCGATGCTTTCTTTCCCCATACTCCTTTCCTCTCTTCTATTTACGAGCGACGTGTTTCAGCCCACGACGGACGGAATAGCTGCCGGTGGCTCGTCGTAAAACGAGTGCGAGGCACTCAAAAAGATGCGCATCGGAACTCGAACGCGTTCTCGTCTATGCGAAGTCTTATACTTTTTTCTTTTTCCACTTCTATTCCTTTTTTTTTGTTCGTGGAGAGAGAGAGAGGAAACGGACCCGCGAACCTCGGTGAGGCGAGCTGGAATTTTTCGCATTGTAAAAAAGCACTCCATGCGTGTGATGGCGAAGGTGTGCATTTATATCCTGGTGGAAAATTAACCACCTTTTGTGACTGGCTCATTGATTCTGAATAATTATGGACGATTTGTCATTAAGTGGAACATTAAATGAATTGTAATTAGTATGACATTAAATTATCTTTATTGCCTCTGTGCCTATATGAAGGAAGAAAAAAAGTTGAGCATATATATAAATTTTGATCAGAAATCTTCGCGGAGTACTAGAAAGTTTACTGAATAGAATTTTAGCTATGTATTGATAAATTTCTAGAAAATTAAGCATATTCTAATCAATTTTTAAATAATCTTCAGCCAGAGTTATTGCGACGAGCTGCTGATGTGCTTTTTCTGGAGAAAACAATTTTTTATTTATTTATTTTTTAGTAATTTCATCTATACTGACGCGGGTAGATCCTAAAAATTTTCGCACGTGTGGGTGTACGGTACGAAAATGAAGTCACAGTTCAATCCTTCGGGAATGGAGAAAATCCTGCAGTAGAGAAATTGGATTTGGATTTGAAAAATGTAGATTGCATCTTCTCATGCTCCTTTTGCTCACGGTAGTAATAGTCTTTCGTATTTTAGAATGATGAACCTAACTAAATTTTTATTAATAATGACGCCTGGAATGTAATATAAAAAAATTTATACTTACACTTAGTAAGCGGTTGATAAAAAGTATAATTAAATATTGCATTTTTTGAAATATCACTAATTAAGTTACTAAACTCTTTCTTCGGAAAATGATGATATCGAATGTATTTTATATGCAATCTGCTCGTTAAAAGCCTGCCTTTCGTTTATCAGCGTGTATGATCTAAATATACGAAAGCAAGTGAAGTTAGAAACCAAATTACTCGCTCACGTATTTTTTAATTACAACCTTCTAAGGAATAATAAAAATTACTTTTAATTTTCTTTCTTCGAGTAGTTAACTAACTTAAAAAAAGAAAAGAAAAAAAATTGTTTTCCGTGAAAATATATACAAGAATAAATGAAATATGATTGCGATATAGTTGTGGCGCTAATCGGGTATTATTAACGATCATTTTGTAGAAAGTCGTTTTGTATAATAATGATTATATTCATAAGTGCATTATGTTTGTGAAGTATGTCACTAGAGCCACTGGGTAATGACTTTCGATATGTCGAATTAATTTAATAAGGTCGGGTCTTTTCATCCTATTCTTACTAAATAATTATCCACGTTAAAAGGTATAGTTTATTAAATTAGACGGTCATTATTTGAATTACTTCCTGAGAAAGCCTTAATTATTTATACAAAATTAAATGATCCACCTATTAAAATTCTTCTTTCTGACACACCTGAACGCTATCTTAAACGAGGGTTAGTTTCTTAATATGCTTTTCTATCAAAATTATATAACATTCAATTTATTCGAAAATTACGTATACATTGATTTAATTTTTTTTAAATAATATAGGGAACCCAAGAATCAATTAATCCAAACCAATTTAATCGAAATACCTATTCAGTCATTCGATGATTTCTACACTGTATATGTGTAGGTGAAAAAAGCTTTAAAAAAATATTCAAAATATTTGAGTAGCTGTGGTAATAAAAATAAACTTATAAATTGCTACTACAATTGTGTAGGGATTACTTTAAATGAAGACAGTTAAAAGTGTTTCAATAGTTTTGTTCTTATTTTCGAGCACTTCTAAACTATATAAAATGAAGGCTGCAGCAGACGCAGCTGCAGTCGATTGAATCCATTAGTCAAGTGCGGGCTAAAGTGATTATTCACTCCAATAAAAGAAACCCTAATTTCAAACCAAACCCACACTTTTAACACACAACAACTTACAAGTTTTTTATCCACGAACTCAGAGAAGGATAAGATTTTATTAAAAAAAAATGACGTAGAAAACGCATTTAAAGAAGGAATGTACTAAACAGTAACAAAATTAAAATCCTGTGATGTGTATTCAATACTTCAATTGAAATCGCAAATAAAAAATACATTTTTATTTACTCAATTTTACCAACTGTTTAATTAAATTGCCATTAACCATAACATTTTCACTACTACATGACTCTTGATTTTTTCCTACTGCAATATACAAATTTACAGTCAAATTTAGAATTTCGTTGCAGTGAAAATCTATTGCATCTTTTTAACTTTCCAATAACTATTCCAAACTTATTTTAAACAACTGTGTACGCATAATTTAGTAAGCCCGCAGATTGCGTTGCGTTTTTGCTGGTCAAATAAAATAAAAAGAAGTCTTCCCTCCGCAGTTTCCACACAAAATAAAAAAAAAAACGCGAAATTCCTCGAACCCGTTCCCACTCGACCTTCAAAAGATAAGTCCATTGCAACGCGAAACTTTTCCTCCTCAACCTGCTGCGAGCCATTAAACTTCATTCACAGACTAAACGTCGCGTATACACTGGTGACTCGCTCGACTGCGACCTTTTCTTCCCGAAAATCGTCAACGTGCCTCGCCGCACGATCGAAAAACGGAGAGCAGCCGACCGACCCAGGGGGGAGTCACCGCCGCAACATCCAGTTGCTAGGCGGTCTCCTCTTCTCCCGCCTCACGAAAGGAAAGAAAGAGACAGACAGGGAGAAGAAGTAGGCTCTCGCAGCAGCCGCTATATATCCACGCCGTTTCTCGGGAGGAAAGAGAGAGGAGAGCAGGTATATACACCGCCGCGGCAGCCCCCCGACATGCAAACGCAAGTGGAGTTCAACGGCTGGGGCTCTCGATCTCCTCGACGGAGCGTAGAGCGCCGACCCGGTCGAGGCACGTGTAGTGCGCCTCTTCTCTCTCTCTCTCTTATACCTGCGCGGGGTATGTACCTGCACACTGCGCCCACGCGCTCTCCTCGGGAAGTGCATGCGCGCCGAGCGAGTGTCTCGCTCTCGGAGGGCCGAATTGTTTTCTGGTGCTCTCTGGGAGAGCCGAGGCCGAAAGCCATTTCTGGGATTCTTTTTTTTTTATTGCGTTCGTACGTTTTATTTTTTATTGCACGGTGAGAAGGGCACGGTGAAAAAAGGCGGCGAAGTTTACTAATTAGGAGAGTACTAATTAGGAGTTTTTTTCTTTTTTTAAATTGAAGTGTCGTCGGCTAATAAAATGAAATTTTCTTGAGTTCCGAGGTGGAGAATAATTTCAGTGGTCAGTTTCTTTGAAGAATTTCGAGGGTGATTCTCTATGTTTTTAAAAGAGCGTTCAAAGTTTAAAAAAATTCCTGAGTTTTAGTACTTTCTTTCTAAGGGACCTGTAAAACTCTCGTAGCTGCACTTTTGTACCTACAGAGAATTATGTCTACTTCCACAGTAGACGTTAAGCGATTTTGACTACTTTGTTGGTAAAATCGACTGAATTTTTTATAAAATTGAATCTTTATTATATTGTCAGTTTTATTATATATCTTATTCGAATGTAAAAATTATCTATTAAAATTTATATTATGAGATATTTATATATTTATATTAAAACAAATAATAAGCAAAATTAAACAAAAAAAAAAAAAAGATTTCAAAAGCCAAAATAAAAAATTACTTTACAACTAGATGAGTAATTTATACTCTCCGCGTGTATTGCGGGAGAGTCGAAGATCGAGAAAGCGATGCTCGTTGCACTCGCTGGGATTTTTTTAATAGCGTTTCTTTTATTATACGCGCGATCATTTTTACGAGCTCATTGTATATCCCCCGCGGAAAGGTTCCCATTGAGAAAGCTGTGAAGTTTAGAAAAAATTTCTAGTTTGATAGTACTTTGGAGGGGCCACCGGCGGTGACGGGTTTTGCTGCGTTTGTATGATGGATGCGATATACCGACGTATGTGTGTTTCGAAAAGAGTGAGTCATTCGAATTTTTGAAGGCGTCCAGGCTGATGTTCGTCACTTGCGTGTTAGTAGGTACTGCCTTTGCTGTGTGTATTTTGGGATCGTCGACGACATGGAAATAAAATACTTTGGATACACTGCATAGAAATATTTTTTTTTTTTTTTGAGAACTCTAAATTAATGGCGTTAATTATTCTCACGTACGAATCGAACGATTAAAAAATGACGAGGGCAATCTTCATTTAAAAATAGGATATGCTAATTTTTTAATAATAAATTATTTACTTTTTTAATTAAAGCTGCTTTAAGATTACATTGTTTTTGAAATGTTGATTTAACATTTACAGAAGATTCTAGCAAGCAAATATTTTTTTTATTTTAATGTTAATATTGAAAATAAGTAAATCGTTTAACAAAAGCCAAGGTAAACTTGATAAAAAAAATACACAGTGACTAAATTCTTAAATATTTTTTTCATTTTTGCTCTACATCCTCTAAATACGAAAATATAAAGTTCATTTAGAATTATTAACAGTTTAAAAGTTAGTATTCATGTTTACATTATTAAATTCAGACAATAATTTTTTGTGAAATTTTACTACGCTGAAACAGAATTTCATTAGATTTTTTTTAAGTAAATATTTTTTAAAAACTACTAAATATTTATTTAGAACTATAAAATGAATTTAGTTTTAAGTCAAAAATTTAAAGCTATAGTTTACTTAGCGAACCTCTAAAGAAATAGTTTATTAAGTTCACTTTCCTTTTTTTCATAGTAAAGCTCCTCAAAATGTTCAAATCAATTCAGCGCTGAAAACCAGACCCACAAATAAAAGCAGACTGCGATAAAGCAAATCAAACGAAACCAAAGACTCACCCAATTTTCTCCCTCCACTCGGGAGTTCTCCGCGAGTTTTCCCGGTGACTCGGACATCTCGGTCTTCCCCGAAAAAGCGATGCACCCGTCCGCCCGGACACTATTTCGAGAATCGTCCGCGGAATAGCACAGATCGGGGATCACCGTATAGTCGCGCGAGCGCGAAATATATCCCCTCCGGAGCCGAGAATCGGCGATATGGGTTCGCTCTCTCTCGAATGCTGCGCCCGACGGCGGCTGATTAACGAGGGAAGCACTGCGAAAACGACCGGCTGATTAACTGCAGTTACCGCGTCGGGGAAATTCTCGAGTGTACCCCTGTATGCGTTTTTCCGCGGCTTGCGTTTTGAATTGCGCGCGGTCCGATGAATCGCGCGATGCTTGAATGCGGATAAAAGAAAAATGCAAGATGCGGTCGATTGATGTTACTTACGGCGGTGAAAATGGTTCGAGCGAAACGAAATGGGGAGATCCACTGAATCTTCTTCTTAGGGTATTTGAGAAGTGTTTCTGGAATTTTTTGTGTCGACCGGATATATAAATTATTGTACTGTTGGGATAATAGATTTACTGGTAATTTAACTAATTTTATCAGTGGCTATTAAATTTAAAATTTAATTTATAATCCTATTACAAGATGATAATTACGAGGCATATTCTTAAACACAATTCACAATACACAACTTTTTTAACTTAATAAAAATAATTTTACTTTCAGTAACTTTTTAAGTTTATTGTACGAAAAATTTAAAAAAATTGGTAAATAGATTATGCAGCACTTACGATAAATATTGTGTCTGACAGGATTAAAGAGTGATATTTTATACGCTGAAAAAAATAGTCTGTTGAAAAGCTTATTATGAATACTTTTGGTTTGGAAACGAAGTACGTTTACTAAATTACCACATATTTTAGAAAAAAATGACTTTTTTAAACTGAAGAATATTTTGAACAATTGAGAAAATCCCAATGTTTTTCAATTTAAAAATATTGTACATTTAGACGTAACCATAAGATAAGCAATGCATAATACACTAATTTTATGCATGCATTAACTAGCATCAACCGCTATCTCGTTTTTCACGATTTACGTAAAATAATTGTTATGTGTTATACATAGTACGTACGTCGAACAAAACAATGCCAAATAAAATGTAAAAAATTATGCATACGTTGAAAAGCGGAAATAATAAAGTCGAGCGCTTCAATAATTTCGTAAGTGAAAAATTGCAGTCACATGAGCATTTATCGATTTACATAATCCATCGCATATAATCAGATTAGAGTTCGACTGAAAACTTTATTGACTCACAGCAGAGTTTTATTTACGAAGGAGCATTCACATGTCAAATGAAAAATTAGCAGTCGTCAACATTAACCACTGACCGACGTCGTTTCGTCGTTTCGATTTAGCGCTTTGCGTAACGCGAGTTGATACTATTATGCAGGTTGCGCGTCGTATTCGCGCTTTTGTTAGTTAAGACCGCGATGTAATTAAAATATCCTCCATTCGGTTCTGTTTCATTGTCTGAGGCGTAATCGTACTTTTTGTTTCTCAAATGAAAACTTGCAACACCGGATTATTCGAATTGTTAAGTGAAAGCTCTTTTTTCTCATTGTCTTTCATCGTAAATTCTCTCACGTATGTTACAAGATGCAGTTGTAAAGGCTAGGAAAACTTCTTGTGCACAATATTTTTTTAAATTAAAATCTATTAGTAGGGCATTAAATAATTTTTGTGCTACTTTCTTGCTTATTTAATTTTTTATTTTAATCCTTATATCATTTTTTAATACCTCGATTATAATATCTACATTCTACACTTTTATTTTTAAATAATCAAAAATATATGATTATTCTAGTAACACTATTACTTCCAATAGCATAAAGTACACAACAATATTTTTAAAATTATATTTACATCAATTAGTAATTAATTTGAGCTGAAGTAACTAATTTTATAAATTGTATTAAGTAGCCATATCAAGGGATTTTTACAAATTAAAATAAAATGTTAAAGCTTCTATTTTGACCACCAAGAAAAAACAAGACAAACGAACAAACGAGACAAAAGCGGGACAAAGCAAAACAAGTCATAATAACCGTCCACTCAAAAGAAAGCCAAGACAAAAACTCTCGTTTTCACAATATACATAAGCCCCAACATCGCCTTAAATCTGAAAATAACTTAAAAATAGCGCGTTCTACCCGGTGCGCGAAGTTTGGATTCGTCGGGCGCGCTCGCGGGCAGAGGCGTTCACCTCGGCTTACGGTTTTTTGTTTAAAAAAGTATAACCGCGAGGCGAGAGCACCTGGCCAACTTGCGCTCTGATTCACGGCCAAGTTATGCGCGTGCGCAAGTGAGCTCCGGTTACCGGTTTTAGCGAGCACCGGGCGATGCCATGCCGGCTGCACGGCGTTTTCTGGAAATTCCTCGCTTCGCCGGCCACTTATTCTCGCTCTCGATTACGGGACAGCGTAAATAATTACAGATAACGCGACTCCTTCTTAACTTGGGGTATCCGCCGATCGCCGGGCGGATGCTTATACTTCCACGGAGGCGAGTGGTTTATTTGGACTGGCGTGCGCATATGCACTCTTTTTCTCGTGCATCGGTCAATTTTCACTGTTTACTCGGTCTAGTTTTCAAATTGCTTTTGAGATAAAAACGCATAGATGGATTTGTATTTATTTCGAAAGACTTAATTTTAAAATTGGAGGATTTTGTCTGATTGTTGCTCAGATTGCTTTAAACTTCTTTGAGATTGTAACTGACTTGATGGAGGTAACTAGCGGATGAAATTGGTTGTAGATTTTTTAAGCTAGTTCTTTAGAAATTTACGATCGAGTCGGTATATTCTTTTGATGAAATAGAATATTAATGAATATTTTAATAAATATTTTTACGATTTGATCTTACAATTCGAATTGTGTAGAGTCAATGTATTTTATGTCTTTGAGTTCATTGATTATTCCAAATTTATTATCATCAGAAAGATATATTAAAATTTTGTTTATATTAATACTACTATTTTTTTATGCTTTCGTCTCTCAGTATTAAACATTTTAAGCAACTACTTTAATGTGTGAGCGAAGACTAGAAAATAAATAGGTAATAAAGTAAGTTAGTGCGTGAATTATTTAATGGTAAAAGAACACAAAAGCAAGGCTTTCTCTTGACAAAAAAAGATGTTTTCACTACAATTCTGATATATGAGGCTCCTAAACTCGCAGTGCAGATGATTTTTTTTCGCGATTGCATAATTTTTTCTCCTTTGAATCATTCACATACTTTTCACTGCGGAAGATTTACTACACAATAAGCAATAACAAGTGTGAACATACAGTACATCGTAAAAAAAAAGTTTCACTTATTCTCAATATTTCGAAGCAAAATTTTCCTTTCGTTTGAATACGCACATGCTTATGCAACTCTGTGCCAAAAAGGACTAAATAAATAAAACGTTCAATGCGTCTTCTACGAAACTTTACAACGTATCTTAATATTTTCAATCCAAGAAGCTAAACCTACCATTTTGATATCAAATACAAATTTCCATTTTATATTTTCACGTCCCAGAAAATGCACCATGACGCACGATGATAATACTTTTAGAGAGAAAAAAAACAACAATCATAAGATATTCAAACCCAAGCAGCAGCAGAGCATTTACTCCGCAAAAAACAAGTGTCCGCATATAGAACGTAGATAATCCAAGAACAATCCCCACATTTCAAGAAGCGACCAAGGGCAAGAAAATAGTACCAGTAAAAGCATCTTTGTTCGCGCCATCAACTGCAAGCCGCCATCTCCCCGCTTCGTATATCGCACCGTTCGTTAAGCTCAGTGTACACCCGTCCTCATCACGGATTCCACCTTTCAACAAAAAAAGAAGATAAAAGAAAAACAAGGCGACAAGAAGACGCACCTAAAGCCCGCAGAAGACCGATCGAGTTCGAGTTAAAAAAAAAAAAAAAAAGAACAGGGCAGACGGAATATTGTCTCGCGCCCATCGTTCAAAAGAAACGGCTGCAGGCCATTGTCGATATAGTCGGCGCGTGCAGATAAGCCGCGTGTAGCGGGACGAGTCATCGAACCACGTCCACCTCCTCCGAGGAGCCCGGAGCGGCAGCCGGAGATTAGGCCCGTTCGCCGTCTGAAAGGCGCGCTCTTTTGCATGTGAATCAAGGCGCTCGCCGCAAGGATATATATTGTGTTCTTCTCCTTTTTTCCTTATGGGCACAATACGTTCAGCGCGTGTGCATGTGTGTAGGTCGCCTAGTTAGAGAGTTGGAACGGTCGAGCGTGCGCTCGACGACTTATCGGTTAATTTTTTTTTTCTTATCGCTGGATGGATTTGATGGAGATTTCGGGTAGGCACATACGTGTTTTTATATGTTTACCAAAGAACAGATATTCATTTTATTTTCAATTGAGTAATTAATTCTGATATTTATTTTGAAACACGTAATTATACAGGATATTTATAATATTTTTTTATATATATGTATATATGTGCAGGGACTTCGTTTTTTAATTATCATGAGATAACCATTACAGGTATCACCTGATTTTTTTATGCATTTATTTTTTGTTAGTCTTTTACTATAAACTTGGTTGAACGACTATTTGGACGCTCAATGTTGGATAAAAACAATATTCATTGATGATTTGACCATGAAACATTTTATTTTCAACGTAAAAATAAAATGTGTGAGATTTTATCTGCAATGGAGGGTACATAATTAACAAAAAAAAGGAAAAATAATTAAATGGTTTTTCTGATTAATAAAATAAAAGTCTAGGCTTTCGTCGGCTAATTAAAAATAATGTTCAAGATTTTAAAACTTACGTAAAAAAAAAATAAACAAATAAAAAATTAAAATGTCGAATAAAAATTAGGCTTTACGCTGAGGTCACATTCACCATAGCTGTATACAGAAGCAAACCTTTTTCTTATCACTGAGAAATAAAAGAATGTTTTATTCAATTGCAAGGTCGGTCGTTGCAGTTGTATATATAATGCAAAGTCTCGCCGCTGACAATTCACGGAGTTGTTACGATAAAACTCGCTGCAATCTCATTATGAAAAATAAAGGAGGGAAAGTGGAAGATTCGTTATTAGATTTTCTGCTAATCTCTCCAGCTTCTGGGTCTCATTGTTTCTTCTTTTTACGAACTTTTGATCAATACCATTCTTTTTTTTTTTTTTTATGGTTTGCCGTCTACTTTCGTATGCAAATTGTCGCCATTCTAAATGCTGGCCTTGTTTACACGTTTTTTTCGAAGAACTGGTGTATTCTCTGGAAGATATTTTTTAGGATCTGAAGAAGTATTGTTCTATTGTGCAATTGTGCATTTTTTATACATGGGAGAAAATCATTAAAATTCTATCTATGAAAAAAAAATGATTTCTGAAATCGATTACTCTACTTATTCAAACAATTGTTTCCACCGGATCTTAAAGAAAAAAAAAACAGAAAACATTTTCTTTCGCTCTAGTATTAAATTAAACGGTGAACTTTAAACTTTAAAATTCGAGCAAATGTATTTAAAAATATTCCATAACTCTACAATACAAATCATCCCACACATTAACAAACTTTTCAGTCTATAATCAGAGTATCCGTCATAATGAACACAATTTAAATGCAAGCGTCTGAGCGAAAATTCCATTCTCCAAAAATAGCACCGGGCGAAACTCCAAAAAAAGAAAGGAACACAATAAAGGCGGTCGTAGAGGATAATATGCGGGTCCGGGTGGAAAAAACAAAAGTGCGGGATAAAAAAAATTGACGCGGAAACACAAGCAGAGATATTCGCCCGGAGGTAATTATAATATCTCCATCGTGTGGTTCCTCGTCCGCCGACGTCATTAAATTTCGACTTCGTCGGGTTCAACAGCCCACTTGCCGGTTTCGCGGCGCGAAGGACGAGCCAGCAGCTTATCGGACATTAGAAACGACTTGGTCGTTTTTTAGCTCCTGTACCTTTCGCTTTGATTGGGAACGGAAATAAAGACGATTGTACGTGCGCCATTTCGGCTTTGTTTGAACATACCGATTCGAACCCTATTGTCTGTGTATTAAAGGCATTTTAGGTTTTATGGATTTTACTGTTATTGTTGATGCTGAAAATAATGATTACGGACTGTTCCAGATTTTTCTTTGAAATTAAATAGTCTAATTAAAGTCTCATTATTCTTTTTTATAGTCACTAATTGTTTGTATTCAAATAGACTTCAATATTGATTGGATTAAGGAGGCTTTATTAGTACAGTATAAGTTTTAAAATTGAGAATAAAACAAAAATTTATTGATTTACAAATAAATTAGTCTAATTCATAAGGCAGTATTTAATTTTTTGTAAAACTCTATGAGCTTAAAAGAGAATAAAAGGAAAATAGTCAAATTTTTAGTTACTT
Source organism: Sycophila sp. Sp_5 (assembly GCA_018906775.1). NCBI lineage: Eukaryota > Metazoa > Arthropoda > Insecta > Hymenoptera > Eurytomidae > Sycophila > Sycophila sp. Sp_5. Next base: position 284,048 of record JACCID010000084.1, read on the forward strand.
CAAATATTGCGTCTTAAGAATACTCAATATATTTTTCATCAACATATTAAATCTAATTAAAATTGAGAAAAATTAATGAAAAATGATTGGTTCGTAAAAGCATTGGTTCGTAATTAATTTTTCGAAAAACTTCAGTTTTATTATATAAATTAATTAAAGAAAGAATTAACTAGATTGATTTGAAAGTGAGTCTTAGGATAAGACTTCAATATGTTAATTGCAGATTATCCCAACTCCCTCATTACTCCAGATCATCGATAGTCGTAAAAATGAACGGAAGAGCAACGCAGCGAGGCTTTTACGTTTAGTTTATTATCGATTAGCGAGCTTATCTTTTTCAGGTCGTTGTAAATTTTATGATCGGTAATGAGAATAATTGTCCCGGATACATATATAGACCGTTCTGTTTTAACATGTCGTATAAGAGCGCATTGTACCGCTAAACGAATTGATCTGGAATACGTATATAACAGTCTCGTCGATGTTCCATTGTAGTGTATATATTATCTGCGCTTTATAATCTCCACTTAGCAAGATTTTCGCGTCGAAAAATTATTACCGCGTGTTCTCGATCCTCCGACGTGCCTCCGTGTATATTAAGTGCAAAAGCCCGTAATTATCTAGAAAGCAGCAAAATAGATCAATTTCTCTGTTCTGCGGGACAGGCGTGGTGGAACTCTTATTTTGCCCATACAAACATCGGTTATTCACTTCTTGCTTGGCTATTAAATTTTTTGCTATTAAAAAAACAAATTGTAATAATAGATTACTCACTTAATAACGAAATACTTCCAGTGTAGCTTTAAAATTGAATAAAACGTGGAATTAAATATAGACTGTAATTAACACTACTTTCCAATTGCCCTTATTTATATAATTAATTCAATTGAAAAAAAAAACTGACAAAATGTTATGTTTGTAAATCCATAAATTAATTCTTATATCTAATCATCTAGTTCTAATTAATTTTCTGTTTTATTTCCGCACGTTTTGAAATATGAAAACTTCTCAAAGCCCACTCGAACCTCTCACGTATCGATGAATCAACTTGACTTGAGTCCGCTGAACCCAATCTAATTTACGTCGAGAAAAAAAGTTTCGCACGTCCATCCTATCGCAATCTCAGCTCACAGCTGTGTTTTTTTCTTTCTCTTTCTTTACCTGATTGTACCCGTCAATTCAATCTCCTTCCTAGGAGCCGGACAATATTTTTATATTTTTATAAATGCAATATTTTGATTAAAAATGCACCCCCTTCTAAGGTGGAAAGTAAACGGCAAAAGCTTATTCGACTTTTCGACAAAAATTAAGTATACAATATTTTGTAAAAACATTCATTGCATAATTGTGAATATTACGAAGAGATAAATTGACGCCGGAAGAGAATAATCTTCTACATTCTTCTCATCAGCAACAGACAAAATGTTTCTAAAACAGAATGCATAAAAACAATCTGTCTTAAATATCGAGATAATAATAATACTAAAATTTTGTATTAGATTAACATGGGAAAGAAAGCGAGAGAGATAAAGTGTAAAATAGAAAGAGAGAGAGAGAGAGAGAGAGACACAGTCAGAGCGTAAAAGATAACTGGTCGCAGTCTCGTGAGCGGCCAATGTCGAGGATTGAGTAAGTTGGATATAAGCAGCGAGGTTCAACGAACCGTCATTACGTTCTGCGTGCCTTGGCTGCGGGAGAGAAGGAGACACGCTCGACGACGAGAGCGAGATACCCTTTTTTTATCGGCTTTTCTCATCGTCACTTTTTCTCCCTCTCCTTCTTTCTCTTTCTGGTCTATCCCGGGCTCTTCGTCTACGTTCTTTTTTCTTCACAGGGGGAGGGGGACTTTTCTCGCGGACTCGTTACTTCGAATTAATCGTCGTACTTTAACCTCGCGAGTGCACGCAAAGAATCGTTTTAAAGTGACAGAGTCGGTGATGATTCGTACGAGGTTCGTTAAGATTTTTTTTCGTCTAGGATGGTACACGCTCTACATGGGCGCTGTCGTGAAATTGATTTTTGGAGCGTGATTTCTCATCGAACAGACATTTTTCTGGCAGTTGATTGATCGGCTACTCGAATCGATTTTCGGTGACTTTTGATATTGATGTAACACAAACCGAAGCGCTCAGGGTTACGCAACACTATATGACACGACATTTTTTTAAGTCGTAATAACAGTGACACTTTTTTCGTTCAATTCAATTTAAGATTCTAATACGCCAGCTGTAAAAAATGTAATAATTTAATTGTGTCTGGACACGTCGCACAGAAAATTCGATGCGTTGTTTGTATTTTTTTTATGTAAATCTAGCAAAAAGAATACCCTTTTAATATAGATTCGGTTATATTATAAATTTTGAGAGTAAAAAATGAGTTTCATAAGAATTTTCTTTTATTAATAAACTTGTGGGTAAAGAAAATGTCAAGATAACTATCTAATCATTTATTTTACTATTTAAGGGGCAGTAAGCAATTGCAATAAAATATCCAGAAATAAAACAATGGTATAAAATATATAAAAATACACAAAAAATTAGAAAGTTGTGCTTGAAAAACTTCTTTAAGATTAAAATACTTTTCTATCTATTTTTATCACAGCAAACGAAAAATTTTCTATGTTCTTTTAACACCATTCAGTTTTACTTAAACTTAAATTCTGTACCTCATAATAAACCTTTATTTTACGGTAACAATAATTAAAAAAATTACGTATTTTAAATTCTTGTGTAAAAAAACGTGAATTACTGCAGTAATCTGTTTATCCAGCAAATTAATCATTTAACCATTAAAATTAATTCTTGATACTTCACAACCCTTTGCAATAGTATAGCCCCAACAGCCTTAAAAAAATCTTAAACTTCAAAAATGCATGTTTCTTGTGATCCAACAACAACGACAATCCATATCAAAAGCAGAGACACTTATCAAACTTTCACTTTATCAGTAGGTCAGTTGATTTACTACATGAGGAAGTACACGATATCGCACCTCACAGATTTCTTTCCTAAATGCCGCTTATCAAGATAAACCGAGAAAACTACCAACGTCGGCAAAAATCCAAATCGAAGTAGCATAATAAGTAGGGAATATTCGTCTCTGGAATGCGCGCGGAAGGGTAGGGAAACGAGCATGAGGCGGGTGTGCAAAAAAAAGCGAAAAAGGAGAAGGAGGCCGAGAGAGCGCCAAGGCCGTCGGAGGCGGACTGTGGGTGTGCAAAAGCGCGAGGCGCCGCTGCATCGCTCAGCAAATTTTTCGTTTTGGATTACTGGCGACGGCGCTTATCGGGCGGCCTCGGGCTACTCTCCCGTCGCCGTCGCCATTTGACACTCGAACTCCGCGGCGAGCGAGGCCTTTCTCCTGCCTAGAAAGGTGGCAATTCCCGCGTGAAAAATTAAGTTAATTAGGATGGAGTCTAGGTACACAAAGTTCATGCTTGGATTAAGTTCAGATTAACATAGTGAGAATTTTCCAAACCAGTTGATTATGCATTTTTAGAAGCTTGGTGGAATATTGAAAGTAAATGGTACATGACGTTATTTTATATTAACATTCTTCAGTTGAACATTTTAAAAAGTAAATACAAATCGAATACAAGATGATATTATAAGTTAAGAATTCAAAAAAATTTATTCCATTTGTCTACATAAATTTTAGGTAAAGTTTATGCTAAACCTATATCCTTTTTAAAATATCTTGATCGAAATTTATATTAAAAAATCAATAAATATAGATATAAATACATTTTTTACTTCTTATCTTGTAAACAATTTGAACTTAAAATTGAAGAGTTAATCTGACCTTAAAATTGAAACTTAATTATTTTTCCGCGAGTTATGTATACAAGCACCTATATATATTTACGTTTATATAGTACCTATACATCTGTATATGTTCCGGGTCAGTCTGGGTGTCGGGGATTAAATTGTAAGTTTGTTAATTGCTCGTGAAAGTGGGATTTTATGAGTGATGAAGAAAAATTGTTTCTCGTGTAGTTTACTTTTCCTTTTTTTTGTATGGGATACTGTGATGGTGGGTGTTTCGATGCTTGGAATTGGTGAGATTTTTTTTTAAATTGCTGCTGTGGGATTATCGATTAGAAAGGAAGTTGAATTACACACTTTAATTTTTCTATTTTTTAGCTTATCAGATTACTGAATTGATAATGGAAAGCCAATGGAAAGTGTTTTTGAAATCAAGATCATTTAGGAAGTGTAATGCTTACACGCTATTAAAATTTATTCTTAAATTTCTCTCATATTTCATGTGGTTCAACATAATATTACCGATGGAATAGATAAGTTTATATTTTTATAGACTGTTATTATAATTTTTTTTAATAAAATTAATATTGAATTTCTTATTATATAAATTGTGTAGATTAACAAATAAATTATTTGAAAATTTTTAGGCTATTTTATCGAATTTTTTTAATTAATGAAATTTATGCGGCATATGGTGTTTTATGTGGAATGTATTAATTTACTTAGCATCTGCGCATAGAAATGATTTATGGCTTAATTAAACAGAATCAATGTAATCTAAAAAGTAATTAAAACCTGTGAAATTACAGAGTTGATTTTAATTCAATCATCATTTAATTTTACGGTTTTCACTGTACGCAGACACGGAGAAAAATTCTCTAATAAAAATTGCAATAAAATCTACTATTTTCTTTAGACATTTATGTCAAAATTTTCTGTAGTTACACTAAATTTTTAATTATAACAAACTATTTTAAATACTTTAATAATTTTAGTCTTTAAGGACTTGGTGTAGGAAGATGCATCCATTTTTCTTACAAAGACGTTTGAAACATATAGACATAAATTTTTGACTGACTACTTCCACGTATCTTAAGTATACTACATATACACGGAGAGAAGTGTTATAGTAAAAATTAGTTATGTGAACAGTGGGATATACTCAACTTATGAACATTTTTACTATAAAAAATACTAAAAATTTCTATGTGCATAGGAATTTTGGTATATATTTATAGTAAAAATCATCATAGGTCGAGTATGGGACATATCCCATTGTTCCTACGGAATATAGTAATTTTTACTATAACATATCTCTCCGTGTACTTATGTCCCCTACGTCAAATAAAACCGAAATCATATTTAATAAATTCTCGTACACATTTTTATCAGTTCGACTATTACAATTTAATAGATCTTTCTGTTTAGATCACCAAAAATGACTATTTCTTTTACCAAAGCAATGGCAAAATGAAATGTTAGCACCGATCTCTGCATTTCGTTATAATATTTTAAACAAAATATTCTCCGCATATTTCCCGTATATTTATCTCAACATTTAATTAAATATCATCAAACCTCATGCTTTAGTCCCGCCGATAAAAAAAAGTTAAAAAATAAAACCAGAACCCGATCCCACCTAATTAATGCCGAAGCATTCAACGCGCAATGAACAAGCGTGCCGAGCGAGCGCGAAAACGTATAATGCAACGCGCGCACAAAGGATTCGCGGGGCAGGCTTTATTATCGATGCGATCGCTGGTGCTCGCGTGATCGCGCCAATCGAAATTCTTCGGGCTCGTTCTCCTGGCGCTCGGCGCATTTCAATCGCGGACGCACTCGGATACGTCGACCGACGCTGGATTCATAATTACCAGGCTTAAGGAGGTATATGGGTAATCGATGCCTGCTTGTGGAAGTACGCACGAATGGACGCGCGAAATTAAGCGGAATCGCATGGGAAGAGTCTACTTTTCACCGTCGCTCGGCTCGACGATGGCATAAAAACTATTAATCGTTAATTCCTTGCGTCTGATAAACTGTCTACATATAATGAATAAGTGGATTATTTGTGATTAATGTTGATCGCGTGGTTTTTACTGCCGATTATTTAGCGAAATATTAAATGGAATTGACTTTAACGAAGCGCCCGGTGCGTTGGGTAAATTAGACGGAAAATGACTTCTGTTGAGTGTAAGATTTATTTGTACTGTTAAAATTATTAATGGATTGGGCTCTTCCGTACAAGATTTAATTCGAGTTTTATTAGGGGCGGATACCTTTAATTCCATGGTTATATTTTTGCCGTAACATTAATTATTAACGGCAAAATGTCATTAGTCAGAGATTCTCTCCTAATGGCAGGCCATTACGCGCAAGAAAACTTCTTTGCTTATTTTTAATGAAATTCAATTGATTCGAAATACAATCAATTTTACACTTATGCTCGCATTAATGGATTTATTTTATACACTATTGATCGTAGTTTCTTTTTAGAAAACTTTACCGACATACATTTTATTCATTTATTTATGATTTAAAAATTAATTACTACCAGCTGGGCAAATGTCTTTTAATATAATTCATTTAACGAAATATTTGTTTAAAGATTTACATAGTAAATTAAATCTTTGAATTGACTACAATCATTTCTTTGTAATAAAATTGACTTTATATACTTTTAAATAAATATATTAAACGATTTTTTTTCTTTTCATTTTGTCTACGTTCTTTTCTTCACATTTAATTACTCCTGAGCATCGTACATAACTTGTTTACAATTAAAAAAAAGGGGGAGGAAGAAAAAAGCAATTTCCGAATTCATTTAAAAGAGCACCAGTTAACTTCGGCACGCAAATCCCTCTAAATTTTAGTTCGCAGGGCACCAGAGCCGTATATTCCGCGACTTCCGGTGGGGAAGCAGTTCGTGACTTCGCCCACTTGGAGGTGCGCGCACGGAGCCTCCCCCCGGAGTGTGCGAATCGGCGGACTCCCAGCCGCGTGGGAGCGACTTTTATCATCGGCGCGCTAATCGATCCTAAACGCTGCGCGCCTCGCGCTCTCGCGGACTAGTGACAACTCGGACTCGGTGGTTGCGAAGCCTCGTCGCTTTGTTCCCTATACGACCTCGGGGTTTTCTATGTGTTCCGATTCATTTTTTGTCCTGACGATGTATGTCGGTAAAATGTAGTTCAAGGATTGAGTGGTGATAGTGATTATCGGGCCTCACAATTATGACGTCGTTTCTGCGCGAATTTCTTCAGTTATTTCGACACAAGAGTGAGTCTTGGATCGACAGTGTACTTTGTGATACAATACTTGGTTGATCGATTAATTTGTTAAAAAAAATTTTACTTTTAATAGTTTCTTAATTGTGACATAACATAGCAGTAATGAAAATTTAAATAAAGTTCTAATTTATTTTATTTAATATAACAGTGAAAATAGTTATGTGAGTAACACTTTTTTTAGCAAATTTAAATACTTGTTCTGATTGATTTTGAATTAAATAAGTAAATAAATATAATTTTATCGTTAACGTAATAAAGGCACACATTAAAAAAATTACTAGCCTAGTTTTACAGAATTATTTAAAGATTGCAGTCAACTAAATAATTAAATTCTCTTTTAAAACTCCTAAATTTTATATAAATTATTCTATTAATTTTCGTAGCGTATTATAAGAACATTTCAGGAATGTTTTTAAAAAATTGTTTAAATTGTTTCAAATTTAATTTATTTAACATTTACCTGTACCATGATACCTGTTCCAGGACTTAATAAATGTTTCACACCACGTGGACTTTAAACACACCCGTAAACGTATAGCTTCAAAAATTAACATACACTTGTTAGAATAGGTACCCGTGTAAATTCAATAATTTTTCTTTCATTAGACAGTTAAACTGATACAACGGGATAATTAAATCTAATATCTTCTATAAACTAACGAAAAGCAGTCGCGCACAGTTTCCTGCAATCAATCACGCTCTCAGGAAGATATATGGTGCTTTATTGATAAATCGACTTCAATATCGTAGTCATAACTTAGCCGCGAGCATTAGCAAACTTTTTGCATTCGAAACTCTTGAGCCTCGTAACGCGACGAAACCGCGCAACTTATAATACACCGCGCTGACTAATACCAACTTGACCGTAATAAATAACAATAACCGAGAAGGAAGAAAAAAAATTCGTTTATGCAATTCGAAAAAGGATTGCAATTAAGAAGAAAAGGAACGTTTTATAGCCTAAAGTTGTGCAAAACTCAAGGATACCCCGACTAGCCGGAAAGCGAGTGTGCACGCGCGCAGCCTCTTTCAAAGAGCCATTATATATTACGCGAATCGGACATTGCGCAATGTGCCCGTAACGCACAACGATATATTCGGCACACACGAGCGAATCTCTTTTTTTTCACGGTTACTTGAAATGACTGTGTTTCTTTTTTTATTATTTTTTTTTTGTTTCCTTTGTGAACTGATCTTAGCGGATTCGCCGGTTACGGGTGGATAGGTAAGGCCGAGAGTGAGTGGATTGAATGTTTTTTTTATTCCCATTGGAGCCTTAGCAGAAGATCATGGCTCCGGGATTGTGGGCGATTTACTTAAGTCGATTGGACTGGAAGAGGCCGTTTGTCGGTGCAAGTTTTGACTTTTTATCGAGGGGTGCCTCCTTTGCAGAGATAATTGTGATTCAATTTTGTGGTTGTCTTGGTTTTGTGCACTTTTGTTGTATTGCCGCGAGTAGTCGTTGTGCTTTAATTTTTTTATCGGGTATCGATTTATTTAATTGAATATTTGAATTTTGTTCAAGGCTTCTTACGATGATAAGTGGTTTACTGCAATCTTCATTTCTTATATTCCTTTTTTAATTAATTTTACGCTTCAGAGAATCGAAATACTTTTTTTTAAATTAGTTACTGCTGGGTGTGTGAATTGTATTAGAAAATTGAACAAGTTCGCCGTCTTTTATTATTTTACAAATAATCAATAAAATGGAAAAAATATTTTTTATTTTCATTATTTATTTTGAATGTAAGGTACACTTAAAACAGATTTTTGGTTAATACATTAGGACATTAATACAGTCAATTAGTCGTTAATAAATCTATTCACAATTTAAGATGTTATATGAAGTAAATTAATTACTGAATTAAGTATATCATTTTACTGACGTTTTATAACTCCCGTTTATTTAAGAATCTAGCACGTAGTACCGTTATCAGTAATTTTTTTATTAATATTTCATTAACAATCTGTATATTAAAAAAATACTAAAAACCAATTGATAAATTATAAGCGTAATCCTTTTCCTTTTATTATTTGAGACTACATTTTGAAAGATTTTGAAAAGCTATCCTGTATCCACTTTATTATCATATTTATTCGCTATGTACATAGACTACGGTGCATTTATACTTTATAACGGAGAGAAAGAAAAAATGTACTGCAGTTTCTCAAGCAAACAAAAGCCGCATAAAATTCAAATGATACCCCGCAGTCAGCCGCGATCAAACTCAATGACGACTGGAAACTACGCGCTCGTGTTTCAAAGCCCCGAAGGTGATTCATGAGCCGGCGCACTTTTCATCGGAGGAATCACCGCGAGCGGTCACATTTATATCATCCATAAACCAGCCGGTTCTTTCTCAACAACAGCCAAAAGCCTGGCTCACACAACCGTTAAAATCGACTGGGAGCATCGCGATGCGGCTTATAAACCCTCTATTCGCTCTATTTACGCGAATACATGCAACCACGCACTCACATACACATACAGTCATGTGCATCCTCATAAATACTCATGTACATGTACATGCACATTCACACTCGCATGCATATTCACATGCACATGTACATGCATATACACATGTATTTGCACAGAGAAAAATTGTTAGAAAATTGGCTTGATGCTTTAACCTATATCTACTTTGCTTAATCAAGTAAGTAAATACTGAAAGATTCAGTATAATTTACTTACTCTGCATTAGTAAAATTTTATGTGACTGTACGTTTACTTAACTTCTTAGCAAAATTTATTTTGCATTACATAAAAACTACTATTCCAGTAAATTTTACTAATCATTTTTCTCTGTATGTACAACAAACACATGCATCTGCACACACACACTATAAAGATGTATATACAGAAAAGCTGCAAGCACTTGAATATACAATTCAATACCGCGAGAATATATCCTACTCCATATGGGTGAAATTGCTGGGTAAATCGTATATACGTATGTATATGTGTAGCGTCGATTCGCACGGTCCGCCTCGATCGGTCGGTCGTGTTACGATCCCCCGGCGATTGCTCTCGAATTGACGGGTTCGCGCTCGAGCACATCGTGCAGGCCAATAGCTCGCCGAGGTATACCTATGAGAAATCGTGGAATGATAAGGGGGAGGAGGAGGCAGACGAGGAGCGAAGCTTTGCTACGATAGCTGGGCGTTGTTGACAAGCTGGATTACTCTACGGACGTATTTTACATTTTGCATTCGCGAGAAATGATTATCTCCTTTTTGCGGGGGTTCGATCAGTTGCTGATCTGTCTGAATGTGGAAAGGTGAAATTCATGTTTAACCAGTCGATGGATGTTCACTTATTTTTTTATTATGAATAATTTATTTATTTAATTAATGTGTGGACGACTTTTAAGATTAAGTATTGTTATTTATTTGTTATACTCATTTATTTCATATTTTAACAAATTTTATGTCGATATTATACTCTTAAAATAAAGAAATATTTATTTCTTTTTATTAAGGGCGATAACCTGTATAAAATTATATAATATGAACGTGCAAAGTGTAACATAATCGATGGTATAAATTAATAATCAATAATTACTTTATGTACTGCAAAAATAAATTGTAAATAAAAATTGTATGTAAACAATCTATAAAGGAACTCTTGAATTGTAGTGCGTGGCTAATAGACAACATAAAATGAGGTAATGAGTTCCCCCTTCTGATTCTATTTAGAATAAAATAAAACCAAAGTTTCGTAGAATTGCTCTACTCATAAGTATGTAGCTCCACGCACTTTAATATAAACCATTCTACATCTAAATAATTTATGAAGATCATTATAACTAAGAATATTTGAAATTTTATAAACCACTATAGATTCTTATTGCAAAATAAAGAAAGATCATTTAAATATTACATAAAAAATTCTAATAAAAAAATAACTCTCCTTTCTCAAAGAAATTTTAGCACAAATTAAAATAATGAGTAATAACTAGACTAAAATTCTTAATTACTTTAAATTTATTTACCGACAATTACTGAAACTCTGCAAAATTGCACGCTTTTAGTCATTACTTCAATACCGTAACGCAAAAACTATAAACCTGCGCCTGATTAGCGATAAAAGTGCATTAATAAAACGAGGATGAATATATGATGTAAATAAAATGTAACGGTAGCAAGGGAAAAAGGCGTGCAGAGATAAGAGCGAGCGAGCAGAAGGAGGCGCAGTGGGAAAGACGTTGCCCGACGAGGCGGTTGCTCTCGTTGGCGTCGACGATTTCCACGAGAGGTTAACATAGATGTGGGTCAGGTTCGGAGATATAGCCGAGGCGAGGAAGAAGTGTATCGGCGGCCGCCTCACGCTAGAAAGCGCTTCTCCCTTTAGTCACTGACCTCGCTGCACGCGCTCATCATAAATTCTTCTTCTATCTTGTGGACTCTCAAATTTTCTCTGGAAAATTGCTCAAGTAGGATCATTTTCTCCTTAGCCTCTCGTTTAGAATTTTTTTTTTCGTACGAGCTCAAACTTGCTCGCTCGTTTCGACGTCACGGTTATGTAATTATTAAAAGTCGATTTTTTTTAAGAAGTTTGTGTCATGTACTTTGGGAATATGCACAGTGTAATGATGAGGACAATTTTTGTTGAAAATTCTGGATATTTTTGTTTGCTGTATAAAAATGAATTCTGATTCATTCGTATTATTTAATCGCAAGATGAAAAAAAAAACAGTTTCATAATCGTTAGAAAACTCGGAGTTGTAAATAAGTTTTCCACATCGATAACCGATGTAACTGCGCTTCCTTATTACTGAAAGTTTTTTTAAAGAGAAGTAGCACAATCCGATCTGCTCCAAGCGTTTACAAAAATATCTGGATATAATACATTAAGTTGTATATTATTTTTTTACATTTTTAATATATTTTAATGTATACTGCTAGAAAGTAAATAATACTGTAGTTTCCCATTTTTTTTTAAACTTATGTGAACTGAGTAACTTTAGTCATTGTAACGTAATTAAAAATTTCGTTGTTATTTAGAAAAAATTTTAACTACTTTTATTATTGCAATCGAAAGTGCACATAAAAACGTTTTAAAAAATCGCGTAACATAATCGAAAATGGAGTTGAAATGAATCAAATTAAAATGTGATTGAAAAAGTGCTTCATACCATCTCTTAAAAGCATTACAGATTAATCAATTTGCAGCGCTTGGAACACTGTACCAATTTAATTTTTTACTATAAGTTAATTTAAAAATGCTACTCAACTATTCATCATTGATAATCGATAATCTATTAAATTTAATTTTAAGTTACTGTTCCTGTACGAAAGTATCAATTTAGCTGTAAAACCTTTTATAAACACATATACAATTTTATAAATTATTGACATACTAGCTGCGGTCGCTTCACCATTATTACACTTTTTTATCTAAAGGATTATTTATTCTCGTTACTGAGATAAAAAAAATAAAATTAATCGTTACACAAATTAACAGTACCCTTACTCCTTTGTTTCAGAAAGTGGCAAAGACTCGAGCAGAGTGTGCAAGATGTCGTCGGGCGGCTCGGTCGACGACGTCGACCTGATCGACCTGGACAGCGGGATCTCGCCGTCATGCGTGGCTCGCGTAATAGTACCGGATGCTACTCCAGAGGAACAGGAACACCTGCTGGACGTCTGTCCCCCGAAGCTCGAGCAGAAGCTCTCCCTGACGCGTCGCAGCCAGCAGGAGCTGAGCGCCCGGGGTGGCTGCGAGCGCGACGCTGCCGGCAACGTCCTGGTGACGCTGGGCCATGACCAGGTGGTGCCGGTGCGCCGGCGCATCGACGTTGTCTCCTCGGACACCATAAAGCGCGTGCGCGACATCACGAAGAACCTGGAGCCGGTGATCCGGCCGGCGAAGCATCACCAGATCGGCGAGGACCGCGTGGACGCCGTCGGCGACGAGGAGGCCTCCTACGAGGCGCGCCAGATCAACGATGCGTTCAACTTCCTGACGGAGCTCGACGACAACGAGGAGCAGCAAGTGGGGTACCCCCTGGAGCCTGCGTGTTGCGTGAAGGAGCCCGAGGGATTTGTTTTTGAAAACAAAGCCTACGAATCGTCACCGCCGGCGAAGGCTGCCGAGGTGGAGGATCGGAGTTCGAGGATGAGTTTCGAGTTTGATGGATTAAGGGTGCCGCGCAGTTCGTTCAAGAGGCTGAGGTCATTCACCTGCTCAACGGTTGGATTCGACGTGGAGCCCTGTTCAATAAAGAGGCCCAAGGGTTGTGTGTATAGGAAGTCCTGGAGCGAGGGGTCCTCGGCGAGGAGGTCGAGGCGCGTGCCCGAGGCTGTCGCCAGGAGGAAGCGCACCTGCAGTGAGAGAGTCGAAGATTGTAAGAATGACGGGCAGGTCAAACTTACGGGAAGGGGACAGTCGGAATCTTCTATTGGGTAAGATGCATTCAATTTTTTCAGGAAAATGTAATCATAGATTATTCTAATTATTGAAGAAATTATCTAAAATCATTTTCGATTTACATTTTATTTAAAGATGTTAAGGAAAATGAGTAAAAGATAAATTAAATTTTTGAGATTAGAAAATGAACTGTATTTTTAATTATTTTGTAGAGTTAAAATCAATTTAATGAATTTATTAATGAATTTAAATACCACTATCATTTTTCTTAAAAGAGATAATTAAGAAAATAAAAAAAAAGTAATAGTAATACGAAGTGAAATATCATGAACATAAAAAATGTTAATTTTTAGCAAAGAATTTATTTTTTAAGCGATAAAATTGCTTCGTTATGCGCATCAAATTATCTTGTCATCGTTTTTTTAAGGGAGAGTATAAGACATTCGAACGATTGTCCAGTAAATTTTTTCGTGTGTTATCCTTAGTTAAATTTGTGAATACAGTGATAAATTTATAGTTATAGGTCTCGTCTGTTATTAACAAATTGTATACGACGTAACCACAACTCATTGACTCTTCATGAACGTATGCAGTTAAATGATCTGCTGACAAATCCGAGACATTAAAAATGACAGTATATACAATATATAGTCCACGGTCGCAGTAAATGTTACTACATTATGACGAATAGCCATTGCAAATCTAACATTCGTCGTTGAAAATCATTCTTTTTGCGTTTTTTAAATTAATGTAAATTTTTATAGTTATTTTTTTTAATAGCAACTTCAATTAAAAAATTTTCTAAAGAAAATTAAAAATTCACCTTGAATTTTGCTAAAAAAATTAAATTGTGGAAGTACTTCTTTGTACTAGTAGTGGTGTAGCTTTAAAATAATTTACCAAATATTAAAGATAAAATGTATGTAAAAAATAGTATGAGTTATATTATTTATTTATAATTTCATTTTTTTATTAGTATACGCATTCACCTTGGCTTAGGAGTATGAAATAATTAAATAAAGTATATTTATGATCTTTATCTGGTTTGAAATAACACCGATAACAATGTGATACTTTTGAGAAAGTATAAAGAAACAAAAAAAATTCTCAGTGTTTACAAAAGATAATAAAAGGTCATGTATAAAGGAAACTAAAGCTGCAATAAGTACCATGTGAAATATCTTTATGTGTCGGAAGTACTTACCTTCGTCAGTGACTTAATGAGTGCACAGTGCATCACACTGCAATGATATGACTGATGCCTAAAACGTTTTGTTACGGTCGTGAATTTTACGATAAAAGTAAAGACAATTTTCTCGCGAGCCTTGAATAAATAATGAAATTGATAGTGATATTTGCTTCTCCTTTTATAAAATTTTATAAACATCATTTTAAATTTGCAGCCAACAATGTTTAAAAAGTAACGTACATGTACTAATAGATAAAACGATACTATAAATAAATAACATAACTCACATGTAGGTGGACATCAATATAGATAATAAGAAATTACAACATTTCGTACGTTTTTTATCTCTAACATTTGATAAATTATTTTAAAACTAGACTATTAGTAGTACAAGTAAGATTCTAGATTGATTTAAATTTTTTAGTCAAATGATATAAGACTTCTCATAGGATCCATTTTCTAATATTAATTTTTTTTTTGTCCAAAGAAATCCTGTTGTATACGTAAAACCCGAGAAATAGATTAAAAAGAATACATTACCCGATTTATTCGCATACATCAAACGCGATGAGAGCTTTGTTAGCATTGCCCTTACGCGGGTATCGCGATCGGACCGATTCGGCACGTCCGATTTAGTACGCACCGGTACACCTTCGGCGCACGTGAGGGAAAAAAGGTAAACGCGTAAAACGTATAATGACAAAAAAGGGAAACGACGGACAGTAGCCGCGCGCTCGGTGAAGCCAGGTGTTTTCTTCAGTTCAGTTCGCACGCGTCACGGCATAAAAGCGCGAGCGATCTGTTCTAACATTGGCACGAGCCGTTGCTTACTCTTTTTTTTTTTGTACTTCCGTATAAGATGCGTAACGAGTACTTACAGTTTAAGAAACATTTGATCTACAATTTTAATACGAATAATTGTTATAATGTATTTTATTGAGTTTCATGCTAAGCAGTTAGTTCGCTTAATTTTTTAACACAAAAAGAAATACTAAGAAAAAGTTGACGTTAGCTTTGTTTAAAGGATTAAATTAATTATGACGATTACTATTTTTCTTTTGATGTTTCCCCATTCAAGGAAGTTTAAAATTTTTACTTTACTTTCTTATACATGTATTTAAAGGAAAAGTTTCTTCTTTATTTTTAACAACGAATTTAATTTACGATCAGCATGTTGTTGCAAATAATGAAATAATCAAATAACAGTCGCCATGAGTCACCATCATGAAAGCAAATAAACGTTAATAGTATAACATACAAACAATAACAGCGTCCGCACGTCACGATGATCAATCAAACGTTTTACATGCATTAAAATAAAATCAAACCCGAGTACCCAATGCATCTTCCGCCAGAAACTATCCACTTTCTAAAATCTCTAAAAAGAGCTTAACCCAACGGCTGTCAAGCCCACGCGTTAAACAAATTTATGTTCTAAGACACAGACTCGTAGTCCCCGCGGAAGTTCCTGCAGGCGTCACGCGCATTGCCCATAGGCACGCGCAGGCAACGGAAAAAAAAAACGAGCTGAAGAGGTGGGGGAATCCCCCCCTGCGTGTTGCAGCCGCGAGAAACGCTCGGTGAGCTTCGTGGGGAAAGGCACTCGATCGCGGGTTAAGTCGATTGACCGGAAGTGCGCGGGGGTCGCGGGCAAGTACCCGCGTACCTGGAAAATGAGTGGCGCGTCCACGGGAGCGTGACACCGGCAGCGGGTGCGACCTTCGAGTCGATTCCGATGGCCGATTGAAAGTCTTGAATGGAATGCTTTTGCTCGAAAAAATTTTTTTAATGGATATAATTAAGGGGATAATTGCGCGAAAGGAATGACTGGAGAATTCAATAAAAGTTGCTTGCAAATTGTTTTTTGTTAGAAGAAGCTAACGGAAAAAGTGTTTAGTTTATTCGCTTATCAAATCGATAATGTAACAATTGATTGAAGAATCTCGTAGTTTGCAAATGTATGTGTAATGAAATATGGAAAATCTAAAATATTGTTAATTGAATAATCGTGTGCCTTCGTGAGGGTATCAGATATAGTCATGTTTGTGTATTTAAAGTGTATGTGTAAATAAAGGCATTGCAGTCTGACAATAAATAATATATTTGGTGCAGTCGCGCAATTTTATTATTCAGTTGAATAATAACTTACGCACTAATTTCGAACCATACTATGTAACTTACAACACGAGAGACCGAAAAATAGCATTTTGTGGTTACAGTGGTTATACATTACTGTAGTTTACAAAATTTCTACTGACATAGAAAAAGAGTTGCATACGAGCCCCTTCAGTCGGTCAAGGAAGTTTTTTTCTATTTCACTCTCCAGGCAAAGTAAATTCACACTTTCCTGAAAAAAAAGAAAATATATTACGACGCGTTAATAGAAAAAAGGTCTAACGGCTTTTACGTAACACACGGGACAAAAAAAAAGAAGGCAATTAAAATTTGAAAAGCGAGTCATTAGCACATAAATCATCTCAATCCAATCCATTCTTGACTCGGAAGGTTCCATGAAATATTCCATTACGGAATATACTCAATTCGCACTTCCTCGTACGCAACGACATACAACCATAAAAACCAACGGCACGCGCGTGCAAAGCTCGCGATTCTTTCTTTCGTGAGAGGCCCCATCGATGGTTATGACGTTACACCGAGGAGCGCACGAAGGCATGCGCCTTGCACTTTCTCCGAAACGAGGTGCAGGCGAGCGCCAATGAAACAAAGGAGAGCGAGAATCCACTCGGGTTTTTCACTTCCTCCGTTTAAAGCAGTGCATAATTGCCACGGTTAATGCGTTCCGGACATCAAAGCGCCGCATTTTTCGGTCCCCGAGCTCAGCACACCCGACCCGAACCGCCGCTTCCTCGACATCGAGCGCCGCGTGCTCGATTCAGCTTTTTCTTCTGAGCGGTTTATCGCTGCAATTGGTGCCTGCCTGCGTATGTACTGCGCGGCGGTGCAACAGAGGCGGGGGAATCCCCGACCAGCGCGCGGTAATTTGAATTCTGAATGTGATTCAAATTCTTGTTGATAGAAATTGTGTTGTTTCTTAATTCACTTTTATTAGAATTAATTAGAAAATACACGAGCTTTAAAAACTATTTATTTGTTTATTCATTTAAACAGCTTCAGTTACAGAATATTTATCTGCATATAAGATTAATAAAATATAAATTATTTGAAAATAAATTTAATTGTTACAAAAGCAATTGTCCATCACGTATTTCATTCATTTATAAAGAATCTATTTAAAAACAAGATCGTATGATTATGTCAAGATATATACAACATAAAGAATAATTAAAATTGTTAAATAATTGAAGTCAATATTTTAAATTAACATTGTCTGTAGAAAAATCTAGTATTAACTTTTACGGAGACATTGATGTTGGAATAATTTATTAATTCTATACGTGTTTGTAATGCGAAGCACATGAACAAAGAACAGCCTACAAAATTTTTGGTGTAAAGTATAAAAATCAACCCTGGCATTTGTGTATTTATGTATCTATAATACTTATACAAATTTACAAAGTACGATGAAACGGGAAAATTAATATCTATATCTGCGATAATGTGATTTAAACACGCAATGATGAGCATTTTTTCGTTATCAGTATGGTATCGACTTATAGAAAAAATTCAAATTTTTTTAAATAAACTTTTACATTACAATTACAATGATCAGTTTCACGAATAACATTTTCTTAATAAATCATAATTAACAATATAATTTAAAATCTATTCAGAAGACAAATAAATAAACGGAATACTTATGCGCATTTTTTTTGTAAATTATTGTATATCTTTTACTCTGATTTAATAGATAAATAAATAAATATAAAATACACTATAGAAAAGTTATTTATTCTACATTACATTGCAAAATTTACAAAAGCGTAATAATAAACTGGTTCATCTGCAGCAAAATAATAATCACACCGTTAAATGTAAACAACTATCTAAACTATAAACATTCCACATCCACAGGCCATCGCAGTCACCATCGGATTCAAGTCACACCTGCAGCTCGTCCTCGTCCTGCTCCTCCTCTTCCTCCTGCTCCGAAGTAGACTGGTCCTGGGTCGAGGAAGTGGAGCCTGACTGGGTCGCCCGACATCAGCAGCAACAGCAGCAGCAACAAGCCGCGCTCGAGCCGGACGCTGCCGCCCCCGCGGAGGCGGCGGCAGAGGAGCTGCGGCGTCGGCGGTGCGACTCCCCCTCCAGCGGCGGCGGAGCGCGCATGCGCGACAAGCGGTCGGCCGGCCGCGAGAGCGAAGCCAGTGTCGCGATGTCCGTCGCCGCGGCGGGAAAGGCCGCGACGACCGCCACCGCCACCGCCGGGCCGGACGCGCTGCCGCGGTTAGCCCGCGAGGCGCACCTGCTGCGCGCCGGCGACGCGCCCACCCTCGCCGACGACGAGAACCAGGATGACGCCCGGAACAATCGCAATGAGAGGTTTGTTTGTGAAATCTAGTGCATGGTTTTTAAAAATAATATTTGTTTTAAAAAATTGTATGTGTTAATTCTTGAGTTCGGTGTTATTTCTCCTTTTTTGTACTCTTATTTAGGTCAGTTTCGTTTTTATTTCTTTGTGTGGTGGATGCGAAGAGCAAGTGGACGGTCGAGTCGGTGTCGGTGAATGAACTCTGCCTTGGCGAGGTGGACACGAGCGCTCGACGTGGGTGCCGCGCTCCGAAGTTTTAAGGATTCGGAGGATTGATTGAGCACGCTCTGTTGGTTTTTTTTGTGTGTACGAGTGCGATGGAGGGTTTGGATTTAATGGAAACTATATGCACTTATTTTGATTGCATCGATAATATTTTTTATTGAGTGTTTTATATTTTAGTACTTTGGAATGTACGAAAAGCTTGGGGTATTTATTTATTTACTTTTTTCATTTTAAACATCGTGTATTATTTAGTTTACTGTTAAAAAAATAAACCAATATAACATTTGTTAATTTATGACTTATGGTTGACGTAAGATTCACTAGGATTTGTTAAATTTGTGATAGAAGGCTTTAGCTTTTTAAAAAACTCTGCATTTGTTTAAACATTTTCATGAAAAATTTATTGAAATTAGTACAATTTTACAAAACTTGCGGAAAATCAAATGAAATTCTGTTTGGAAACTTATAGAAGAATAGTTTACTGTTGGAAAATTGATTTTCAAAAAGATTATGCATTCAGAATTCAGAAAAAAATGAAACAGTGGCTCTTTGTTAAAGTGTGAATTTTTAAATGACACATGTTCTGAGACTTAATCACTTAAATCAGGTAAAACAGTAATCTTATTTACGTTAAACAGTGTTGTAATTGATACGATAAATAGGATTACGACGAAAGGTATTCTTTTGTCATAAATCAGAACTTATAACAATTTTTTTTGTATTTTTTTACTCCAAATTTGATTTGCATAGAATTTTCCGTATAACTTGTATCGGCACAAATATTTTTCTTTACACAAATTTTTGAATATATTTGAATAGATATACTCCTATTCTATGTTTATTTGATTCTGTTTGATCTATTTTCCACTTTTTCTTTTCTCGTGCTTGAAATTTCTCCCTACACCGTTAGTTCAAATACACTCAATACAAAAATTAGTCAAACTATAAATATAAATTAAAAAACCTCTGTTTAATAATAATTTGACTAAAAATAGTCAATTTCTTCACAAAATAAAATAAAAAACTGTTACTATTTTCCAATGTTTGCTAAGATATCTGTGTATTCCTAGATACACGATATTTTCGCTTTAAAATATTCAATAATTTAAAAAATTGTTTTACACTTACTTTTTCTCAAAACTTACGTTATCAGCACATTTACTCTGCTATTCATCTGCACTGCGTTACCTTTTTTTTTTAATTTAAATATCTGAATAAACTTCGATATAGCTTAACAAAAATTTCTATTTTAACAGCAATATCGCCCATTCATTGATAAATAAACAAATCAAATAAACACAAACGAATTTCACTTACCAAAGAAAACGTACCTTGATTGCAGCAGCACAGGCACGTTGCCATGGTTGCGAGCATCGATGCGCCGCCTACGCCAACTGCGCTTCCCGGAGACGGTCTCCTCGTCCTGCCTGGGCGACAGCTCGGGCCCGAACTCGCTGCCGGACATAGCCCTGATCGCCCCGGAGATCCTGGCGGCGCAGACGAACGACACGACGGGCGGCTTGTTGAGGCCGTCGAGCGCACCCACGCCGGCACGCGCCGCCCCGGCCGTCCCGGCGGCGACCAGCGCGGCCGGCGCCGCGACCACCACCTCGACCTCGGGGTCCACGGCCTCGACCACTGCCGCCAGCAGTCCGCGTCGGGGTCGTAGGTGCCAGGCGAGGGGCGCCCCGGCCAGGCAGTCGTCCGCCGCCAGGTCGGCCGGTTCCGCCGAGTCTAGCAGCCCCTGCATCAGCAGCTCCGGCGCTGGTTCATTCAGCAACAGCTCGGCGTCCAGTGCTACCAGCAGTCCCCAGCACCAGGCGAATACCACGACGTCTCCTAGAAGGTAGGGAATTTATTTATTGACCAGCGAGATTTTATAGCAGTTAGGGAATCTGTTGAAGACTAAACACGAAGTGTGCTTTTTAAATTTAAAAATGTTTCATGAATTTTTCACATTTTACTTGTGATTTTTGTTATAAAAAGTTAAATGTGATGTGAAACGTATAGATACCGTAGTTTTTGTTACGCGTTGCCGGTTTTGTTTTCTTCATACAAAAAATTTTGTACGAAAAATAAAGTTTTTAACGGTGTAATTTTTTTTATGAGTGCATTTAGATATGCAGATTTTTCTGAATTATACTGTACTGCATACTTATATAATTTTGTATATAAATATACTTTACTGGGCTGATGAGTGTGCTTACAGGAATTTAGATAATGTCCTGGTGGGATTAGTTGAGAAAATACTTTAATAAATATGTGCGAGTGTGTGAAAGCATTTAAATAGATAATAGTCTGGTTGGATTAGTATAAGTGAGTGAGGAGAAATTTAGTTGTTATCTTACTAGGATTAGGATGCTACTAAAAATATTAGAAAGTGATTTTTGAATAAAATTCTAGCCGGATTTTTTGAAGCATTTTAAAAATCGATTTATAGAATAGAATGGAGTCAAAAATTGAAATGATAAAAATTTGAAACGATTATCTGACGAGTTGATAGATTAAAAATAATTATCAAGTTTTTAATTACAATTGCACTTAGACCGAAATAAAATAAAGTAAAATATGTATCAAAATTTAAAAAACTTCAATAAAAGTATAATGTTAATTATATCAGCTCGGAGAATATTCGATAGTCGATTTAATCTACGTGATATAGAAAAAGATTAAGAACAAATTATCGAATTATTATGGCAATCATTTTAAATAATTGTCTGAAATAAAAAAATTAATTATGTTATGTTTAATTTTCTAGTCTGAAAATAAGGGTGCAAATCTCTAGGATTTCTTTAGTATTTTATATATAAAATTAAAAACTTTGTTCACTCTATTAACTTGAAAATTTATCTACCTAGTAATGATAGCCTGCAAACATACACAAAATGGCAGTGAAATTGTAGTAAGAAATTGAATGCCGCAGTAATTGTTCTTCTGTGGTTAGCGGTCGCTTTAATCATTCGAAAATTGAATTAGTTCCAAAAAGAAATTTAACTTTCTGGACTTAAACCATCCTAATAACCGCTTCAGCCTCCTCAACCTTCGCTCAGACAATCAAACTCACATTCAATTTAAATTAAACCTCAAATATAATGTTTTACTAGCCAAATGGAGTAATCGACTTCTTATCAAACCCCATGAAATCTTAAACACAATTCATTGCGAAAAATCGATCTCCAGCATAAATCATCGCCTTCACTTGGTGAATAAAATATAGAGTCTCACTCGAATCTGATCCGATCTGAGTCTTTGAAAATTCATAGTCCCCGCAGATCTCTCAACCTACTTTCCCAGTGAACCAGCAGATGTCCCAATAACATCGACATACAGTTCCCTCGATAAATAACAGGCCGCGAGCTACAATCCAAAAGTGTGCAGTTCGCTGTTGAATACAGTCTTACCGATCCCACGGCGATTGTCTCACTACTGTGGGTAGAGGCGTACACCCTACCTGTAGGTTAAACAATTATCACCGGGAACTCGATCAAACACAAAGGCGAGAAGAAGTCGTCGTCGGGAGGTCCGTTATTAGGCGAGGCTCGGGAAACGAGTGGGTGACCGAGCCCTCAGTGTGGGACGCCGCGATCTTATCGGCCGACTGCATTATGAAGTCGCGGCTGATATCGGATGTTCCGACTCCTCCTCCTCCGTCGGTTGCTCTGCCCGGGATAGGATGGATTTCAAGCGGACGCGAAGCTCCGTGGGTGTCTAAGGGTGTCCCTGATAAAAGCAGTTTAATTGGTAGCGGTCGGCTCATTCATCTGACTCATGTTTACTATTTGTCATAATTAATGGGATTTGCGGCTGATAATTGCTGTGTACAGAGTGCTTTTCTTTTTTTTCTGACCGTACAGTTTACAATGCACGCTTAGAAATCCGAACAATGAGATTTGAAAGGAAAGTTGTGAGTGTGGGTTATTGTGTGTACACTGCAAACTGCTATTGGATTCTGATCTGTCAATTGTAAAAAATTTCACCTAATTTTTTTTATCGCTGTAAATATTAGAAGCGAGTAATTAGATGGTAGTTACGACGAGCTTTGCATTGTCACTCTCTGTGGTATGGCATTGTCTCTTTTGAAGACTAGCAGGGAGATACTTGGACCCTCGTTAAAGTCAAGGTGTCTACGAAATTGTACAATGTGGCTTTATCATTTCGAGGCAGACAATGCGCGAAAGCTTGCGCATGAATCCAGGGACCCTGGACGACTTTTAGCTCGGGATACCCTACTACAATAGTTCATTAATCATATTTCATTTAGACTCGCTGCAAAAGATTTCGCGTTTTAGTTCAGATATTCTGGATCAATTCGAATTTCTTATGAGGACGATACAAATGAAAGAAAAAGTTTAAAATTCAATCATAGCCTAATCTTATTCATACCATACATACCGTCTTCTATTTTAAATAAATACTTAAGATAAACGCATTTAATAAAACAAACTATTTATACAGTGAAAAAAAAAGTATTAATTTTAATGAAATAATTTACTTCAATAGTACTTATTCAATATTTCATTGAGTCAATAAATTATTTTTTTGAAGCTACTAAATTTATTTAGAAACAAATACATTCTTTTAGTTTTAATGAAATTATTACTTATGATTCAAAGAAATATTTAATAAGTACTATTCAAGTAAATCATTTCCTTAAAATTAACAAATTTTTTTTCAGTGTACTTAACATCGGAACAAAAATTCTCCTTGTACATAAAATACATGTTTAAATAAAGTAGTTATACAGTAGTTTGAAAATTTATCCAAATCGGTACAGTCAATCAATACCGGTCTATGCAATGAATCCCACAAGATCCTCAAGGTCTGTTTCGCTAAAAATCACAGAAATAAAAAAAAGGAAAACACGCCTAATTTACCGTTAGCGGCAAGTCCAGAACGGTAGTTTCCATCTCGGCGGTATTTGTACTATCAGTCTGCAATCGGCGATTCCAGTACGGATCGGTTTTATCATCCGCCGTGAATTCCGAAGTCGATCGGGCTCATAACGCATTCCCCACTAGCTTCGAACGCGTGTATTCCCTGCGCTCGCCGCTGGACTAACAAACGGATCTTCCTCCCAGGGGCCGGTGTGAAATCGTCGAAAACGCCGATTCGCGGCTTTTACGTGGGCCGCATGTGCGCGGAGAATATAACGCGACTTCCGCACTGGTGGGATACGCGCTTGTTTGCTTTAGTCGACTCGCTTCGGCGAGATCTTCCGCGCCTTTTTCATCTCGCCTTTGTTTCGAACGATCGCTGGTTTCATTATCGTTTTACGCTCGCGGGGAACACTACTTTGTTATCGTCTGCTTGCAGGGAATAGTACTTTGTTACTGTCCGACTTGTATTGGATTAGATTTTACAGATTTTTTTGGGTTCGAGATTTTTGTAGTACCCTGAATGTAGTTTCATCCATCTGATGTTTGTTTAAAATAAATTAAATAAATTTAAGTACGAAGGTAAAGGTTTGATAAAAAATAATGTGCACTTTTTATGTAATAAATAAGTTTTTTTGTGCCATTAGAATATTCTATTTTTTTATATTTAGAAACATTTATCGTACTTTGTGAGATTAGTTTCAGTATTTCTATTTATTTGTGATATATTTTAAATCTTAAGATTAAAAGAATAAATCTTAGCGTCATTTATATTTATCAAAATTTTTTAATTATTATATTCTTTTAATTAGAATATTTAAGAAGAAGTCTGTAAAAGTGTAGATCTTATAAACTTTGAAATAAATAGAAAATGCTAGATCCAGTTATTAAATTCATTTGAAGACATTTTTAATTTTGGCGTCAATTGATAAAAATAAAATTAAAAAAACTCGACTATATGCAGGCATTGAAACATTGTGTAATTGATTTTGAATCTGATAACCAAGATTTATAGATAAAAATTAAAAAAAAAGACGAAGATTTGTCAATAGGCTGTTATTCATTTCTGCCTTGAAGGTGTGGTGCAGTCATTTTAAACTCTCAAATCCTTCACAATATCCTATCAGTATATTCTTTTAAACAAAAAATAAGTCCTTCCGTCATTACGAAATTTAAGCCTCCAAACAACTTCAATTTAAATGTGCGATCGATAATTATTTAAATAGAATTCTGTCTGCATGCACCCTATATAATTCAAGTCTCCGATCGATAATTTTTTAAAATTTACAAAACCTTAATGCCAAAACAAAAAAAGAAATCTGAAGCTTCTATTGCGTAATTCAAAACAATAGCGTATAAAGAAAAAAGTGATACCCATCGCATTAAGAATAGGCAATTACTCGGTAGATTGTGCAAAGGGCCTTTTTCGTCACCGTTAATGAACTTTTAAAATTTTTGCGCGCACTTGCACAAGATAGATTTGAATGTAACATCTCCGCGCGGCGTCAAAGGTAAGAGCCTCATTGTTCCCAAGCCCCCGAGGCGGAGAGAAAATACGCGCGTCTCGGACGATCGGCCTTTTTCTTGCCACATCCAGCGGAAGTCGGTGAGTCTTCTGTCGTGTCCGGCAGCGGTGCTTGAATCGACGCGTGCATCTGTCCTTGCTCGGCCCTTCGCTTCGTTCCCCATCCTCCTTTTTTTATTCCTTAAGTGCGGAGTACTATTTTTTTCTCTCTCCGGTAGCTTTTGAGATGTTGAAATATATAGCCGATTGTCCCGTGGCACACTGCAGATGTCAACTGAATTGTTGGAATTATAGCCAGTTTATTCGTCTTCTTTCTTTTCATTGCTTATAACGTTCAATTTTTCTTCGAGCGGATATGTCGAGACATTTTTTATTTTTAACGTTTTTTTAGAAAATACCATAAACAAAATTAAAGAACATTTTTTTCTGATTCATATATCGTTTAAAGACCAACTAGATTTTAGGAAGATTATATATTCTCGTTTATAAATACTTATTTAATAGTCATTTAATTGAGAAAAATAAAAAATACAAAAGTATTTCATTCTGTACTAAAATAATTTAATAAATCGAAAATGTCGTTAATTCAACTGACAAAAAAATTCCAAACTGATCGTTTTATCAAACAAAAAACAAAAAATCAGCTGCAAGAACTGTATTTTAATTTAAACAAATACACATTACACGTTAAATTATATTAAAAAAAAAAAAAGGATTTCGTTTTAGCATTTAAAGCAAATCGCAACTTTGTAAACTTCGTGTACATCACGTAGGTAGCTGCTGTGTGCGTCACCCTCCGATAGCAAATTATGCATATATCTATACAACGAGAGTCGCTTTGACTTTGTTGCTGCTCCGCTCAGACGGGCCAAATTATTTGAATACACTCGCAGACTTCGCGTGGCATCTGCAGCAAACTCCCCAGAATGTACTGAGTTCCCCTTATCACAAATTTGATTCGCTCTCCACGTGATCTTGAGGTCCCACGTTGGAATTAATATCCTTCACGGTTTAGCGGCTTATGAATATTCTGAAATGTTTCACTAAGTTTCCAAAGCTCGAAGTAGTCGTATAGTATCTCGAGAGACGTGACTTTGATAAGGAATCTGTACATGTACGATTTTCTGATTTTAGTTGAAAATTCAAGAAAAAAAATTATCAAGTTGTTAAAGAGTACATTATCTATATTTAATCTCTTTTTATAATTTTTTAAACTGATTTTTTAATTAATATCTTTTGTTTACATATTAATTAATAATCTTTAATTAATTTACTCTTCAATCAAGACTTTTTAATTTTAATTTTTCAATTGAACGAATGGAAAATAAAATAAATTCAATCGGTGCATTTAATCGCCCTCGCGTCAGTTTAAATTGAGGAAAACCGACGGAAGAAGAAAAAAAAAGGAGATCGTTTAATTTTTCGACCAGCCTGGAACGAACGATCGAGTCAGTGACGCTCTCGTCTGGGAACTTCAATTGCCTAAGGCGAAGCCGCGAGTGCGTTGATCCTCGCTGCTCATGTCTGCTCAAATCCGTTGAGTAAAAATTCTGCGCGGAATATTTAATTGCTTCTGATTACTTCATATACGCGTAATTGAAATAACATTTGTATGTTCCCTTTTTTACAATTGGTTCAAAAATTTCTTCTCGTAAAATGAGAAATTTGGACTTACTGATTTTTTTGTTGGGACAGTTGCAGTATATACTTAAAAGTAAAATTAAAGTAGATTGCAATGATGAAAAATAATTATTGGTAATTTTATTGCATAACTATAGCGTGTAATATTCGTTGTTTACGCACATGGAGAGAAATTGTATTGAAATAATTATAATACTTACAGTACGTGAAATGGTAGACTGTGTCGTCAAACGAAAACAGTTTATAAAAGATATTTGATAAAAAGTGTAATAAGTATACTGACGGGTATAATTGGAAACTTTTTACTGGAAAACATTTCACAGTTTGCTTGTAAAATAATCATCGAAAATTGTATTCATTTTTTATTATAACTTACTTAAAATAAAAATAAAAAATAAAAAAAAACTTAATATACTTACTTAGGATCAAAGAAATTAAACAAAACGATATTTTTTAATCATCTGAATAATAATATTTAATTTCCAAAAAAAGTTTGTTAATCATCGCGTCATGTGACCAGAAATATGTTCATTAACCTTGTTTCACAGCATGCAGGTTTTTGTAAATGAAATTTTTTGCATTCAACGCATATGCATATTTGCATTACAAACTCACGAAATTTAAATACTCTTAATTTATTATATAGTATTTATAATAATAATTTTAAGCGGTTGAGTGTCCGATTTCGAAAATTTCGCGCTTACACGTCCGCGCGATTATTCGCACTCGATAACATTTAACGCAGAACGTCACTGTCGAGTAATGCTGCATCCGCACAGCGCAACACTACGGCTAATCAAATTGTATTGTACACATTATTCGTGACATTTTGCCGGGTGTTGTAACAATATTGGCGGCGGTGGCTGCTACGGGCACCTAACAGCCCATCACTCTGTTTTCATAATCGTTGTGCAATCACTTTTATTGTTCCATTTACAATAATAGCCCGCACGCTTCTTATTCAGTTCATCGAGTAAATATTACAATTCGACTTGAATTAATAATAAAAATTAGTAATAAAAATTACTACATTTTTGCATGACCAAATGTTAACAAATCTCATTATAAATTGATGAGCTTTATATTGAGTATAGACGATTTAATAAATTAATAACAATGACGGTTAAAATATACCTACATATTGGTACCATTTATACTCTGTATAATGTAAGGGTTAGATTCAGTTGACTGGATCACAGGATTCGTTTTTACAGATTACTTAATTTTAAATAAAAAGCAACAATAAAAAAATAAATAGATAAAAGACAATTGTAGAATTTTTCATCTAAATAACAGAATAAATGCATTAAAAAAAACAATTATATTTTTTACGCCGGGGATTATTAAAAAAAAATAAAAAAATAATTCTAAAATAAAATGTGACATGAAATTCCACTTACAAGTTTCAACAAATTGTCAACTTCCGCGTTTGATACAAATAAACGTTGTATATGCATAGCAACAGTTACAACATTAAAGCAGGAATAAGAAAACCAGTTTCGTCGCGGAGGAACCATCCCGTCCGCTGCGGTCGTCGGGGGATTCATCCGCGAGAAAAAAAAGTTGAGTCGTCGCGAAACAAGAAGTATTGTCACCGCTCACCGTTACGCCGTTGTTCCCTTGGAGCGCGTAAAAAGTGTTTTCTTTTCCTCGTGCGCCTCGTAAACCTCCACCGTCGCCGTCGCCAGTTGAGACACTGAGTTATCGGTCCTTTAGGTTTTTCGATGCTTCTATGGATCACGTGTGACTTGCGATATTCCGTGATTCACGGGAGAGCAACCGACAAGGTTTTTATCGATTTAAAAAAAAATTTTTTTTTTTTGTTTCGTAAGTCTACTTTTTAAGTGTTATTTTTTTTATTGTTGGACATACTTTATCAAGCATAAATTTAATCACATATTGCAGCACACTATTTTTTTAAATTAAATTTTACTAAAAGTTAGTGGAAATAGATCTACTATTTACTGTCGTTTTTCTATGAAAATATGAATAAATGAAAATCACTTCAAATAAATAAATGAATATATACTTATTCGAAGTAAAAAGCCTTCCATATATCGAATAACAGAAAGACTTTTCACTTCAAATAAGTGCATATTCACTTATCCAAAGTGAATTTCACCTATTCATATTTACAGGATTCACTAATTCAACTTAAAGGGGTAGGATAAATGAACGAATTTACAATAACATAAAAATCCTAAAAAAGATTAAAAAACGTGAACCGATGCTATATAAAGAAGAAAAAAACCAGTACCAGTGCTTCTTATCACTCGACTCAAATAAATCCCATTCCATTCGTCGATCGCTGGAATCCCTCGGAGCGTCGATGTCGGTCTTATCTCACCGGCCGGCCTCATTAGCCGACTAATCCTGAAACGTGACGAGCGGAGCCTTCGGCGCGTCGTGCACTAATCGCCCGGCGCCGTTAATCCGAGGCGCGGACGCGAAAATTGCGGGGGTCGGCCACGACGAAGGACGTAGTATAGCGGCGCGTCCCGCTTTGTGCCGCTGACGATGCCCTGAGGTACGCTTTTCCGTGAAGCGACGCCGGACAAAGGAAATCGTTGAGGAACGAGCCAAGGCGATCTCTCCAAGGGTAACGGGGATACACTCGTCCGTGATTATTACCGTGGCTGAGCTCAGTGCGGGGTGCAGATCTGAGCTTTGTTTTCTCGTCTGCGGATGCGATGTTTTGGCGCGAGGTTGTCGAAAGAAATAATTTTCGTCTCGGAGTAATTTCTTGGCATTGCGGCGCGGATTATCGAGATAACGGTTTCGCGAGTTTTTTTTTTATAGCGAGACTCGAGGCGCTGGTATCGAGAGATTATTAAATAGAATCGACTTTGGAGTTCTTATCTTTATTGGGGCGGTTTAAAATGCGCGCGCGTTATAGTTGCGCGAAGTTTTCTTTAAACGAGATATTAATGATGCTTTTATTATCTAATGAAAATTGGCGTTGGAGGATGTCATAAATTATGATTAAATCGTTGCGGGAATGTTCTTGTATAGCAGTGACTTATACATGTTTTTCTTTTTCGATAAAAGTATGCTTCTATTATAAGTTTGTTAATTTGAAAGGTCAGAGCAAAATATATAATCAATAAGTAAAAAGTCCATGGAAGTTTCATTGTAGTCCTTATTTCTCGTGATGTAATTGGTGATATTTTGTTTTTCTATTGTTCTTTGAGACACTATTTATAAAGCTAACCCACGCGTAGCACGCCCCTGATCTCCTACTAATTAAATAATCGCAGTTGTTTTAATGTTTTTATAAAAAAATAAAAACTCTTTTCGCGTCCTTAAAAAGTAAAAATTAAAAATATTAACAAAATTAAAAAAAAACATACATATCAAACTTAAAGTACATATCAAATAATACTTATAGGGAAATTTTAGCAATTAATAATAATATCAAATAAATAAATAATTAAAAGTATACGCTCCTATTTCCAAATCTTCAAAGTACCAAAACGGAAAGTGTAAACCTACAAAAGAAAAGCTAAGATCACGGTCTCGCACTCTCCCATACACGCACAGAGCCAATAATGCATCATCCTCCAGGCCTTTTAAAAGCGATCGCACGACAAGAAGTGTATACCTGCGAGTGCGCACGCATCAGGTTCTCGCGGCGCACCGGCGGGAGGAGGCGAGGATATTTCTGAAAGGGGTTCGGCTTAACGGTACACCAAAGTCGCGGCGCGAGGTGGCCGCTCGCTCGCTCGCGCGGTCATCTGTTTTTCAGCGGCCGCGATCGCATGCCCGGCGCGCATTCACTCTAAAAGAAAATGTGGGACGAGCGGGAGGCCGTCTCGTCTT
The DNA here is from genome assembly GCA_018906775.1 of Sycophila sp. Sp_5. Classification (NCBI taxonomy): domain Eukaryota; kingdom Metazoa; phylum Arthropoda; class Insecta; order Hymenoptera; family Eurytomidae; genus Sycophila; species Sycophila sp. Sp_5. The sequence goes on from JACCID010000084.1 coordinate 315,195, forward strand.
TGTTCGCTCGCTTGTTGCAGCCTCCCGCGGCCTTTTGTGTGCGTGCGCACGCGTGGCGAACAATTTTCCTCGCGCGAATTTCCCGCGAATTTTAATGAGCCGACGGCTTTTCCGCGGCGCGCGGTTCTATGGATGCGAGGAATATCTGAGCTGCAAACGGAGGTTTGGAAGATTGGATTTTGTTCTATTTTCTTTTATTTATTTATTTTTTTGAAACTTGAATGTTGTCCCGCGTAAAAGTAATTCAGGCTAAAATAAGACGATAAAAAGATTTATCTCTATTATGTCCGAATTTAAAATTTTTTAAGATTTAAAAAGATTCTCTATTAACAAGCACCTAAAAATCATTTTAAGATCTTTTCGAGATCATTGTTTTAATACAATATTAATATTAGTTTAATATATTCAATTTTTTAATTTTCTATACGTAAGATCTTATGAAAATCGTTTTAATCTTAATAATAACATCTTATATTTATTTATTTTTTTAAATTTATGTGTATTAAACTAATATTAATATTGTATTAAAACAATGATCTCAAAAAGATCTTAAATTAATTTTTAGATGCTTGTTAATAGAGAATCTTTTTGAATCTTAAAAAATCTTATATTCGGACATAATAGAGATAAATCTTTTTATCGTCTTATTTTAGTCTGAATTATTTTTACGCGGAGTGAGGTGTAATATAATAATTGTAAAAGAATAAGGGATGAATGTTTTTTATTTACTGAGAAAGTTCGAAGAAGCATTTGATGGAGTTCAAAATTTCAAATTTCGCGCACTTACTTAGTTTCACTTAGATTTACAATATTTCGAACGATGATAATATATTTACACGAAGAATTTTATTTTGTTGTCTGAGGGGTAAAGAGTCTCATTAGAATAAGGCTTCTGAAGAAAGTAGTAGGCGTTACTGTTGTTTAACATTATTTTTACCTTTTTGCGAGGAATGAAGCTTTCTTATGAATGGTCCTTTAGATCTTTGCTTACATTAGAAAATAAAACTTCCTCGTTTATATTGAAAAAAATTCGAGCTTAAGATAATGCAAAATATAAAGACTTATTAATTAAGCCATCCAGGTGCACAGCAAAATTATTCATAGGTTACGTACGAATTTGAACTACACGGTTATATTGCTATATCATACGCTTTTAAAAAACAATTGGTAAACGCGTTACTTTGTGCATACTAATGCAATACAACTTTTTTTCAATTTTCTTCTCTACAAATCTATAATTATACATAAATTAACTTTTTTTTTAATCTCTATTTCCTTTTAAAATTTTCCCTCGAAATACTTTTACAGATAAGCATAAATCCGTTAGTTTTACAAAATAAAATCAAAATATGATAAAGCTTTCATTTATTATTTATCTTAAAAAATCAAAATAACAAAATGAAAATAAAAAAACTCTGGAATTCCGTGGTACACAGGCCTACACTTTACCCAACTGTTTTGTTGTTTTAAAGATGTGCATTTTTCGGTACCACATAAAAAGGCCACTTGAAAAAAGTAGTTCGCGAAAATTATCAGACCGCGCGCGAGCAACGATGAAGATAGCCTCAGCCCACTGTTCGTGTGCACTCTCAGATGTTAAGATACTTGCACATATTGTACGCGCAGGATATTGTGAAAAAATAAGGGTCGGTGGTTTTTTCTTTACTCGCGGGGCATAATAACGCCTCGGTGCAAGAAAAAATGTAATATTATCTACGACGCGAAGTTTTACACAAACTTTTACGTGAGAAATTTTAATGGGCTACTCGTAACGTCTGCAGGATATTGTGAAAATGTAAATGAGCATCGAAGCAAATGTTCATGAGCATTGAAAGCATGTAAATTCGTGTCCAGGAAATTGTGTTACTTAATGTGGAGGTTTTTTTATCGGATTATTTCGACGCTCGGCTTCGAAGGAGGGAGGAACAATTCATTAATCATGATAAGCATCTTCCGTGAAAATTTTTTTTTTCGAAATGTCGATTCGCGTCTTACAAAAGTATAGAATATTTATACTATCACCTTAGTAAATACACTTTTTTCAAGATGTTTTTATAGGTACTACAAAAATTTGTACTTTGAGAAGAGAAAATATTTTTGAATTCATAAATCAGACTAAAAATTGCAAATTTAAATTTACATGTAATTAGAAACTGAGAATATTAGAAAAATTACAATAGTTTCTTGTAAAATTTACTGCAGTTTCTTGAAAAAAATTACTGCAAACTACTTAATACCTTTTTCTATACTAATATCAATCAAGATGAGTATTGAAACTTTTAATTGCAAGTTTTTGTTGGTCTTCTCGTAAAGTATACCTACTGTCACTATTTATTTTATAAAGTGTATAATCGGTGTGATTATGTTTTTTAGTGTAAATAAATATGCGACGTCACATTATTTTATATACTGATATGCGATATTTTAAATAATTTGACAAAAGTAGCATTTAGCTAGTACTATACCTATATTTATTTGTGTATACCTATATTAATTAGCAGTAAACGTGTAATTTCAGTTTCAACGGCTTTCTTCTTTCTGTGCACGCGAACTGATAAATTTTTATACTGCAGCTAAAGTGAACGTATCCGTAAAAGATATTACACGAGACTCTAAGGTAAACGGAGTTAAAAGTTGCAGTACTCAGTCCAGAGAAAGAGAGAGAGAGGCAAGGTATAACGCGTAAAATGTACATCCAGCGTGACACAATTTCTCTTTCCTCGTTACATTTTTTCCCCCACCCTTATTCTTCGTCGGCGTTCAAAGTGCACATTCTCATACCCACTCTCAAACTCAATTTCCGCGCTCGTCTTCTTTCCCTTCCGCGATGATCACCTCGTCACCCTTATGTACTCTCGCTGCTGACGTCTTAAAAAAAAAGCAGGAAGAACGACATTCCGGTTCTCCGGAAGACGTTCGCGGAAAATTTAATCCCTATTTAAAGGCGTTTTGCTGCGTGATTCTTTTATATTATGCCTTTTCGAAAAATTTTTTGAAGTATAACAGTATTCTTTTGCTTACGTCAATCTTTGGATTTCTTTCTTCCTCTACTACTTCGAATTTATTCTACGAGCGAAATTTTAGAATGAGAAGTCTGACTTTGTGAATAGAAAAAAGCAATTTTATGTTTTATCAAATGGAAAATTTAATATTTCACCTACAATGCGTATTTTCTATTTTATTATCTCGTTGATGCAAAAAGTATACTTGTAATAGGTTGTAAGGAGTCGGTACATGCTGACTAAAAGTTAGTGATTTTCACTGTGATTAATTACTTTACAGTGAATCGTAATCTTAGAGATATTCTCGCAAGACTTTCTAATCGGTAGAAAATGCGTAAGATAAAATCATGTACAAGACAGTATCCTGCGATTAGCGAAGTCACTTCGCTTTTTTGCGCTAGTTTCTACGAATAGAATAAACAAAATCCTTTAAAAAATTTAACGAAAGATTTCTCTCGTGATTCAATCCATGCGAAACCAATCTCAAACTTCAGTAAAGTTTCGTTCAGAATTGAACAAAACGCTCAATGATAATGATTAAAATTTAAAAAAAAATCCCAGTTTATTCAAGAAACCTTCAACGAAATGTTTCAATTCGCAGTATCTGCGCTGCTTTTTCCTTCGTTCGGAAAACGCTTCGCGCGGATAAAGGCGGCTGAGCGGAAAGGGCGCCAGAGCGAACTTCACCGAGAGGAAAATTCAATGAGATTTTCGAGAGGCAAGGGAGAAGGAGCAAGATTCTTTAGATGCAGCTGTAGGTTTCTTCACGGTCGGACGCGTGGTGTTCGCTGACGGCGCATTTTTCCGACTGCCTGCGCCACCAGTAAATTTGACTGATAAATCGAATCCGTTGAACCAACGACTCAGTCGCTGCGAGGCGCGGATTTTCCATTTTTTTCCTTTTGACTTACGTTGCCGACGAATTTGCTCGCGAATCCTGTTTAGACTCTGTACGACAAATTTTTGCTTAATGGTTATTTTACGAGTTTTTGAACTGCGTGAAACTAATTACGGTTTAGTTTGAAGGTCAGATAGTTTAAATTATCTGAGATTTATACGATTGAATAGATTCGGATAAGACTATAATGATCATTTAATCGCTTGGACGTTATCTCTCGCCATTATGATTTTTTAATTGATTTAATTAATGAATAGATTCATTAATTTAAAAATGAATAATAGAGTCGTTATATTTGTTTCTTTTTTTTTTTTAATTTTTAGTGTCATTAAAAATTCAACAGACAGTTTGTTATTACAATTAGTGTCCACTGCATTGTTATTATTTCTTTTTAATAAACATTGGCAAATTTAAATCATCAATAATTCTGGTAATAATTTGAGCAGTGACAATCAGTTATTAGCCAGTGGCTGCTCAAATTTCTTCTACCAATGTAAAGTGATTACTATAAATCATCGTCTTCATTCATATGGAATCATTGCCCGAATACTAATAGTAAATTTACATAAACGTGTAAATTCACACAGCCCAAGGAAATTCATTTATTTTTTCAAAAGTGCTCCCTATTACAGAACAATTTAGTTTTTAATCGTCCCCGAGCACATTAAGAAGCATGCACAGTAAACGCAGACATTCCTGCATCGTTTACAAGAAGCAAAACCGTGCAAAGGGGATCCTTCACTTTCGCAATCGCTTACTTCGCGGCGCGCACATATTTGCGCAATTTTTTTTCACCTCACGCTCTCGGAACATAGGGGAGTACGCGTAGTGCACTCGCGGTTCGCCGAAGACCACGACGGTGGCCGGAAGCTTGAATTCAAGGAGTCGGGCATCGTGCGCGACTGGTGTCGACTTTTTGCCGCTTGCATACACCGCCTTCCAGCTCCCGGTGGTTTAACCTTCGCCGCCGCCCCTCTGCGGACGCGGCTTCATCGCTTTTAATTGGTGTACCATTTTTTGCCGGGGCTCAATTAGTTAAGTCGGTTTGCTTGGTTTGCGCGAGTCGGTAGTGTTCGAGTTTCAATATTTTTTTGGGTTTTTACGATGGTTCGCGGTGCCAATGTGATGATTTTTGATTGAGTTTTTTTTTTTAGATATGCGGTTGATTACGATTTGATGAATGGATGCAAGAATCATTTAGAGTAATTTTTTTAATGTTACAGTTTACCATATGCATTTGAATATAATAAAAAAATTATTTTATTTTACTAGTACAATCCACGTGTTTCACACGGTGAAATTTTTCTGGACAGCCAATTATTTTTAATTGATACATATATAATTAAATTAAATTCTAGAATTATTAATTGAATATTCAAATACTTTTTAACTATTCTGCTGTATTTTTTTTAAGAAAGGATAATACTGATAATAGTGATAATAGTACTGAGTTTCTTTCTTGTATTGATCAAAATTAAACAACTCATCTATTACATTTATTTATTTGTGGCGTCAAAATAATGTTAAATTATATTAAATGTAATTTTACTTAAAATGAAATATTTCAGACACACAATTAATTATTGCCTTTCCTTTTTGTTTCAGGTGAGTTTTGAAAATAGCTACCATGATTTAATTGAGAGATAATTTTTGGTAAGAATGAAAGAAGTTATACATGTAGAATTTAAAATTTAATACTTTATCGCATATAGCACTTTTTTTGACCTACAAAAAAATACCCAACAATCTGGCACATACGAAGAGAAGAATTCTAGTAAAAATTGCTTTGTCGTAACGCAGCAACAGACTCGTGAATAAAAAATTTTACTAGAAAGTGTAATAGTCTCTGCGTTACCAAACACTATAGTAATTTTTACTAGAACCTTTTTCCGTACAGTTCGTTAAAAAAAAAAATAAAGACAAAAATAAAGAAAAAAACTTTAAATAATTTATAATAAAAAAGAATGGAGATAAAAGAAGAATCAAAGCTCAAAAGCGCGTTCATTTGCTCTTTCGAATTTTTTTGCCGCCTGCCTCGTCCTTCGCTTTTATGCCAGCTGACAGAGAGTGTCGTTTTCGCTCTCGTCCGTCTGCTCGTTTTGTCTCTCTAATAGCCGCGCGCTTTTTCCCCGGTGCGGCTCTCTCGGACGGAAGAAACGCCGATGAGCTTGGGAAAAGGTCCGCGCGGTTTAAAGTGTTTTTTCAACGCTTCTCGTTTTATTGCCGAATCACCGCTCGGGATCATTGCGTCTCTTGATTTCTTCGCGGCTGCGCGAGCGTCCAGGACCGCGAGAAAAACAGTCGTTCGGGAACAAAGGCATAAAGGGGGAGGGGGAGGGGGCTTCACCCACTGGAAACTTAAATAAACAGACGAAAGTTTTGTACTTTCAAATCAGTGTGCTCTGGCTTTTTGTGCCTTAATAAATATCAGATGAAAAGTTATTTATTTATCTTTTTTATTTGTTCATTTAATAAATCAGGTGACTTGACAAGTAAAATCGTAAAACGGTTTGAATTGAAAAATACAAGTGAAATAACGAAAAGAATTTTAAAAAAGAAATATGTTTTTTGATAGTATAAATTGCTGAAAAAGTACTCAATAAAATTTTCAATAGAAAGTTTATTTTCGATTTTTATTCCGACTATTTTCACTTACCTTTAAAGTGAAATAATGCGGAATTATCCATATAATTATTTTGTTCGACTGGTATACTTTCTTCGGCAATAGTCTATATCCAAATAATTAATAGTTTGTAAATTTACTGAAAAAAGTTATTGAAAAAAGTTTCCTTTTTTTAAGTATATAAATGAATTTTATACATCATGAGGATACCCTGCTAATGACTCAAACGGTTACATGTTCAGATGCTCACACTTCTTCAGTTGACCTAAAAAAAGGATCTAAGATATACATACCTGTGAAAAAATAAAAGAAAAATAAAGTGTGATAACGAGGGGAACAAAAGAATTGTAGAAAAAATGTAGCGTGATACTCGCGGCGGTAGAGAGACATAAAGCTTAACAACGTCAATTGGGAGAAATCGACATAGTAAAAGCGACGAATTGTCGTATACTTACTTTATAAGAAGTCCTTTTCTCTCACGACTCGCATAAGACCCTATCGCTCGATAAATGGGAGCTTTTCACTTTAATCGCCGCGGTCGATTATAATGTGAGCCAAGAAAAGAGAGAAATACATAAAAAAAATTTATGTCGTTTAGATAAACAAAATTTACAGCATAGCAAATAATTTTATACACATACAGTAAATAATTGCACTAGGTTAAAAAATAAATTCATAGACTTTTATTAGAAAAGTAGAGACATTCTTTATTTATCTAAGCAGACAAAACATGCAATAAATACAATATTATCAAGGATTATCTCCGAAAATTGCTACAGAAATAAATAAAGAAATAAATTAGAAGGCTTATTTTCATAAATTTTAGTCGCAAAAAATAAAATTTCATAAAAACCACATTTTGATAAAGCTAATAACACTTGTAAAATTAAAAATCACTTAGAAAAGAGAAAGAGGGAGAGAAGCGGGAGGCTGTGAGGAGGTGCGAAATTCTAGAGCGTGGAAACAGTTGTGCATGCCTCGTGGATAGTATACAAAATCCCGCAGATGTCGCGTCGACGCCAAAAGACGCCGGCGGATATTTAAGAGCGCGAAATTTGCGCAATTCGAAACACAACGGTACACTGTATTGTCTCTCTCCAGGCGCATTAACAGATAAATTTGCCGCTATGCATTGTTTTGCCTTCTTTTTTTACTCTTGTTGTTGTCGTGCCAAGATAACTGCAACTACCCAGATTACACGATTACGTTTAAAGTTCACCTTTAAAATGTAGTGTACTATTTGTCGATGCACTCCTTTTTTTCTTCCGTTTTTTTTTCGTTGTGAAGTTCTGTTCTTTTTGGCAACGTACAGGCATTTATGCATAAAGAGAAAACTCTACTAAAAATTGGAGTACGCAGTATTAGTATTTTCAGAGACTAACGTTATTGATAAAATACAATATTTTTTTAGAGCCATAGCAAAATTTGCTTGACTTACAGAAAATTTTAAAATAAACTAGAGCAAAATTAAAATAAGAAGTTATTGTAATTTTTTCAGTATACGGACGTAAAAATTGACTACTGCAATTTTTAGTAGAGAATGTTTCTTTGTGTGTAATAAAACGTGGTCATCGATGCTATTTTTTTTTTTGTTTTATTCGTTGCTTTACGTAATCGAGAAATTTTCTTCTTCATTTCTCAATCGTTACGATGCAAGTGGCGATCTGTGGTTTGCCGCGACAATGCGAATTTTATAGGACAGTGCAAGTGCATCGTTTGAAAAAGTCGACCGCCTTTTGACTGCTGCACTTGTTTATAGAGTGGATGAAAGTGGCCAATGTAAATTTTTTTTTTATTGACGCAAACGCATTTGTGTTTGTGAGCGGCAATGTAACGCGGCTCGCTTTGAAATTGCACACTTTTATTGCCAACAAAACGGTATACTCAAACACCTCGTCAAGGTGAAGTGGGCGTCTATCTAGTAACCGTTATGTTTATCTGTGAACCAACCTTTTTTTTAACGTTGAAGTTTGATAAAACATTAAAGCCTTTTATCAGTCTACTTTTTTATTTGATACATTAAACTCTTGCAATTCTTTTTTTTTACGTTCAAACTTTCAGTTCACAAGAATAAATAAGAAATTTCGGTTTATTTTTTACCTTAACGATGATTTTATAAAAACTGTTGAAAAGAATATGACATATGCATTTAAAAACGATTTTCATTTACTAGTGAGCCAGAGGTTACAGAATATTGCACTTATAGTTGGTTAACTGCAAATAATCATCGATGGTATATTCATATATTAATTTAATTTATATCATTTTTCCCTGAATCTATTTTAATTAGCGAAATTTTTATATTTTTACAAGAATAGCTCTGTAATTTTTATAGGAAAAGCTTCGTAATTTTGCAGCAAAAGCTAAATATCATTTTTACAGGAAAACCCTTTCAGCTATTTCAGTACCTTTCTTGTACATAAATTATAAAATGTCCCCGACTGTTAAAGATTCCAGTGAAAAAAAAAACTACAGTGATATTTTCGTAGACTTTTCCACTGGTTGATAGACAGCAGAGCTTGCAAATTTGTTCACGTAACTTTTAAAAAGAGTTTCATCTTAATTTTTACCAAAAATATTTTTCACGGCCATTAAGCAATTAAAACATCTAAAAAAACATTTAACACGTCGAAACAATCAAAACTTTCTGAGAACTATATTCCATCATTCCATCGAGAAAAGCCCAGGGGACCTAATATTTTTCGTAATTTCATCCCGAAGTTCTAACGGTAAAAAAGTAAAACGGACGTCGATGCGTCCCAACTTTCCCAGCGGACCTAGCGGGGCTCACGCACTTCCGGTACCAGCTGCGCGCGCAACCAGTGTTATTACGAAACAATAATGCAGTTATCGAATGCTGAACTCCTACTTAATCCATCGGAGCCCGAGACATTGAGAATCGAGCGGATTCGATTCGCCTCTGGGCAAATTCATGAAAATTAAAGTAGCAGTGCCCACTTGGGCATTTCCGAGAGCAGAAGGGGACCTCAGTTCCTTACTTAGTGCGGCGGCTAACGTGCAGGTCGTGACGTAACCGAGACTATACCTTTTGTTTTCTGAGTTAGGAGGAACATTTTTAGCTTGAATAGAGAGGCAACTCTTTGACTCGAATGCGAGTGTCCTTGTTTTCGTGATGACGTTTTTTCTTTAATTTTGTTTTTAGAAAAAATAGTTTTAAAGTTTACAGTGACATAAAATTAACAAACGTGTGAGTCCGGCTGAACTTTTATTACTATTCTTTCGTAACGTTTTCAAACTCCTTCAAAAAAATGATGGTAGGATATTGTGAAGCATTTTAAGAAGGATTTTAATTGTTTAAAGTATAAATTTCCGAAATTCGAAACGGATTGATGTACATTTAACATTTCTATTTGATTAATTATAGAATTTTTTGTTTAATTTTATGCATAATGCAACCGAATAATCCTTAAGTTTTTAATTTTTCGAATTCAGTAATTCTGTAAGTTATTTTAACTGTAAATATGTAAAAAAATAGTAAATAATCAGTGCTTCTATAAATATTTATATTTGTTGATACTAAACATGAGCTGCACGAAAAAAATAAAAGTAAAATACCTTCAGAAAAGACTAAAGTCAGTCAAGAGGATTTATCAAACGAATGTCTTCGCTTCAGGGTAATTTAGAGTGTGTAAACAATTTGTACGAGTGCAAATACTAATTTGAGCAGAAACGAATAATCTTACCATCGAAAGACTGGTATTGTTACTTAATAAGTATTATTTAAGACAGTCGTTTAATGTCATCGTTGAAAAGAATCATTCACCTTTAAAACCTTATCGACAAGAAAATGGTCATTACCTTTTTTAATGAAACCAAACCATTGTAAAGCTGCTACTATTGTAAAGGCAACATTTTTAAATTGACTTTTTACGATTGCTTTCTAGGCTTTTCATTTCTTTCCTTATTTCTCATTTTCACAGGTATAATAATGCAAATTCAGTTCCCTTTTCCTCTCATTGCAATTGATAATAACGCGGCGTTTTTGTTAATTCATTTACTGTACAACAATTAAAATAAACATGAAATTTAATAGGGTAGTTATTTATTTACGATTACCGAAGGGGTTCAATAGCGTCGCGTTTCATAAAATAATTTTTAAATGTGGTCTAAGAACATAGGGTCTGTGTGTCCAGACGAATTACGTCACTGGGCGACCCTTTTGATATCAGAGATAAAAGAAAGTCACTAAAACATTAAGGTACGTCCTTAGAACGTACCGAGGAGTCCTTGAGTTTATTTCCAGGTCTCCAATTTACATCTGATTGTATCTGATCCTAATTACCATAAAGCTGCTTTTACATTATACCACTTTCGCCTTCAATTCGCTCCTGTGTATATCTATAACGTAGAGACCTTGAAATTTCCATGAAAACAATAAAAAACGATAGACGACATGAAAATAATAATACACGTGGAGAGAAATGTTGTTTATAATAAAAATTATTATCGTTATTTTGACGGGAACCATGGACTTCTTTGTCAACGAGCATGACGGTGACTTTTTATTTTTACCTGAGACTCGTCATAAATCGTAATTTTAATATTAAATTAATCCACTCTGTTTACTCTATAATTACTATAACTGCGCATATTGCAGTATCAATCGTTCTGAATATCTATATGAATTTTCCTGTTGCGCTACGATAAAATTTGTAATAAGAAACAAGAAAAATTTAGTTCATTATACAGTTCCCTAAATTTTAAATAATTATTCAAAAAATTATATAACGGTTATTACAACTGTGTAAAAATTGCAGCAGTCTTCAAGTAAAATTAAAAACGGAGTAATTTTCATTAAAAAAATAATTATATTTTGTGAAATAGTATTAATAATTCGTACTAATTAGAATAATTAAATATGCAAAGAAAAACAGGCCACATTTATTGCGAAAACAATTGCAATTGTTACACTTCATTTTCTTTTTATGATTTTACCACACTATACTTACCAACTAGTGGAAAAGTATTAAACGAATTTCCAAAATCGATCTCACCCCTCCTTGAATTTCCCAAATCGATCTACAAGAAAAAGACAAAAAAATTAATAAAACAAATTTGACGGAGAAAATTAATAAAAAATACTTCACAGCTATTTTCCCAGAAAAAGACAGTCAAGTTAGCTAGACTTTGCCGGGCGGCCAATATTATGCGCTGGGGGGTTGATCGCAAAATTAGCATGCGGCCGGCAGTGCACTCACTATAGCGGACAACGTCGCGTGTTCGCTTATCCTACAGGGGCTGACCGCAGGCCGCGTTCGCTCTTTATTGATTATTTCCCTGGTGGAGGCTACCTATCCTCGGTGCCTTGGTCAGGACGTCGCCGCGGTATACCTCCAACCACCCCAGCACGTGATACTCCGAAAAGAATTAAACGTACTTCTTTTTATTTTAATTTTTCTTTATTTTTAACTCGTTACTGTTTATTTGATTTCTTGGCTGTCTGTCCGGGTGGATTTTAACATTCGATTTTGCACGAAGTTATTAATGAAACTGGAATTTTAAATTTTGAAAAAAAAATTGCTGATGATGTAATATAATATATTAATATAATGTACATTATACATTGTGTGTAAGCAAAAATTACATATGAAAGAAAGTCTTGAGTAAACCTGAAAATTGCTGTTGCAAATTCATTTATTCTTACCTTATACAGAGTTATAATTTGGGGAGAAATTTTTAGGATAATCTGTACAAGGTGAGGAATTAAAATTATAAATATGTATGGAGAATATACAAATTTACACTTTTTAGTTTGTTTAAAAAAAATTTTTTCTTGATTCGGTGTAGTTGAGAAGGAAAGGCCAGTAAAAATTGTTTTACATGGTTGAATGCGATCGATGGGTTCCGAAGCGTTGTGATTGTAGTTTAGGTATTGATTATGTTAATTCAACTTTTTATTCCCCATGGCTGCGTATTCGTCGAATAGGAGTATATTGTAATCTCAGTTAACTAAATTTTAACTAAAATTATTTACATTAAAAAAGTAGACAATTTATGCTTTTGACTTGATAAATCTATGACGTTGAAATTCTTACCTTTTTTTTTTTTGTAAAATAATTTATTTTATACTCTACGTTGAAAAACGTATTTTCCTGCAAAAGAGTGGAACGCATATCACGAAAGAAGGCAATACAAAGCCGTGCGTAAAATTGTTACCGAGAAATAATAATATTCAATAATGTCGCTCAAACGTGTTTTCGCACAAATGCCTGTTTTCTTTTGCACCTGCACGTAAAGGCTTACCTGTTCGCCCGCCATATTTTACAGCCCTAACTGGCAGATGACGTCAATAACACAGCAAATCGCCGGCGGCTATTTCGCTGCGATACTTCAATTTTTTTATTAAATGGTTTTGTGAAAAAAAATGTGGAGCTTAAATTTCAATTAAAAATTATATATAAATTCAAAAAATATAAGCAAAATTAGTACAGCAGCTACCAATTTTTCGAAATTATTGTATTCAATTGAAAGATTTATTAGTAACTATTTTTAATGTTTTTTATTTTTTGGAGCCTATTCTCACTGTAGTAAAAAAATGCTAATAGAAAGTACTAATTAAAAGTTTATAATTTGATAGTTCTATTTGAGCGGATTACTAAACAAACTGTTAAAAAACTCTTGAGTTTGTTAATGCCTTTTTCAATTTATTAATTGATTTTTATGTTAATTGTTAATTATTACTAACCGCTTCATTTAATCCCAAGATAAGATAATTTCAACCCAACCATTTTCCGCGCACAAAACTCATTATACGTACCCTTTTAAGTAACGATTAACTGTAAACTCACCAGAACCACCATTAAAAATGGTTCGTTACAATCACTAAACGTAACATAATTATAAAGGATTATTTGGAACAATCCTTGAACTTATAGCGCGGTAAATTATCCGCGCGGAGCCGCAACCAAATACCGTCAGCTGGAAACCCGAGGAAATTGACATTTACGCGGTAGCCGCGAAGTTTTGATTCGATTGCCGGCTCCTCTTCGGCATTCCGTAAATTTGTAATTTCATGCAAAACAGCCTCCGACGCCGCGATGGAATTACTGACGCTTATACCCGCGGGGGTCTGAGCTTCCTTCTAGCCGGATGTTTTCAATTTAACGCTCGCGGCGACATTTTCCAGAGGCGGTAGAATTTTATAAAGCAAACTTCCTTTATGCATCGCACGTAAATTAACGAATTTAAACGAGAATGAATCGAGATTTTAATTATTGTTACATTGGCAAGTACACTAACGAGGCGATTGTTTAAGAAAATCAGTAAAATTGCTATAAAATTCCTAAATTTTTGAGATTTATTTAAAGTGAATGTGAGAATAGTTGGAAATTTTTAAATTTGACGATAATCACTTTATTAAATTAATTAATATAGTCGTGGAATTAAATAATTTTCTTTGATAATTTAAATTTAAGTGTCAACATGTATTGAATTTTCGCGAATTTTTTAGTAATGGGTAACATTTTTTATTGAGTTTCTCTCGGGTTTGAGTCAGATTGAATAAACAGATTTAATTAATAATTTAATTGACATTAATTTGTTAGACATACGATTAATTGTTATTTTTCGTTTCTGTTTCAGGTGAGTTTTATTTAAAACACTTCAATGGTTTGATAAGGGATAAGTGGTAAGGCTAAAATATAATAATTGATAAGATTTACATAAAGAATTTAAGCTTTATTCGTTAGGATATAAATTTCGCACTTAGAAAACATTTTTTATCGCATGAAAATCAACGATAGAATCGAAATTGCGCAGTTCGTAGGTTGTACGTAGTGCCGTTTACCAATTTACGCTGCTTCCAATCCAAAGCGAAATTTTCCTTTTCAATACCAGCTTTGTAAACCCATCGACCAGGAACAACAGCCACGTTCGATAAAAAAGCAGCGATAAGTCACAGTCGCGCAGAGTACGCTGTTAACGTGATTTCATTACCAAATCAGTCGACCAGTCTGTACAAAATTTCAAATTTTGACTTTTCAACGCTTCAACATACTGAAAAAAATTGGAATTTTCAGGGAAAGCTTAGGATCAATTTTCATACAATACCTGACAATTTCGAATGGCTAACGTTATAAATATTTTTCCATAAATTAAATTTGACTCCCTCCTAAGGGACAGCTGAATATATTTCTATGGGAAAAGGGTCATTCGTTTTTTTATTTTTGGTAAACCAAATATTACTGCACATATATTTTATTTTTGTTGATTCGTATCAATAAATTTCTTTATTTCGGCTCTGGAAATATATGAAAAATAAAAAATAAGAAGAAATCGGGGAATTCCCTGTACAGAATTTTGTCCAAACCCTGCTTGTGGTATCGATCAATGAAAAATTATTGCCCCAGATTGGATGACACTTGAATGGCAGGCGTGTTGAGTGGGTTTCAAATAAATGCAATAAATCCAAGTGACTTTCTGAGAAGCGGAATTAAATATTTTATTTAGAATCGTGCGTAGCTTGCCAAAACAGCTTGTCATTTGCGATTTATTTAGTTTTAGGAAGTAGTTGGCTGTGTGCACCATCCGCAGTCAATAAAGTTGTACGGAATGAGGCTGGCGGATTTTATGAAAGAAAACTCGTTTACGCGCTTGTTTAATGATTTAAAATACTCTAAGCGGGTAGAAAAGAATTCCTGGAAAAGCCTGCAAAATCATCAAAATGACACTAATTCTTCATTGCAAATATTTTTCCTGGTAAACATAAATTATCATTATTATTACTCCACAATTATTTAAATGAATAGCTACGACTTCCCGGCAGATGGACGTAACTTTACTTTTTCTTTTTTCGATATATTTATTGTTTTAAAGTCGTACCCAAATAACGCAAAACCGATACTCCAAGACCATAAAATCGTTAAGCATGCAAGCCGTCGCCCTCGAAAAAGCATCGGCCAACTATCGTTGATATTTCATGCGAGAACCGAAGAGAACAACACCCCCGGTGGAAAATCGATCGGTCCGCGCCTCGTCGGAAATCATTCGCCGTCCCCCCTTTTGCCCTGCCGGGAAAGCTCGAGCTTGGAATGCCCTCCGTGGGCCGTCGACACACGTTGCAAGCTCGCAGAAGTTCGCCAAGTCGGGAAGTTGGAAACGACGCGCACTGCGGGCACGCCTAGATACACGCGGGCGCGAAGGTCATTGACCCGGACGACTGCTGCGGCCAGGTGCCGCGCGCAGCCAACGCCTGGCTTTATTACATGCATCTACGTCCTGGTTTCCCCAGTGTATAAGCGCGCGGCGCTACGACCAGCTGTTCTTTGAGACTGAGCTTAGGAATTTTGGAAACTTACGTGGTATTACGCATAGTGTGCTTAGCTTATGTAGGTTAAATGGGGAGGGTGGTTTTAATGTTAATTTATATTGATCATTTTTTGAGGTGTTTGTCAATATTTTTCTGAATAATTTAAATAAAAACGAGGGAAATTAGCATATATATTTTAAAGAGTTACTATACTGGCTGGCAAAGGTTGAAAATGCTAGTAAAAAGTTTCTAGAGTTCTACTAAAAATTTTCTAAAAATATTTTTAAACAAAACATTCAATCTAAAGCAGTCTCATTAGGAATAACCACACTCCTTTATATATAAACCATGCTTGAAAGTAGGATGGACAAAGCAAACGAAAAATTGCCGGAAGATTAAAGGATCAAGGCACGCTTTTGTCTTAAGGCGCCTTGGAAAAACTAAGCTGGCAGCGGCAATTACATGGCTCTACCCTTTAGAGATTCTTAACGCGATGCTCCCGCTGATGACGATAATGAAGTTGATGCGTCACGGAAATCGGACATTAGCTCCCTTTCCTCTTATACTTATATGTATACCTAGATTTTTTGATAGACTATGAGTCTGTAGTGTTCGCTATCGAAGGAGAATCCCCCAGCGGCAACAGCTGCATCGCGTTCGTAATAAATTGTATTCGAACACGGAAGTCGTTATTTCAAAATTTCCCGCCGAACAAAGTAAACCTTTTATTAAAAATTTAGTGCAGATTGGATGAATATAGTAACTGCCTTCTGGTAATAATAAAATTTCATGGAAGTAACGCACAGGAAACGTTTTATTAAAATGTATATTGTCTTCGGATAAATAGTAACAATTATTTTTTTAGAAATACAATTTACGCTTAAACAATACAAAATGAAGTAATAAAAAGAGTAAAATTGGAAAAATATTATATAAAGATTAAAGAAAAAGTTTTCTTAAAATGTTATACATGCTTAGGCGAATATAAATGTCTTTTTACACTAATAAATAATAGTAAAATACACGTTTAAATAAATATAGGAAATAATTAAATTTACTGCTACAATAATAGAAACAGCATTAGTATTTGCATTAAGAAACGTAGCATCTAATACTTTTCGCAGCGCAAATCTGCTTGTACCACAGTAAAACAGTAATATTCGCTAAATCACGCGCGAATCGCCCATGGAAAGGGAAAATCCAAGCCAGTGTAACCAGCGGATAGCACTGAAGTTTATTTCGCCATTCAAAGAGAGAATATTAAAGCTTCGAAAATGTTGCTTTCAACCGGAGTTTACCGTATTCATACATTTGCTCCATTCGCTCCGGTCCTATTGAAACAGTTAAACAGCCTGCAGTTTGTTTCCAAAACTCCCCATTGTTTTGAAAATTTTAAAACGAAAGACAATGACAGCTAATTGCACCGAACACCCTGGATTCAGTGTACCAGTGCATCCACCCAAAAACGTATATATCAAACGGCGAATAAACGATCTCGAGCCAAAGCAAGATAAATTCGACCCCGAGGGTGCGGACACCATCCCAAAAGTGCTAGTCACCGCGGCATGGCTCTTTTAATGACCAAGGATTCCTCGTTTGCATACTTATATCGTCTGAGAGAAATAAAATCTTGTTCCAAAGGATTCGAGAACTTCATTTATTTTATACGAATGTCACTGTTTTTATTGTGCCAAATACACATTATGGCGCGATGTGTACAATTTTTGTCGGATCTTTATGAAACTATGGTCAATGTCTTTCTCTTTCAGATCCTGAATAATGTCCTGAACGGATTTGCTACACGAGTTTTCATTTGCCGGCAAATCGGGCTCGAAGATCGTTGTGTCGCGCTAGATCGACCATCAGGAATTTGCCGAAATCTATTCAACATGTAATTTTTTTTAATATGACCGAGGCAAAATCGCCTCTTTCACGGATAATTTGCGGCAAATAATCCAATAGTCATTTTTGACTTAGGTAAAAGTTGTCATGCCAACTTCAGAGAGGTCTTTTTCCCGGTGTAGCAGATGCCTCCTCTCGTTTTAATCGGTATTAACGGACTCGTTAAGGGACTCGCGGGAGTTAAGCCGGCGTGGCCTGCTCTCGTCCGGGGAGTCGCTCTTTGTAATTTCGCGGCGGGTCCGGGAGATGGTCACGCGAGACTCGAACGATCATGATGGACAGTACAGGGGATCGTTTCGCAGCCGCTCGTGGGGATTCTAATTGTAGGAGGAGGATGAATGATTGAGCAGCGGGGATATTTTCCTGGACAGGTGGGATGTTTGGATGTTTCGGATGGATTTTTAATCGTTTGCAGTTGTCGGAGTGAAGCAGGTAGTTTTCGCAGATGAATTATGAGGAAATTATTGCTGCACATTGGGCGTATAAATGATCGTTTTTCATGTTCCCCGATTTTTTTTCTGTAAGATTGCAGTTTTTGTGATGTATTTGCGCTTTGCGTGGATATTAATAAATGAGTTAAAGCAGTACAAAAAAAATATTAGTTATTTTGTTAATGTATTCGAATAAAAATAAAATACTTTGATAATTGAGATTCAAAATTACATTTAAACATTCAAAACCATTAACTAATTAAAGTGCAGCTTCTTATTGCTTGTTTTGCCATTAATTTTTTAAGAGAGGGTAGAATTTTCAATCTTTGATGATTGGTACAATTATATATATATTTTTTATATTATGAGGACTATAAATTTTTATAAACAATTTCTAATCATGGGATTTATACTTTCAAGAATTAAAATTTTTTAAAACGCATGTATCTGTTAGTTTTTTTAGGTTTCTTGAGACTTACTTTATATTCAATTTA
The DNA here is from genome assembly GCA_018906775.1 of Sycophila sp. Sp_5. NCBI lineage: Eukaryota > Metazoa > Arthropoda > Insecta > Hymenoptera > Eurytomidae > Sycophila > Sycophila sp. Sp_5. The sequence continues at coordinate 333,813 of JACCID010000084.1, forward strand.
TTAAATAATAGATAATAAAGATGCACATGCATTTCAATCTCAGTAATTTAAAAAAAAAACACTCCAACTGAAACTAAGTACCCATAACGTCATTGTAAGAAAAACATGAGCCCTAAAATTCCCCTTCAAAAATAACTTTCGACACATTTCTATCACAACAAACTTCGTCTACTTTGTTTCTAAAATCGGAAAAAATAAAATGAAAAATCAAAACCATTGTGACACCGTTACCTCACACTGTTGCATGATATAGTCAGCTTTTCAATTAAAGACATCACAGAGACTCATAAATAAGACGCTAATCTCAGAATCCTTTTTATCCCAGAAAACAATTTTATTACTTGTACCCCGCGTGTTAACATCTGCAGAGAAAACAATCAACTCGTAAGTCAAGGAAAGCATTAGTTCGTCATACGCTTGACGTTTATAGCCCTCGCCGTCTGTCAGGGCGCGCGCCAGCTATTCAGATTAACGCGACAATAACTCGCAGCGAAAGCGCATAAATCCAAATTACTCCTAACGAATTCGACTGATCGTCTTTTTGAACCCCGTTTCTCTCTTTCTCTCTCTGCTTCTCTCGCTTTCATCCACGGGTGCAGTCATGTCCAACGTAAATTGCACAGAGACAGTACATACACTCATACACACAAAACACACGTATATTTAAACAATACATAGATTTCTGTATATGAATTAGTAGAAATTAGTAAAATAGATTAGTAGAATTAGTAAAAAAAACTATGCTAAAATTCGTTTTTTTTTTTAATTTAAAGTTTACTATTTTTTAACAATCTATTTATTAGTGATGATTAGTGGAACAATTTACACTAATTTTAGTAGATTTTGACTAATTCGATTTCATACAGGCACACTTCACAAAGCACATGCACATTGAAAACAAAATAATAGGGTTAACTTTCAATAAATTTATGTAATACGGGGACAGGACAAACCATTATAAAAATTGTAACTTTTCCAGAGTTTATAATAGTTTTCTTGGATTGCCAAGCCTGTCCCAATATTACAAAACTTATTTCAAAATTTACCTCATATCATCGAATGGGCGACATCACACAATTCACACAAGCCCACATCACCCACTACACGCACTCACTGCCCGCACATTCTACACTCGATTTTACTCTGCACTCGCTTGAATAAAAAAAGGGGGAAAAACGGAGATAAAGCGACATCCATCATCGAACGAGTACAAAAGAAATTCGTTCCTCAATAGAAATTCCTCACCTCGGCGGCACTTTCTCCCCCCGCCGCGCATTTCCTTGTCCCCTCCCGCGTGTATATAGGTAACATTCACGAGGCCGGTATGATAATGCCCACGATGCTCGCGCATCGTCGACTCCTGTGACGATTCTATTTTAGTCCGCGGGTCCCGCGTCATCGTGGGAGAATATAAAGGAACGACAGAAAAAAAGCACGAAACGGCCGAGGCGAACGAGTGAATCAGTTGCAGCACGCCGCGACAAAGGAAAGTTTTTGAGAGTGAGTTGCCGCCGAGGCCCCTCAGCCGCTATATGGATTTCGATGATTCAACTCGCGAGCGTTGCGAATGCCTCGAGGTGAAAGGTCCGAGTGTGCCTCGGCTCGAATTCGCGAGCGCGCGCCTCGATTTCGTATACATACACTGTGCACAGCGTTTGCGCCTATCTCTCGCCTCGATTTTATACTCTGATCTAATCGCGCTGTGCGTCTGGTTGTTCGTTCTTTTTTTCTTGTTCGTTTTCAATTTTGGATACTGCGCTTTAAAATTGGATCGAGTTCACTTTTCATGGATCGTTTGTATTGCAATTTTAATCTAAAAGTTTTATTGCAAATTTAAATTGCATCGATGTATATGCACTTATACGTTCGGATATTTTTTATCGATGTATATATACTTATACGTTCAGAGATATTTTTTTATTAAAATTTGGATACGGTAGTTTTAGTGATACAATTTTAATTTGAATTAATGGTTAAATTTGAATGAGTTTTCGAAGGTTCGTCCGTCCTTTAATTTTAATCTGAAAATTTGGAGTTGATCTGAGAGATTGGTAAATAGTTTTGTTGTTACTAAAACTTTATTGCTGTGCTCATTTTTTATTTGGTAAAGATTAGTTAGTACACGGTGTTGGTTATGTCACAGCTATTTTTTTCACAGCTCCTAAGTTTATTTGTGGACTTGACGATATTATTCATTTGTCTGATTAAGCGATTGGTTTAGATCACTGCGATTATTTTCCTTATTTTAATTTTTGATGTTCGAATAATTAATTTTTTTCGTGTTAAATAATAAGAAAATCATAAAGCAATATAGAAAAAATACTCTTAAAAATCGAACAAATATTTGAGGATTGATTGGAATAATTTATTGATCGTACATATATGATGGCTAATTTCAGAATGAAATGAAACAAGGTTATTCATATTATAACGTAACCTTATTTAAATAACCAAATGAAACATATCCAAATCCGATTAGTAATCCACAGTTTAATTTTGTAAAAAAAATCAAATTAGAATGTGAGTAAGAGAAAAAGAATTTAATTTTTTTAACTGTACACCTAAAGCGTAATTAGTTTAAAACGTTCAGATCTATAATAAGAACTTGCGAACTTTCACTGTTACGTAAAACAATTTAAGAAATAAAATCAATAATTCTTTCGAAACTTATCGCGTTGTCCACGTTTCAACAGCTCTTATCTTAGTGTTTCAATAAACCAGAAATAAAGGCCCTTAGAAATTTACCTACCCAAGTAGAACAGGTATTTATTTTTTTAATGCAATTATTTAAAATAAACATCGATGTTAAATAAAAAAATAATAAAGTTCTTTGTTAATTTAAATTTGTATATTCTATTTTAATGCAAATTTTTGAGTTTGTCTCTTTTACACATTGTTTTTTTTTCTGTACAAATTGTACAAAGTGTTTCATAGAAACAGCAACTTCTGTCGTTTCAAAAGAGAAAATTAATAAATTCCAAATTGTAAAATAAAAAATGAATAATTAAATCCTATATCCATTACCAAAAAAATTTTAGCTTCATTATAGAAAAGAAGCTATCTATTTTTTACTTAAAATTTGCAGAAAGTACAATTGGTTCTCTTTTTATAAGTCACTTTAATACGGAAATAAATAATTCACTGCGAACTCTAACTTCAATGTTCAATAAAAAATTTCAATTCGATATTAATAACAACAGAAAAGCAGTTCCCATAGAATAAACCTGCAGATCACATTATTCATCTGTTGACATCCACAATCGGACGACTAATCGAAGCAGATACTCGATATGAAATTACCAGAGCGTACACAGCGAACCATCTGTGCCTATCACCGGCCCGATCTGAAATTCTGGCAGCGCCGAGTTAGCTCCAGACTCGGGAAAAAATGAGGTTCACTCCAGTCAATACTCGGTCCATTACGAGCTTTTCCCGAGCGCCGCATTCCTGCCCGTTTACCTATACCTCCGGCGTATCCCGGAACGCCCTCGGGTTACTCCGCGCAGCTGCCGTAAACACACAACGGTCGCGATGCATGATTCATCCCAGCGGAAGGTGCACGACGCGAGACGTGACTGCCTCCCGCTTTTCGTGTATTTATTGCGGCCTGGATTCGAGATGGAAAAAGGAACGAGGATATTTCTTTGTGGCGAGCATTTCGCTGCGCGGAAGCTTCGGATATTCTTTTGTGGCTTATATTGAGGGTACATTGTACCTTTTTTATTCCTGTTTTGGCGAAGCTTTTTTTCTTGGGAAGACTTCCAAAATCTTGATTTCGTGTCAGTCGGTTCTGCATAAAGTTTCTGTTATCGCGATATCAGCCCACATTTATAATAATAAGTTCGTATTGAATGCATAATTAAAAAGACAGATTAATTATTTATTGATTCATGTTTTACTTTATACAACTAAGAAGAAATAAATACAATTTAAAGAAGTAGGCGCAGGTTCAGAAATAATAGCGGTATAAAAAAATTAATAATTAAAAATTAGTAATTAGTTAAAAAATTCTTAAAAATTGATTAACAGTCTAATAATAACACTGATAGCAACATCTAGATTGGATCAATACAAGTTTTCATTTCCATTAATCAATTCGAGCGTACAATGAATCGTTACACTTTTATACTTTCATGACACGATGAATCCTTCGTATCGAAAGCGTCAGCACCATTACACGATTAAACTTAGTACTTAGTCCAAATAAACTTTTCCCTTCTCAAAGACTCAAAATAAAATTACCTTTTCAATAATTAAACGTCGAACTGCGTTTCCTTGGAAGGGAGAAACTCATTCGCACCGCAAATATGTCATCCGCATGACGCGTTGCCCCCCCCCTCCCCCCTCGTACTCATACACACTCAATTTACCGTATAATGACGTACGTAATTTTTCGTAGCGGATCTCATTCTCGTGGTGTCCTGCCTGTAAGGTTAAACACACAATGAAACGACGCCTTTAATTGTGTTTTTCTAAAATTTTTTTTCCACCTCCTTCCTTCCCTCGTTGGCCTGTTATTTTTAATTTAGCTTCCCGCAACAAGAAAGTGTCGTAACGGTGAACGACATTCTTTTAGCGACATTCACGCGGCGCGAATTATTGTGCGCCGTCGACCGAAGCGTTTTCAGATCTTTTACATGACAAAATAATGACAGCGGCCTGAGCGACAAAGCCAATTGTGAAAACTGACGGTTCGCTTACAAAAATTTATTTTAAGCGAGGAAACTCAAAAACGTTATTTACGAGTCGCGTACGCTTCTGAGAAAGGTGAGGTACGAGTAAAAGTAAAAAAATAATAAACGGCGTCTTCTCAATTAGCGAGTCATCAGTGATGTCAGTGTTCGAATTAGTGCAGAGGAAAAAATGTAGATTGTCGGTTTTAATATTCAGAAAATTAATTGGCAGTGTGCAAATTAATTATATAGGTTAATGTAGATGTGTAAATTATATCATTATATGTTATAGAACATTATATGTTATACTTCTAACTGTACTTCGCATTGATTACATACAAAATTATTTTTGCAGATTTTATTGTGCTATATAACTAAAAAATATTTAAAAATGATGGATACATTTGCTTTTTATTTTTCATTGGAATGAGAGTTTTTCATCTTGTGATTGATTGAGCGATATGTATCTATTATTTTTTTTTCTTATTTTGATTTATTTGACAGTAACCTACAAAAAGAATTCCCACGCGCAAAGTGTGCGCCTGATTTAGTAACTGTAAACAGAAATGGAATTAGAATTTGAAAAAACTTTCATTTAACCATTTAATTTTAACTATTGCAAGCGTACTCCATGCTTCCAAGAAAATTTCTAATTATATAATTTTTTTCTGTTACAGGTGAGTTACAATTTATAACCACTGAGCATTGCAACTCCATTGTTTTTATTGCCGAGTAAGTCAAAGTATAGTATTACATTATCAGGCTTGTTAACAATGTAACTGCGATATTGATCAAACAGCTTTACTGAAAACACTTGACTAGACAATTTGAATGTTCCGAGTATCAAATTATACAATTAAATACTGCATTGTATTTTCCAAATAACGCACTCGACACTTTTTTAAATTGTTTCAACACTATCCGCAAGTACATTTGTTTACAATTTTTATTTATTTTACTAATTTTGTTACGATTTAATCAATAAACGGGAATATTTTTCCCGTGGCGGGATAATATTTTCATGAGAAGCATAATGAAATTTTTATAAACCTTTCTAATTAACTTATTATAAACAACTGAGTATAATGAGTGAAATTATTTTAGCATCACGTTGATTAATATTTCTCATATTGCAAATCTACCTCCTACTTTCAAGAATTTATAATAAAGTCGATTCCTGCTTTATTATTCTCAGTCTAAAAAAATATCACAATTAATTACCTTGCAATTATCCTGGTAGAAATTCAACCAATGAAGTCTACTAGTTTCTCTAGGAACTCGCATTAAATTTTTACCTGGATAATTTGCGAAAATAAATAAACAAAAAAACTCCCGAAACAAAAAGTAAACACCGCACTCCTTAAACAAAAAAGGAGGAAACCCGGCTACCAGATTACGCTCATGGCGCCACAAAGTGCGCGAATTCCCTCGCGCAGAAAAAAAGAAAAAAGTCAGACGTCGAGGTGTCGGTCTTCGCGCAACGAGGCATATACCGCTGGGTGCCAGAAGGCCGGGCGAACGGGAATCCGCGCCTCACAATGGCCACAGCTAGCCTCTTCTTCTTTCTTTCCGGAAAAAAAAAGGAGAGGATGCCCGAAGCCGTCGACGCTGATTGCGCGTTCGCTCGCGCGATTTGCATTCCGCGCTTGTAATTAGAGCGCTTTCTTTTTTTTTTGCCTCGCGGTGCAGTCAATCCGATTAGCGGCTCCGCCAGAGTTTCGAGTCCGCGGAGTGCTATCGAGAAGCTGGAGATTTACTTGTGGGAATACGGTGGATTCTTGTGGATTTTTATGATTTAGGGAATTCTGGGATCATTATTGTAAAGCTTTGTTTGCTTCCTTGAGAACGAGGCTTCGTAACAGTGATTCTTTAATGATTCTTTTTTTTTAAACGACGTACGAATGATTGTTCGATATATTTTTTAAACAAAATTTTATTTTTATTTAAATTGAATTATTGTACCAGTTGGAAGATTTCCTTAATAAAATAAATTTTTAATAAAAGGGTACAACATATTTTTTTTATAGAGAGGAATCTTTTAGGATAGCTTACTTCGTTACAACAAAAATTTCATTTTTTCTAAACGTTGTAGCTTGAGAACTTAAATAATGATAAGATTTTTGCAAAATTTATATTATTTATATTTTGAATAATTTTATAAAACTAATTATGAGATTCCTGTATCCTTATTACTTTTTTTTAATATTACCTATAGGAACAATAATTTATTTTAAAAGGGGCTATAAGTCTATATATTGACAGTGGGTTCATTATTTCCCTTTGTCGGTGTGGTCAGTTTGATGTCGATGTAAAAATGAGTTTTGTGGATAAGTGAAGAGAATTTCAAGTGCCTATGTTTTATGAGAAATATTTTGTTATCTGCATTGAGTTTTATGTGTAGTGATTAAATTCTTAAGAGAAGTATAAATGGAACTACTTAACCTAAGAAGCTTATAACTACTTCGAGCAGACAAGTAGGATAGTCAGACGTGCATTAGAATTTCTAGTGGTAACGATTCTAACTGCTTTTTTCCAATGGATGATTTTCATTTAAATAAAATTTTAATATTCACATAAGTAAAAAGTTTGACCCAAAAGTTTTTAGGGCAATCTTCAGAGTTCTATTATATAAATCTGTGCAGTTTAACTCCCTCGCTCGATTGCTATAGCGTTATTTATAGAAGTAATTACGCTATCTTAAAATTTATAAATTAAATTCGAAACGAATCAAAGAATAAAGGGCATTTTTATAAGAAAATTAGTCTGGGCCGTTAAATTAATTTTTCAAAAACAAAATAAAAAATTGACGTGTTTGAGGAAAAATATATTTAAGTGGTATTAAAAATTGCACTTATATGCAGTCGAATGCACTTGAATGCACTTCAGATGAATTTCTGGACCAGATGTAATTTATTCGCCGTCCTAGATAATATATATTATTCAAAAATAAAATGACGTCACAGATAAAGAGCGACCAACCGATAGAATCGTAAAATAATCGAGATTTTCTGAATAATATTTATGCATCGTTCTGCACGTATATCTCACAAAATTATATGCAGTCTATATAAATCCCAAAAATCCATCAAAATACACCCACAAAAATTTTATATTCCAAATACATATTCTTATATTCCAAAATACATTTTTTTCTTATTTTAACAAATAATCCAGTTGAAACGTAGACCCCTGTAATAAGGAATAAACCCGCAAAACTCCTCCAAATGAAATCATAAATACGCCCCTGAATACAGGTGGCGCATAATCAAGCGGCGTTTTCCGCGCTGCCGCTCCATCGGCATAATTTTCTAATATCTCACGAGTAAAATCGCAATTCAAATTCGGCGCAAGCTCCGGCCGACCGGAGCTTAGCATGGACGGCGGCGGCGGAGGGCACACAGTCGCACCGACATCCGAGCACCCGGAGGAAACCGTTGAACTGTTCGTGCACCTCTGCGGGGGATTCGAAAGCGGTGGGAAAAGTGCGCCGCTGAAAAAGAATACGTCATTGTTGTGCTCGCGTCGCCCGGCCAATCCTCCTCGTAACTCGAGCTGTAGAAAAATGAAAGAGCGAGCCTCGCGCCGCAGTCGGAATCGCCGGGGACTGTCGCTGCTTGCAACCCAATCGCCCATTTCCACCTGGCATCATGCGGGCAGAAAGCTGGGCTATTTCGCTCGCGAAAGCTTCGAATATTTATTCATACAATTTCCATTTTTTTTAAGATAAGGCATTTTTGTTTTCGAATTTTTTAATTTGTTATTGAAAATTTTTTTTTTTATAAGTAGAATCTATGAAATTTGGTTCGGAGATCTTTCGATAATAATAGGTATCATCGGTATTAGAAATCTAGAGATTCATATTACCAGAAGCATTAATATTAGTAAAAATCCATTCAATTTTACATGTTATTTTAATGCTCGGAATTGAATGCTACACAAAAAAAAGATTTTTGTTGACAGCATTTCATTTTGTTTTCAAACTTTTTTATGAATTACTGCAATATTAATGTACAATTATTAAAACGTTAAATCAATAAAAAAAATGTTTTTTATTTACAATTAAAATCATAAGATACACAACAGATCCTGAACTATGTACTTATCATATCATATATTCCTTTTTTTAAATAACGATGGCAACCATATTCCCATACGGATAAAATTAAACACTTGGATAAAAACTATCCTACACCCCATTTGTAGTCAATTTGTTTGTAGGCCCAGTCTAATTCATTGGTATTCAGTAATATTTATTTAACTATATTTCCACCTACTTTTACTGGAGAGTATGGTTAATTTTTATCATAAAAATCAAGTTTTTTTTTCTCACTGCATATAACAATCCCTACATATCCCTAAAATTGATTGCATAACGAACAAAAACAATTTTTTAAATCCTTAAATATAAAAAAAAATGCAATTACATTTTGAACGATCAATGAAAAAAAACCGGTACAAGGATCACCAATCGCCCAGCAAAGTGGCTGCGACCAGAAAGCATATCAGCACCTCTCTCGTGCAGACCTCTTGACCCACTTCCGCGTGGAAGTGAACCCGCGCGCTTCGCGACTCGCTCGAGCCGAGGATAAATTAAGCAGGATTTAACGAGTCCGTAAATTTGAACGTATGTGGGTTCTATCGGCCGCCACATCGCCGGGCGGTGCCTGCGCAGCGTTTCTTCAGCAGATTCGCCTCTCCACCTGAATTTCACAGCGATAGGACCCGCTTGATTTTCAATTTTCTGGCGCGCTACTCGATACTCCCAGTCCCATTGCAATTCACCAAACAGAACAATTAAATTTCATAGTGACTCTGTCCACTGTTTCCATGTGTCTTTAGCGTCAGTTTAGTTGTACCTTCGGCGAAGAGAGAAAATATTGCGGCGGTGTGATTATATGAATTGTGGCTGGTACAAAGGAGCCGCTGCCCTTATTTGGATGTGTGTTGTTGCATTGTGAATGGAGTGGTATAACGTACAATCAATTATGCAATTATGCGGGTAGGAGCATATTATCTTGGGTGTCGAATCGGTTGAATGAGTAATTTAGCTGTAATTGAGAGACGTACAAACTAAACTGCCGTTTGTCGTTAAGCTTAAGTGTCTGTAATCAAAATACTACGAGTTAATTACTGCAACGTATATTGTAATTGATTTTATGAACTTGTCTTCTGTAGATTTAGTCTAGCTTTTCAAAAATTAATTCTACGAAGGGAGTAATTGCACTAACTACTGTGCCTACGTTGGGAGTCAAAACAATGTGTCTATATGTGCTGTGTACGATAACATGTATGTACATAGTACTGCGTGTGCACACACTAAAATAGAAAGCATACAGGATCAGTTAAACAAGCAACAATATTTTACTTAGAAATTGTACTTGAAAAATTAAGTACTTAGTTTTTTCTTGACAATTTTGCTTTTTAAATTCTTTGATTCTATGAAATTTTCTCTTTGAAAATTTTCTCTTTAAGTCTTAAAATAATGAATTATAAGAATGTGTATTTAACATTCACTAAATTTGATTGATTAAAAAAATCTACGTTTTATTTAATTTGATTAATGAGTTAATGAAATAAACATTACGTTTTTAAAATTTCTAGTTATTTTTAAATTTACTGAATGAATCTATTTATTTTAAGCCCAAAAATGTAATCGCCGATTCAATTATTACAGTAAAAATATTCAGTCGTTAAACTAATCACAGTCTGAAAATTATGTACGCCAGCCTACTGTTAATTACCATGTTTAATTACTTATTTTTTCATTCTAATAATACACAATGCTTATTCTAAATTAGACTGTACACATCGAATCATCCGTTGCCAAAGTATTTTATGTATTATTTATGTCGCTCATTACATAATCTAATTAGCCGTTTAACAAGCAATAACTATTCAACCTACAAAATAAAATGTAATTTAAAAAAAAAAAGTATATCGAAAATTCTTTTACTTTGTAATACAATACAATTTGTAAATTTCAATTAAAAATACATTAAAAAGAAATAGAACTAGAATGCCTTAACAGCCACGAACGATTTGCCAATGCGGATGGAATATAGCAAACAGGATATCCTGAATTATGAATCAAGCAATTCGCAGATAGCAAAGCGGCGTCGGTGTTGCCCTTAATGCAGCCTACTGTTACACCAGCGATTAAGCCGTGCTCGTCCGCTTTCTATTAACGTTTCCTAATCTCGGCTCCTTACTCGAGATTCCAAAACGCGCAGCCTCGCGATCAGCGACAGTCGAAACCGCGCTGCCGTTCGTAATCCCAGGGGATCTTAATTAAGCCGAGGGGGAGCAAATATGGGCCAGACGCGGCGAAATTTCCGTTTTCGCGCGCAAACCCCGGAAGAAGCCAGTACATATACACATCGATAATCCCATCGAGGGAGATAATGTAGATGGAGGATATACACGCTAAAACGATTGCAGTTAAATTTCACTCTTAATTTATAGTGAAACATTCGTAGAGTTAAATTTGACTCTATTAAGAGTCAAATTTGATTCTACATGAATAGAGTGATTTAAATTGACTCTAAAGTAGAGTAAAATTCACTCTAAGGTTGAGTAGCATATTACCCTACTATTTGCTCTACTTAAGAGTAAAAAAATTATTTCATTTCACTCTATCAAGAGAGTTAATTTCACTATAACATTAGAGTGGAAATTTGATTCTAATAAAGCTAATTTTCACTCCAGATGATTTATCATGTACGTATAGGACGGCGGAGTTTCGATCGGTCCGTTGAACGAATGAAAAGCCAGAGGATAGGGGAGGCTAACGAGTTCGATCGAATTAACCAGGCACTCTCGCGTAACCCAATTAATCCCATTAGGCAGCGGGCGGAGGAGAAGCGCTGAACTGACGATTTTGTACGACACAAGGGGAGAGTCTTGTAATTCGCGAGGATCACGCTGCTGCTATTGAAAAAGTGTAAGTGGGATGGAGGAAATTAGAGGGACACAATTTTATTTTTTTTTCCTTATGAAGGAGTAAAAGTGATAAGGAGTTTGTTTACAAGACAGTCTATGAGAAAATGTTCAAGATACAATACTTTGTTAATTTTTTTGAAAATAACGTTTGTAAAGTATTTCCTAGAATATCTCAATTCTTGAGAAAGACTGCTCACTTTTATGTGTTCTCTTATTGATTGACTGTGATATTTTTTTATCTATCAAGGCAATTTGATATTATTTATTTATTTATCGTATTTTATAACCTACTTAACCTGAGTAAATTAACGGCTAATTATTGTTGTATGAGTGAGCATAAAATAATCCTTGATTAATGAATTCTTAATCTTTTTATAACATAAATTATTATTCTCATCGTAAAATTATTATATTTTTTTTATAATGCATGTTTTAATTTTACCTCAGGGTAAATACAACGATATGTCTTTTTCTTTCTCTTTATTTTACGTTTTCACTCTTCAAATTCAGCAATAGTTTCGCAAGTAAAAGAATTCTTGTAAAAAGCTACTGCTAGCTCTCGTTACAAAAATAAACAAATTGAAAGTAGCCTGTTTCCGTGAAAGACGAATTCCCTCGGTGTACGTGCTGCATCCTTTTTCCGCTGCTTTTTTAAGATGAATAAGCTGTTTCTCCCTCGTACAGTTAATTTTCGTTTTATTGTTGTCTGCGCAATTTGCAAGCAGACTAATTGCATTCGCGGCGGCAATTCATTTTATTTGAATAGGGCACAGGCAGAAAACGTAGCTAGAAAAAAATATATTTAAATAGATATTTTAATATTTAAATGTATTTTTTTAGTAATATCCAATGCGATTATAAATAATTGTCTGCAGAAACGTAATTACACTCATGGTTACTTCCGTAAACATACCCATTTAAAACATTTTTTTTTTTGTAATTATTACATTAATAATTACGATTGACTTCAGAATCACAGCGAATTGAGACTCATTATGTTTAAAGCTATGAAAAGCAAGATTGAAGTTTCAAACTTAGAGAAAAAATAAATAAACAAAAGATTTTTGTAAGAAAATTAATTAATTGTCTATTAATCGTAATGCTATCGGTTTAGCCTTTAAAAAAAATTCTAAAAAAATAAGTGACCCTTTCAAGCAGCCTTTTAATTATGATCAATAGCTTAAAAATTGACGCTACAACGACTCAGCGATCATAAAACTACGAAACTAACATTCAAAATTTGAATAATGCGAAGCTACAGTTCTCAGCAATTTACTAAGAATAGGAATAAGTATCGTAAAAGTAGGGAAAACGAAGGTACACTTAGCACACCCAGCGCCTACTTTATTAGCTCGCCTCGGTCTCACTCGAATATTACCATCCTCTCGGCTGTTCTTTTCACTGCCAAGTGTACGTGCATTAATTACGCGACCCAGTTTCCCTTCCCCCACCGTGAATTATTATCGTCCGTCTGCTCTCGGGTGCGGATAGGCCGCGGGAGCGGAGGCAGATCGGTGCCTTTGTCTCGCAAAATTTCCTCGCCGGCTCTTCCGGCCTCGTTCAATTTTTAAAGGTGGCAAGCAGGGCAGCTGCCTTTGCTCAGATACTTTTTTCGATTTATTTCACCGCAAGAAGCGTAAAAAGAATTTTAAACTGAAGGAGCCTTTTTTTTTCGTTCGAGCGATCGAGGGCTGGTCATAGGTTCAATGGTTAGAGTCTATATTTTTTTTTAATTTTACAGTTTGAGTGGTTAAAATTGAGAATTAATATTCAATTATATATTATAATATTAATTCATTTACTTATTGCTAGATTAGTAATTAGTAAATATATATTACTAAATTATTATTTGACAGAATCAGAGCCTTTATAAATAACGTACATTTAGTTCAAAATGTATTTTTATAAGTTTAAAAAAAATTCAAATATTGTTTATTATATCCAAGTGTTTCAACAGAACGTAAATGCTGTTCTAATTTTTTTTTTATCTTAAAATTATGATTTTTACTGCTAGACACTTCGCGTAAATATGTAGCCAATTTCAAGAAGATGTCCTGTTTAAAGAGAAAACTAAATTTTACCATCTCTAAGTGATGATTTCTCGCAATTAAATTACAGTACTGATCGACTGATGAATATTAAATACATTCGCATTTTATTCCGCCGGGTTAAAAAAGATCCTACTCAGACGATAAAAAGGTGAAATTTTAATTATAGTTCATGCCTTTGCTATTTTCATGACGATACGGATGGGAGACTTCGAAAGAAACTCTCCAGGCAATCGCTGAAGTTCATACGGTCTGGGAAGTGGCTGGAACTCGCTCCGATGGAGTGTTGAAAGCAGGACGAAGGAGTACACCGCTACTTTATTAGAACTGGGAAAACGGGTTATGGTTATGGGGCCCAGAAGGTTTTTCAACTCATCCGGCTAATTAAGTGTTTCTCAAAAACCCTTTCTCCCGCTTAACAATATGATTATTTTATTATTGCTATTTATTATCCGTAAAAACAGTAAATTACGTGTGCGTTATACAAATTTCTTTATAAGGAAATTGAAATATGGCACTGTTACATTGGTTTAAACAGTGTACGGTTGCATGTAAATCAGTAGTAGTCAATTTGTGACAATGGTATTGACTACGATTATTATATACAATTTAAATATAAATTAGTTGAAAGTGAACGAATTAAAAAAATAGAAAGAAAGGCTGTCTATTTTAGTTAACAGGTCGTTCAGCGCGTCAAAGTCGCAATTCCAGAAGGAGTTGGCGCCGCCGTTTCGATTCAATTGACACGACGACAGAAGCAAATCGCCGGCCAATTCGTTCGTTCCGGCTGGCGCAAATTGCGTCGATGAACGACGTCGATTAGATTTACTTCGCCTAAGTGTCTGTACGTGTGTACTCCCCATTGCAGTACCGCAGTTGTTCATTAATGGAATAATACTTCAATGACTTTTTCATTACCGATTTATTGGTTGATTAAAATTGTCCTTTCTGTGATTAAAAAGAAATTGGTTACATCGAATTTATAAATATCATTTGTGCTTGAAGTGTATGCAAAAATCTCTAAATTTCTTCTTATTTTAAGAGGATACTTCAATCTGGTTTAGTAAGAAATATTAATCAATATCCTCTTATAAGTATATCTTATCGAGTTTGAGATTTAGTCATTTTAAATATTCCATGGGATCTGCAAAAATGATCAGACTACTGCAGAATCCTCAGCTTAATCCAGGAATTTTGCCTGGATTTATTTAGTATTCTCTTCTTTGAAGTGCAATAAAAAATTAACCGAAACATAAGCCAGCCGCGGATGCAAAAGAAAAATGACAAAGCAAGTTTTTTTTATTAAAAAAATTGAGTTAAAGATCCAAGTAATTTTCTCATAAATAATGCCAGTGATTGCAAATCATTTTTTTTTATCATCTTCAAATTTTTGTTTACGAAAAGGCAATTAAAAAAATAATTAAGACAAAGTCAATATCGCAAATGAAACTTTTTCATTTGCTTCCGTTAATTCATCGTCCCCTCAATCTATACTCGAAGGCTTCGCTAGAAAATAAAAAAGCGATTCGAAGTCTGGAAGATTCGATAGATACTCAGGGTCTTTTCAGCATACGGCGACGAAACGAGCGGATGGCCTGCGGGGAGATTCGATTGTCGAACGGCCACTGGAGACCTCGGGAAATTTGCACCTGCGCACGTGGCGTGCTCCCAAGGTCTCGTCGCTCGTCGGCTATTTGGTCTTGATCGTTATATGCGTTATTCAGTCGCGAATTAACGGCACGCAAATTCGCAGGAGTCAGTCCGGAGCAGATGGGGTAATACACAGCCTGAGCGCATTAACTCACTTTTTCTATTTGTTCCGATGATCAGTAGGCCTTTGGTTTTCTTCGTTTTTTTTGTCTCGACTGCTGCACGGGCGATGTGAACAAAAGGATTTTAACCTTATTTTATTTAAATGTTCGTTTTGGCTATTTAAAAATTAATGTTTGTATACGTTTATTTAAAAGTTAATTATTTTAGAAAAGCGCTACTGTTTCAGAAATAACATTGATTAATTAATTAACTGAATAAAAATTGTTAAATTAATATTTTATTCTTGAAATCTGTAAAGTACATGCTTTTTCCGTTATTCATAGGAAAAAATTGACGTTAAGATTTTTTACGTGCGTACAACGCGTAGAGAGATAATTTTTTCTTGCCTTATTTGACGAATTCTTTCGTAACTACATTGCGCAGCAGAACCAATATTTAGAATTGATTAGAGGTTTTAGACGACTTGCATCGATTTGAATAATTATTGACTATTACAAAGAGATTTTCGCCGAATTCTTCGCAACATTATCGGAATTCCTGCAATACTTATAAACAGATTTGGTAGATCTTGGGCACTGCACAACAATTTACAATTGTTTTGTTTAATCACCGTTCCATCAGATAATCGATAATTAATAGTGTATCAATGCATTATTTAAGCATAATAAAGATTATTACAAATTATCTTTTTTATCAATTATCAAATAGTACATCACGATGAGAAAATTCGTCGATTAATTTTAAATTGTTTTATCAGACTAATATAATGATATTGTAATATAATTGTACATTCATAAATTTCCTATTCAGTTAATGTATTTATTAATATTAAGAGTATTCATTCTGTTTTATTTTTTGTCCAAATTTTACTATTGTAATATATATATATTCTATAAACTATAGTCAAATACGAAAAAAATATTTTTATTAATCAATTTATAGATTTTTTAAATTTACCTTTGCTTTAGTAAGTAAATACTATACAGTAATTTTTAACGTTACTTTTCTCCGCACAATTTTTGTATGAAATTTTACGTTAAATGACTGCGAAGGAGGTATGAAGGTCTGGCAAATGCGTGTCATGATAATACGAACACCTTATACGCTGTTCATCGTTTTTGCGCTCATGCATCGTATTTCTATTATATGCGGAGATGCATATCGCCACAGACGCATTAATTTTCGTCCGGGACTTCGAGAGGAGCGAGAATGGGATCTCCTGTGCCTATATCGTCCTTTTCTTTTATTATCAGCGAGCTTTCCTTTTATTAGTTCTGCTCGTTTCTATAATCTCGAGAACTTTCCTCGCCGGAATATAATGACTTCAGTTTTATTAGTCCTATTTTCTCAATTAAAAAGTTCGCTCATTCTCGAGCTCGAGTATCCCCAACGGACGATTGATATTAAAGTTCGAAAGGAAAATCGGAGCTTTCTGTAAAATTTGCGCTATTTTAGAGGAATAAGACTTAAGTCATAAAAATTAAGAGCAAATTTTAATTAACTAAATCTGAATTTTAATTTTTAATTAGTTTAACAATTTCCAACGATCTAAGTATTTGTTTACTAATTCAATTTTATAATGGAAGAATAGCCATATGACTTATCTGTTTTAAACAAATAAATAAAAAATAAATTGTATAAGAGCATACGTACTTAAGAAACACACAAGAGCATAAGAAAAAAAAGTAAAAATCGATTGTATATAACACCATTCCTCGCAAAAATGAAGCAATAGGGGGTAGAAGGAGAGAAACGCGAGCGGCGGCGTGGCCGCAACGGGACGCGAAAAAAGAGACGCGGCTAGAGAAACATTCAATCCAGCCGGCGCGCGAGCAAACCGCATTTCCTCGGAATGGAAATGAAAAATTCATGGACGCGCAACGCGACGCTCCGCTATCGAATAGATACCCGCAGCCGTACCGGCGCTTATTTCCCATTCCGTACGATGACAGTGTCAGGCTGTAGCGTGTGTCGCCTGCTGTCCGGCGCCTCAATTTCGCAGGTGCCACGCGCAACTCCGCGATTCAGTCGCGTAGTCAGTCAATCAAGCAATTAGCGATAAACTGACGCTGTTATGTTCTTTGGAGTAATTTTTTCATGTACTTTTAGCGTTTAATATTATAGATGATGTATCTAGGTCTAGCTGTAGTTTCTTTTTATTTATTTACTAAATATTTATTTTTTGTTAGATTTCATATTTAGTAGTAGCAAGTATGTCGTGTACACATTAACCATACTGAAGTTCTCAGAGGTAATTACCTTATGTGAGTATTAAAAAAAAGATGATTGTCAAAACAATCTGAAAGTTAAAACTTTAATTTATATTTTTTATTAAATTATAAAATCTTTCTATTATTTATTTTCAAGCGAAATTCAGTTGTCTCAATATATATTTTTCTCCATGTGTTTGTTATTTAAAATCCATATCGTTATTTTACGAAATAAACGATCTACTTCGAAAAAAACTCTTCGGAAATAATATAAACTATTATACTTAATTACTTAGACTTTGTAAAAACGGGTGAAACAATCTCAACATGTTCCCTGAATTTACATTAAAAAAAAGGATATACCATTAAAAAGAGAACTAAAAAAATAAAAGAAGCTTAAAAATTTGAAAACGAGCACTCGTCGACTAGTTGGTGCCGCCCATTAGTACCCAGACACTTTGTTTACGTGGACGGGCGGCGCGTCCATGTCTCCCTTCGTGCGGATCCACGACGATTGCAGAAACCGCCAGGGTGAGGTATTCGCGCGAATAACCGGCCAATTAAGTCGTTCCCACGGTGTGTTTTGCTCGCGTTTTTTTTTGCGATTGGCGCGCGCATGCGCGAGACAAGAATTATTATCGGAACGGGAGTGTGTACGGCAACCCCTCGTTGTCGAGAAAAGGCTGGTAATTGATTGCGTTGGCGTTTTCCGTAACTGACAGACCCATGCATTCCGCCGCTGTTTCGCCAATACCTTCTTTATTGACGGACTGCCAGCAGGCGATCGATACTTTTTCATTTAACTGTGCGTTTTTTTCTGTTTTCTATTCGAGACGTTTGGAATTCAATATTTAGTTCTAATAGTTATATTAGTGCTTTTATTATTAAAGATACTGTGGGATGTGTTTTTTTTTTATTTGGAGATTTATATGAACAATTAAATGAAATTGTTTTTTATGTATCATTATTATAATTGTTAGACTCCAGTTGTGTTATTATACGACACTTGAAATGAAAAAGAAACGAGGATAATTAGAAAACTTTGTAGATATTTGCAAATAAAAACAAAGTTAATGAAAAGTAAAAATCGTAATAAAAAATTAAGATAATTCTGAGAAAACTAGAAAAGTGCAATCAAATTAATGATGGCACTCTTTCGAGTTTAATTGTAAAAACACTAAAAATTTGTAACACATGTTTTATTGCAGTATCCATTCACCAATTAGTGGATAGAAAATATTTTACTTATTTTTATTCATTTTTAATAAATTACACGTTAGAATTCTAATTAATAGTGATGTTGTAAACGAAATTCATGCACTGTAAATTTTCGAACAGTTCTGAGTGATTGATGACATCAAAATCGACGGTGATACATTTCTCGAGTAACTTAAATATGTATATAATTCATCATTCGCACGTAAAAAAGAGTACATTTCAGGGCTATTTTCATCAAAAGCTAGAAAAATTAAAATCTGGAATGAAAAAACTTCTTTTAAAAAGTGTGCCGTAAAGAAAATATTAGATTTTACCACGATAAAAAAACACATTTAAAAGTTCTTTTTATGTTCAAAAATATTGCAAATTAAAAGGTTGTTTTTCAGCCTTTATTAAAAACACTTTCGTTTTCTCTAGTTATTTATTTTTTTTGAAGAGAAAAGTTTTACCTGCTTCTTGAATCTCTGACAATGCTTCATGATCATTCGTAAGATAAGTTTCATTATTTTTTTAGAAAAGTATTTATTGATATATATGAGGAGTAATACTTTAAATTTTTACCCCATTGTATTAAAAGTCAATATTTTAAAAATAAAAATTAAGAGCATACCCTCAGAATCAAAAGATTAAATCGCACAAAATTGAAGATACTAATGCAAGCTAAAGAAGTGTTCCCCTCGACACTTTCTCGCTCTGCGCTCGAGAAAAGCCGCGCGCCGCTAAATATAGCGCGAAAAAATCAGCCTGCGGTCGCGCCATCGATACTTTTTCCCGCCGCGAATTTTCTCGTCGGCCGCCTTGCCCTCATCTCGTGCGGTCGATACATTATAATGCAAAATCCCCTCCTCCTCCTTGGTATCATATCGCGGAAACCATGCATATCCCTCGGATACGCACGAGCGCAGGAAAGATGGACTCGTTTCGAGCGTTATTAAGGCGGGAGTCTGAAGTACAATATTGATAGTACTTGAAATTTTTTTCGTCGTTGTCGCTTTTCGTCACGGGCACGACGAAGCTTATCTGTGGGGAAATTTTTTTTTACCGTCGAAATGTCAAGCTTATGCGCGGATAGCGCAAAAGTTACGAGCGAGCGCTTCCTTATACACCGAGGTGCCGACTTCGATAGCGACGGCTTTTATCGGCTTCCTTGAGAGTATGTTGGACAATAGTATACGAGGCTGTTTTAGTTTGAGCTTTAAAATTATTCGTCGATCATTTGAATTTAATTTAATTTTTATTTTATTTTATAAAATTCGCGAGGTAATTAATTACGCACGTCGTAACACAAAAAAGATTATGTAAATAACGTCTAAATACTAAATATTTTAATTATATGTAGATTGAATTAAAAATGAATAGGAAGAGTCAAAATAAAAGTTAATGAATAATTAATGAACGAAAAGAGTTTCCCTAAAACATTTTTTCAGTGTATTATTTACCTAAAAAAAATAATTTTTACCGTCAACGTTAAGATAATTAATTACCTTTTAACAAGCACGAACGTCGAAGCACAAAAACCTGAAGAAAATGTAAGCGACGTCCTGGGAGCACGGGATATACATAAGTAAAATCGACGTTAAGAGCGTCTACAAACTGTCGGATATTGGTTCGATTTCGCGTCTCTGCTCTCGGGAATTATTTATGCGGCCGTGGTGGTCAATTAAATTTGATTTATTCGACAGGTCGCGCGGCATCGCGATGAAAGAAATTACACGGCGTCCGCGGCAACGTCTTTATGAACGCGGCGCATGCCTCTTTACTTTTCTCTCTCTTTCGCCAATGCTACCGCTGTATCGCGCCCTGAGATCTTCATTAACTTGCAGGAAATCCTTTGAAATGTTAGTGATTTAGTAGGAGGGTGTTCTCTCCGTATGAATAGTGCATTAAGCATTGAGAGCATAATCTTCGACGAAATTTCTTTTTTGATTTTTTTTTTGTTTGTAACTTTTCCCTTTTCAGCGAACAAATACTTGACGTGCAGCGTTTCACTCGCTTTGCGTATCGCGTTGAATTATTTACTCGTAGCTTTGAGGAAATCGATGTTTATTTATTTATTTAAGCAAGAAACGAACAAAATTGACCTTCCAATGCCAAAATGAAGAATGCCTAAAAAAAAAATATGGTGAAATGTAAAAATTCACCATATGTATTTTGAAATTTTATATAGTCATAGAAAGCATTGAATTGTAACCAGATTTTTATTATTATTAAATATAGTATGAATATATAGTTTGAAAAATACACATTAATCTATACTTAATTTATAGTAATTAAATTGCTCTAATGACTGTTTTATAATCTAGTGTCACTTTTTTAAGGGAAAATCTCTGGTAGAAGTTTGACCAGAGGTAATTCCATCAAAATTAAAAGATACTTATATCGATGACATTTATTTAAAATAAAGTTGTTAATAATAAGTGTGAATGCATAGTTCTTATCAATATTCGAATAAATAAAATGCTTATACTTATATTATGTATATAAAAATGACAATGTTACTTATTCGAGCGGTTAAAAAATGAATTTATCAAATAAACAATATTATTAAAAAATGAGAACTTTATATTTGATTCAAAATAATGGATAACATTGATAAGCTGCATGTACCTTTTATTTTATCCATTACCGTGTTTCAAAGAACAAATTCGTGTTATCAGTAATGTAGTTTCCGGCTTCGGTACAAGCGAAGTCAAATTCCGTTTTCTAAGCGTACAGCCTGTAACAATTTACAAAGAAGCTTAGCCTGGCTAGGCTTTATCATCCCAGTCCTTTATTAAATTAAGGCGTTCCAGAGCAGTCGCTATCGGCAGAGGAGATTACTTCCATTTTGAATAATGTCGGGCCAATTTACGTAGCCTACTTGGGATTTGCAATTTGATTGCGTCTCTCGGTTATCATTTATCCTGTAAACGTGTCCAAGACGTTTAATCACTTTGACGTGATATAAATTTTGATTAACGTTATCGATAAATTTCATCCGATAAAATTTAAAAAAATCGAAATAATTGAATTGGATTTGACTAATGTTTAGTTAAGCACCGGAACCGTAGAGAAAATTAGAGTTTATTAGATGATTCAATTATATCAATTTAGTAAACGGAAATTACTCATGAAATTCTAGTTGACATAGCGTGCGAATAATTATCAGAATCTCTTAATACTTAAACCTCATTAGTAATCAATATAAATTTAATAGCAAAATAATTTATACTGCCTTTAAAAAAAGAGTACAGCATTTATATTATAGGAATTTTATTGGTTAAACGATAAATTTCCAATTAAATGTGGTAGCAAAAGTCAAAATATTTTTATACGTGAATTCCAGTACTCACGGTTTATTTACTAAAATAATAAAATAATCGTTAAGATTTTTAATTATCTAACTATTCTAAAATTTATTTCAAATAAACCCATCGATGTAAAAATTGCAAATGCCGTTCTGATTGAATTCGTAATGTCAAAAATTCGAACGTAGAGAATTACGGGGATTCTCCTAGCGATAACAAATACAAAATGAATAATTGACAGTCATCATAATAAAAGGCATCACTCGGAGTATCCTTAAATAACAAACGACAAAGAAAGCAGCGGGACCGAGGAAAAGAAGAATATCCTCTTTCCAGCACATCCGCACTTTGCGTAGACCATCTGCCAACTGTTGACGCTCACGCCTCTATGTATAACGGCTCCTCTCACTTCGCGCGGCGGAGCTTCGTTATCCGTGCCATTGCGGCAGTTAAAGGCTGATTTTCCTCCCTTCGATGCCTCATACCATCCAGCGGTTTTAACGCTCGATAAATTGAGCCCGCGATTTACGGCTCGACACGTCGAATCAAACCCGTGGCCGATTGCCTGTTTGTCGCTTTTTCCGCACTGCTTTTCTCGCGGCGCTATTCGCTGCGAACGAATTGTGCAATTTTTTTCTCCTCTTCTTCTTCTTCCTCGATCGTTTATTTAACCTAGTGCGGTCGAGGTGGTGCCACTCTGATGAGTCGAGCTTATGGTTTGCTTCGCGATTAAATTGCGAATGATGCACTTTTGTGTATTTAGGCATGATCGCCTCTGAAACGGTTTTCTAACGGAATGATATTATGCAGTTTATGGCGCTTGAAATTGCAGAGAGTAAAGTATTTTTTTTTTTAGTCTGAATAGGTGTTGGGAGATGTATATATGTATAAGCTGCCTTTATTTAGCGGGTTTTTACAGTGACAAAACATACATAAAATTCGATTCGCCGAGGTGAATTATTCCTGCGTGTTGGGCGATAAATTATTTTACAGTATGTAAATTGCTCTCTTATCGTGCCCTTAATTTCCTGAATGTATTTCATTTTATTTTACGACTAACGCTTGACTTTAGAAACTACGTTAAACGACATGCCACTGCAGGATTTTTAAATATTTAGTTTTACTATGTTAATTGCTCGATTATGAATCACTCGTTTTAAATGATCGTAGAAAATGACTCTAATTTTATTCAAATGTGAAATTTTCTCCACCATGAAATTTTAGAAAACAGATGTATCTTACTGTCGAAAATAATTTAGAGTATAAAATATACTGGAGGAATATATTATTAGAAGTTTTAAAAAATAAAAGCTGTATATTTTCGTCTACTAGCAAAATCCTAACACCTAGCTCACTTAAATTTTTTGATATGAGAAAATATCAACCACGGCAGAATTTTCATAGTTTTTATTGCAATTAAAATTAATTGTCGCCGTAGTTGATTCGCCTAACGTCAAAATTTTAATAGATTATAAAACTCATGATAAAAAAGAAAATTAACTTCGATTTTAACGAAACCAGAAGCAGCAAAAGCCTTCCCACTGAATTTTCATCGCGATCCTCTCTTGGCTTTCTCTGGACGAATCAAAAGTAACTTTCCCACTCGCTTGTCTACCTCCTATTGTCACCGGCATCGCACTGCTCCGAAGCTTAATAAGCAAATACATAATGCCTGCGCGCACTCTGCACCTTCTTTTTACGCCCCCGCTTTATCTCTCTCTCTCTGTCTCTCTATCTGTCTCTCGCTCTTTCCACTATCGGCCCAGGGAACTATCCCATGCGATAATTCGGCTCGACTCGCGTTATGAAAGCCGCGGCGATGCACTTTTTCCGCTAATTGCGGTCGAAAGTGCAGGAGGAAATTTTGCAACGACTCTTTTTTTTTATTCGCCGGCTGAATTTTGCGGCCCGCACACTACACATTGTCGGCGGCACAAATTGTTTGCACTCGATTTCCCGCGCGTATTTAATGCTTAAATAAGTATCGGCCGTTAAAACTTTTACTGTATATCTTTAAAATTGCTGCGGGCGGTTATTAACAGTTTTTCGTTTTTATTTTTCTTCTTTTCGGTGTATACGAAGCTTATTAATAGTAATTATTTTATATCTTTTTGTTTCAGGTACGTAACATTTGCAGTTGCAACAGATTGTGTCTCACTTTCTATGTATACTACGTGAGTATAGCCTACGTGTATGTATATACCTCATATTATGTACCTGGATTTCGTTAACGGACAATTATCGCTCATTAAAATTATCACTTGAACACTTGAAATTATCACCAAAAACGTTGAACACGGAGAGAACTGTTCTATGAAAAAGTGTAATAAAATCCAAGAAAAAGTACTATACTGTTATAGTGAAATCGGGACAGACTAAAATTTTAGTAAAAGTTACTATTACTCTGATAAAGTATAAAATTATAAAATGTTATTGTCCTGTTTGATAATTTTAAGAAACAGAGAACTTGCACTTCATTAAAATTATTATAAGTAAAAATATTTCACACTATTTAGTAGAATCTACAATAATCTTAATTTTAAATTTCTGTAAAAGTCATGAATCATTTCTACATAATAGTTTCTACTTTTTAATATCGTCTATGTCAAAATTTACGATAGAAACAGTAGTTAATCAGAGTAAAGTTTGTGCCTCAAGTACAATAATTTTTTTATGGAACTTTTTTCTTCAAGCACTTTTAAAGTTCATCGCATTTAAAAAAAAATGGCAATACAATTCAGGCACTTTCTTTCGCGGTATAGAAGCAAAAGATCGCATAGGCTCCTCGAAGCAGTAAAATCGTTCGCGGAAAACGTTTTTCTTCCGGAGTCTAATCTGCTCGATTGCTGCGACGCGTCTTGAGGAATTTTCGAGCACCTCGGGGTTGTCGATGGTAAAATTGGACTGAGACTAGCGCATGTGTGTGCGTGTCTGTGCTCGTTCCCTTGGGAGGACTTGAAGCTTTTCAGGCCCGTCACGTTTCCTCCGTACTCGAATTTTTGCCCGGACGTTTTAGCCCGTCTCCTTCTTTTTCCATCTATCGGGCTATTTTGATAAGCGACGATTTCGTTCCAATTGGAATTTTATCTTGGGACAGTTTATCGGGGAAGTGGGATTTTCTACTATTGAAAAAGAGGTTGATTGAAGAGAGAAAAAAAAGAAACATTCGAATATTTTACTTTATTTTAGAGAAGTTTGGTTGACATTTGACTGCCTTATAGATGAGTGCGTATTTTTTACATCCATTTCGATAAATATTTTATATAAATTTTGATAGATTAAATGCGAAAATAAGGAAAAAGGAAAAAGTGTTTTCATAAAAAAAATAAGAGACCAATTTATACTTTGTACACATCAATATTTTATTATTTTCAAATAAATTTTTCTTTTAGTGTACACTGAAGAATTTCTTTGAATCAACTAAATCTTTTCTGGAAACTGCTTTATTTTAATAGTTTCAAATAAATAATTTATCCACAATACAAAAAAATGTATTTGATTGGTAATCTTTAAAAAAATATTTAACTGGAACTGTGAATTTTTGATCTGTGCAATAAAAGAAGTAAATGTCGTTTCTCTTAATTTTCTTAGCACAGAAAATTTATTAGCCATATAAAAAATATATATAGACTTTCATTTTCTCGCAGCCTTAATGATAAAATAGCACGCGCTGAGAATCAGCTATAAAAGGTTGATGAGATACATAGAAGAGAAAAAGGAAAAGAAGGACAGTAAATCTAAGCGACAATTCGCGGGCGGAAGCTGAGACTTCCTCTCTTTTTTTCCAAGCTTTCTCTCTCGGTCTCACTTCATCTATTTATCTCTATCTCTATTTTCACTCCATCTTTGTCTCTCCTTTATGCCTCGGAGGACTCTAGGGTGGTATCGGAGTTTCAGGAAATTACTCGCTATTCGAAAAGCCCAACGGTGTTGCGCTCGTAAAAAGTAGGGTGCACGCAATCCTTCGTTAAAGAAATTTCACGGAATGTTTCCCCGTGGTTCCGTCTCGGATACTCACGGTGTAACTTCGCGTAACCGAATAAGAGGAAACGTAAAGACTTTTTTTTTATTTTGGAGCTCTTCGCACTCTTTTAAAAAGTTTTTCCGAGTTTATTTGAACTTTTACTCGCTGATGTACAAGTTTTAACTTGTTTTTTCTTTAAAACATAAGAAATTTAAATGACTTGATTTAATAACAAGAATTTAAATAGTAGTACAGAGTCTTTTTGTTAATTTCATCGTGGATTGTATTCGAGGCGGATTAATTTTACGGGTGCATAATTCGACCGAGGAAATGATACGATTTATCTTCCATTGTCGAAGAACTCGTTAAATTCGCCTGAGAAAAATCGATACTAATTCATTGGGGATAATTTATGCTTTATCCATTTTACATAATACTAATCGATTTTGTAAAAGATATGGCGTCCCTTTTTTCAATTCTCAAAAGGAAATTAACGTCTATCGCCTATCTAATGCGGCAACGCGAATGAAATATAAGAATTTTATTCTATTCGTTATACAATGTTATCGAACCAGTACAGTTAACTTTTGTACAGCGATAATTCGAAACATTCTCAGCGATTTCCTGCATCTCGAACGATACCGTAATACCTTTTATCAGTAATTTAACAAGCTAAACCAATTCTTTCATTATCATTACCGGCAAGTAAATACTAATCCGTATATATTAGTAATGCTCGTTATATACACATATCTACGTGTATATGTGTCTGCATCTTAAACTCTAAAAACGGAGAGAAATTTGGAGTAAAATTTCTCTGATGGTGACCATTCACTTGCCATTCAATGACTATAGTTATTATTATGACGGCATTGATAACACTAAACTTAAAATTCGCGCCATATAAGCTTCATCAGAATCCTACGTTTGCGTACTTTCTTTTTATCCTTATATCGCTTCACCATAGTAATTCACTCGATCACCCATGTCCCTATTGCCAAAACAATTTTGTTTTAAATTCAATTCAAACAGCAAATACTTCCACACCCCTAAATCCTCAAGAAAATCTTTAAAAAATAAATACAAAAAGGAAGAGGAGGAGGAACACTTCCACACCCCTAACTCCTCAACAAAATATTTAAAACAAAAATAAAAGAAAAGGAAAACTGAACAATTCCTCACTCCTAAACATCTCAACAAAGTCTTTAAGACATAAAAAAAAGAAGAGGAAAAATGAAAAAACCAAATGCGCAAGATTGCGCTCCTCGCGTAACTCGCAGGCGCCGCAATATCCGCCGATCGAAAATCACGCGAGATGGGGGGTAGCCCGAAATCGGCGTTGCACCGCGATCCAATCCTCGCGGGCGCGAGACCATGACGACACCCGCGCACAGCGTATAATTGATCCCCCGCCGCGACGCCGACTTGCACAAGCGGCGCCGCGAGGGCGGAGTTTCTATTTCGAGGCGCGAAGCCGATGGAGAGAAAGCGAGCAGCCTCGACTCAGCTGACCCGCTGGCATGCCGGAATTGCGATGCGCCCGCTTGTCGATTTTTTATTTTTCTTCTTTTTTTTTTCGGTGGTCGGTTTGGAAATTGGTGCAGCACTCGCGGGTGCAAGAATTTGCAGGTTTATTGGGGAAAGTTCGAGAAGACTTTATTATTGATTTTTGTTTGGTCATGAAAAAAAGTTTTTTTTTTATATTTATTTTTTTATTTTTATAGTTTATTTGTGAATGTTAAATGAAATTTTGTTTTGAATAATTAACATTGAATAATTATTATCCATCATACACACTTATTACTACGATGTTATATTGAAAGTTTTCGATGAATTATCATACTGAATCATTTTCATTAATGTATATAATGTCAATTAATACGTGCATTAATAACATTTATGCATATTGTTTTAAAAGTATTCATAAAAATTTGTAGATTAATGATGCAATCGAGTTTCGTGACATTTTGTTTACTTACTACGAGCTTATGACATTCTTTTAGTTATTTTAATTTGTTACAATCATCATGATTATTCTAATATATGCTACATGTATGTACGTAAATTACTTTCAAATTCTATTTGAAAATTAAAGTATGAAAACGTATTACTTAAAGAATATTAAATATGAAGTAAAAAAAAATACATCTACATTATTATTAAATAATGTATAACAAATAACAAAAAAAAAATTAATTGTATAAAATTTCGTAATGACAACTTAATAAAAGAACTTTTCATATGTCTTTGAATAAAGGGCAGATAAGGATAAAAAGTTTTTTCCATTGTCTATGTATAAAAGCAAAATAAAACCATTAATCAAATTGCTGCTTTCAATGCCACGCATGTGCAGAAAATTAGTCCACCACTATCAGAAATATTACATGGGCCAATCGAGGGTGACGCCCCACTTTTATTCAGCGGCTAATTAATTTCCGCCCATTTTTCAAATTCACATTCGTTGCTCGATTGCCACCCTTCGAAATGCATCGTAAATTGAAAAAAACGTCCAACTTGGTTTCGCTGTGTTTCGTTAAAATATAAAATTTAAATGTTTACAGTTTTACGGTCGCGAATAAATATGTCAACACGAGTGTACACGAAATACAATATTTCATTACATTATAAATTATAAAATTTTTTTAGCATTAAACAATGAAACACATTTTCGACAAATTAAATGTCTTTATCATATTTAAAAAAAATCTATATTTTTCTTCAAATATAGCATTAGTAATAAATTGTTAAATAAAGTAATTGAATGGAGGCTATACCGAAGTTAATAAAAAGTTCAGTAACCTACTGTATAAATTTCTATCTGTACACACGGCAATAAAAAATTAAATTTTACAATAATTTATACACAAAATCCACAGACTATTTAAATAATATAAACATAAAATCAATCGATCCTTCGGTCGGTCTAATCAACGCAGACAAGTTCGGTCGGGACGAGTGCACATCGCGAGTGTCGGTGGGGCGGCAAAAGGCGCGCGACGAAGCGGGCCGAGATAAGGCGGCGGGGGTCCGCCGATGGAGGGGAGATGAAAAGAGCGTGGCGTCGAGGTAATGCACATGTGCATCGATGCACCGGCCGAACGAGTGCAGCGACGAACCTCCTGCTGCCCTGATACTCCGCCTGCGCCGGAGCTGCACTCAATCGGCACGTGCGCGCGCTCCCCTCTCTTTTCTCTCTTTCCTTCTCTCTCGTCATTCTTTCTGATATTACACTCTCATTCGGGGGTATATACTATCATCGGAGAGTTTTTTTCGTTCCCTAGTAATTTTGAATGGTGTGGTTGTGAAGTGACTTTTTTATTTACATGAAATTAATTTGTATAAATTAGTAATCGTGACTGCTTTTTTTATAATTTATTGAAGTTTTCGAGGCATTTATTTTGAGTATATTATTCTGGGATTCTACTTATGCTGATTAAAACTTGATCTTATCTATCAACAAAGAAACGAGTTGAATTTCGCATTTATTTGTTTAGGCACGCATCGCTTTTTTTCACGCTTTAAAATACTGCAGTTATAGTTAAATGAGACTGTTCATGTTGTCTTTTGAGAAAATTGAACACATTTTTTTCTCGTTGTGCATGTATTATAATAATTTGACCACCAGGTTGACTTCAAAATTCATCTTTTCCGGTAACTTGAAGATACCTATTGCAACAATTTGAAATAACAATGCGCTTCGGGTACTTAAGCTTTTTTTACTATGACTTTTCGGGTACTTAAGATTAGGAATAACTATGACTTTTACTTTTAGATGGAACTGTTATTTAGAACAAGTTTTAGAGTAATTAGAACATTTAAAATAAGTTGATAATTATTTTATGAACTTACTGAAAAAATTAAGCAAACATAAGCTTTGAAGGAACAAATGTATCTCAATTTTTTTACGCCATTTAATACTTTACAATTAAATCGCTTCTTTAAACGCTTCATAATATATTGTCATCTTTTTAAGAGAAGAAAGTAAAAAGTTTAAAGTAAAAAGTAGATATATTTTCTTGATAAGGCAAAAATTATTAAAAAATGTGTAAAAAATACTCAAAATAATACTGCATTCAACCTAGGTATATAAAATCGAATTCCTGAAATTGAGAATTATAAAACTTTTTTATTAATTATAGACGACAATGTTAATCACTATTATCAGAATGACTGATACGTAAACCTGACTTCCTCGTCATCAGTTTTCCCCTATAAACTTATTTTTTTACATGTTATACACTGTATCATAACGAAAAATAGTTTAATGATCTATAGAATTTTGCGAAATAGCAAGAAGTTGATTACGCAATTTTCGGGTCTACATCGTAAACGGATGGATCCATAGGATGCTCATTTTACGAGACTGCGGGGCCGCAGCGAGGTACAGAAGGTAGAAATGTATTAACGACGTGCCGCAGCTGCCAGTAACAAAAATTCATGGTCTTACGAGCTTCGCTGTAAAATACGGACCTGAAGAATTTTACGAGTTTGATATATAACTGCCGATAGAAACCTATCAATTCCTTGAAGCTTATAAGAAGCATATAGTGGCTTTATGGCATCCAAAAGCTTCGTTTTTATTCTTTTTTTTTGTTTTAAACCTATCGTAGTCATTGAGAAGAATAAAAAAAATTTTCCCCTTTATTAAATTTCCAGTAATATTCTTTAATGACCAGTGAAGTGGGGCATAGTTATAAAAGATCATTAGCGATCTACCTCTGTATATAGTAGTATTATTAATGTACTTTTTAGTTTTAATTCAAATAAAATCTATTAATAATTTTAGTAATAGAAAAGTAATAGTACTACTAATAGTAGTAGTAGTGCTACTATTACTATATTTTACTAAAATCATTAACAGATCTTATTTGGACTAAATAAAGGAGATTGATATCTCGATCTTTACTGGAAAAGGAAGAAATATAAAAGTTAATGTACTCATTTTTTAAAAATAACCGAATTTTAGTCATCAAAGATCATCCCTCGTTAAAATTTTCTCCAAATATATATCATATAACAGAGACAACAAAGTTTTACTTCGTGAGTAAAAATTCTAGCGCAATGAACATATCAAAACGTAAATTTAGCGTGTCATAGATTTGCGCAGGTCATTCAAGTGTCACCTTTAAAAAAGTGCGTAATTTCGGTCCGTTTGAATTCCTAACTCATGAATCCTCGGATGCCGGTCTCCTTAAGTAAGCCGAGCCGATGTTTCATGCGCATATATGATCACCCCAGCGGAGCACGCGATATATGCCTGTGTCACGGTGAAAAGTGCAAAGACTACCTGTGGCTCGTGCCTCAAATATGTGCTTGAAAAACTATTTGGTTACGGTTTTTTTTCGGCTCTGCAAATACGAATAATTATAATTCACGGATTTGAAATTCGAATGGGTATTAGTCACTTATTTTATGTTACAAGTCCTTCACTTATTTTTGCCATTTACTTGATTATAGAATAAATTTTGAAACAATCGCACCAAAATTTAAAATATTTTTATATAAAAATTTAAGATTTCAAACTGAATCGTTCACGAAGTAAAAATTAAATTGATTAGAAACTATTTACTTAAAGTTGGTAAATATTGTTTCAAGGTTTTTTAAAAGGATGTAATATGTTTGAAAATAAATTAGCAGATTTTATTAGTAATATTAAACAAGACCGTGTGGATGAATTTTACTTTTTCACAATTGCACGGTTATGTACAAGACGCGTTACCTCGATTTGCATATACAAATCGATCGATACCCCTATGAGTGTCTCATTAAACTGCCTAAAAAGACGACAAGATAACCAACGAGTTTTTGCATTCTTAAAATATGAGTGAGCAAAAAAACAATTGTGCATTCGTTTTAAACAATGGTTTACTACATACGTACCGCCGGTAAACGAAGATAAGAGGGTACAAATTTCATTGATAATTTTAAGTGACATTTTAATCTACACCATTCCTGATAGTAATACTTTAAATATGTATCTACATTCGTGACGTTTGCACACTGCAGATACATTTATAAAAAAAAATTAAAAAAAAGAAAAATAAAAAGTTAGAAAACAAAGACACAATTCAAAAAAATGTACCGTTATATTTTTTGTTCTTTTAAAGATTTAAGCAAGCGCGAAAAAAACACGTTAATCAATCTAATTGATCTTAATTACAGCGGCAATCGTAAAAAAATCCGTCCGAGACAACGCAAAGAGGAAACCTTATGTACCACCGCTACGCGGGGAGCGGTTCGTCTCGCCCGACGAATTAATGATTTGACGTTTATTACGTTAAGATTGGTCGGCACGGCTGCAGCGAAAAATCGATGAATCACTAATGCGTACTTTGACTCATGATCCATTGTTTCGTTGCGCTATCGATTTTTACAGAACGTTAAAGCTCTCCTCCGCATCCTTGTCGATTATTTCAATAGTTGTCTTACAAGTTAGTCCCGTGCACGTGCTCGCGCGAGTTTCTTTCCTCGCTGAGACAATGCTGCGATTGATTCATTATTTGAAAAGAAAAATTACGTACGAACTGTGAATTAAGAGTGATGATACGAATAATTACTTAATATTTTTAATTCACGTGTTTGTTTTGAAGCGCTGTGAAAAAAGAGACTTATGCAATGTAAAATGTGCAGAATGTAGAAATTTTTCATATTTATTTATTAGCGTACCTTTACTTAATTTGTAGTTATACGAAATTCTACACAATGAATGATTCTTTAGCTCGAAATAAATTAATTGACATGTACTTTGGAACTTCTTTTTTAGCGAATGCTTTTAAAAAAAAACAAGAGCAAGAAATAAAAATATATCTAGAAGAATTATGCATTTCTAAAACCCCCAATTAATCGAGAAGTAATAACCGTGCAGATACGCGTAAAAAATGAAATTAGAGTGCAGCCTGTACACACTATAATTTGAGATATATTAGTTTCAAAAGTATTAATTAATCTCAAGGATATGCGTTGTTGTAAAAATTGATTAAAAGCCATTAAGAAAATTTACATTACATTTTTATTTTTCTCGCAAATAAAGATTAAATCCAATCTGATAACACGTTGCATACATATTTTTTTTTAGACTTCTTTTTTACACCGACAGAAATGATCTAGTAAAGATTACTCTGTACCGTATAGCAAAGTTTGCCATAAATTCATTCAAAATTACAAAGCTGTCTAGAAAAATTTACTGTATTCTTCACAAATTTCGATATAAAATATGATAATTATTTTCATCGTGTCAAGTATGTATACCACTTCCCTTACAGTGCAGCAATTTTCACTGCATTTGCAGCAAATTTTACTAGACACATTTGTTTCATCGTAAAAGGCCTCATATTTTCGTTATTATCCTCGATTCCCGACGCCTCCAACATCCAAAGGGCGAGATGCGCCGCGAACACCCGGAAAAGCGCGCGCATCAAAGAAGCCTCCGGAGATGTCACCTCGTAAAAGTAAAAGGAGAATAAAAAAGGAGATCGTCACAGCCGCGCTTGCATAAAGTCGCGCGAGCTCAAACGCACACACACCTCCTCGCGTACACACTTAAAGGCATACACGCGACGGAGACGGACGTGTCACGTGGTCCGCGGGTACTGTTATCCGCTCCGAAAGAAAAGACCACAAGAGAGGCGCGCGTCGCACGTTATACCCAGTGGCCGCCGATCCTCTCAAGGTCCGCGGCGCGCGCCGAGCCGCGCAGCTCCGGTCGTCACGCGCGCCCGTCAGTTCGACTCGGACCGGCCGCTCGCGCGGGCCCCGACATTCTGTCAGTTTCTCTCTTTCATACAGTAAACATTTTTTTTCTCCCGCTTCACCGCGAACTTCAAAGATTTAGCGGATTTTTTGTACATAGTGAGTGTTGATGCTGCATAGAATTAATGGGTGTACAGATACTTAACGAAACTTCGCTTTGCCTCGAGCATCGTCCCTTCTATTTTCTTTTTACTCCGATAGTTTGGATTTTATTGAATGGTGATAATTTTTTTTTAATGTGTGCGGGGCTATTGTGATTTGCGTACATCGAGAGATTGAATTTCGCGGTTTCAGTGCGAAGGTACCGTTTGTTTTTTTTTTATTTTCGCAAAAATAATTGGCTGCGGGTGATTTAAAATGAAGCGCGCGTAGTGTTAAGGAAGTACGTGATGAGGTCGGGGAGCACGAATCTTTTCGTAGGCTATGCGTGCCAATATCGAATTTTTCGGCGGACGAGGCATATGCGCGCGCCGATCGTTAAAAAGTATTTCTGCAATCGTTTAGGCACTATTTTGGAAGCGATAAAAAGACTACAATTATCCGAATGCATTCCGCAATGCATTCCATGTACACTGATTTAATTGTTATTTAATTAAAATTTTTATTTTACGCATTTGTAACACTAAAAAAATGATCACTGTAAATTGTGAAAGAAAATATGGGCGATACTGCTATTTTGATCTATTGCACTGAAAAAAGAATTAGTTAGTTTCGAATAAATTAACTAAATATATTTTTTTAACTGCTAAATTTTTAGTGATTGAAAAAAAAAAACTTATTTTAAGGAAATATTTAAGATATATTAGTATTTTTATTGAAATTTGTTTAAATTGTTTAGTCATGTTAGTATAATACAAGAATTATTATATTTAATTGTTATTTACTTAATTATACTCAGCATCAAGCAACGTCTTTCCAACTTAGCGTAAGAAATAAATAAAAAACTTTCCGTGAAAAAAATTTATTGTTCTTAATCGTGTTATATAAAAATATCAAATGCACGCAAAATTCAATCGAAGACTATATATATGAATATATTTGTACAAAACTGCGAATTTATGTCAATTATTAAAGATTTTTCGCTTTTTTCCATTTATCGCCGTGCGCATAGAAACCAGTTTTAAAGCCTTGAAGTTAATTTTGAAACTGTATGTTTTGATGATGATCAATCGAAAGATGCGATCCCCTGGTCTCATCAGCGAGATTTTTTTTGTTCTCGAAACCGTTAAGTTCATCTATTTCAACGGAATATTTTTTTACTTTTCGTTTCTACGAAATAATTCTCTTTTTACACAACAGAAAATATATTTTTATACTATAATATTACATTCAGCGGAGCAAAATTATTTAAATACTTACATAATGAACTGCACGCGAATTCCGTGCCTTTAAATATTAATTAAATCGTCGGTTCTACGCGAAATTGCGTGTGAAAGAAGTGCCCCATCCGTCGTTGTTATCTAACTTTCTTTCTCTTATAAAAAATGAAGAGTGCAGCAAATCGATAGGAGCAAAACTCGGCGGTATAAAGTGTGCATCGATTAAAAGCCTCGTGTACGCGCTACAAAGGCGGAAAAATTCTAGAAACGTATAATGAAAGTATATAGTACATTTCTTTCCTACTTTTTCACACGTACGAAATCGCGTAAATTTTTCATGGAAATTTTAAAAATAAAAGCTCAAATTATGTCAACATTTTATAGAAAAAAAATCGCTACTAATATGACATCGATAACAAGTAACTAATATAATATTTAAATTACAATTCAATTTATTTATATCGTTTTAATTTCGCATTTACACGTAGATTTGATAATTGGATAAACTATTAAATAAACCATGATCAAATGTTTAACATACAATATTCAAATTATCCTCAGTTCATCGATTCATAATTGTTTAATTAAGCTGGTAGCTTGGTGTTTACGTTTCATTAGAGTTAAACGATTGCCTCTTAAAAATCTATTTTTTTCCAGTAATTACCATAAAAAACGCGCCCATTGACAATGACCAATGAGTAAATTTGCCTCCTCGCCAAAGTGTGTATCTTTTAAAAATCTTCATCACTGCAGAAAATCTCTTTATCCGCATTTTATACTGTATTTAATTACGTTAATAAATAAATAATCAGTATTAAATTATTTTTAATTCCTCTGACATTTATTTTTAAATAAGTGTGCAAGAAGAAGTAAATGTCAATTTAATTTTTCTAAACTTAGGAATTAAAATGACCAGAGCGTGTGGTTTTTTAATATTTATTACGGCACTGACCTCGTAACCCGAAGAGATGACTTTTGAGAAAAGATGTGTTATTAATATCGTGAATAGATGAATAAAAAAAATTAATTAAGTTTGTTAAATTATTAATTGCATACTCAAATCTGTTTGTAGCGTAAACAAAATATATAAGTGCAGTGCTAAATGGCATTTTTAACTGCCGTAATTGAAAAATTCATTCACGTGAGGTGCGGAGATTTTGCCAGTAAAATAAAAATAAAAAGCTCGACCTCGCAGTGCAAAACGTGCGTGGAAAAAACGATCGCGCGTGACGCTTAGCGGCGGCGCATCGGCGTATGACCCCCGTAAATTCAGCTGCAACGGGACAGAGCGAAAGCATCCGCGTGTCGACGCACTTCTGACGCTCTAGAGGTTCGTTTACCGCCTCCCGTGTATTTATCACTCCACATTTTTTTAATCGTGTATTTCGCGGATAGTGACTCTGAAATTTCGATAATCGCGGACCGGAAGTTCATTCAGTGGGTCAGTGTGCTTCGCATGCTCCGATGATTTTTTTTTCTTTTCTTCATTTCGCCTACAGGAAGAGACGATCGGTAGACTGATTTCAATTTTCCAGTTCTTGTTTTCTTGGCCAGCAATTTATCGGGTGGCCAGTCTCTTAGAACTCGTAGATTAATTATTGCTTTGGATCGAAATTCGATGAAAATTTTGTTTTTGTTTAAGTATAGGCAGTTTAGGCACGCTATAAGCGATGCTTACGCATAAACGAATCGAATTGAGAAAAAAGTTTTGAGGAAAATTCATTGATGATAGAAGAAGAAAAAAATGTTTAAATGATGCGTTGATTGTTTTTAACAGGTTATTAATCATTTCTGTAGTTTCTTTTTTCACGTTCAAAGCCATTTATGGAACTTGAAAAAAAAAACGTAGTAAACAAAATTCCTTCGCTATCGTCGCATTAGTAATTCCGATCTGTGCCTAAATTAATAACTAAATAATTGATCATTTTGTTAATTATTACAAGAAATAGGATGTTTATTGTTAATTAAACCAAACAAATCTATACATAAACCGAATTAAAAGAAAAGGAGCCATTCTTGACTCTATCATTCATGAAGTACACCCGCGTATTTTTTTTTTGCGACGTAACATTGGGTGACTTCTAATTAAAGACATTGTCGCGCCGCTCTCCGTAGTCGCCGCATTACATATTCTCCAACAGGCTGAATATTTTACTTCAATTTTTCGCGCAACATCGCATTAATAAAGATCGCCATAAATCCCCACCCATTAGGAAACGGCGGACTTACCGAGACGCTCCTCTGCACTTGGGCAAGATTGCGTAGGCACGCGCGTGTTACTCACGTGACGCTCGCTGTTTTTTCTTTTTTTTTTTTTTAATTTTTCCTTCACAAAATTGTTGTTCTTTTTGTTCATCTCGTTAATAAGGGGAGAAAAAATTGCTAATTTGAGGAATGAATTTTATCTATGAATTTTAATTCGCAATACTCACACCGCAAGCGCGTAGGCTTTAATTAAGCTGATTGTTGATGGACTCTGAATTCGCGTGTCTCTCATAAAATTATGATTCGAGTAAAGTTTAGAGCGAACATTAATTTTTTAAGTCGTTAGCCACGTTTTGTTTTTTAAGATTAGAAATAGCAGATATTTTAATTTTATGACTTTCTTATTGATAATGTGACGTCAATAAGATCCTAATGTTTAAGAATTTTTTTCAGAAATTTATTGCTTGCAAATTGTTTTAGTTAAGATAGATTATATTTAATAAAAATTCTACCTGGACGAGCGTTAATATTAGCGTGTGAATTTCTCCGTAAATTTAACGTTTTCGCCTCCGTATAATAAGAAAAGAACGCAATATTAAAATGCTACGAAACCTCATCAAAGCACAAAAAAAACGAGCCAATAAAAAAGTTATACTCATCACGTTGACAATAAACAGCGAGCTAATGTTAACTAATTACGATCGATTTTCTACATATACGTTATGTACACGCCGCAGAAAATTAGGAAATGTACACGGAGACGAGGCGAAGCGAAGTTTCGAGAAAATAGGAGAAGTCACGTATTTGACTCCTTTGCTCCATTCCCCCCCAACTAAACAGATTGCGAGGTATTCTCGAAAAATCGGAGGAAAGTCCTCGTAGCCGAGGTGTAGAAAGGCCAAGGTTGCGCCGGACCCATGCGCGGCACGGAGGCGATGCGACCGGTTGCCGCGCTGCTAAAATGTGGCCATGATGATGAATCACGATCCGGCGATATGTCGACAGTACTTCTACTGCAGCCAGAGGAGGCAACGCATTAGGTAACGAACTTTTTTTTCTACTCCTTCTTCACAGTCGTCGATCGAGGCTTCATCAAGCGTTTTGGAGGAGACCCCCGTAATTACATGGCAACGTCGTACAATTATAGTTCGGTTTATTGGCGGTGAAAGCGATGATGCTGTATGTACATTTTGTGATTTTTATAGTTCGAATGCTCTCAATTTTTTTACTTTTTTTTTGTTCTGAGAAATTGACGATTCGGAGCCGTGCGGCGTAGAAAAAGTATCGTTTTTGAGAAGCTGCGTTCTGTTAGATCTTTAATTAAACTTTTTCTTTTTTTTTATTCGAGTGGATCTAATTTTGATCGAGTGCCTAGTTGTAAAATTTTTATTATAAATCTGATAATGTTTTCGTTTGCGTACAGTCGGCAACTTCATTTATTATAAGTATTACAGCGTTTTCTAAATTCATGTAAAATTTTGCAATAAAATTGCTCTCCACGTAGTTTTTTTAAAACATGGAATTAAGAAAAAAGTTAATCACCGCTATTACCATTACGCTACTAGTATAAACGTGTTACGAAATTTTAACCGGCTTCGTTTCGATGACAAAATTTTCACAATTTAGAAAATCTCGTTACTCAATTCATTAGTACATATCATAATGGCACTACGTCAAGTAACACACCTGCTAAGGACGAGAAACAATGACGAAGATTTCGTGACGTAAAAATATTGTTATGAACATCCAATAAGAATTTTCAATTCAATAATTTTTACCATAAAGTCAGCTGTTGTTAAATTAGTTTGCGTCAATGAGTGTTCGTGAAAAAATTTCAAAACACATTTTTTGAAAATAACTACAACTTCATTCAAATAATAATAATAATAATAACACGTAGTGAACGATTAACATTTAATAT
Organism: Sycophila sp. Sp_5; assembly: GCA_018906775.1. Classification (NCBI taxonomy): domain Eukaryota; kingdom Metazoa; phylum Arthropoda; class Insecta; order Hymenoptera; family Eurytomidae; genus Sycophila; species Sycophila sp. Sp_5. The sequence goes on from JACCID010000084.1 coordinate 373,119, forward strand.
TTTTTTTAAATTACGGATTTATTTGCTTTTAAAAGTACATGAGTTTATCGAGGGAAACGAGAAATACGTCATTAACTTTAATTCCCCCGCATCTGTATCTTTTTAAAAACAAAAGAAATAACTAACCTTTTATTTTAAATATGGAAATAAAAACATTCTGATTGTAATTCACAAAAATGTTACAAATTGTAATTCAATTTACCGAAACCTTTATTTCTTTACAGTCGAAAAAAAAATGTTACTCTCAACAAAAATCTGAAAACCTCCGGATAAATCGAGTGCAACTTGAGCGCATCAATCTCAGTGGAGTTGCGCCTCCTTCTTCACCCACGAACCGCGAGAATCCTCCCCGAGAGCCGCGGAGCGGAAAGCAAATGAAAAGTTCCTTGTCGCGGTGCGCATATCCGCGGGATAAACCAATGTCCCCTTTGTGCAGGCAGAACAGCTTGTCACGCTCCGAGTCTCCCTGCATCCCCGTACCTCCTTCCGGTTCGATTGTGTTGCTCCGCGTGGTGTGCACTTTCGTCGCTCGATTCACTCGGGGATGTACATTCTCCGGGGTGAAACGGTTTTCCCAGCGGCCTCGAAAGGTTTTCAATGGGTTCTTTGGTTGTGAGTGCATTTTATGCCGTTGTTTTTGTTTTTTTTTAATGTATGCGGTTAAAAATGTTGTATCTTTCGATAGGAGATAATACGAAAAAAAATTTAGTTTGTAATATACTCAAATTAGTTACATTAATTAATTAGTACACTGTGAAATTGTGTTTAATTTAAAATCATTTTACTTGCAATCGAAAAATAATGTGCCTTTCTTGCCTGTTAATTCCTAAGTATTATTATAATTTTTAGAATTGCACGTACGATTGCAGGCATTCGTTAAATGAAATTAAAATTATTTTAAGGCTATTTTTGCTTGGTTAAATTAATTCTTTCTAAACAATTTTTTCAGTGAATGTTTAAAGAAATTTTCATTTTCAAAAATAAAATATAATAATAATAATAAAACGACCAATCCAACCACTTCACTCACATTCATGATATCGAATTCCAGATTCGAAATTTTCCAGCTGAACGTTCAATCTTCCATTCGACCGTATGAATAAATAAAAATAAATGCAATCTAAAATTCGAGAAAAAAATTGCAATGCAGTTGACTTTTGTATAATATATATCTCGGATATTTCGATCACTGAATTTCGCAAAACGAAAAAATCCCTCGAATGCACGCATCTATCGAGTGCCTGGTAGGGCAGTCATTGTACCGTGAAACGCAGCTGATAGTATATTCGTTAGCTATAGTCGTGCAAAAAACGCCGAATCAATACAGCGAATCGATTGGACTACTGCTGGCAAGAATAATAGAATAAAATAATTTTCACGTTCGACTAACCGCTCGGTGTACTATTTAGATTTTTTCGTCAATTTTATTTTCACCTCATCCGATTAAAATCAGGTAATTCGGAAGTTTATACTTTTTTAAAAAAAAAAAGGTAAAGGACACAGCTCGTACTTCCTCTTGATCGTTCGATCTTTTATAAAAAACCGGAAGTGTTTTCGGAATTTGAAGGCAAAAAAGTTTGTCCTATGTACAAAAGGTATTCTTAAAAAATGTACATATAGCACTTATTTAAATATCATGATCTTAAAAATTTGTTAAAGTATTCAAATTTTCTATTAAATTGTAATTTACTACACAATTTATTCATTTTTAAAGTGCGCTTTGTATCCTAAGCTAATTTGTAACATCGAAACTTTTTCGTAAGAATTTTTTTAGAACATACTGTATCGTCAATTACCCCAAAGCGTACAATATTAAAAAAAGGAATATATTCATTTAATGAAAAGTGCCTTTTTGCGGGAATCACGATAGATCCAATGACGGATAGGTATTACACCCGAGGGCAGAAATGCAGATCAAGGTCACGCTAATCAGGTCGCCACAGTAGATGGCGAAGTATAAGTGGACACGCGTAAGCGAGTCGATTTACGCGTCCAACATTAATTGGTCCAGCTGATTTTGCGCGTACGTGGCTCTATTAGTCTCGGGCGCCGCACCGCCTGTCAATTACAAGTGCTCGATGATAAGCAGTTCCAAGCCCAATCAAAGGCTATAGAGTGAAAGTATTTTTAGCTGTCCTCTATGTTGATCTATGTCAACTTTACATTCGTCACTTTATTTAATATTTATTCAGTCTTTCCATTTACAATATATTTATATTCAGTTTATTTAACAAACTCATCTTTCGAGTATGAACTGTTGAAAAGCCCCGCACTAAATAAATTAATTTTATTAATATTTTTAAATTTAGCTTAAATTAGCTCACATTCAAATACATTTGTACTTATAGCCAACTCAATTTAATTATTTAATTTCTTTATGTTTCAGGTAAGAAAACTTGGATCGCCGAATTCCCAATCTCCACGTGAGTTAAAAAACAATCGACACCAACTTGATTGAACAATTTTACCGCGTCGTTATCGCAGGTTCTTGTATAATTCATTATCAAATCAAACAGTCGATTTTAGCGCCGGCCAAGGAACACAAACGCATCTCAGCGTGTGCTTGAGCAGAAATCATTGCGCAAGCAAAACCGACCGGATGCCGCACCGCGGAAGCACGAACGAAGCGATAAACGAACGTTTGCGGAAGAAGCAAGTGCTCAGCTGCATTCTTCGATCAGAGAAACGAAAGATTCTCGAGGTCCTTCTTCCGGTTTCTGCGGGATTTTCTTTTTGTTGCTTTATTAGGATTGAATTTTTCGAAGGGGGAGTTTTTCTTATAATGTTGAATAGTATGGTTACATAGATGGTAGTCAAATATCACTGAATTTTTAAAATAGTGACATACTTTGAACGGTATAAAAGTGAATTTTAACTATTAAATTTAGAAATTATGAAACTGAATAATTTGCGATCGTTTTTGAAAGAAATATTACTTCGTTAGTTAACATTGAAGAATAATTATTTGTAGAATTTTTTTTTTTTCATTTTGATCCTTGATAGATTTTTGCATATATGCGTACCTTAGATCTTATAAAATAATGAGTTCGTATCAAATTCAATCATTTCTAAGTGAAATATTTGTTTTGTTATAAAATATTGGACAATAATCAGCGTGTCTGTATTTTTTTTTAATTTACGGATTTTAAGTGAGTATACAAGATAGCATAGATGTATAAAGTAAAATGGCATTAAAAAAAGGAAAAAATGTGCCTTGGCTAATTTCCAATAGCCTATCAATCTTAAACAATGGAATCAGAAAAAAAATGTTTATTGTGCTCTATTGATCTACATACGGAAGTGTGCACACTTTGTTATAACTAAATATTTAATTGCTATCCTTAAAAGTATATACTCAAGTTTATCACTCAAAGTTCACCTTCTTACATTAAAAGGCTACTTCATCAGAAGTTTATATCAATAATACATACAAAAAAATAAAAAAAAAATATATCAGGAATAAAAGACATCGACAGGCAGTATATAATGTATTATTTACGCCGTTATTAAGAAACGCAAGACGAGATAAAATGACGAACGGCTTCCGCAAAGTGACGCAATCGAGTTTAAGCAACAAACAAAAGAGTTCAAAGAATCGTCAGCCTCAAAAATTTCGCAACGAAAAAAAAGGGGCGGCTTCCACTCAAAAAACGTCGTTACACCAATAAATCAAACGAGCCGTAAAATAGCGCTGCGAGTTCCCTTCCTGGTCGCTTTTTTTTTTCACCGACCTACCCAGACACCAGGACGCTGAGCCGCCAAGCGAAGGTTACGTACGCGCGGCACGCGCTTCCCGCATCTCGCTCCGGCAATAATTCGCGTGCGCGCGAGGCTCTACGTACCGCCGGCAATGCGCATGCACTGATTCCGCTCGGGTTTTAATTGCCGAGTGCAATTTCCGCGATTTTACGCACGTGCCTGCATGAGTGGCTGCTATTTCGTGACGATTTCTTTTAATTTCGCGGGTCGATAGTATTACGTCAATTGTTTGCGTGGGTACGACGAGATTGTGGGTGTGCAGGTAGTGATTTCGATGGCGTTTGATTGCTTTTCTCGTTTGCTTGCTATTCGATGTTCGCCATTGAAATTTTATTAGTTGCCAATCGATTTTAAGTTTTCTTTAGAGTTTTTTTATGTACCTATACAAATATTCCAGGTTTTCGTTTCTTTTTTTCTATACATTTTGAGAATAAGTAATTCTATAAATTGTGAGAATAATAAGTAATTTATATCTGCCATGTAAAAAGTAAAAAGAGTGTCAAGTCCTGATATACTTTTAAAGAAGTATAATTTGATCGATAGATGAAAAAAAATAGTTATAATTAGCTCCAAAATTATAAAAAAATGCTTCTACGGCGGTTTAATTATTTACTTTGTAATGTCAAAGAAGTTTGTGTTTATTTAAACTAATTAATGAATCAATGAATGAGTTTTTAGACTTTTAAATTTTTCGATAAATATTTTTATTTTCCAAAATAATATGTATTTCTTATTTGGTTGACCCTATGCATATTAATGTCCAAAGTCATTGAAAAATTCCAATAGTTTTTAATATATTTTTTCTTTTTTTTTTGCAAATTCCATTTTGTTCACACCCGCAAGTTGTACATGAATAATGCTAAAGTTGCAAAAAAAACTTGGATCGATAAATAATTAATTGATCAACGCAAACGTCAATTCAATAGGAATCGTTTTAATGAAGGCGTAGCAATTGTTTGCTGATTAGTTAAGAGCGGCTTTTCACAGAAACAACATTTGCCGGTGTCTGGACACAATAAATGGCGGTACCAGGTTAATCTTTCGTTTATCTACCATCAAAGTACCGGTGTATTGCGCGCGAATAAATTTGAATAATTTCTATGATTTTTTTTTGTAAATTGAATATTCAAGTCTTCAAGGAGTACGCACACTTTGCCAGAAGAACCTACCGTGCGCATCGTTCCCTTTTGCTCGAATAAATAATTAGATATTGTAAAATGCAAGTATTAGAGTAACGGTATTTATTTTAAGAAATTAATGCAGCGCGGAGATTAGTCGTTTGATAATAGGGATAGAGTTAATTTTATGTTGTGTAAAACAATTAGAAACATCCTTAAAAGTTAATTTAAAATATTGAAAAGAATCAGTGTCTTAATCTTTTTTTACAGTATATACTGACCAATTACAAATTGTTTAGAATTAAAATTATCAAAAAAGTGTTCATATCAATAATCATATAATTCAAGTACAATAGCTACGACATTAGTCTCGTTAGCTTTGTGTAAAATCTTGAATAATACTTTTACATAACTTTATGGAAGAAGAATCATTGGCCATTGTTAAAAAAAAGTTACGAAAGATACTTAAAATTTATTTCACAAAAAAATTAAATGATCTAATTAGATATTAAAGAATCGCTCTTCAAGCTTAACTTCTAATTCTTCTGGTCTATTATAACTATAAATCTCAATTTATACCCATGTATAATTATAAAATTATCTGGTATATATAGTGAATTACTGAATCATTCCAGAATTAAAAAGTGTATACCGCTAATTATTATAATCGAAATTATTTCTACTCAGAATATGTCACTACTAACATGAAAATAGGAAAATAACAGAAATTGACTAATTTAATTGAAAATATGACCTCACAAAAATGTAACAGAAAAAATAGCTTAAATAATTTTCAAAAACGTTGAATAATAATATAAAAACACAGATAATTTCGAAAGAGTTAAGAAAAAGATAAAATAGATCCGAGAAAATAAAACAATTCACTCCACAATATAGTTATCTTTCGAAAATTTTGAAAACATTCCCCAAAAATCAATTTCTTATAAGCGCACCTTTACAAATTTGAGAAAAAAGATTTTTCTTTTCTAGTGCATCATCGATAAATCGAATACCTCGATATCATCGCAAATACCCAACTTTCCCCTGCGTAATAAAAATTCCTCTCCTCTTATTTTAGCACGATTTACAAAATCCCAATAATTTTAATATCCTCGACAGAACAGGGCGGTTTATTTCGCGATTTCCTGCGGTCGCTAATCTCCCGATTCGGATCAGCCGCACTCGAGTGCAGCGTCGATCGGGTCAATTCGGCGAAAGCCGCGCACTGCTGGAGCGACCGAAGCCCCTGACCCGGGACAGGCGCACTTTCACGAGCGAGCGCCGAGTCGGTTTTCCGTCTTCCCGCGACTTTCCCACGATACAAATCGCGACGCCGACACCGGGAGAACGGAAGGCGGGGGCAGTTTGCCCCTCCGGCTGTGATCGTGAGGCCCGCGCCGTAATCCCGCGGATCGGCGGATATATACACTGGCGAAAGCGTCGCGCGACTTATTGGAGCTCCGTTTTTATGAATTATTGCGGAGATGTGTTTATTTTTGGATGTTCAGAATTTTGAGGACGGAGTAGTATTTTAGGTGTTATGGAATAGTTATTTAATGCCATTTTTTAGTCTCTCTGCATATTATATAAGGCACGATTCGAAATTTCTGCTTATACTTGTATCAGTTTACTCGGGCGAAAAGCTTCGTAAGAGTTGAATAATGAGCAGTTTTCATGCCTGCGTTAAAATTTACTATTTAACCTTTTGTTAGCTTTTTTTGTTGAGTACTTGTCGTCTGAAGGAAAATAGAAATATTTTTGCTATCTACATAACGTAGGTAGAATCCATTATTTTGTATATTAGTCTATAATCATTGAATAGTCAATTGCATAATTAATATTATAGATTGATCAAATAATAATAAATGACTTGTACTTACTGATTATACTTAATAAAATATTCTTCGCGAATTATCGTTACTCGCTATAAAGTTACATTAGTTAAAAACTACCAAAATTTGCAGAATTACTCTATCAATAATTCACCTGTGTAAAAATTAGATGGGGATACATTCCAATCTTTAATAAATAGCAAGTGTTAATAAGTGCGATAAAGCAAATACCCATTAGAATCCTACCAACTTCTTATAAAACCCAGTGTATAAGAATCGTACAAAATCCTATTAGAATTCGATAAGAATTCCTCATTCCCAGATCTAATTTCTATATAGAATAAATAATGGATAACTTTCCACCAAATTTTTTTCCTACTAATTATTAGAATTGCGGTAGTATTTCGCTAGCTCCATTTTATACAGACAATAATTAAAAACACGACTGCAGTGTAAACTTCCACCTGCACTGTAATAATAATAATTATACATCTAACAGTACCTACAACTGCATTGTCAAATATAACTATATGTATATCTATGTATACACATGTCAAAACACCCTGATATTAAAGCACGACATCACTGGCACAAACGACCGCCTTGGACCAAAAAAAAAAAAAAAAAAAAAAAAAACACGTAGAAGGATGTCTATACTGGGGTCGCACTTAGCGAAGCGCGAAAATCACGTGCCATTGTGCGGGCGACAAAGGGCGTAGATCGCTCCGGCTCGCGGCCCATTGTCGCGGGAGTAGCGCGAGCGAGAGGCGCCGTTACGCCTCGCGGGGGCGCGCCGTTCCTGCATAATTAGCCGGCAGCGTGTATCCGCGCACTTTCGCGACGCGCGACCTGCATCGTGACTAAACAGACGTCGTTGTCCCCTTCTTCTTTTTGATAAAGCTTCTTCCGCTTCCGGATTTTTTTTCAGCCCTTAGCGACGGGCATACTTTGACTGGCCTCTTAAGTTCGCGTTTTAACGATTTTTCTATTAAATGTGTAACATATTTTTGTGGAAATAATATAGTTATGTAATTATTGTGGTATTGTTATATAATTATTTCGGGTGTCATATTTTCTTAGTTCCTTTATTAAAAAACTACAATATGATGGACGTATATAGGCTCAAAGAAAAGGTCTTTGGTTGAATGGCGCTGAAATTAAAAAATCTAATGATTTCAGGGAAAGAATTTATAATATTAACAATTGAATGATCAAAGTATATGTGCTTTTAACTTCATTACTACATCACAGAAATCTATCATAAGAAAAAGGTTTAAAACTATGAAATACTGAAGTAATTGAAGTCCAATTATGTACATCTATTCTTCAAAGTCACGCTGACCAAGAAGTTTTACTGCACAAAGTGCAACAGTCTAGCATCAATCTGTTCTCTTCAATTATGTCATCGTTAAAAAAAATTAAACAGTCTCTCCTAACATTTACGAAACGACGATTAGAACTCTAAAATTGAAAAAAAAAACCACTAAATTTTACCATTTTTTTTTGCTCAATATAATGTCAGTTTTTTTTAAATCCCAGAAAAAATAGATCCTGGCAAGTCTGCGTATAATTTTAAGTAACACTCAGTAGATTTCCAACTATAAAATTCAAAGCATCAGGATTTTTACGTTTTCCCCGGCATAAGAATAATTCCAAGCTCCGACACTCATTACACACCCGCGTTTAAAAATACCCTTTCGGCGTCACTCGCAAATCGCCTCGGACGTAAAACTGGACTCGGCGTTCTCGCGTCTACTTCGGTCCTATAAGTCGGCCTTCGGCTCGACGCCGGTAAATCAAAAAGGTTCAACCGCACAAACTACTGTCCGACCTCGCTCTCGCAGATTCGCTGTTTGTGCGATCGGCTGGTGCATCGATTTTAAAGCTTTTACAGATTTACATTCAGTTTACGCTCTAAACCTACACATTTTTTTAAAAATCATTATAATATAGTAGTTTTTTAAAATATTTTTTCTATAAGTGTCATCCCCAATGATAATTTCAAACCATTTTATCCAACGATCATCAGTTGCGTATACTTATTAAATTATTTTTATTTATTTGTGTATTATGTGAGCTCGAAAGATCTTTGTACAGTAAAGTATAAGATATAAATATAATTATAATTATAATAATAAATAAGCAGAAATTCATAATAATAGTCTGCTTTACAATGATAAAACATATAATTTCATGGGCGCTAGTATTGTTATCGTGTCAGCGTCAAACGTGTAAAGCGCGCGAAAATTTGAAATTCCGAACAGCTTTTATCTTTTGGCGTCAAAAAAAAAAGTGGCACTGCTATTATACTTTTATTATCGTGAAGAGAGCGTCAAACCGTGCACATGCGCGCATGGCGAAACTTCGTATATACACTAGTCATATGCGAAATACGACTTTCAAATTTTGCGCTTACTTCTGACGCTGACGCTGGGAAACGAGCGTATACGAAAATTATACCTTCAGTGTACGTGTTATGTCTGTTTTTTCTTTTTTTTTTTTACATTTAGAAAGAATATCCAGTAGATTTTACTGAAGAACTTTGAATTTGGCGATTTTTCATTCTTCCATAATTGTACAATAATCTACTGAGGAATTTTGTATTATACAAAACGAATGATGGAAGAAATTCGTTACATTTGTATTTCCATTCAAATTTCACAGTGCAAAATTTCAAAGCTGCAAAAGAAATTGAAACAAAAAAAAAACAATGTACCATGATGTAACTTATACTATAATAATTTAAGTATAATTTATACGCTCATATACACTGTCAACGACCGATAAAAATACTTCATTAGAATACTGATCGATCAATCCTCACGGACGATTTACATTTGTTTAACTCGCTTATTGATCTTTCGCAATAAAACGCTTTAATTCATTTTCCGATACAAATCATGGACTCATTTGCATGAATTCGTATCCCGGCATATTTTTTTTATTTGAAATATATTTAAAAAAAAAAAGAAAAAATCAAGTATAACCATAACACATTTCTATCCATTGCGCAATTATGATTCCAGCTTTTGTTTAGATCGAAAAAAGCAGGCGCACGCGAAGTTGTTAAACAATATAGGAAGCAACTGGGATACTTCGTTATTCAAGTTCAAGGCCAACGCGTCTCTAAGCTTTGGCATAAGCGAAGAAAAAAAATCATTAATCGCCCGTATGTCAGTACACTGTAGAAAGAATGTCCAGACATTGTAGTTGTTAATCCCTGCATACCTGATAATTAACATTTTGTTGCTCCGATAGGCATCTTAGAGGCTGACGCAGTCGCGCGAATTCGTAATCACGTAATCCGTTTCTTTTTTTATTGGTTATTAACTCACTTTAGAATTGGATTATTTAATGTTTTCGGAGATTCGAAACTGCGGTCTAGATAATATAGTACAATTTTTCTTTTTTCTCGTTTGTTTTTCTTTTGCCTTTTTTGTATCTCATTTTGTCACTTTTTTATTATTATTTAATAGGGTTTTTTTTTTTATAAAAATTGAAGATGTTAATTTAATCGCCGATTTTTACTTAGATTTAAATTAGTTGAAACCTTATGGACCATTTATCAAAAGAGAAATAAACAAATTCTTTCAGCATACAGACGCATTAAGTATTTTAAGACTTTGTTTAATTAAATAACAGTTAATTTATATTCGTCATAAAAAAAGCTTTAAATACAAAATTACCGCTGCCCATTTTAACGCGCAACGAACCTGAATATAAATTTAATGCGAATTTAAAAGTCTCCACATAAAAATCAGTCGATTACAATATATTACGTATAAAAATATCTTCGTTAAATTAAAACCAAGTTTTTAATTGGGTTAACTTGCCTCTAAAATCTCAAAGCATAAAATTCGCTCGTAACGTGTCACCAGAAACGCAACTCTAAAACCAGCAAACTCAAAGCATCAAATTAAAAAAAAATTGAAGAAAAAAAAAACAACTGGTACTTGCCCATTAATCGCACCTGATTTAAAACTTTCGGCCTTGTATATTTAAATATTTAAATTTGAACAAAAAATACTTCCACTCTTGTACTTTAATTTAATGATGTGAATAGAGACGATATAAAACAAATCATAATAATAATAAAAATCGCGTAGAAACGTATGAAAACGAAATGTCAGATGCAGAGATTTTTTTTTCCGGGTGAACATCAATTTCTGGCCGCAGCAGCGATGAAATTCGATTTAATCTCCGGGCGTATGTACACGCGACTCGTTTCGTTCGTCGTGACTTTTCCTCGTGTCGACGGTGCGTCGCGTGAATTATTCATGTAGCGCGCGTCTTGATTTGCGCGAAAAGTTCGCCTGCCTGTTCACTAGACGCGGAATCCGGTCTCATTTACGTACCTGTCGATTTAAGACCGCCTGGTGGCATATAATGTGGAAATCAAAAACAAATTAACCCTTTTTATTTTAATTAATTTAATCGCACGCAGGCTTGAATTTCAAAAGTACATTGAGAGAAAAAAAAATACTTTGTCATCAAGAAGGATTCTTAGCTGTTAAGAAACTTACATTTAAATTCAGAAAAAATACGCGGTTTAGCGACATTAAGTTATCAGTGTTTGAATTTTGATGCGATTTTAGGGCGCAAAATTAAAATTTCTTATTTCTAGTACAGTTAAATTTCGAGTCATAAAATGTGTAACCTTTTTTACACGTAAATCTAAAGCTTTATGGAATAATTAGTTAACGTCTTAAGGTCGGGTAATTAAATAATTATCTCTTCACAAGACATTAAGTAATCACCCTATAATAAGTGTTTATTAAGATTTCTAAACGACCCTAACGCTAAGAATCTGAATTAAAATGATATAATTTATTAAGAAGTGAGCGAGTGATTACTTGGAAAAGTGTAATATATGTGCACGTAAAATGCGATTACTTGATAAATTGTATAATTTCGTCTCGGGGCCTTAAAAAATTATAGAACGTAAAGTTACTTTAGAATTATGTTAAAATGAAATTTAATCGGCCTGTGTCACAACTCTCAAGAATATCCAAATTCCCGGAACATTTGTAACATCAAGTATTCTGCGGCTAGTTTAAATGTTAATGCATTCTCATTCTCCTTTACGTACGCAAAACTATGCCATAAGAAATGTAGCACGTAAAAAAAAAGAAAAATGCAATTTCTCGAAGAAAATGAAATTTTTATCCAAGAAACTGCAGTAACTTTACTTAAATTGAAGTTGTATAAACTAATATGGTAAAATACTTAGTATATTTTACTAAGACAGATTATTATTAAAAAAAATCATTGATACGAATCCTAATTCTTCTACTTTGACGATCATCGCACTATTCGAACATCCACACCAGGCTTCCAAATTGAAGTTAATAAATTTGAAACACGTAATGATGATCATTGACAAAATTTAAAGAACAAAATAAAATTTTTATAAAATTAAATATCTCGTCATAAATCTGACGATAAAATAAAAAAATTTCTCTCCGGGGTGCAACAACTGCCGGAACTCTGCGAAAGAAAAAAGCGGAAGATCTAAAGATTCATAATGCTACTTTAGTCCCTCGCATCGTATCAAACTCGCGAATCTCTCCGGTGTAACGCGAAAAGACTCGACATCATTGTCCCGCGCTTTCTCGGGGAGGCGCCGCGGAACGAGGCGATCCCATTGAAATTCCGGGCGAAAACGGGAACGGGATACTGGGCGGTCGCGGGATCGGGGCCTCGTGAATGAACAGTAACTCGAGCCCCCGTGGCCATGAGGCTACCACGGGGCCAAATAGTAAATTGAGCACCGGTGCGGCGGGTGCGCTACGTGAACTCCTTTTTTTATTTTTCTCTTCTTTCACGTGAAATCCGACGAGGGTGGGACGAAAGTTTCGCTTTTCGCACTATACGACAGTTTTAATCTATTTTTTTTCTACATATTTGATTAAAAAAATTTACGAAGTTATTATAAAGATTGAAATTGTACAGCTTATTCAAATCCTTCTCTCTAAATCTGAAAATGTGAATAGTGAGAATATTTTATATGAAAACATTTAGCATATAAACGGCTTTTCACGTATTTAATGTCATTATTCACATTTTCCAAGTGAATTTTATAATTTCATATTTACACGGTTATTGTCATTTTAGAGGGTGCGATTTAAAATAAAAAATGTAGAGAAAGTTGTATAATCCGTGCAAATAATTAGAAGTTACGTAGTTTAAGTTTGATAAACGTTTGAAATTCAATTTATTCGATCAAAATCAATGTTAAAGTAGTACAAAATTCAATAAATCAATGACGACAATCCTCCTCGAAGGTCATTAAAAACGCAACTTCTTATTAAAATATTCATCTGTAGCTACATATACGTATGTCAGATTTTTCGATGAAAATCAACGTTTAAAAAAAGTATAAATGACGCCAGTCCTCCTCGAAGGTCAGCGCATTAAAAAGCGCGACTTCTTATCAAAATCCTCATCTGCCCCGCATGAATAAACAAACAAAAATACCAGAAAAATATTTAAATCAACTCATTCTCTCCCACGTAGTTTTCGAGCTTTTTTTTCTCGCCGGGTATACGTTCCGCTCCTTCCGCCAGCAAAATCAAACGAACGTGCACTTATCAGTCGATAGCATCGAGGAGCAAATTCACGTCATCCAAGTCATTAGCATTTAGTACAGTCGGTCGCGTGCTTATCTATCCGTCGCCAAGGATCATCTCCCGTCAGCCTCGGAATTATCCTCGCGCTGCTCCTCTCGGCTCTGCGTGCGATTTCCTCGTTACTCGCCTGATTTTTACTCGCCTCGATTGTAATCTCGTCGAGGAGGATGCGTGGCGGAGCGTCAAAGTCGCTTCTTTGTATACGCCAGCGAGGATTCCTCCTCCTTCCTTCTTCGTCTTTTTTCCTGCGGAATATTTTCGCGCTGATGGCACAGCGACGTCTTCGAGCGGCTGTGAATTATGTTGTTATAAATGGTTTTCTTCTTGACTGTCAATTTACCTAAGCGTCTGCGTTAATTACCTGCGGGGATCATGAATAATTTACGAGGCGCTCGTTTATCCGCAATTTACAAATTAATTGTCTATTTAATAATTAAAAATCGGCGCGTTTTTATATCCTGATTTGAATTTGTTTACTTAGCGCAACAGCGTGTTCCTTTATTTTCTTTTGCTTATAATTTAGATATTTAATTTGGTACTGCAAGCAAAATCAAATTTTCTTTTTATTGTACCTTTATTTAATAAATTTTGTACAATTAATTAAGCCAATATTAATTGAAGATTAAGTAGTGATAGTCCACTTATATGAATCTATGTTTTAATAGAATTTCTTCTGAATCATTATCAAATTTTTCAAGAAATAATACTGTTTCCTCATCTTTATTAATTGATACATTTATATTTTACACGTTGCTGATGTATTATTTTAAAATTTACTTAGACTGATAATTCCTCAAACTTGTGTACCAATTAGTATTTGAAGTCCTTATTAAAAATTACATTGAACTAAATACTGTTTTTTCCCTGTACTTATCTTGTTATCAATAAATAATTGTTCCATCAAAAGGATTTCATAAAAAAAATTCTTCTAAATTCCATGATAATTAATAAAAATCTACCCGAAACTCTCAAAATATGAAATGAATCCTATATACGCATAAATCTGGAAGTTTACCAAGTACCGTATAAGTTTCTCGTCCCTAATTCTTAATTGTTCCGCACTTCCCTTAAGAGGAAAGCAGCTAAACCCGTTGCATCTCGTTACTGCGCGCTAAGCTGCTTCCTCCTTGAGAGGAGAGAAAAGCGCTGACACCGATGGCTAACGAGGACGTGTCGTTTCTGTTTGCAGACTGTGCGACAGGCAAAGAGACGGCGACAGGGATGACGAGAGAGGCGATGACGACGACGAGGATGAGAATCCGCTGGGAAGGTGGCCACACGCACTTAGTCCCGCCCTCGCGTGCCTTGGCTGCACCCTTGGTCTCTTTAATATTAGTAGATTCGCCATACTCAGCATACAATTCGGAGGTGAGTTTCTTCTTCTTCAAATTGATTTTTCAAAAGATTATCCTAATTTATTTAAAAAAATTATTCTAATTATTAATTTTTAGAAGGTACAAAAATTACGTAGTATTCATTTATCAGGATATCCATGAATAAGTTATTTTTCAAATTTTGAATAAAAAGTATGTTCAAAAAAAAAATTAGGTTTAGAATTAGCTCGAGCATGTTAATTTGTTTCTTGAACATTTATAATTTAAAAAATACTGCTTAAGGACGTCGGATATTGTACAACAAAACAAGTAATTATTAACATTTTTTTAAGTTTTCATCAATTATTTCAATAAAATATTACCGGAGAGTTGTTCTACGAAGAATCATTACATTCAGTGGAATTTTACTAAAATTAATAACGTAATTTTAATACTTTAAAATTAAATTACCTTTAAAGCAAGCAAAAATATTTATTACTTTTTTTAATAAAAAAATACTATGTGTAAAAAGATATACAACTAATAAGTATAACCATTACCGATATTAAAAAAGTTTTCCATGTCATTCGATGAGCGTCTCACGACATTTATGGAATGGCAGATGGAATTTCTAATAGGAATCGAGAGAACTATCCAAGAGGCATCATTTCAGCATTAACAAAAGGTCGAATTCTCCGTTTGATTTCAGCGAATTTTATCCTACAGTTCCTGATCCTCTCCTTACTCATAGGCATCCCCTTATTGACGCTGCAGGTATGCCTCGGTCAGAGGCTCGCCGCCGGGGCGGTCGACATGTGGAAGATATCGCCCCTCTTCCAGGGCGTCGGCATTGCATTGCTCACGGCCCAGGCTTTTATCGGAATTTACAGTATAGTCGGCGTCTCCTGGATGTTCGTCTACTTCAGGTGAGCAAGAATACCACCAACCTACCCCTCGGGGGAATTTGCAAGGCCTCCCGTCCATTTCCCCCGAGCGAACCGCCTCTTTATTGACATTTTATCGCTTGCGGGAGATGAGACTTTACGACTCGCTGGATGCTTTACTTTATTTTTTTGTTTGACTTTTACCATACCTTTTTGTTTTAATGTGAAAAATTCTTATTTTGCGAAGTGGTTGACTTTGCAGATTTTCAACTCTTTTCATCATTGTTTCAAAAGCCTTTTAATATCTACTGTAATAACCTAAGCTTTTTTCTCTTGTTATCTTGAATCTGAAAAATAAGTTTATTTCGATTTTTTTTTGTAATTTAGTTATTAAAAAAAATAATGACAGAAATTTGTGAAGTATTTTTATGAAAACATTTGGTCGACTACGTTGAAGAATAAATTATGAATATTTAATATCTTAATTTAAACAACTATAAAAGTTTTGGGTTATTTAATATCATGAATATATTAATAAAATGATCCTTAAATTTTTTAGTTTCTTTGATCGCACTAAAATTTATTTTAAGATCAAATAAAATGTAAATGTTGCTCTAATTGATTTTTAACGTCAAAAATTTTATTTTACAAAGCGCGGGTATATTGCTACTGCATCTTAAATACATTTTAGTACTATAGCAATTAAATGATTAATGTTACAACATCCATAAATTCATTTTACGTTCTGTCAAATTTTTTTTACTAAAAGCATATGAGATAAATCAATTTTTTTAACTAGCATAAGTGGCTAAAGGATTAAATATAGAACATTAGCATAGGAGATGCGAAGAAAAATTCGCGCGTTGTATTTTTAGAAACCTTTTGTATTTACGACTGCTGGCAACCTAGATCCATACCGGTCATTTAAAATCATTTCATTATTCATTAGTAAATTGAGGAAAAAAAATTTTTTATTCGACTTTTACTCTTGCAAACTGCGATTGTAAACTTTAACTCACTATGAATATTTATTACATAAGTAAAAACGTGAATTCAAAAAAAATCTTAAGCACTTTCGGTATTGTTTTTTTTTTTTTTATGTTCATACATGTCTAGCTGCCATTATGTATTACCCTTGAAAATTAAAAATAAAAATTTTGTACAAAAATGTCTTCTTAAAACTTTGTGACAAGAAATTAAAATTTCTCATTATGATTGCAGTCATCCATAAGAAATTTAAATTTCATGCAATTTTGATAGTTCAGAATTTTTCTTCGCGACAAGGATTCTCTTTTCTCAGTGTATAAATAAAAAGTTATTCATAATCATCGAGAACGTACTTTCTAACTATGAATAAGTGAATATTTAAAATTCGTTCTCATATTCGATAAGTAGACAGCGCACAGCATTAAACAAGTGCATATCTTTTCGCTTATCCATATTCACAGTGCACTTGCCTTACAAAAATAAAATAAAATAATAAAAAAAGAAACAAATAATAAGATACCTCGATCATTTAAAAAAAAAAGACTGACATTTCCTTCGATTTTCAGGGACTCGTTCATCACGAAGCAGGACAGGTACAGATGGGCCGAGCCGTTCGCGCTGTACCGAGAGGACGTGAGGCCGACGGCGAGCAGCGCCGGCGGCGGGGCGAGCCCCGGAAACGGCAACGGAAGCATTTACAAGCTGCACGAGACGGTGGCGGACTACTTCAGCGGCGCCGTCCTCCAGAGGCACCACCTCAGCGAGCCCGACCCCGGTGTCGTTACGCTCAAGTTCCAAGTCGCCTTCAATCTCGCCGTCGTCTGGATGATCGTCTTTGTCTCGCTCAGCAAAGGTTACTTTTCTTGTCCGACCGTTATATACAGAGAAAAAGTTGTAGTAAAAAATTACTAGACGTCCTGTTTCGTTATGCAGGAACATACTAAAAAAAATAATAAAAAGTTTACCAGAAAGTACAGCTAAATTTACTATGAGTTCAGCAAAGCTGACTGTAAGCATAATAAATAAAAAGTTTACTAGAAACTATAGTAAATTTTACTATAATTTCAGCAATGTCTACTGTAAGTCTAGCGAATGAAAAGTTTACTAGAAAGTATAGTAAAAGTTACTGTAATTTCAGCAAAATCTACTGAAAGTCTAGTAAATAAAAAGTTTACCAGAAAGCATAGTAAAATTTACTGTAATTTCAGCAAAATTTACTGTAGGTCTAGTAAATATTACTATATACATTCTATTGAAATGTTTGATTTGTCAAATCTGTCCCTGCGTTACAAAACTGTATAGTAATTTTTATTAGAACTTTTCACTCCGTGTACTTGTTTATTCCTTATAAGGTTACGTCTCCATATTGTCAGTTTATTTGTTTAAATTGAACATTTTTTTTGTTTAATGTATAACGATTAAAAATGTTATAATGCACTTTTTCAATAAATTTAAATTAATAGTTGTAGGCCACTTCTACACTTCTAAAGTATGCGAGCTAGTGCCACATTAATTAGTGCGGTATAAAATTATCCATGAAAGAATGTGCTGCTTAAAAGTGAAGTACTGTTTGCTCTAATTTTCACACTACCGCACTGTATACCTTTTTTTTTAAATAACTTTGTAGTTTGCCGTGTGTAAATTAACTTTGATTATTTACGATGCGCTAAGTGATTGGTAAACCATATTTAATTTTCGCATTAACGAGAAATTGCTTCATATATACTTGAATAAACTTATTTACATTTTGCGTTGTTGTAACTATCTATATATAGTGAGGTGCAATGTGAGTACAGTGATTAGAGGATTTCATTACTTTTTAAGTGCACATTGTTCGAATTTTTCTCACATTTTTATAATGTGTTATCTGAAGTTTACTACTGATATGCACACACTTATTATAACGGAATCATTATGAAATAATATAGTAATCGATCTTATTTTAATATAAAGTACACAATATACGTCACTAATTATATTCAAATTTTTTAAATGAATTTTAAATGTATCATATTATTTTATTATTCGCATAAAAATTATAACATTTGCTGCCATTTACATATATTCATCTATAGTAAAAACTGATCGAATTCTAACTTCGCAAGTATGTAAATATCAATAACTGAAAATCACTTCGAATAAGTGAATGTACACTTATTCATATTCAGATGGAGAGTGTCATTGAAAACGTTATTCTATAAACTACATCTACACTGAAAGAAAAAAAAGTAGTTCTTACTGTTTTGCAAGAGCAATATATGCTAGACTAGAAAAAGTAAAAACTGCTTTGCAAAATCGCTATAAAATTAACATTTCTTAAAGTGGATCTTAGTCTACAGAAAAGTAGATTTGACAGTTTCGGATAACAGATTCTACTGAAAATTCTTATTTTTTTGCATTCTACATTCAGTGTAATTTCACTAAAATTAATTCATTAATTAATAACATAATTTTAGTACTTTAAAATTAACTTACCTTTAAAGTAAACAGAAATATTTATTACTTTTGTTATTAAAAAAAATTCACTTAAAAAAATATATATATAATTAATAAATATAACCATTAGCGATATTAAAAAAGTTTTCCACGTCCTTTTTTTCTTTTTTTGGTGTACTGCTATTCTAATTATCATCCAAAGTATCAATCAATTGAGCGCGAGGAAAACTCTGCCCATCAATTTTATTAACCAAACAAATAAAACTAAAAAAAAATACATAATTAAGTAAAAGCAGTCATTTGCAACAAAACTGACAAAAAATTCGTCAACACAGGTCTGCGATCGTACGGTAAAGTAGTGTACGTGTTCACGCTGGTGCCGATATTCGGCACGCTGGTGTTGTGCACGAAGTTGCTGGGCCTGACGCCGCCGGGGACGATCCACCAGTTGTTCCCATCGACGGTATGGACGGAATTCTTCATCAACGGCCGCAGCTGGATCGCCGCCTCCACCGAGGTCTTTCTCACCTGGGGTCTGCTCGGCGCCGCTGCCATGCAGGTGAGTTCGATCCCCCCCCCCCCTGCACTCCTCCCGGTCGTTATCATCCACTACAGTGCCGCAGGCTACTGCTATAAACCTCCTTTGATTTTTTGCTCTCAACGCTTCCGGTCCGACGCGCTCCATCGGACTTTTCACGCTTCGGCTAAGCGGAAGCGCGCTTGGCTCCGATGTGCTGCTGAGCGAGGCGCTCGATACTGTTTAATGAGATTTTTTCCGATTTTGCGGTTGGATTTTTAAGATGCAGTTTTCGTTGATTCGTTGATGTGCTCGAAAAAAGACCAGAGATATTGGTTGATTTTTCATTTGAAAATTAAATATTGCAGGTTTTTTATTAGAAAATAAATTGTGAAATCAAAGGTTTTTTTATTGTATGAGATTAGAGGTATTTAATTTAATGTGATAAAATTATTAGAAACATGAGTTACTTTTTACATAACAAAAAATTTTTAAACTCAATGTTGATTGACGATATTAAGGATTTAATGAAAAATG
This sequence comes from Sycophila sp. Sp_5, assembly GCA_018906775.1. Lineage (NCBI taxonomy): Eukaryota > Metazoa > Arthropoda > Insecta > Hymenoptera > Eurytomidae > Sycophila > Sycophila sp. Sp_5. The sequence continues at coordinate 393,131 of JACCID010000084.1, forward strand.
TTATGTGCAGGTATTTAAAATCATAGTTATTTTTTATTTGCTCTAAGTAAACTAAGTACAGTCCATTTAAAAATGTAACAAATTGGATAATTCTTATAATTAAAACATAATTACTAAAATTTTCATAACAACTTTATGGTTTTTAAATAGAAATTTAAAAAAATTTGTTTTAAATTGAATTGAAATCATTGCACGAATCATTTTTTTAAAGGTGCTACTAATAGTTACTGCTATAAAATTCACCTGCTTTAATTTAATTACAAGCCTAAAAGAGTAGCCGTCTATTCTTAATTCAATTTGCTTTATGAATAAATTAACTAGAAATTATTGTTTATTGATAAATATTTAATGAATTCTTTTTGATGCAGTACGATGTTCCCATTTTTACGCGTTAAAATGTTAATAAAAAACGTATAGTGTCTTTTTAATATTATATTTAGAGTGAATATATTAACAACCCTATTTTTTCTGTAACAGTAAAATAACAGGTTCTACTATGCCTACTCTTATTAATCCAAACACGATATTACAAGAATATACATATAATTATTAATAATATATTACTTATTCATTACTCCATTTCATCACCTAATAATTATTTTCTTATTTATTTATTTAACGTGAATTAAACCTTGCTACATTAATGCAAAGTAGAGCATCAAACTAAATATGGCGATTAAATATTGAAATCTACATTAAAACAACATGTAAACTTGAAACGATTTAAGTAGGCGAAAAAAAATGAATCCACACTTTTAAAAACAGTTAATATAAATAATGAACAATAAATATAAAACTTATAAATTATATTGAATTTTCCAGATCGCCGCGCACAACAAGCACAAACACCTGCTGCAGAGGGATTGCAGCTTGGTGATCGTGCTGACTTTAGTGGTGCTGCTGCTCTCCGCGTTCCTCGCCAACACCTGCGTGCAGATTCTCAAGTATCACGGTTACGTGTATACGATGAGTTCGTTCGGTAAGCGATTGGAAACGCCTCGTTAGTCCCCTCCGCCGTGTAAAGGCCGTCCTCGAGATTTGCATACGTCATTTCGTCGCGGATGATTTGCTCCGATTTGGCTCGGCCTGACAGGCGCCAATTGTCCTCTTTCTCCTCGCGTTCACTTATTTATATACTTTATTACTTTATTTCCATGACCAGATACAGTAAATCTTGACATATTTTCCCCATTACGACGATCCCGTGATTTTATACGTTCATCCCTTACCTCTCTACTCATTATCTTCACTCTCTCTCCTAGAATACAACTTATTTATTTATATATTTATTTATTATTATTATTATCATTTTGTTTTGTGCGTGTAGTAAGCAAGAATTTGAGATACTTAGAAAAGGAATATTTAGAAGCGAATAGGAAGATTAACTGAAGCTTTATTTTTATTGTTCTTTTTATTGATTAGACAACTACAGATTTTATAAACTAAAGAATTAGATGCTTTGTTAAAGATTCATTTGATCGATGATTTTTCTTTCATCGACTGTCACAAGGCGTTTTGCGTTTCATTGAAATGAATAGTACGGGTCTGTGGTGTCTGGCCACTGCGCGTCCTTGTACTACTGGTTAATTCATTTTTCCGTTTACGACTGTATACACGCGTTTCGTTTTACGTGCGTCACTTTTTTGACCTTTCAGTCGCCTAGAAAATTTGAATAAAATTCAAGATTTATCTTTCTATTATATTACAGCCTCTTAACTTGGAAAATAGTAATTTTTTTGCCATTTTTTTAATTTTCAATTATTTCTTGAATCTTTATCTTTATTTTCATTGCCATCATTTTGATTATTATTATTATGATCGCTACGATTATTATTATCAGTATATTATGACTATTAACATTGTTAAAGTTAATTTATTATTGTTAGAAAAATTTAACGTATTAATTGTAAAGAAAATAACAAGTAAAGGATTTTATAATAAGTGTAACTACTCTGAAACAAAAAAAAAAATATCAGCCAATTGCATTGCATTTAGGTTCTTGAGTGCAAATATTAAATCGTCGACTTTAACAAACAATAGCACGTTTCAAAAAAAAATTTGCTTTAATTTTTCATTTTTAAAACACTAGAATAGATCAGAGTAATATTCTTTCAGAGCATGATCCTTCTTTACACCCATCCAAAACTTATTTCATGATTATCAGATCCTGGATACAGTTCCCTTTTCCCTAGTGCTCTAAAAATGACAAAATAAAACTAATTTTCTTTTTTTATAAAATATCCTTTTCTTCATAACAAACAACGAAACAATAAACCCTCACGCATTATTTACGATATACAAGTATAACAGAACACATCAAAATTAAAATATTCTTATTAGTGTACAACATAAGGTAGTTATTTCGTTTGAAACATTGGAGATCCTTTTAAACCAACAAAAAACCACGACCAAGGTTTTCTGCGCTTTTCAGAAAAAATATCGGCCTACATCTTCATGCGGCCCTACAACCAGGCGGTGCCTCCGGGTTACAACACACCGGAGCGCTTTATGTCGCACTCGTCATTCCTGGTGGGTGAGCGAGCCACGCGTCCAGGCTCCGATCACAGTTACGAGTCCGGGTACCAGGTGCTGAGGCTCGCCAGCGAACTCGTGCCGGCCACCCTCGCCGTCCTAGGCACCGAGCAGGTCTCGCCCTTCTGGGCCATTCTGTTCTACTTCATACTCATTCTCTTCGGAATCGCTCAACAGGTCAGTTTTTATCTCTTGATTCCCTAGATTTTTATTTTTATTTTTTAAATTAATTTATTTTTGCTAATTTTAGTAGCTGTGCACTCAAAAAAAAACACTGTAATTTAAATCGTAAAAGAAAATCGAATTCTTCATAATACTTAACATGAATATTCGACACCTGCTCCCTTAAAGTAACTCCGTTCTGATTGGTCCAGAGTAATTCAATCGGGTGAAAATTAATAATACACGTTTCAATTTGCAGTTGGCAATCTGGCATTGCGTCATAACTGGAATAATGGCCATAAACACGAAGATGATGAAGCTGTGGGAAACGACCATCACCTTCTTCAGCTGCGCCTGCGCTTACATTCTGGGGCTTCCTATGGCGACCGAGGTAATTGACAACTTTTTAATACACGCACTCCACCTTACATGCCTCCATCCTCGTTAGCCGTTATTGAGAGCATTTACGATAAGTTTTACGAGTTCCTTGTAGGTCACTTCCGATGGTGAAACCAATAAAACCAAGAGCACTTAACTCTCCTTTGAGTATGGAATATTCGCGGATTAAGCGATATTACAGTAAAAGACTGTACGCAATTTAGGATAAGTACCCGCCGATTAAATTGTAGATAAGATATATGTAGGTACAAATATGAATTCAAAAAATGGATGTACCGAATCAAAAAATTAGTAAATTTAACAAAATCTTTGTGTAAAAATTTGCTGAGTGTTTTGTTAACATTTTTTTGTTAAAGTTTGTATAAGGGATATTTTTACTTTCTTAGATGTAATTTTAATTTATCAAAGGGACTCTTAACATAAACATTTACAATGCATAACATTTTTTAAGCTCAATTTAATTATTTCCTATACTATAGTTGTAGCAGAGAATCTCTTTGACTCTTGATTCACTATTCATTAATTTAATTTTGTAATAGTTTTTTTTTACACTAATTAATTATTATCACCAATAAAAAGAACAATTCATTTTGCTACATTATTAACTCTACAGTCCTATTGACAAATTTTTCTCATAAATTCTTAAATTTTACTATTACTAAAACAGTAAAAATTACTTGTTAATTTAAAATTTCATGCACACATTTAAACCTCCTGTAGATTCATAAAATGAAGATCAATGAAAATAGCTACAAGAAAGCAATCGACACGTCCCACCTCAATTCGAATGAAACTCTGTAACGAGCGAGTGCCCTCGCCTACAGCTCGAGTATCACGTCGCGACACTTGCGCAACCCAGTCGTTGTGAAAGAAATGCGGGCGAAATGAGACAAGACGCCAAGACCGATAAAAAACGAAAAAAAAAAATAATAAATGTATACGATAGACAAGAAAGAAGAAGCGAGCAGCGTTTGACTCATCGTCGCGGCGAAACTCGGCCAGCGGACGTAAGGTGCGCGTCCTTATCGGCGCGCGCATCGCCTTATCACTTATCGGCTCTGTGAAATCGAGCGTAACGCCCCGATTAGAGTCCGTTATCGCGCGAGAGTGAGAACGAGGTTCGCGCGTGACTCACGACATTTTAGCGCATTCCAGCTCGACACCTCGCGAGCGAACACTCTCCGGGCTCATCACGCTCGAGAGCCTTCGGACAGTGTCTTAGCTCATCGATCAAAGTGTATTTTTTTATTAGTTCGCGCGATAAGCACGGTGGTTTCTTCTTCGAGGTGTTTCTTATTAAATTAGAGTGTAGGAGGAGATGTACTAATGAAGTATCACGTGTGAAGTTTGTCGTTAGGAAAAGCTTGAATGGAAATAGGAGTACTCGGTAGATATAAAGTTTCTAATAGCTGCGGATTCAGATGTAGAAACATCAAGAATGTGTAACTTTTTGTTGGAGATGTTCTTATTAAATTAGAACGTACGAGGAGATTTATTTATCGAAGTGGCAAGAGTCCAGTTAAACCGCCAAAAAAAAACTTTAATGAAATTATGAGTACTGTGCAACCGAAATAGAAGTTGTGTAATACTGAGTAGGTTTTCAATATTAGATCACTCGATCAAAAAAAGTTAATGTTGAAGTGTCAAGTGTGAAGTTGAAGATCTCAAAAAGATTAAGTATATTTATTATTGAAGTAGTACGTTATATTTATCACGAAAAGCTTGAATGAAAAATGAAGTACTCTGTAAATATGAAGTAGAAAGAACAACAAGATCAGTTAACTCCCTATTCGATGTATTCTTTTTCAATCAGAATGTTTAAAAAGTTATGTTGTTATCGATAAATGATCGATTGATTAAAGAAAACTAATCCAAAACCAGAGTACTTAACAGATCTAATGCAGATATGGTACAAGATCGAAATATTTTTATTCAAGTGGAGTGATCAGGTTGATGAATTATCAAAGAGTGAAGAGTGAAGTTAATCGTCAAAAAAATCTGAATGAAAACCGAAAAACTCAGTAAATGTGAAGTAGAAGCTACGTTTCTTTTCTTAGAACTCTTATCTAGACTGTATGATTAAATACCATCAAAGTGTTAACTAAGAAGTGAATCACCACAAAAATCTGAATGAAACTCAAAGTACACTAGGCATGAAGTAAAACCTACAAGTTAAAGAAATAGAAAAGAAAATGAGTCATTATCAGCGCAGTCCATCCACATCGAGCACCTGTTACTTCTGCAGTGAAACTGTGGACTCGAAGTACCTAGCGGAGCACGTGTTGCACTGCGGCGCAGTGCTGGAGGAGTGTCCATCGCGCTGCGGTGCCTACGCGCCCCGCAGTCAGCTGAGCGCCCATCTGGAAAAATGCACTTGGCGGCAGCCCTCGTCGACCTCCCAGTCCAGTCCAGATTCTCTGGAGGAGCGGATTCGCTCGCTGCAAGACTCCGCTTGGCGCAGCAAAGTGGTGTCCATCCTGAGCCTGCTGCGCACCGCGGTGTACGACGGCGAGCGCGAGCTGAAGGAGCTCCGCGACACCCTGGCAGCCAGCCTACAGTTGACGAACGAGGCTTTGCGTCGCGACATCCTGGAGGAGTTGCTGGCCAATCGAAGGACCTTTGCCGGGATGGAGTCGCGCCTCGGCCAACTGGAAGCGGCCACCAGGGACCTGGGCCGCGCGGACGGACTCTGCCTGAACGCTTTGAAGGAGACCAACGCTAGTTTCACAACCGAGGTGGTGGGCCTGCGGGGAATGCTGCAGGACCAGGCTCGCGACATCGCGGATACCAGACTGGAGTTGGAGATGCGCTGCAAACTGTCCAAGGAACTGGTCGAGAGGTACAACAGTCTTTTCGATCGCAGTGGTAAATTAGAGCGGCGGATGGATGAAATTGCCCAGGGTCTGGAGCAACAGCGCGCCGATTGGAAGACCGTCAGGTTCCAGCTGCGCGAGAACCTTAGGCACGTGGAGGAAATCGTCCGGGAGAGCAGGTGCGGTTGCAGCTACGCTGCTACGTCGGTGGGTAGGTTGATGTGGCGGATCGACAGCTTCAGCGAGAGGATGGATGAGGCGCGACGAACTGGTGCCAGGTTGACTAGCCCAAGGTTCCTCGACCGGGAGTACGGATACACGCTGAGGTTCGAGTTGTTTCTGAATGGATTAGGCAAGTGGAAGAACCGCCACGTCATCGGCAGGTTGAGGGTGGCACGAGGCGACTGGGACCCGCTGCTGGAGTGGCCTTGTATGGTTATGGCCGATGTGTACCTGAGGGATCAGGAGAATCCTGATAATGACCTTGAGAAGAGCGTCAAGGCCGCGAAGATGGATAAGAATGAGGAGGAGGAGGCGGAGCACAGCTCCGATTTGTACATGTTTATTCCGCATAGTACATTGGCCAGGCATCCGGGGTATACTTGCGAGAACGTCATGTTTCTAGAGATACGAGTTAAGCAGAGCAAGTTCAGAGGCTCTACTGTGTCTTTAGTTTAGAGGAGGTCTGGAAGTTACACGTCGATGGAGGGATCGTTTGTGCTGTCAACAGTCTTTCAGTATCTTCGTTACTGCAAATGTATTTATTTATTTTATAAAACATCACAAAAACTTAAAAGAAATTTATTTATAAAACACTAGAAGAAAACCAACCAAATTGACTGAGTTATGGATTTCCTATTTATGCGATTATTTTATAGCTTCTAATTAAAAAAGGGCACATTTAATTTTTATAGGATTTTTATAATAATGTGTCGCAACGACAAAGCATATTTTTTTTAAATGTGTTTCTTTCACGGTAATCTTAATAAAAAATCTTGCAAAAAGTGAATTTTTTTGTTAACAAAATAAAATATGCTTTGTTTTTGTCCGAGTTAATGATTTAACAATAGGTGCCTCTATTTTTAACTATATGGGAGTAATAAATTTTTTTTTATATGTGAAGGTGTCTTAGAACATTATTTTTCAACGCTTAAATGCAATTCGACAACGAATAAGCTCTTGGATAGTCTTATTTATCGTGGACTAAATCTTCTATCAATAGAAATACGCAACGTTGATGATCGATAAGAAAGCGATCAAGGCTAACGTCATCAATGTTTTTTTCTTCCAAACGTTTTTTCTTCGAGACTAAACTTAATAATATAATATCTTCTAGACGCAATCAAATATTTTCAGATGTTTGTACAGACTTTTCACAGATTGCTTAAGACGATTAATTCAAAATTTCATGATCGATTGATAAACAACAGCTGATAAAACAGCTGACTAAATTTAAGAATAATAAATGAGTTAATTCAAAGTCTGGAAAAAATGTTTAAACAATTAAATTTGTACCGTTAAGAATTCTCTAAAATAATCTCTCAATCTCTTCTTAGTAAGTCTTAAAACTATACTTTGTCACTGTCGCTCATTGGAATGTAATAAAAAAATTTAAAAAATTGAAAATACCCCTATGAGTATTTTGATTTCGTGCCAACTGAAACTGAGCTAATTCGAATTTTTATTTTCCAGCTGGGTATCTACGTGGTGTACTATCTGGACTACACGGTCGGCGGAGCCTGGTGGATTACGGTGCTGTACGTAGTACAGGTGGGGGCGGTGTTCGCGGTACGCGGCAGGCCGCATACGGGCGAGGCAGTCGTAGCCGAGCTCTTCCCGCCGTCCGGGACGTGCCTCAGATACTGGGCCGGACCACTCCTCTCCTTCACCTGGAACGTCGTCTTGCCCATCACCCTCATGGTACGAAAACCTGTATTCGATTTTACAATTTTTTTCCAATTTTATAAAGTGTTTTATCGATAAATATGGCATTGTTATTAAAATTCAAGATTTTATTTTCATAAATTTTATAAAGAATTTTATCGATAAGTATGATATTGATAATTATAAATTCAATAGGAATTTTAGCCATAAGTATGGTATTGCTATTAAAATTAAAATTTTATTTTTTAATTTTATGTATTTTGTTCAGTTTATTTTTTGTTCAATCTTATTAGTTCGAAAGAATGAAAAATTGTTTGTTAAACAGCAAAAAGTTTAATCAAAATGTATTTTTTATTAAATATAATACTTTTTAAATGGAGTCTGGTCAAGCAGAGTAGATGATATTAACAAGAAATACTAGAAATGTTTATAATGTTGTTTAATTATTTCTTAGAACGCATTCAAAATGTTATCAAAGTGCGGATAGTTATTTTACTCCTGTAGATAACGATTTGATAAACAAAGGACATTTTTGAAATTTAATCCTTCTCCTGTAGTTAAATAATAATAATAATTTGATAAACAAAGAGCATTTTTCATATTTAATGTTAGTCCTGTAGTTAAATCATTTGATAAATAAGGCTAGTTTGTAAGCAACGTAATTCTACTGTTGTAATTAATAAAACAAGAACTTTCTATTTGACGCTTGAAAGTACTTCAAACTAATTATTTTTTAAGTAAACAAAAAAGATGTGACTAAAAATGTTTGATCCATTGCAGGTGATCAGCATCACAACATTCAAAAGCGGTGGCTATCGTGAGCTGTACACGTATAGGCGGACCAGCAAGGACTACTGGGCTATTTGGGCAAGGCAGCTGGGAGCCTCGATACAGCTGATACCACTGCTGATAATCCCAGTAGTGGCGATAATACAGACCTGCCGCTATTTGAACAACGGACCACCCGACATATTCGACGTGAGTGACCAACTGTCGTCTAACTCCTACCCAGTGTGTATTTTCTCGTGCTTCTCTTGTTATTTACTTAATAAAAACATCAAGAGAAGCACACGAAAATCATAATAAATCCACTTTTACCATTGCTTTAATCTTCGGTAGTATTTAAATGTGTAATTGTTTTCTGTAATTTGTATGTACTTCTGTGTGATTACTAATTCATTGTAAATTCCTTTTGGCTGCGTTTGAATATCAGAGCGATCAGGTGGAGGTGAATGTAAGTCACTGCAATCAGTGCAATGGCGTAAGTGCTTTTCCATAAGATTAATGAATTTTTCAAAGTAGATTTGTAATAAACGAATGATTTTCTTTTTTATACATTTTTCTTTGTAGTTTCTTTTGTTTTGTTTTGTTGGTTTGCAATTTTAAAAGATTTTTTTAAGAAGGATGAAAATTCTTATATTTAATGATAAGATTTTAATTTAATTAGTAAATGGAAGTTGAAAGTAACTTTTTTTTTCATGGTGATTAACAATAAAGTGGAATGCTTAAATTACATTGAAGTGGTCCAGTTTATTGACCTCCAATGAAGGAGTTAAAGAATATTTTATTACACTTAGACTTACTTTATTCTCCAGAAAGTTATTTTTATTTATTGTAGATACATTTTTCTCTGCTTAGACAGATTTTAGCTTTCGCATACACATTTAAACTTTACTAGGCATATTTTAGTTTCCGCAGAAAGAAATTGCATATACTTTAATACATACCTACATACCAACAAAAAGTTACTCGATAAAGTTATCTTTTTAAATGATTAGAGTAAAAAAAATTAATAAACGCTTCGAGAGTAGTATACAATTAATTCCTTCTGTGAATTACTACTCTCGTTAAAACTCTAGCAATAAATTGTACCACTAAGAGCATATATACCTGCATGAACAACTTTAATATTACGTTTTAAGTATAAGTAATGGTGTGATTAATAAATTCGACTTTTAACAAATAAAAAAAGTCGAATAACGGCTTTCAGAATAAAAAATACTTTGTTAATTTTCAGTAAATATTTACTTCAACAGTACTTGTTAAATATTTCATTGAAAACTAAATGAATTTATTTGTTTCTAAATAAATTTAGTAGTTTCAATAAAATAATGTTCAAAGAAATATTTAAAAATTTAACAAGTACTATTGAAATAAATATTTACTAAAATACAATTCGTAAATAAAAAAAACTTCCTATAATACCTTAAATAAAGAAATCGAGTTCTCAAATAAATCATAATATTCAAGATTTCTGTTTTTCTAAACTTGTCAGTAAATTAATTCATTTTTAAATAGAAGTGATTGAATTATATCGTTGTGCATGTCTTGAATATTCAAGGCATCTCAGTCAAATTTTAAACTAGTACGAGGCTTCCAACTCTACCCACAAAACGCATCACAATCAAGTCTTTCTCTGCCACTCGCACGACCCATTAAAACAAAAACAAAGTAAAAACATAACACAGCAAGTCGCTTATCGCACTCGACCAGCCGCGCAGTACCTCCACCCTCTCTAATCCCACCCAGTCGTTCGTTTCAGCGGATCCAGCTGCTCTACCGTCCTTCTCTGGAACCGGAGGAGCACCGCCCGGGTCAGACGACGCTGGGCGCAGCCGGCGCCACTTCCCTCCACGGCAACGGCATAGTGACCAGCACGACGGAGCTGCCGTTCGAGGACCCGCCACCCAAGTACACGCCGCCCCCGAGCTACACCACGGCGACCGGCGCCCGCATCGCCAAGATGCTCCGGCAGAGCTTCCGGCGCAGCGTCCGCCGCATCGCCAATGTCCTCGGCGAGGGTGCGAGCGCCGCAGTCGCCGCCAGGCACCGGCCTGCCCTGCAGCAGCAGCAGCCACCACCGCCGGACTACGCCGCAGTCCTCGTCGAGATGAACCAGAGCGTGTCGTCGCGCGACGTCGCCATACACATCGCCGAGGTGATTTTTTTTTATTTTTTATGGATTTTTTTTTGAGGTATCCAGCGAGGAATTGTGTAATTTACTGATTAGGAGAGTGTAGCCTCTAAAAAGGACTAAGTGAAATTCACACGGAATAAGGGAAGTTTATGTGAATTTTACTTTATTTTTAGAGGGTACGACGTCTGGATGATGGGTTTGTAAATTCCTGTTTTTCTTTTTTCGTTTGCTTTTTAATTTCTTGATAGCGTGGACCATCAAACTTTTGATCAATATTTTTTGCAATAAAAAAAACTTTCTGATGGGATCGACAAGTTATCACTCAATTGATCCATACACCGTCACTTCTGATAAAGAAAATTGCATTTTTAAAAAAAAAAGTATTTTAGTTTGCAGTTTTTTTAAAACATTACATCGAAAGAAAAAAGTATTTCTTACTGTTTCGCAAGAGTAATAGCTGCTAGACTAGGAAAAGTTAAAACTGCTTTGCTAAATTAGTAAAATTAGCATTTCTTAAAGTAGATTTTACTGAAAATTATCTTCTAATATCACAATTAAACTACTCACAGTAGATTTCTCAGTTAAAGCTATTGTTAAAGATATTGTGTAAAAAGTAGAAGTTTCTCTTTTTTTCTATGTACAGAATAGAATCCGCAATTTGGTAATTTTCAATAAATATTTACTTCAATAGTAGTTTATAAAGTTTTACAAATTTTTTTTCACTTTATTGCTCAAAAAATAGTTAATTCAAATAGGCTTTTTTGACATGTGTTTTTCTTAGATGAAAGACTACGATATGATCAAATTTTATTCCATTGTTAAAAATTAAATGAAAACAAATCTGATGGATTATTAAAGAATAATTTTTCCGTACTTAAAAAAATTGATATTCCCCCTAAACAATATTTATGGATTTTATTATTTACAATTTTACTTACTTCTACTTACCCTTTAATAATTTCAATAAATTTTAAAAAATAAATTGTGCATTAATGTATTTCTTATTCATAATTTTCGAATTATTTAATCGTATATTAATTCAATTTATTAAATTTCAGATCCAACCGGACGTAGCGGACACAAGGCGCTCCGTAGCCCTCGGCCGACCGCCACCGGCCGAACACGATCGACCGGTCAATGTGCCGCCGCGGCATATCGACGATCGAGCGGCCGACGATGCACCGGGGTCACTACACGGTGGACCGCAGCGCCGGCCGTCGACCCTACAACAGTAGCAATCCCCAGACGCAGGGCTCCATGTCGACCCTGACGGCCGCCGAAGTGGCCAATCTGCTGCGCAGCAGCATCCGCAGGCCGCAGACTCTGCGCCGCAGCTTCCACCAGCAGCAGCAGCAGGCGGCGGTTCAGCGGCCCGAGCCGCAGAGCGCCGCCTCCGTGGAGAACCTCGTGGAGGCCGCGGCGCCCATCGGCTCCTCGGCACCTCAGCCGCCCCTAGTCCCACCACCGGCCTGCAACGACGATCGGCCCCGGCAACCCGAGAAGACTGCCGACGAGCTGGAGAGCAGCCCCGTTTCTGTGATATAGACTGTCGCTCCCTCTCCCATCGTCACCTTTTTATTATTTTTTTTTTTTTTTTTTGAGGGGAGGTTTATCTTCCCTTTGGTCTGTTTGTATTATCCTTGCTCTCGGCTCGTCGCTGTACATAGTCCTCTTTAAGCGCGCCCTCCGTAATTATTCTTCTTGTGTAAGCTTATATCGCCGAGCCGAAGAGGATGTTGGGAATCGGCACTGCGCTGAACGACGAATTCTTTTTTTGTTTTATGTAGGAGCGAGGTGTTCTCGATTTTAATGATGTATGAAGAGGAAGTTTTTGGGCTCTCTGGTTTCTTTTATTTTTTGGTTGACTATACAGGTTGTAATTATGTGTTTGCATTTTGAAATTGTGAGGGAAATCATTTTTATATTATCAATGGGATACACTCGAAATTTACATTTTATTTTAGAAGTAAATGAAACTGCAATTTTTTGCTTTGAGGAGAATGAAAGTTTGTATCGCTTTAAATGTTTAAAATGATTATTTGAAAGATTAATTTAATACACGTGCGCTTTTAGTAAAAATTAGGAAATACCTTGTTTCCTTCATAAAGAGTAAAATTTTGTTTTAAGTGTCTAATGTTTTACTTCTTACAAAGTAGAAAAAAATAAATTTTAATCTTTATAATAGTAAATTAATTTTATAAAAAGCGTAGTTATGAGTTTTGAAGTGTAAAATTCGAATTTTGAACATTCAAGCTTATACAACTTATAGCAATTTATTCTTTAACAAAGCTTAAAGTGTAATAAAATAAAAAATTGTAGTTTCATTTTATTTGTATAGATTTTATTTTTTAGAGTAACAGAAACACGTGCAACTGTTTATTAAATGAATTTTAAATCGAAAATTTTATTGACCAATCCGTCAGTTTTATTCAATTTTTATATATCAACTAATAAAATGTTCAATCGAGCCGATTTTTATTGTGTATATTATCGATTAATGAATACTACTAGTGCGAATCAGGCAGTGCCGATCTTTTATTCAAAGTAACATTTCAAACTCTAGCGATTTTCTTTGCTCCGAGTTATGAAATTCTGACTTAACCAGAAGCTTTGTCCGCTGCGAGAGCCTCGATTACTTATTTAATTTAAAAAAATCGAACTCTGCTTATAGTGTAATATTTAAAAAAAACGACGGGCGGCATTTCTTCGACAAATGCTTCAACTGACGCTATATAGACTCGAGTATTTCATGTTTCAGTGAAAAGAAAAAGCAACAGTCAGTAATTTAAGTGTCTTACGAAACTTGTTTTCTCGATGCTACTTATTATTATATTGATAAACAAAAAAAAAAAAAAGAAAGTAGTAATTACCCGCGAGCGTAGGTAACGAATACTTACTATAATAGGATAAATTAACTGCGTAACCAATGTACAGTCATTTCAAGCGATAAAGCTAGTAAATAACGAAAAAAACTAAAGCGCGTTTAGTTTGAGTAAAAGAAAAGTGAAGAATGTATACTACATTTCGAAGCACAATGAATTAAAGAAAAGTTTCAAGATATTTGCACAAAAGATTTTTGAAGATCTCTGCTTAATACTTAAATTTTTCTTATCCGCAGTGTATTGATTAATTAAACAACGATTTTTTCAAACATAATTTTTTTTAATGGACTGTAATAAACAAGGAAAAACGAGAAATAATAATGCTATCATTTTTCTTAAAAGCACACTTAATGTTAAATAATGTAATTTTTTCTTTAAATGAACAAACGTTTAAAGTCAAATAAGCGTGAGTCTCAAAACATAAGTTGTATAATGCGTGTTCAGTGGCATTTACTACTGCTATTACAATGAGTTGCAATAGCGGTTTTATTATTTTTTTGTCGCGCCGAGTTCGAAGGCGACAATGTGTAATATATAAAGAAAAAAGCTTCTCAATTTATTGAACACCTGTGAAATGTAAATATGTTTAGAACTTTTGACGTTTCAATTTAGGATAAAAAATAGCTTAGTTAACTGTTTCATTTCATTAGTGTGTATTTTATTTATGAACGTCATTTGTTCGTTTGATTCCATGTGTGCTTAGTCTGACTAATGTGTCGATGTTTATGAAGTAGACACTAGACGAATTATTTATAAGTTTTTGTATTTTTCCTCAATAGCGCATGTACACTTTTTGTGAAATAATGTTTAAAATAATATTATTTAATAAACAGTTTATAAAGTAAGAAACTTATTTTATTAATGAAAAATTTGCAGAAAAAAAGGAAGAAAATATGTATGTCAACAAAAGTTTTATCTGATTTCTCTTTTCATTTTCAATTAAAAGTAAAATTTATAAATAATTTTTAGTGTCACTTAATCTTATACCAACTTTATGTATAGATATATGAAAAAAATTAAAACATGCAAATGCATTGTTACTATTAATTACAAATGGTAATAAAATTTTTATGTTCTTTTGTAAAATTTAAGTCTTATAAATTTATTTAATCCTAAATATTCATATAAACTTTTTACTGAAACGTCAAATTTTATAATTTTTTCATAAAGATTTTTAATGCAATATTTACTATTTGACCAATACGATTTAAGGCAGCTTATGATATTGATACTTAATTTTCAAATACTTGGTAAAAATTCTATGGGTTCAGTGATCTGAATAATACTACAGATATTATAATAAAGAAATTTTATTTATGAATTTATACACGTTCACTCCTTTTAACTTCCTTAACTTGGAGACCTAAAAAAAATGTTATTTTTGTAAATATCACATCAAATGAAATTGATCTGTACAAACAATTTTGTAAGAATTAATTATAAATTTATAAAAGTATATACCTGGAGGAAGAGATTGCTTCAGTTTCTCTGCCTTTTCTTTGTCTGTGATAACAAGGGTGTACAAGAACCTAGAGCAACGAACCTTGAACTTGACATTCTCAGCGTTCTTCTTTATTTTGACAGCTATAAAAAATATATAAATTATGAGTTTCTCAGAAATTTAAAAGTAAAAAGTTATTTAAAATTTTTTTCACTAACAAACTTCCGTTGCAAACTATTAACTATACTTTATTCAATTGGTAAAAATTAAATTAAAATATAACGCACTCAGAGTAAAGGTTGTGCCTAAAAACTGTGGTGGGTTATTAAACTATAATTTTTCCACATTTAAAAGTTTATATTTCAACTAACTATAGTTCTGGATTTGATTATTTATAATCTTATTCGTTTCTACTTACACTTGGCATCCTTCCTGCGGGCCTTCAGGAGGAAGTCCTTGATTTCCTTGATTTCTCTCGGCTGCAAAGACACATATAAGATTAATATGATTTAATCAATAAAAGAAACATTCAAGATACTAAACAAATTATAATTTAAAATTCAATCAGATACCACTCCACTTTTCACATTGTGAAATTAATTTTGAGGTTATGTTATTGAACCCTTTCTAAAACTCAACATCAACAATTCCAACAAGTACCAAATTGTAAAATTACTGCAGTACAAATTCAAAATATCTCTCTACATATTAAAATAATCTTAAAAGTGCAATAAACTAATGTGAAAGCTTACCATCGTGTGTGTAGAACGTAGTACGAGAAGTCGAACCTGCAACAGTAAAAATGCACTTATTACACTCGAACAAGCCAAAAACGTTTATCACAGCAAATTCACTCGATAATCGCGTGAACAATATCCACAAGTGAATTCGCGATGGAAATTCGGATTATTTTGATAAAATAAGAATTAAAAATTATTCCCGAGCGATGCCTACCTCACGACACCACGTCAATCTTGAAGAAAAAGAACGCCACCTAGGAACCAACAAGGCACTAGTACCGCCGGCATCAAATCAGCTGCTCGCAGTAGCTCCGAGATGTAAAATATACATTTTTTTTAAAATATCACATTTACTCCACAAATAAAAAATTCAAACAAAAAAATCTTGTTTTTACCAATTTCCCAAGCTACCAAGTATCAAGCGAAAATTTCAAATTTCAAGCGCATTAAAAAACGCAGGCTCAAAATCGAATAAAAAAGAAATCATAAAAATTTTTTATGTTCATTTAATCATCTCGTCAATATTAAACGCGTATACTCCGACGTCAAATTTTGCAAGTGCATTGGAAGAAGATGCAAGTCTGTTCCTATGTCGAGTAGTACAGTAGTAGTCCGCATAGTCTATCTCTCTCCTTTTCATTGATGAGTAGGCCGCACGGGCGTGGATATTGAGGACAATCGCAGGACTGTATCCCCGGCGGGTCGCCGACAAACTCGACGAGGACAGTTTATCGTCGCTCGAGTAGGCCGGACGAGGACGGCGACACTCTTTCGGCGCAGCGAACAGACTTACATGAATCACGATAACACACATTTGTGGATATGTGTGAAGATCATAACCTCGCGTCATCATGAAATGTCGCAGAGTCTCATGAGTGTTGCTAATATTTGCGCGAAAGTATAGTCGCCAGTTGCAGTTTCGTAGTCGCGGCAGGGTGCAGCGTCAACTTCGGCGCGATTGTGAAATCACGGCGAGCGGGCGGACAAAATGACGGAGGTGTACAATTTGGGTTTGGATGCACTCACGTCTCACGTTTGGAACGAAGGGCACACCGAAATCGCCGTGTGTCCGAATAACAATGAAGTTCACGTTTTCAAGCAGGAGGGTCCCAATTGGAAGCCTGTGGAGGTGCTGCAGGAGCACGACCAACTGATCATGGGCATAGACTGGGCACCGAAGACTAACAAGATTGTGACTTGTTCGGCTGACAAAAATGCATACGTCTGGACTCAGAACGAGGACAAAAAGTGGACACCCTCTTGGGTGCTGTTGAGAACGAACAGAGCGGCTACTTGTGTTAAGTGGTCCCCCAAGGAGGACAAGTTAGCCGTGGGATCTGGAGATCGAGTTATATCCGTGAGTTACTTTGCTTCGGGTAATAACTGGTGGTTGTCCAAGCACATAAAGAAGCCTCTGCGCTCTACTGTGACTTCAATCGATTGGCATCCTGATAACAAAGTTCTGGCTGCTGGGTCGACCGACTACAAAGTAAGAATTTTCAGCGCATACGTAAGGGAAGTTGATCAGAGTACTAGTGAAAGCACTTGGGGTAATAGTTCGACATTGGGTACCCTATTAGCTGAATTCTCTAATTCAATGAATGGAGGTGGATGGGTGCATGATGTAGCTTTCAGCCCATGTGGTACAAAAATTTGTTGGGTCGGGCACAATTCATCGATATGCATTGCCGATTCAACAAAGGGAAATTCTGTAAACAGACTTCTTACAGAATATTTACCATTCCTTCGCTGTGTTTGGTTGGATAGAAATTATATTATTGCTGCTGGTCATGATTGTATGCCAATGGTTTACAAATACGATGAATCAGGGCAAATTATTTTTGCGGCTAAGCTTGATAATACTCAAAAGAAAGAAGCTGCTGGACTTACAGCTATGAGGAAGTTCCAGTCATTGGACAGACAAGCAAGAACGGAAATCAATGACAGCACTCTTGAAAGCATACACCAAAACACTATAACTTGTATTCAAAAGTTATCCAAATCAAGATTCAGCACAAGCAGTCTCGATGGCCTTCTAGTTGTATGGGACATTAAGCTTCCCGAATTGATGTTAAATTCATTGAGGATTAATTAATTCTCTTAACGACAAGCTATTATTAATTATGTCACAATAGATTATTTCATTATTAGCTAAAGAAATCAATTAAACTAAACGATGCAATTGTAACTAAACAATTAAATTAAGGGAATGATATTAATTGCAACTTTTAATTGTTAAATCTATCATTGAGACGGATTAATTTCCCATTTCTTTGTGAGCATTTATATTTGCAGTATTCAAATATTATATTATTATTTTGCAATTGTTACTAAGCGATGTTCTTGTACTTTGTATTAATCTTTTGTATAAAGGGTTTTAATCCCATACATTAAAGTAAAATAAATTGAAAATTTAATAGTTATAACGTGTGTATTATTTTCAGGCCACCTGGATGAGCTTCGTGAACTGGGCACACAATTGAAAAATTTTATATAACCGTTTATACCAAAAAATACCGCATCTTTTGCTCCTTCAGAATTGATAGTTAAAAAAATTCCGCGTCTTTTAGTTTTTTTATTTTTAAATAAAAACTTTTGTGTGCCAAGTGATTTTGAAATTCGAATAACATAAAAATATTAACATTTGAAAGATTAGAGTATAATTTTTTGGTATAAACGGTTATATAAAATTTTTCAATTGTGTGCCCAGTTCACGAAGCTACCTGGAAGAACAATATTGTTTAAAAAATTTCTGTTTACATTTTTTATTGTTTCTGCATAAAAAGAAAGTTTTATTTTAATTCATAAGACTCATTGTATAATTTAATTTAAAAAAAAGTACATATGGAGTTTTATGTTGAAATGATTAAAAAAAAATTTTGTTCAGTTCCTCCTGACTCTGCTGGAAGTATCCTGGCTGTATCCTGGCAGAGTGTTCAAAGTTATTCGCCTGTTCTGACGTCCTTGGTCAGTATCCTCGTCCTCAGGCTTAAAATTGTTTCTTTCCTGAAAAATTATTTTTAATCATTATCAGACACCGAAAAATATCAAATGATGGATTTTAAACGACAGAATTTTACCGTTTGAAGTAAATCTTTCCCGCTATTATCATCGATAAAATCATACCCAAGACGAGCAATCCGAGCACTATGCTTACTATTAGGATTGCACTTATTTCTGCTTCTGAAATATTTTTAATAAATTTAATAATTCTCATAAAATTAAATTTTGATATGTACTCAATATACACAAATAATTAAATAAATCGAATAGAAAATATTTTATAAACAAAAAAATGAATAATGTATATTATATTGATCTGCAAATAATCTTTGACTGAAATAGTAAGGGAGAAGTTCTATAAAATTTATCTCGGACATTTTCCTTTACGAGTCCCTATACTTTTTATTCAGATGTTATTTATAAATTAATTTGCTTTCTCATGTGTATATTTTTTATATTATTTTAAAAAAATCTTATTTTTTCTTATTTTTTCTCGACAAGAAAAAAGAGGATTATTATAAAATTTATTAAAATTTCTTTAAAAAAAAAAATCGTCATACTTGTCTGGACTTTAAACGGGGGAGAGTCGATGTAGCCACCGCTCGTGAAAGCTCTCATTCTGACCTCGTACCAAGTGTCAGGATTCAGCGGGCCATTGCAGTACAATTTATTTTTCGTCCCTAACGAAACGTCCTTGCACGTAATGTCGTTGCCCACGACGAATTTCACTGCTTTTATGCTCCCATAATTAAGAATGTAATTTGCTAAAATATAATAAAAAATATTTTTTTTAAATACATATTATTTAAAACATTTAAACTCGTACCGAAGAGTTTTTTTTTAGTTTTAATACTATTTAGTTAGAATTTTTTCGAGTAATTTAATTAATTAGTAAAATAATTATCTATTAATTAAGTTATGACAGTTAAATATAAATATAATATAAATACATAGCATAAATAAAATATTTGATATACATGATTTTACAAAAAAAATGTATAATTCTCCTTTATCACATCTATAATTAAGAGTAAAAAAAATAGTTGCCTATTAAATAAAAATAGATCAAGAAAAACGAAAAAAAAAAAATGTTTACGGTAAGGCGACCAGTAGGGCTCGGTGACTTGATAAGGGATCTTAAAATCAAGCTCCATGGATTCCTTCCAAGACGAGATGTTGGGCCATCCCTGTTTCTTCAGATCGTACCGCCTTTCAGCTTGCTCGTAATGGGTATCTTGCCGGGACACTATTACCGCGTAATATCTTATATCGCCCAGGTTATTAGCGAATAGTGGCAGGAGAATCTCGAAGGTCGAGGTCGTACGTAAAATTTTGCTCGGGTGGATGGTGATCGTCCGCATGTACTGCTTTTCCGGTTCCGGTGGAACTGCGTGAAAAAAAAAATTAAGCCAATAAAAATTACTTTCTGCCTATCCTGATAAAAGTGCAGTATTGAAAAGGATTAATCTTCTCTCCAAAAATGAATTAGTGAAATTCACATATCGAATCCGTGAATATATCGCACTAATTGTAGGTGATAAGTCGTTTGACTAATTGAATATGTGAATTCAAATTTCATTAATTCAATATGTAAAAAACAAAATTCACTAACTCAATATGTTAATATTCACATATTAAAAATAGTGTACTGAATTTTCACAAATTTAGAAGTTAAATTATTTTCACTCACCAAATATGTGAAATTTTCACGTTTTCAGATTTAGAGAGTACCCTATTACATTTTTTTCAATAATTCAGCTGCAAATTTCAAATTTAACACACCGGATTATGAGAAAAAAGGCAAAAAGTTTTTATTTTATCGTACTTCCAGCAGGAAAAACTGTCCTGTATCGAGCTACTGCTCCCTTTCTGGACGAGTCATGGATCAGCGCCGCAATCTCGAAATCATATTTGTATTCGGGTTTGAGTTCGGTAAGCATCACATCAAACTCTATGTCGTTCGTGATGTTGGGAGGAACTGCCACCCAAACGTTCGCCGTGTGGTTCTCAAGGTTTTCCTTTTCGCCATGTATCCTTATGTCGAAATTACTCAAAGTGCCCTTCGACGAACACGGCAGGTTCCAGCGCAATTTGGCTACCACCACTTTGCTGTCAGATTTGCGTGGCACCAGATCGTATCTCAGATTTGTCACTTCATCTGGATCTACGGTTTACAGAAATTACAGCACGACTTAAGAGAAGAGTGTCCTACGTTACTTAAGCAATGGACATCAAATAAAAAATGGAAAACTTTTTTATTAATTAGACGATTAAATATTTTTTTTTTATTAACTACTTCGATCACTTCTATAATCCAGTAGAAATTGGGAAATTTTCTTTTTTTTATTAAATAAATGCAGTTGATTTAATAAATGCTGCATAGAAATTAGAATGTCAGTGCCTTACAGATTAGTATTTTACGGTGTAAGAGGTCCATTTTTTACTCAATTTTCATACTTTTATCTTGTAAAAAGACTTTTAAGTACACTGAAAAAAAATAATAGGATAAATTTACAATAAATTTTGTAATATGGGGAAGCCAAGAAAATTATTACAAAATTACGGAAAAATTGCGATTGTTATAAAAAAGGTTGCTGTAAATTGTAATTTTTCCAAAATTTACAGTAATTTTCTTGGCTTGTCAAGTCTTGCCATAATTATAATAAATTTTATTATAAAAATTATAATTTTCATAGTAAAATTACTATTTTCTTGGCTTGTCAAGTCTACCCCCACGCTACAAAATTTATTGAAAACTTAACACTTACTATTTTTTGTCAGTGTAGGTACGATTATTGTAAATCAATAAATAAATAACTTTTTTAGTGTACTGATTAGAAATATCGTACCTCCTTTTACAGCACTATCGAAAATAATATTGGGGCTTTTGGTGCCCCAACCAGCTCCAGTTTGGGCCTCGATGTACACAGTGTAACGAGAAAAACCCTCTCCACTGTCCCAAGTTAAAGAATTCAGACTCGATTGGATATTGTCTTTTTCGGCTGTTCTGACAACTTGACAGGCTGTAGGCACTGGGTACAACGGCTCCCAGAAAAATGTCATTTTGTATTTTTTCAAACGTCCAGGTACGAACTGCGGTGGTTTCCAAGTAAATTTGAAATCCACGTTGTTCGATACTCCAAAGTCTTCCGGTGCTGAAGGCACTGTTAAAAAAATACTCAGATTAATTAATTATTTAAATGTTAATTAATTCTTTAAATTTCAATTAAGAACGATTAAGATTAATCAGTTTAAAAAACGTTTAAATGATTCTATAAAATTTTACAGAAATCTAGAAATAAATAATTGTCTGCGAGTTTAAATTCCAGTCAACATTTCGAGCAGGTTCGAACGTACATGGAGAAGATGCCAGTTTCCTCGTAGGAATAATTTTATAAAATATGATAAAAATGTGCAAATTTGATAAAAGCTAATAAATTATTTATCATAGGACTTTATACGGTGTTTGCACCATTTTATGGATTCTTATCAATTTTTTTTATCATTCAATCAATGTTTATCAAGACCCTTTCAATAGAGTTCAAATGACTTGTAAGAAAACGTAATTTTCCGAGAAATAAATAAAATATAGGAGTTTTTGTATATGTATAATACGCAAGCTAAAAATGTTGTATTCCATATTTAAGTACTTTTTATTTTAATTTTTCGATTTCCCCAGTTTACCCTACAATATACACATTACCGGATTCCTTAGTAGTGATGCCAGGTATCGGCAAGCTTTTGGAGCTGTAGCCAGCGATATTTTCGATCTGCCCCCAGCACAGGTAACTCGTGAAAGGACTTAGATCGTCGACTACTACGCTGACGTTGCGGGGATTCTCCTCCAGCACTTTGACGATTTTTTCCGACTCCTTCAGCTCGTAGCCGCTGCCCAGGCTGTAGGTGTAGATGCAACGGGATTTTACAGCGCTGATGCTGCAGTTGCTCCTCTCGTCCATCACATTCCAGTTCAGCGTTACCGACGTCTCCGTAGTCACGAACGCCGGCACGTTTATTTTGTTTACCAGCCTCGGCGGCCTTCTCACTTAATTATGACAAAAATTTATTTATTATAAAATTTTAGACAATAGACGAGTGCCTTACCGAGCGCTTAAATATCGGTACACGGCGAGAAAAATGGTTAATGAAATTTATGGAAAAATTACTATGCATTTCTTAGTACATATTACTTGAATTTTACTAAAATTTATACTTTTTATTAAAATAGTAGTAATTTTTCCAAAACATTCCTCTCAATGTGTGTAATAGTTTTCTAATTTTCGAAAAGTAGACTCGACTTTGTTTTCACTTTATCTTTTACGTACTTGTAATTTCGAAATTTATTATTAAGAAAAAGATCGAGTAAATATAAAAGAGAAAAAATAGAATCTCCCTTTGAAAGTTTCAAACGTGTTCCTCGAGAATTTATTTTGGGCTGGGTGAAGTCGATGTTAGCCAAAATTCTATAGTACAATTTTTATTACTTGTTGTAATAATTTTATGGAAGAGTTTTATATAAAATATGATAATTGTAACCAATTTTACTATAACATACTTTTTATAAAATTTTTTTGCTCTATCTAATCTGTCGCTAGAGGCTTAATGAGTTTACATTACATTTACATTACAAAGGCAATTAAAGTAAATAAAAAAATAGTAGGAATATAACTTAAAAAATCTGAAAAAATGGGTTAATCGTAATAATATTTAATTGTTAATATATTTATGCATATAATTCTAAAATAAATTGTTACACCATAACAAAAGATTTACTAAGTTCTTAAGTTAGTTTTAACTTATTTTCCTCTGCTAAATTACTGATGCAATGTAATAAAATTTCTCTAGATAAATAAATAAATAAATTAAACGAAAAGTGGGTATAACTTCGCTGATCTAAGTGAGGTAATCAATGCGATTATTGCAGTTTTTTAAAATAAAAATTATGATTTAAGTTTTTCAGTTGGGTAAGAAGTCCAAAAAACCTGTGCTTAGCGTAGGAGGTGCGAGAATTTCAGAACAGGGTCCAAGATGTTCGTCCACGTCGACAGCGCACACAGCAACTGCATAAGAAGTGCAAGCGTACACTTGACCTATTAGCACGTTCGTTTCTTTTGTTACAGAGGTCAAAGTGTGGTTTCGATCGTTGACTGCCGCGTCGAGCGTTACTTTGTACTCTTTTATGCAATTCCCTCCGGTTTCAGGTGCTTCCCATGACACACTCAGAAATAAGTTGCCATTGACGAATAGTGAGTTTGCTTCTACGTTCGAACACTTATTTACACCTGTTTCAATGTAATAATAATAATTTAACTGCCTCATTATGAATTTACATTTATTTTATATACATTTGTTTGTTTGTTCAATGGAAATTACTCTTTCAGAGAAGGCTTTGTTTTTTTTTCTATTTTTTATGTGAATTGTATACTTTGGGTAAGAAAGTTTAAACAAAATATTTAGTTAATTAGGAAACAAATTTTCTGAATTACTTTTACGTACTTTTAAACCATGGCTCTGATACGAATATTACTTTTTTTAGAAGATCGACTTAGGTACTTTACGTGAATTCATTTAAACAAATTCGAGAATTTTTATTGATTGGATTTGAATTTTAGGCCACTCTCAGTTATTTTAAAACATTTAAAACATTTAAAATAGACGTGTTGAACCGACGGCAAGGACTCTTTTCTTAAAGAAATTAATACTTCTTACTATATATGTACATGCGTTATTTTAATTTTATTTGTAGTGATCTGCATCATGATGTTTGCTGGTACTAGATAATTATTAAATTTTTCATTTTAGAATGCAATAGCGTTTTTTTTTTGGTTGAAATTTTGTTTTATATTCTTAAAAATTAACTTACGTATTTTGCAAGTAGTAACATTTATTTCCTTATATGCGTTGAACGCGTTGGTCTTACTCTTCGGAGTTACTCTTATTTTGTAGGTGACACAAGGTTTCAGTTTTTCAATGGTGTATGTGAAATTCGATAAAAACTTATCCGTTCTTCCAATAATTTTTTCATTTTCATACCATTGTACAAAGTAAGTATCTGCAATTTCTTCACTAACATATGAAATAGTTATCGAATGCGAAGTTACGTTGAAAACGCTTAAATCTTCGTTTAAATCTTCTACAATGTAATAAGAAAAATTAAAGACAATGAGTTACAAAAAAGACGTCAATACATTTAGTTAAACGAGTTCAGAAAAATTAGTTGATGAATATATTGACATACCAGCGACGGAATTAACGCAATTCTCCAATACATGGTAATGCAATTTTTCATTCGAGGTTTCGTAATCTTTTACGCCATTTTCATCCCCAATGCCACTGAAAATGACGTTCGATTGTCCTGTTAGAATATGTAATTCTCTTTTAAATGAATTGGGTAATTAAAAAAAAAAAAAACGAATCAATAAATTAACTCGACGGAAAAAATTACCATCTACCACTGGTGAATCCTTTGATGATGGCCCGTACACATTTTTCGTCCACGCGTTACAATTTAAAATCAAGAATATAAGTGGAATTATTTGAAAGATAATGTGAACATTTTTTCTTAATTTCATAGTGTTCTTTTTATCTGCACCATTAAAATACAAATTAATTATATGTATTAATCCAATAAAAAGTTTAAAACATCCAATTATACTTTATTTCAGCACTCACCAGTCTAATTTCTTTTTCAAAATCCTTTAAACGCACTTTCAAATATCCCAATGTAATGGCCTTAATTTAATTTTAATTAAAAAATGTGGCAGGTGAACAAAGGCATCATTGAGTAGATGGTTTCTATCAACATACTGGCGAATGTTCAAAGGACTCCCCTTTCATTTAGTGACATTATGTTACGTTTAGATAAGCGAACTTTTAGTACGTAAAAGTGAGTTTGAACATTTACTTTTAATGGATACTCCGATATCGTCGTTGATATCGTCGATAAATATGTCAGCTAACAATATGTACAAATTTATCGAGCAATTGAAAATTTGTTGCAATAAAATGTTTTTAATTGAATTACGTCATCACAAAAAAGGAAGAAGAAATACATACTAAGTTCATTATAATTTCTTTAAAAATGTTGATATTATTAGATAAGGATTGATCGTTAATAACATAAATAATAAAATGTTACTTGCGTTTATAATTAAAATTATATTGAACTATTCCTGCATTATTATACAAAACGTTTTTAATAATTATAATAATTAAAAGTTACAGTAGATAAATAAATAGATAAATAATAAAATACTTTTTAACGCCAGTTAAGAGGAATATTAATTAAAAATTATTTTTTACAGGTCTATGTACGACAGAACATTGTTTAACGGGTTTATCAAGTTCGTGCAAAAAAATTTTATGGTAAACTTCTAACATTGATTGGCTTCGTCCTCTGAAGTCTCTTATCAGTGATGACGCGGACGATAAAGAAGTAGACAATCTCGAAGCCCGTCATCAGGCTAAATCCAACGAAGAGACCCAGCAGTCCTCCAAATGATGCTGGCGACAAAAAATTTAGTTTACCATCATTTCATTTTATTCTAAATCCAATTGTGCTTCGTGCGTTCACTTACCAAATAAATTTTTCCAATTGTAATAAATATCACGACGGTATTGTATAGACACCAAGTCAGTGAAGAATACGTTTATAATACTGTAGTTCGTATCTTTGCTTTCAGACGCTTTGCTTTCAAACACTTCGCTTTAAAATAGAAACAATTTTCTTATTATTTAAATGAAATCGTATTTTATGTTACATAAGGAACTTTGGCGCCGAGAAAATCACTGTGGAACATTTCGGAAATATAAGTATTTTAAAATTTATGAGACATCAATGTTGGAATACTTGTTTGTTTTTAAACGATACCACGATTCATTTTAGTTTTTAATGAACTTAATTTTAAAATTTTGGCTTTGCTGTGTCATTTCATACTAAAGCTCTATATGAAATTACAGATCCCAGAATTCGTTAAATAAAAAATTGAGGTGTTATTTTTAAAATGTTAACGAATTTATTTAAAAATAAAGACTGGCGTACTCTTTAGGAGACATATAAATTTTCTAATTTTGTAGAAATCCGTACTCACCTAAAAGAACCGTCGCTGTAAAATTTCCCGTGATTGAGGATGCCCTGAGTGCTAGCAATGGGATACCGATAAATCGTGCAATCGGGCAAACAACCGCAAGGCCTGTTTTGTATATCGATGTCCATCTTCGGCAAGTCCGCACTGTTTAGTAGGGTCCCGGGCCACGATGTATCATACAAAGCTTGAATATTGAATTTTCTCAGCGATTGAATAGTGGAAAATAATAAATTTCTTTTTTTTCTTTTTTTTCACAGTGACGTAAATACCGCAGCTGATGCTGTATTGTAAAAATAAACATGTTTTTTTTTCAAAAAAGCAACCCGAGGATTGACGGATTCCCTATGGAAGGGGTCCGGCTGACCCTGGGGTCGTTTTGGACACATACTCTGTAAAGTTGAATTAGTGAAAAAACACTAATTCATAATGACTATACTAATTTGAAAAGTGAAAATTGCTCCACTATGTATTAGTGGAAATCTACTATTTGAAATAGTGAATAAAATGTACTAATTTAAATAGTAAATATATACACTATTAAAAATAGTGAAAATTACTAATAAATTAGTGAAATTAATTTTTTTTTAATTGGAGTATTCACTATTTTAATTAGTAAAAATCACGAAATAAATATTTTTTTTATTTTATGTTTATTTTCCATTAATTTAAAGGTGTTTTTTTGCTAATTAAATAGTAGACCACTTTTTTACTATTTCAATTAGTAAAATTGTACTAATTGATTCGTGGAAAATCTGATCACTAAAAAGATTAGTGGAATTTCCACTAATTCAACTTTAGAGAGTGGACATCAACTTCAGGAAAAGAATTTAATGTTCAATTGTCTAATGTATCCTTGAGGGTGATGGCACTGACGTACATTTTAAATTGTGAAATATTTGTCGATTAATATAATATAAGTTTATCACAGATAAATCATTTGATTAATGTAATATAGTTTTTTTATATCTTCAACTAAATTTAATTGTAGTTTTTGTATAGTTTAAATCTACAAAGTTATAAGACACTTACATCTTATTTCGGATAAGCACTTTATGTCCTTCAGGTTGCACACTCTAGAACCTGCAACAATCGATGTAAATTAATTTAGTCCTAAGATTCATACTTAAGAAATCATCTGACATTTAACGTAAGATTTTTAGTACGGACCCATGTGAAAATTCAAATTATTGAAGTAAATATTTCGGATCAATATGGAATCCAAACCATCGACTCGAATATTTTAGATCAATTTTGAATCTTAACCATGAATATCAATATTTTAAATCAATATGGAATCCAAACCATCGATATGAATATTTAGGATCAATGTAGAATCCTAACCATTGATATGAATATTTATAATCAATTTAGAATCTTAACCATCGATATGAATATTTATAATCAATTTAGAATCCAGACCATAAAAATGAATATTTATGATCAACATAAAATCCAAATCATCCTATATAATATACATACATCCCATACCATTTTGGGAATAGTAGTAGGGGATGCACTGGCATCTCTTCAGGATGTTGCGCGCCCTGCATTGATTCAAGCAGTTGTTATAAGAGTACTTCGTCCAAGAATAATTGTTCTTGCTCTCGAAAACAGTCCGTGGGAGATGGTCGTTGTCGAAGATGCAGTCCCGCACTCTGACCGGCAGTTCGCGCACTCCCGACGTCGAGTACGTCTCCTCCGGGGATATGCCCAGAAAGACCTGCTTATCCAGACCCACGAGCTGGAACTCGGTGCTGCGGTCAGGGTAGTCGTATGGATAGTGCACCTTCACCTGACGGATTATTTTGTTTTGTTATTAATTTATAATTTGCTTATTTATTTTTGTTTAAATAAAATAAATAAAATAAACAGATAGAACCGTCCTTAAAATGCAAACAGTTTAAAAAAGGATTCTTTGGTCGAAAATGTTGAACAGGCTATTCGGGGTTTTGGTAACTTTTCGAATCTACCCGAAATGTACTAGTACGAATAAAACGTCATAGTGAAGTAGAAGAAGAAAGCTACAATTTGAAATTTATTGGATCAAAAAATCTTCAGTGGTTCAAAAGTTATGCACTAAGTTAGTTCTATATTATGATAAGTAGTGACAGACGGGTATAGTCAGACGCCCTCCTTTTTATGCTTTTAATAAATAAGTAGGAAGAATAATTTTTATTTGCAATTATTTTTGATGTTTTCGAAACTTACTTTAACGCCAAAAGATCCATATACACTAGAATGATAATCCGCTGGTTCCGCATCTACCAAAATCGTTAAGCCAGTCTGGTAGCCGCAGGCTGTTAGTCTCTTCGGTTCCCTAAAAGCGCCATGGCATTAAAATTGGTAAAAAAATATTAAAACCGACAAATAATTTTATAACAATATATTATTAAAGTGTGTGTGTACACCAACTTTTTCTCAATTTTACTCTGGGAATTGATGTAATTAAAACTGCAGCAAAATCCGTCCCGCGAGAAGCTTTCTTCGAAAAGCTCGTGACACGGAGTTGAATTTCCTTTCCATTTGCATTGTTTTAAAAGATTCGCGCAGTCTTGTTTCACCTGTAAAATCACATGTTGAGTTTCTCACAAGAGCAATGAAAACAATGTCTTCAATGAAAACAAGCGCAATTCATATTCGATTAAATGATGTGCTAATATTCGATAAAATTTATTCAGTACACATACACAGAATTTTTGAAAACCTTTTTTTAAAAAGTCATGAAATGTACAGTAAATCGCAAAATAAACATTCTGATGTTAGTAGACTGAGCAATCGAAGCAATAAAATTTAATATTTGAATAGATACAAATTACTATATTTAAAATAGTAATGGCCTGGCGTACATTAATAATTGGATATTAAACAATCATTTTATTATTTATTGTAAAAACAAGAAGTCGCGCTAATATTATTTTAACTATAAGTAATTTATATTTTTAAAAATTTTGTATTTATTTTATACTATATTTAAATATTAACTTTTTCTTATATACACTGTTTTTTCATCTGTACTGTACGCAGTTTCCTCTAAGAGAATGCAATTTTCACAGTTAATCGAATAATTTAAATAAATATTCACCATTTTCAGAACATCAGAAACTGAATAATTGTTCGCATCGAAAATATCCTGAAGTACTGTGAGATTGTCTTGCACGTCGTACTCGTAGACACCAGGATCTAACATTTCGACCAGTAAGCGCATTTCTTCCAGTACGTAGTCTCTTGGAAGATCGTTCAGTACAGTACTGAAGGTACAAATAAAAAAATTGATCATCAATTAATAAGTGCAAATCATTTTAAAGGGTTGAACAACGATTAAGGAAAAATTAACTTGCAGATTATAAACGAAAAGCCTCGATTTGTTTAACGAAACTTTATTATTGTTGCAAAGGGTCACCGCTGGAAATGGGTAGTTCCAAATGCCGTGGTGCGTCGACTCAATGACCGTCAGGGTCAAATGGGCCGAGTTGTACTCCCAAGCAATCCTCATGAACACCAGCGAACAGCACAGCGATGCAGTCACTATTACACCCCATATCACCCTTACAATTATACAAAATAAAAATATATTTTTTTTATTTATTTATTATATATTATATATACATGTATAAAAAGCAGCAGTTGTGCAGTGAAAAAAAAATTGGTAATTTTCAGTAAATATTTACTTGAATAGTATAATTATTTTTTTCGAAACTGCTGAGTTTATTTAAAAATAAATAAATTAATTTAGTTTTAAAGTAATATTTAGTTGATCCAAAGAAATATTTAACAAGAGCTATCCAAATAAATATATTTACTCGAATAAATTACTAAATTGGTCTCTCAATGTGGACACTATTTTTTTTTTTTTATTTCTACAAATAAATCCGTGAATGTACCTCTCGGTTTTCGAACGGTTTGACTGGACGATGTACTTGTAGCCGTGCAGACCAGTCGATAAACAGAAATCTACAGCCTGAGTTTTTATGATGCTCGTCCATTTTTTTCTGACAAACTTCCTCACTGGTATCGTCCCGATTTCAGTCCTCATTTTAAATAATGCCGCATCTGACACTGAAAATTATCTGGATGTAGAAATCAGAATTAATAATTTTGCTTGAAATCAACAGTTATGCTATAATTACGTCGTACACTTGATTAACTTCAATTCTTTCGAAGCATTAAAAAAAAAATAAATAAAATGGTAATTTAAAGCGTAATTATAACCACTGGAGTAAATGCACCAGACTTGAACTTAATTAATTAAATCTCCAATTAAGTAAATCCAACAACATACAAAATCATTTAACTATTAATTCTCGTCCACATCATTCATAATAAAAACGTTTAATTGGCAATTAAAATACGAATGATTAACATTTTTCACAACCTTAGATATGCACCGATCACCTCAAAAGTACTAACAAAAAAAAAGAACAGACTATAATAAAAAAAGGGACAAAATTGAATCTCAAGCCACTATTGGATTTTTTGGAGGAATTAAAGTCAGTCGAGTGCACTGCTCACTCGAATGCAGTAATAACTACTAGCGAAGCGAATAAACTACGTTTGGTTTGTTCTCGCGAGTGTTCATAAAAGATTCAGCGTGTCCTTCCGGTGCGAGCGTGTTTTTCACGCACTAGTATCTCCCGATCGCCTCGATTATTAATTCCAATCGAAATCACGCGGCATGAGGTGGCAAACTTACGGACACACTGAGTACGTCATAAATTAACTTTCTTTTAGCTTGTATCATCTATAATTTATAATGATTTTCGGTCGTAACTTTGTTTTCTTCGACAGATTCATCATTTTTTTTTGTGTTAGGTAAGGTAGTATTTGCATTCAGAATATTAGATGATATTTGTAACTACATATATTTAATATATTTAATTTACAATTGTATTTCTCTGGCTGGACGAAACTGTACTATTTAACTTTTTGAGAAAGTAAAAATTTAATAACAAGTTATCGCATATTTTCGAGAACAAGAAAGAAATCTGTACATTTCAGGCTTGCTTTTAATTAATTAAATTTTCGGTTGAATAAACCCAATAATTAATAATTAAACGATAATATAATAATACGTGATATCTAATTGATATTTAAATTTAATAATTTATGGTGTAGCAAACTGGGATAATATTTCAATTTTTTATAAACATACTTCTCAAAATCAACTGAAATTGTTTAATAAAAAACTATTTTAGGTAAAAAAAATCTTAATTATTATAATCTATGTTTTAAACAAATAGAAGTATCTCACTTAATTTTACATTTATCTAAAATGTACAGTAAATAGTAGTAATTACTTTTTCCATCATGCATAATTTAAATAAAGAATAAAGAGAATAAATAACCACAATAAAGAAAATTTATTAAAATGTTGACGTTACGATTATCAATTGGATTAAAATAATTATCCAACTTAAATTAAAGAAATATAAAACCACTACAATTTCATTTATTAACTCGTTAATGAAACCTAACAAGCATAATTTTCGTTGATCATTCAAATTAAAATATTAAATTTTGAATTTGGCGCCGCTCGAACATAAATTTTATTAAATTCCTTCTTAAAATCCTTCACAAAGTTTTTAAAAACAAAAAAAAAGATTCTCGTAATCGCAGACATTTCTTTTGCCAACTGGAACAAAAAAAAATTCAAATATCCCGCCACGAATCGATCAGTCTCAGTGCGAGCTAAACTCGCAGTGAAAGATCTCGAATCAGCTCGAAAAATCCTACACACTCAATTCACACGGCGCGAAGCTCCCGCCCCGAATAAAAACAGAGGCCACCATCCAATCCACACTATACGCAGACCCATAAAGTCCGTCCGCTCAGTTTTCTCGGTACTCCACGCACACCTACACGCATAACCAGCGCACTAAAGTGTACTCCCCGCACAGTCGCCCAGTAGTAGACGTTTCCGTCGGTCAGTGCGCGGCGCGGCGACTTCTCCGCGCGGACGTCGGCCTCCTTCAGTTTGCGGCGACCCGGAGGCTTCCGTCCAGGCAGCACCACGAGGACCACGGAGCCGGCGTTTCCCCACAGCGGCCCGTCGTGACCGCCGCCCGCGCCAAGATTGCCGACCCGGGGACGGAGGTTAGGGAGGGCGGCCGCGACATGGAGAGTCCGCTGCCTCACATAATCGAGGGCATGGACGACCTGGTCGGCAAGCCCAAGGACCATCTGGTCAGCATACTCGACCGGATCGAGATGCACGTCGAGCAGCTGCGCAAGGACGCGCTCAGGATCGAGGAGGAGAAGGACACCCTGCTCACCTACCCTCGACACGCTGCGCAATAACGACGTCGTCATCGGCCTCGACGACAGTAAGTGCCGACCGGCTCCCCATCCAGGGTGTACTCCGTAATACGAGTAACAAGGCGCCTCGCTGTTTTTTCTTATTTTTTTTTTATTTAAATTTGTGTGGATTTTAAGAGGATTTAAATTTGTGTAGATTAGCCTCGAGAGGAGAGGAAGGTTATACTGGATCGTAATTTACCTGTGGGAGGTTCGCCAGGTGTTCTTCCGCGGTGGCAATTTCGAGAAGTGCGCGTTTGTGTATACGCTTGTGTGTGTGTATATATAATATAGTCGTGTGCGTGCCTTGTAGTTGAGCGAAAAAAATTTCGATTGTATCTAATACAAAACGAAAGAAAAATTTAAGTTCCTGGGTACCATTAGCAAGTATAATGAGCAATAATAACACGCTAATAGAAAGTAGAGTCTCCTGATTTGTGTTACGTCCAGTACGTGTATGTTTTCTTATTGCAACAACAATCATTCCGGAGCATATAGTGGTTATTGTAGAGGATGACATCTACATACATATTCTTGTGTATATCCATACATATACATACTGTATAAATGTACATTTCAATATATTATACGTATATTTATATAAATTTCTATATAAATATACATAGAATATATGAACGTAAACATAAATATATATTGTGTATATCCGTACATATATATACCGTATAAATATGTATTTATATACATTACACATATATTTATATAAATTTCTATATAAATATAAGTACAAATATTTATATAAATGTCTATGAATACATATATAAGCAAATGTTAAAGAAGTCACAGTAAGGATGAAAAACGTCGGTTTCGAAAGTGCCTTTTCTTTTTCTCGCGTGTCATGTTTTTATTCTCTCTTTTTTTTTATTTAACGTGTGAGTGTGTATATATACGGTCGTTAACTGATTTTTCACCTTTGCCGCGGCCGCCCACGCGCACCGGAGAAAAAGGCCGCACTCACACGTAGATGTATATTATATTTATGTGTGGATTAACTGGCGCCAGGTTCTTTCTCGTGTATTCGCGAACCTTCCAACGCGGATCGCCGATATAAGTATAACCTCTATCGAACCATCGCCAGGGTGCCCCCAGCTTCGGGCAAAGGAACATTGAGATGTGAAGGTTCATCGGAGCCAGTGAAAACCATGTGGTTTAAAGAGCTGCACATGCTTTATTTACATTTTTAGAGCTGCTTCATTTAATTGTTTTGTAAATTGCTCCATTTAATTGTTTTTAAATGGCTCTGACATTGGGATTTTAAATGAAGCTGGAAGATATTCTTGTGTGAAAGGGAAATTTATGGTTTTTTTTTTATTCTGGGGGGATGATATCGATTATTTAGTTTTGTTGGTTGCCAGGCAATAGTAGAATATTCAAATGATCAGTTATATTTAAATTAGAGGAATATTTAATGATTTTGACTGTATAGGTACTTATTTAAAGTTATTTTTGTATTTTTCTTTTATGTTATATAAAGTGACCAGAGCCATTTTGTAATAAAAAACTATTTTTAACAGAGAAAGTGTAAAAATATTGTTTTTCTAGGTATATGTTTAATTTTCTATGTATTTGTTTGTTCTTGCAATGCTAATTTGAGGGTCTATTTTGCAGCTGACAGAGACGATATATTAAGATATGCTGAGAGATTATCTATGAGATGTTTAACTGTAGATGTACTTGTAAAAGTTCAACGTGACCACATTCAACAAGATGCTTTGCATCAGGTAGTACACAATATATATTTAATTGAAATTTTTTTTTTTTACTGCAATGTTATTTATACTTTTTCTAAAATTATTTTAATATTACAGGTTAATGGACTTATAGACAGTTTAGTTATCGGTCTAAAAAATGATCCTAGCGGCACAAGAGTAAGATGTGCTTCCTTCATGAATGCCTGTTCGTCACAAGGTGTTGGACACTCTGATAAAACATTTGAAACTGCTATACTAGGTTGTACTCTAGACGATCAGAAAAGAATTAAGAAGAGATTACAAGGGTTGTTAGATTACATCGACAAAGTTCATACCATTACGTTGGAGTAGAAGTACTAGCTTGAGAAAAAGACTTAAACTCTTATGCATTTTTTATAAATATACATAAGTAAATAAATGAATCCATATTAAGTTGAGGTTTTAGCATCAGTGCTATGAGAAAGATTGTTTTAAGGTGCAGTGACAACCACTTAAGCTTGAACAAAACTTTTTAAAGAGAAGTCGAATGCTGATAGTTCTTCTTTTTTGTTTCAACAGCTTTTACAAGCAGCACTTCCTCAAATATTCAATGATTCCAAAAATAAATTAATTGCCATCTTTTCTGAAAATTTATGAATATTTTACTACAAGTAAAATAATTAACATATTTTTTAACGGAAATAACGGCATGACTAAATTATGAATCATGAACACCTTTATACATTTAAATTTTTAAACAGAGCAATACATTTAAGGGTTGATAAATAGATGAGTATTGACAAAATGACCATGAATTCTAAGAAAAAAAAATGCATTCCTCTGCAATATGTTACTAACATTACAATGTTTTATTTGAAAAATAAACATTAAGAATTAGCTTATTAAAATATTTATTCCAATAAAAGTTACTTTCTTAATCATGTTTGTTTGAAACCTATATTTGTACATTATAAAAGAATAATATTTGATGATGGGTAAATTAGATTACAAAAATAGAATGATCATCTTGTTTAAAAAGTAAAAAGAAGTCCTTGTTGTGTTCATGCTTTTGTAATCATAATTAATTAGATTAAAAGTAGCTTATTTTTTATACTTATAAACTTATGCCAAATTGTAAGCTGAATTTTTTAATTGCTTAATGATTGATGGATAATTCAATTTAACACTTTACTCGCACTACTTAAAATATTTTCAATTTCTAACAAAAATCATTTTCACAGCTGCTGGTTGGCTGAATGCAATTTTGTAAATTGATAAATTAGAGACCAATAATGAAAATATTAAAAAAGATTTTAAAAATACAAACATAGTGATATAAACTATAAAAATTTCAATTGTGTATAACCTAAGTAATTTTAAGGTCAATTATCAATTATTTCTATTATTTAACAAAAAATTTGATAAAACAGTCCTCAGAATTTTTTATTAAGATTCAATTATCTGTTTATATTTTTTTAATACATTTAATAAAATCCAATTTCATCCATCAATTTTTAGCGATAATTTGAAATCTTATGGGTCTAGAAACAATTGATTTTTCAAATAAAATAACAAATACCGGTGTCGTTATTAGCTTTAAGATGTAATTCACGTTAAAATTATTCTTGTTTTTTTAATTACATGATAATTGTAAAAAAATGTTAAACGATTTATTTATTAGCATATCCATAGGATATGAAAACACAATCGTTACGTTATTTTGAAGTATGAATAAAATTAGGTATATCCAAAATTGAAGTATCACTCAAATGGATGTTCTGAATTAAACAATTATTCAATAACATTAAAAGTCGCTTAAAACAGGAAAACTAAAATTTAGAATCTAAAACAAAATTGCAGTAACAAACTACAGTAATAAATTATTTTAATTTCAAATATATATTTCATTCTAATGTTTGTATAAAAAAGTGTAAAAATTAAGTAAGATGTTCAATAAAATTATTTTAAAAACCAAACTAATTTATTTTGTACAAGTGTTCTCATTGATTCAGATTTTTATTTCCGAACTTATTTTTTATTTATTCAATTGAGAAATTGTAAAAAAAAATTATTTTTGCAGATACACCTAGAACTAAAATATTATATGTCAAAAAATGTTTGAATGATACCCTCTATTAAAAAACAGCGTTTAAATAAATACGCTGATAGAATATTGTACAGGAGCTTTTAAGATTATAATTGATTATTAATTAAATAACACCAAATAGTTCAATTTGAATGATCAAAGATGAAAACGTGGACTTTTTAATAGTTGAGGAAATAAATCATGGGCTAAATGATTCTTAAGTTTTATTAAATATGATACAGTAAAATTAAAAAAATAAATATTGTGACATGTATACCCGAGTTTGCTCGCCGTTAATCTAGTACAATATAAATTATGAGATTATACATTTTTCATTCTTGATAAATCTGTTCTTCACAAACAAATCGCAAATTTTCTTATTCGTCGACATTATAATTCGTTCTTTAGTGTAACGCAGCAACTCGAAATTATTTATTTATATATAAAAAAACTGTTAAAAATAAATTATCAATCGAAACAATGCAGTGTCAATATCGCATCGAAAAATTTTCGAATTAAAAAATCTAATAATAATAAAAAAGAAAAAACTTTTGTAAAATAAAGTCATAAAAAATGGCTTATTCGTTCGCTAAAACGATATTTGATTAACGACTTCGTTTGTGCGAAGCTCTTGCCTGCACTTAAAAAGATCCATGCAGAAAATAGATCTCCGCGTTGAACAATATTAACGATACGGTTATTTTTATTTTTTTTTTTTAACAAATAAAAGAAGCACCTATACACACCGACATTGGTACATACGAAAGAAAAAATAGTAATAATGAAAGAGAGAAAAAAAATTATCTCTTTCTTGAAAACAAAAAAAAAATCATGTGATCTCTTGTGTTAGTCCTACAACGAGGTATAATAACTATATACATATTTACACGATTTTTCGAACTTTCACGCGTATATAATTCGCGAAATTCTCTCTTTCTCGGTGAAAAAAAAAAGTAGACGATTTTCCGATCGATTGTTGCGCTTTGCGATTGAAACTTGAATTTTGGGTAGAGTTTAAAGGGGAAGGACCTGACGTTAGGATTACAGCAGCCGGCAGGCATTTTTCACGAAATTTCGCTTCTTGTGGCGCATTTTGCCGGTCGCGCGTAGGACGATCGTGCCGTTACTTGAGTTCCGATTGTTCGTCGAGATATTCGGACTGAAGGCACCTGAAACAAAAAATTCTTCGCTTAGTTCTCAATTTTTATGCTTTTCTTACTTAGTCGCTTTTTACTTATTCAGTCAAATAATTATCAAGAAAATATATATATATTTTATACATATATTTTTTTCTTATATATAATAATACGCAAGAAATTGTTTCCTTTAATTTTTATATATAACAAACCTATATATACGTATTTTATATATTTATTGTAATTGTGTAAATTCCATTTTATATTACACACATTAAATTTCTTTATAGCAGTTTCGCACTCAATGCGTGCGGATAGCCGACTTATCAAGAAGAAAAGAAGTGTCCCAGAAACTTCTACTTGACCCAATTTTTTACTCGCCAGCGGATGCGTATTACCAAGGAAAATCAATTCATTTCTCCAAACTTTGAGGCTTGTTTGTACGATAAAAAAGAAAACTGGCACATTTAAATGGGATTTTAAAATAAAATTATAAAGTTTCGTTATAAATGAAATTCTTGAGTTCCAGTATGTATGATAGTAGCTTGTATAAATTGTAAATCACTGTCACACTAGGAGTACGAAATTTCTGTACATCGCTGCCTAATAATTAATGGTAAAAAGTTTAGTCATTATTGTAATATTATGTATTATGTATATGGTAATTAGGTACATTCTTCGTTTGAAAAACGATGATTTAATATACATTGTTATAGGAAGCAATAAAAATTTAAAATGCGTAAACATTTGAGTACAGTGGTTATTAGTCATTAAATTATTTCGCGCTAAACGATAATTCATGTGTTCCAACTAACGCAATGAATTACAGTCTAAGTACTCAGTGCAGGCAAAATTAATAACTTTCTCACGCTCGAAAAATCAATGACAATATTCGGTAAAATAAAAAAATACAAAAGAAAATCGTTACTGATATATTTGTGCTTATCTTCTTTAGACTTGACGTACGATTTTATTCTTTCTTTTTTTTTATTCATTCATATGTATAGATTATTCGATCATAATTAGTTTCTTAATTCTTCTTAATATATAAACAAAGTAATCGTAATAATTATCGAAAAATACAGAGATATTGTAAAATTATTATAATATACATTCTTCTCTATTCTAAATCTAAGTATTTTATTACAATTAATTAAAAATTCTTCTTGGTGACCAAGATTCTTTCCTCACGATGCAAGTATTACTTTTGTAGATTACAAAACCTTGCAAAAAAATTCATGGATAATTATTTCCAACGAGAAAATCAATTAAGTCAATTATCGAACTAAAGCTCTGACCCTCACCGAAGATATAACAGCAAGTGCCGCAATAAAGTGAAATATACCGATTCTCGAAAAGAGGATAGTCTCGGCGGTCAATTCGAATTATTCCGAAGTAGCCTCTCGACAGGAGCACGCGTCAGGCGCGATAAGCGCAATCGCGATGGCCCAGATTTTCGCACGGGGCGGTTCTCTGGAAATTCGAACGATCTGATACAATGAGCGTGGGGTGGCGGCGCGCGTCTTCTAAATTCGAGGCTCGCGTGACCGACCAACGACGAAGAAACGTTCCTTATAGCATCCTTTGAGGATATCATCGGCGAAACAGCTGTACAGTCTGGTCGAGAAGTTCGAGTGGCATTAAAGTCAATGAAAAATTCAAATTTCGCGCCATAATACAGCAGACGAAAAAACAATCAATTCGCCTTTAAAAAAGTGTATAAATATAACATATCGAAAAACCACGACATACTTGACCTCCGCTAGGTAAAGATCTATCATTTTTTAAAGTTCTAAATTCATATAACAATACTTGGATGAGAAAAACTTGAAGAATATTATTTTTTTACATTTTTCAAGCTTTTCGCATGAAGGAATTGTTATCCGAACTTGGAACTTTGTAAAATTATAAATCGTTACTTATCGAAGGGCAAATAACTCGTGATTTTTAGATATTTTATTATATTTTATTATTCGTCTGCTGTATTATTGCGCGAATTTGAATTTTTAACTGACTTTCAGACCCCCTTAAGGTGAAAAAAAATGACGTCGGCGATGCAAAATTCGAGCTCTCTGAAGATGAATAAGTCAAATTCATGTTGAAATTCATGTAGAATCAATGTATATTCACTTATTCGTCTGTCAATATTTCAGAGGGAGTCATTTCGATTGAAAGCGAGAAAACGATTCTGCAGAAAGTTTAATATATAGAACCAGTCGTTTCTAACGAAAAAAAAAAGATCATTTATTTTTTTTTCTGGTGCTGAGACTCGCATTTTGTGAGATTTTCGTGACGAGAAAGCATGCATTTCGAAGAGAAACAAACAAGGATATTTTGCGAAATTTTAGCGAAGAAAGTGCCCGCTTTTCTTCGTGGAAAAATGTGGCATTGTGAGTTTCTTCATTGCTAGGTAAAATTAGACGTGTTTTTTTTTTGTTAATGGCAATGATAGTATCTTTTGACGATGATTTAGTTTAGTATTGTAATGCGGATAAGCGGTGAAGGTTTATTTTTATTTTGCTTATCCGGTGGAAAGTGGGTTTAGTATAAAGTGTTTAAAAAAATGAAAGTGCGATCAATTTGAGATAACAAGCGATTTTTTTTTCATTTTTATAGAATTTTTTATAGAAATAGAATGAGATAAGATGAAGTTACAACATTCAGAGAAAAGATACTATGTTTGGTACAACCTTCACCGGTTTCCAAGCCAGAAGGTCTTATTACATCGATTTCCTCAGTTATACCTTTTTTAACGGGCTCGTGACGGTATCTTCACATTCTTAGTATACACATAAATATACGTTAAATTACAATGTTCGAAATGACGATTAGATTAAATCTGCTCATGTTAAAACAGTAATACACAGCAATTCGGAACAAGCAACATTATTAAATTTAAAATTTCAATGCAGCATCAAAATATTCTTAAAAAATGTACTTACTTCAAGAGGCATTATTAAGAATATTTCAAGATTATTTTAAGTAAAGTACCACTGCAATGTTACTTTACTTAAAATTTTTAGTAATATTCCGATGAGCACGACATGACGATAAAATAAATCCTGAACAAGCCTAAAAACAGAAGTACAATTCTACGTAAATATGAATAAGTGAAAAGTCTTCCGCATTCGAATAAGTGGAAGACTTTTCACTTCACTTCAAAATAAGTGCATAAATTTCACTCATTCATATTTAGAGGGATAATACTACTAAAATGCATAGTAGAAAGCAATTGGAGTAGTGCAAGTTTTAAATTCTACACTTTGCACTGCTGTTTAACACTTGACCCGCTCAAGGGGTAACGTTTGCTTTCCTCTTTCAGAAAGTGACCAATTCGTCCGTGAGGTATCCACTTTGCACGCGGTAAGTTCCGACCATCGGAACCATCGCGTGTCTAGCGCGACCCTATCCTTAAGGTTCCGGCCAATCTATGTTTCGGCAAAAAAGTTTGCTCGGTCACTTCGCTTTCTTTTCTTTCAAAACACCTTGCCGGAAAATTTAGGAGCTATTGCTCAAAATATGTTAAATTTTATTTTAGTTTGCCATAATTTTTTTAAATCGCTTACATGCAAGTTTAGTTAATTCACTTTTTGCATGCACCAAAATTCAGCAGATTAATAATTGTTAACATTTTCTGTTATTTATGTAAAATTTTTAATTTACTTTTAAGTATGTTGTATTGGAATTTGTAATAATTCATTTATATTAAGACCTTATCATCCGTCGAAATTATAAATAATAATAAATAATATTCTGGACAATAGCTCCTCAATTTTCCTTCAAGACATCGAAGTTACTTGGCGATTTAAAGTGTATATATGAAGAAATAACAATAAGAAGTAAAAATATTCTTCATAATTCATTTTAGTGAAAAACTATACTGATTTCCAATGCATGTATCCACTACTTCGCAAAGCAATAAACGCGCAACTGGAAATTGGTGAATATTCATTGCGTTATTCAATGATAATGAATTCTCTAAATATACGCTGCGAAAATTAGTGAATTTCAATTGGATGATCGATAGAATTACGAAATCTACAATTTTGTATGCAGAATTATTTTTTAATTTTAACTCAAAAGTATCTGTGCAATTACAGCTCGTGCATGAAAAATAAAATTCAATGAATTTTCTTTAAAAATTCTATTTAACTAATTTAAGTAATTCTTAAGTGAAAATTTTTTCATTTGGAAAATGAATGATAATTTTACTAGACTAAACACAAAGAGTATGGCATAACGGTAAGCTGTAACAATGTAAGATCCCAACAGATAATCGTATTACAAAAATAATTAACTCTCTATTAAGTAATAATAGAGAGTAACAGTAGAGAGTATAATAGTATAAAAATTAACAGCGAAGAATAACAGTAGAGGGTAGGAATCGAAAATAAAAATAGAGAAAAAAAGTAGGAAGTACAAGTAAATAGTAAAATTATGAAGTAACAGTAGAAAGTAGTGTTGAAAGTAACAGTAAATATTATCAGTAGAAACTCAGTTTTTTTTCATAGAATTATCTGAAAATTAATTCAGGTAAACTTGAATCGAAAGTTTTCGCTAGAATTACATTTGCACAAATTATTCGAAACAATTTCGATCCTGCATGTGACTAGGACTACTTTCGATGATAAATCACGGCTGGCTAAGCAGTAAATTTTGTCGCGTTTTATCAGATTTGAAGAAAGGTACGTATACACAGTCTGGCGCCTCAACGTATCGAACCGCGTCCAATTATACGGGTTACGAGCCGTAAACTGCGGTCAACTTTTGCTGTTGGTGTTCGCAGCGACGAGTCGTTTATGTCGGAGAAAAAATGCCGCGTAAATTGGCTTGGAATTCTACTCGAGAAAAAAAAATATACACTCTTTCCTGGAGAAGCGCGACGTTACTTTTTGAAATTTAACGGCTACGCGGAAGAAAACGTATAACTGCGATTTGGAAAGTTCTAATTACAGGCGAATATTAAAAAAAATCAAGGTATCGTTTAAAAAAAAAGTGAGTGATTTCTCGTAGACACTTTAATCAAAGTGCTATTAAAATCGTCTGACTTATTGGCGTTTTAATAAACGATAAAGTCTTCTTACTCGTCAGCTGTTTAATTAATCAAGAAAAGATTTTCTCAATGAGTTGTGCCTTATTTCTCTAATCGACCTGAAAAGCTCTAAGTGTATAGATATAGAGAAGCAATGCGGTACGTGAAAATCAGTCCACGTCGCTCTTAATGTCCTGAGTGGACTTAATTAGCATCCTCGTGATTATGCATTCTCTTCCGACCCCAGTGTGATCAAGAAACTCGACAGACAACTTTTCTTAAGTCAAACTTAAAATATTCATAGTATTGCCAAATTAACTTGGAAGTCAGTAATTTTTTAAGAAAAGTAATATTTTGACACTATTTATTTCTTGTAAAGAAGATTACTATTAATTACAGCATTATTATCAAATATTCTTTAATAAGAGAATAATAATAATTGAGATAACAAACTTTATTAACAAAGATTGCCATCATTTTCTTGTAAAGTAGATTAATTAAGAATATATTAACAAACATTTTGAGAACTTAGAAGGACGTCTAGGGAGCTAATTGTTTATAAAAGTTCGAATTAAAGGTTAAAGCTGCATACATCAAGATTTTTTCATTAACTTTTGTAGCTCCGATGAAAGTGTATGAAACGAGAAAGTTAGAGGTAATAAAAATATCTATAAAACTGCAAGAGTTTTATGGAGGTTGATAGTATGATATTTCTCGGTAGTTATCATCCTCTTAGAAAGGAAAACGATTTAGTTATATTTTAACATCATGTAGTCATCGTAATGAACGAAACGCGCTTTTTTCAAGATGCACAACCTGCGCATTCACTTCGCACATATCACCGACTCACTTCGTGAAACATCATCACATAGTAAATTTTAGTTTTCTTTTTTACAAAATTAATAAATTGTAACTTTTTTTACAGAATAAATACAATCTATTCTACGAAAAGAGAAATATTATTTTTAACAAAAAAATTATTGAAGTATGATTAAAACGTCGCTATCTGTAAATTAACGTATGATTAAATGTCGCTTTTATTTAAATAATGACTTATTTGACATTCTATTAAATAATATTTGAATAATAAAAAATTAGACACTAATGCTTATTAATTAATGCTACATTGATTAATAATAAGTAAGTACAAAAAATGGTATATAAATTTACTGCGTTCTTAAGAATCAAAATTGCCATATAAGGATACTCACTTATGACGGAGGGCGATCGGGGACCCGACGAGTAAATCCTAAAGTCGTCCTCCTCCTCGTAGCGGCGCATCTCGTATATGCAACGCGCGGCCAAGTGTCGGAAGACGCTCACGACACCGAAATCCTCCTTCACGGAAGTCCGTAGGAGTTTGCAGCCGAGCGCTCGTCCCAGCCTTTCCGCTTTCGTCGCTGCAACGTCATATAGGATTGAGACAAATTTTTATCGCAAGGAAAACTATTTCTATATTCCAAATTTATATTCTGGTAATTATATTTTTTATTTT
Source organism: Sycophila sp. Sp_5 (assembly GCA_018906775.1). Lineage (NCBI taxonomy): Eukaryota > Metazoa > Arthropoda > Insecta > Hymenoptera > Eurytomidae > Sycophila > Sycophila sp. Sp_5. The sequence continues at coordinate 437,719 of JACCID010000084.1, forward strand.
TCAGCAGATCCAGCCGTTTGTCAGCAAGTTTAAAAAAATGTAAATGAAATTTTGAGCGAAATTCGAAATTCAAATTTCGCGCGCTCGCGCTTGAAATTTTGCGCGGCAAATTTAAAATGGTTTGAAATGATAAATTGCTATATTGGCATAAAATTACCCGTTTTATGATTTAACATTAGAATCCTATGAAACAGACATTTTTTCTACAAGTCACAATGATTAAATTCTTGAGATTCAACTTTTTTCTAACTTTTTCCTCACGTATCTTATTATAATACATACCTATACAAAAATTTAAGTCACTTTTATTTATTCATTTATTTATTACAAAAAATCCGTGGAATTAACAATCTTTAAGTAAAACATTTGAAGTAATTATGTGTAAAAATGTGCAAAATGTGTAAACTTGAGGTACCATCTATACGTAGTCTGAAATTTATCAAACTATTGTTTTATAAATTCTCCGACCTTTAGGTACTTTCACAAGCAGAATAATTTCCTGAAATAGTGCCAACTGTGGATAGAAAAAAATTAAGCATGTCAAGCTCTAATCGGTCGAGAAGGAAATTGAGAAATGTTCAATCAATCTTGAAGAGATAAGATGCTCACGAGCAAATAAACATCGAGACTGGTAGTAACGGCAAGAATGTGGTAAAACGTGTCTTACGACCCTCGTTTATTATTCATTCGCATCATTTTTTATTGCGCATGAAGATGCTAATTTCCAAGCGTTATACTGCCACCGGAAAAGTACCTACTCTGCTACTGTACATTTTTATTCCTTCGCTCGTTGCTTTTGAAAGGAATTTTGAACATACCTTTACGCCGCAGTTAAATGCAGTTTGTATTTATTTTGTGGAAAAACACTTTTTTGGTGAAGGTCGCAAACTTACAAGAAAAAAAAAACTACATTGTACTTGTAAAATAAATTATGACTTGTAGCTTCAAGTTCCAGGGTCGTTGAGGAAAATATTTCATACTCACGGATCAATGACGCATTGATCGACTAAGTCCATTTTGTTCTGCACCAAAACCGTCGGGATTTCGCCGCATTCGTTCTCGACCTAAAAGAAAAATAATGCTTTATACCATGAATCCATATAAAATTCAAATATTTATTGCAATTTAAAGTATTTTTATATGATTCTTAAAAATTTAAAAACTATTCTTTAAAATCAGAATATTCAATCCAATCTAATTTAAAATCTCAAACAACCATCTTTAGTTTGCACTTTCATTTGGCATGTGCAATTTTTTTAAAAAACTTGAACGAGCAAACAATTTTCCACATAGATTTTAATTTAAATTTTAACTATAAGTATTTGACATTTTGTATAAACTTAAAGAGAACAGTGTTCTAGAAATACATAAATTTTTACCAACATTCTTAAAAAAGATATAAGTGATAAGAAATTGATAATAAATCGAGTTGGATTTCAACAATATTATGTAATTACTTAATCAAGTGACGCTATCATGTCAACTCCTTCATAACCGCTTTCTTTCCTGCAGGAAAATGTTTTGAAAAAAAATTCTACATATCTCTAGTAAATTTTTTTACTTTTTAAATCTTTAATTTTTTCTTCAATACTAATTTTCTCTATTGAGTCTAGACTAATTAAAGCCCCACTACAAGATAAAAAATTATTTACTAAATCTGATCCACGTGTTAATTTTTAGTTACTACCACGAATTATTTTTGTGAAATTAAAAAAAAAAATTAGCCACATCCATTCCAATGTACATTGAATGTGCAAGGGTTAATTTTCACAATATATAAGTGAACGCGTTACGAATTCCACCGGCCAGAAAAGTGATATATAAAATATGAAAAAGTCACGGAGTCCTTCCCCCGCAGCGAAAATAAAAGTAAATCGCTCGAGTCACTCTCGGCGCGTTAAATTCCATTACGGTAATGCCTTTACAGTTACGAAAACATAACTCGCGCGCGGCAGCCGGCGCGTCGTAATAATTTCGCGCTCGGCTAATACGCGCTCCGCGCGGCGCTCCAGCCATTAATCACCCCCTGGAGGAGCCAGAGGACGACGTCGTCGACGCGTCCGCGAGCAGATTCCCCGGCGACACGCCTCCGTCGCGGCCTAACCGGATCCATCGCCGGCTCTGCTTCTTATGTACCATTTCGAGCGGTATTTTATGAGGTATGGATGTACAGCTTCCGGTTGCTCACTTTGGGAGGATAAATATTTTGCTTCCGTTTGCGGTGAGCACTGGAATAAGTCTGTACAATTCTGAACACTTACTTTGTGTTTATTATCGAACGAATTATTATAGTAACACGCTTAAATCGATTGGAGTGAAATAGAGTGAGAATTAGCTCTATTTGAGTCAAAATTTCAGTCTAATTTTAAAGTAAAGTTTAACTCCCTCCACAGAGTGATTTTTTGACTCTTAAGTAGAGCAAAAGGTAGAGACGTAAACTCTAATATTTTAAGTGAAATTAAAGCACTCTATTGGAATCAATTTGGAGTTTACTTCAATTTTGGATTTTATCTCGTCTACTAAAATAGACTGCATCAGAAACTGATATTTTACTACTATTTACTAACTTATATAATACATTCTAATAAATTGATTAGTAACTAAATTGTAGAACAATAAACAATTTAATAAATTTTATTCTTACATAAACTAGAGACCTTCTACTAATTTATACTAACTTAATTGCAGATTCACTTCGAATATTTCTAAAAATTCAACTTATAAACAAGATAAAAATTCATAATCGATAAAAAATATACGATGATTCGTTTCAATGTTCGTTTGCAGAAAATAATTTTCAAAATTTCATAGAAACCGATGATCCAGAGGTGTGGCACTCTCCTAATTACTTGGATATCGGTACGACGAAGTTTCTTTTTTATTCTGATGCAAGAAAATGTGATGAGAAATATTTTTCTTTCGTTTTTCCAGGAATACAACTGGTTTACTGGCAGGGGATTAATTCCTATTAGTAGGCGATGATCGCTGAAACTTTTAGATGCGATCAGCGATACGCCTGTCATTGTACGCCTAAGTGTTAAGTAGATCCAGACGAGCACGGCAAGACACTCTTATTTTTTTCTTTTAGGTTACTAAATCTCCACCCAACGCTTGCGGTAGTTAATAAATTGATTTTCAATTAAAATTTTTCAACTTTCTACGTATCGTTTTAATGTCAGCCAATCGATATTTAAATAACTTCTGGCTCGATATGACTTTTTTAAATGATACTCCACTTGTAAAGGAATTTATGAGTGCACGAGGGGATGGAAGGGGAAGTAAAAATGTGGGAACAACAATTTTACAGGCATAATATTTTATTTCAACCAGAGTAAATTTTGTGACATCTACGTCCAACTAAACGATAGCCTGGAGAGCATCGTGGATTCGCTTTTATAATATCTTGAGTCTTCACAGTCTGCGGCCTCGCCGATAGGGTGGAAATAATCAGTAATGATCCAACGATCAACAATAGTAGCCAGTTAAACTGCATTCTAAACAATTATATAATTTTTTTGTTATGAAAATCTGTAGATTGATTTTTTATACGAAAGTTAAAAGAAAAATATCAACATAGTATAAATATAATCCTATGGCTTTTTGAAATAATTTATTTAAATCCATTTTTTTATTTAAATTTGTAAATAATATCAATGCTAATTCAAAATTAAATCAAGATGCGGTTAAATAAAATTAAATACATTTAAATAAGATTTACTAAATCTGATTAAGACTACATTAAAATACAATTTAATGCGATTTAATATTTTCTCAAGTTTTAAGAAGATTGACTTTAAGTCTATATACTTGGAAGCCGCAGAATCTTTCTCAATATTTTTAAATTAAAAGATTTTTAATAGTAAATAACTTACGAACCTTATCTTAATTAAAAATCGATATTTAAATAAAAAGACTCGTTAATGTGCACTGCTGAGCTTCTTGTGAAGAACTGCGCTTCTTTATGGAATTTGCTTATTTATAAGGAAGGCAGAGGAGGTGCACCACACTATAGTATCCTGATTATTAATGATTTTCCGGGTATCCCCAGTGCTATTATATAGTTTGATATTGCAATAATCATAGAGTAGCATTTGATATTCACGGTAGTTCTGGATTATTTGTAATAAAAAAATTGCCTATTAAATTACTAGTGTTCAAATGCTCTTGTCACGTTTAAAGTAAACGGAAATTCGTATCAAAGTGTATCTCTGTATATATAGTGCATCGATGTTCATTCCATTAAATGTGTATTTTATGATTATTGTTATGGCGAGATGATTTCAATCTGTTGATAAATAACTTGAACCACTTTTGGTAAGTCGCTTTACAAAATAGGATTACACGTTTATTATAATTAATAGTATCTGCAAGATTTTTTTTAAATAAAATGTTCTTTTTACTTTGCGTAAATTGGCTTAAACAAACACAAATTGAAGAATAAATAAAGTAAAAGCAGTATTGCGAATGTAATATTCAACCTGCTCTAGTGGATAAAGTGTATCGATGTTCATTTCATTAAATGTGTATTTTATGATTATTGTTATGACGACATGATTTTAATTTGTTGATAATTAACTTGAACCATTTTGGTAAATCGATTTACAACATACGATTACGTGTTTATTATAATTAGCAGTGGCTGCAAGGTTTTCTTTTGATTGTTCTTTTTTACTTATCGCAAATTGGCTTAAACAAATACAAATTAAAGACTAAATAAAGTATAGTCTATATTGCGAATGAAATGTTCAATCAATAAGAATTAATTTAATTAGATAAATAATTTGATCTCCTCATATCTAAGCCAAAGGTACACTTTTGGCAAAGAATTAATTTTTTGTAGATGAAGTAATTCACTTGTGAGGAACAAATTTCATTTTATCTTCGATTTTTACAATAAATTACATAATAGGTACTTGTGGGAATTTTTGGAAAAAAATGGAATGGAGTAGAATTGTTTCTGGAATTGAGTTTTGTTAGATGAAAGAAAAAAAAATACTAGCAAAATAAAAGGGAATTATAAAAGAAACTTGAGGAAGTTAACAGCAAATTTATAGAAGCTGATTTATTTGCATACAATAAACAATTTTTCATTCAGATGCAATTCAAATATCCTTAGAATCGACATTATTTTGCATCTATTGCGCATTGCCTTGAAAATAAAAATATACTTTCACTTCTTTGAAAATTCACCAATGCACTCGCTTTTATTGTACTCCTATTTACTTTTCATAAATCTGCATATTTTCGTCTGTGAAAATCTCACCTAGATTATTTTTTTCAAGGATTCTCAGGGATAATAAACCTTCATCATTCTACAGAATAATTTCTTGATTATTTTTTTCTTATAAATATTTGAAACAACGTTTTTTCAATTTTCTTTAAAACTCTTTATTTGAATAAATAAAATTAGCAAACAATGCAGAATTTTATTCAGTAATACATTAAAGCAAATTTATTTAAGAATAAATAAGATCAATATTAAAGATTCACTTTTAAAAATAAAAATTTAAAAATAAGACACTAATTGACACTTCGGCACTTTCCCTGATGGAGTCGCTGTCCTTTAGGACACCAGGGAGGACTATAAATGATGGAATTGTTTACTGACACCGGCCTCTGAGGTTTGTTAGGCCTGCCACTCGCCAGTGCGATTAACAAGGCCACGACGAAAAGAATCGCCCACTTGAAATTCATCTTGCCTAGAAAATTTATAGCGATTTTTTTTTGTAAATATAATTTATAAACAAGAAGGATTTCCTTGGCAAACAAATTTCTTCAAATCCGCAAAAAACAGACGTACTGTGTTAGCGATTTCCGCGCTCTCACGATGAAAGTCTAAAAATGCTCGGTTCAGATTCTGCGTCGAGACTAAAACTAAAGTTTCGAGGGAGTTGGCTTATAAAACTTCCCTGGTAAGATCTCGAACGAGGAAATAAGGAAATTATACTTGCAAAAATGGTGACTAATGCAGGCGTTTATTTATAAAACGAAATGGTATTTAGGTGAAACGTATATTTATTCCACGCAAACTGTTCTAAAAGTGTAGAATAAAAATGAGACTCTGCGGTAAGTGGACATTGTGCAGCATTTTGGTTTTGCACAAGGAAAATGTTTTTAATTTATTCGGCGAGCACGATTTTTAATTCATTTTTTTTGCGAGTTGGAATAAAGTCATTAAAAATTGACGGTGTGATTGATGAATTCACGTGGTACATTGTCGGTAGTTTGTCATCATTAAAGTTGTACGTGCATACATTACTGAGTAATTATTGTGTACAACGGAATGTAGTTATCCTCAGGTTATGTAAATAATTAAAAATATTTTAAAGAGATATCAAATTTTTTTTTATTACATGTAATGAATCCCCGATCAGTCTGTCCATACTCGTCTGATACTACTGATGCACAGCGAGCGGCCGGATGTTCTTTTTCTATCGAATAATTAGAAGTGTCATCTGTTTTATTGACTTCGACATTTATTTTTGTATTTAAATAATAAAAAAAAACACATGGTTTTAGAAAAAAAGGCACATATATTGATAATAATATCTGATTCAATTTTAAATGATTGTACAAGAGATAAATTCTCTTACGCTTATTCTATTATTTATTATGACGTGTTTAAAATTATTTTCCCCCCGACCTGTAGACCATCCGGACATAAAAAAAAATTCAAACAAATTCCAGTTGAAGAATTCAACGAACTTCAATGCATTTCTAACTGATAATAGCTGGAAGTAAAAAGTAAGATGGAAAGTTGCCTGGGAAAACATTCTAATTCCACTCATCCCCAATTATATTTCTCAGCTCGATTCTTTTATTTTACCCAGGTAACAATAACTCTCTCAGAATCAAAACCAAAATCTATTTTTTCTTCAGTTTCTGCATGCAGTTAAGGGACTTTTTTTACTTTATTTTCTTACATTCGTCTTTCATATACAAGTAATAAGTAATAGGAAAAAAGACATACTTCTTCGTATATACAGTAAAAAAAAATGTTCCAGGTCGTTCAAAGTAAAACACGACACACAATTACTCGACTAAACAGTACGCCACCCTTCAAGCCCCCCGAAAATCAGCGAACGTGAAACGACCTCCTCGATTCGCGCTAAAGCGACGATCGCGTGCAACGCGCGTCACGCGTCAGCGGCCGGATTCGCGTTATAAAGCGTTGGGCTTTCCGGACCGCAGATTCTGGAGCGACGCACAGGCTTCGCCTCGACGACGGACAAAAAAAAAAAAAAAAAAAAACAAGAAAGAAGAAGTGGAGTGGGGTACCGAGACGATGTCGACCTCGAAAGCGGGCACGTCGTCGCGATGTATAGGGGAGTCCCCTTCCGAGTCGCGCGGCAGGAAGAGGCACACGAAGCGTGCGACTCTCCGCTTCGCTGCTGTGGCTGCTCGCTGGTGAACGCGACGACGGCTTTCGATTTCTCCGCGTGGGATGATTCGATTTACTCGTTTTTTTTCCTTTTTTTTGTCGGTTGATTGAGAAGAGGGACTTTCTATTGAAAGGGACTGTGGTTTCAGGTGTTTGGATTACTAAGTGGATTACTTTGCCTTTGTAGAATGAGTTTATTCGACGGGTAGGAGATGTGGAGGAGTTAAGAGTTTTTTTTTAATTGTATATTTAGGGTGCAGTTGCTAAATGATTTTTTTGCTGCAATTTTTTAAAATTTGTCTTTGGACTAAAATATTTTAGAATGTGTTTTTTCGTGAAAAACATTTTAAGCGTGCTTTTTAATTGCAAAGCTTCCAAATAAGCTTTTTGACTGTAAAGCTTCTAAAAGTACTTTTTGAATGCGTAACTTCCAAATGAGCTTTTTGGCTGTAAAGCTTGCAAAAGTACTTTTTGAATGCGTAACTTCCAAATGATTTTTTTGGATGTAAAGCTTCGAGATGTGCTTTGTGACTGCACAGCTTCCAAAAGTACTTTTTCATCATGAAGCTTCGAGATGTCCAACGTTCTTTCTTCGAAGAAAGATCAACGAGGAGCCTTTTGTTGGCAAATTTCCTAAATATGTATTTTACCTAAAAAGCTCCCGAACGGGCTTTTGAGAGCAAAGATTCTCAAAATAATTTTTGACTGCAAAGCTTTCTAAAACTAAAGTTCCAAAATGTTCTTTTTATCGATAAAGCTCTAAAACTGAGCTTTTTCATATATAAATTGTTTTAGCTTGCAGAAAAGCAAAAAATTCTTTCAGAGAATTTCATATTTTCGGTCTTTAAAAAAAAAGGACGAACCTTCAACTTCCAGGATTGAATGGCGTCGAATGAATCTCTGTCAGTCGCCGAGAAAGCCAAGACGCAGGCATGCGCGCCGCGATAGTACGCAGCGGTGATGGCATCGAACTCCTCCTGTCCGGCGGTGTCCCAGAGCATTAGTCGCACCTCCTCGCCGTCGACTCTGCAAATTCATCCATTAATTTATCGCCCAGTTCTATTCATTTTTATTTAGTAATAGAAATTAAATTAAATTTTATTAATGCAATAAATGAAGTCTGTTAGCAGAATTTAAAGGTGCTGAAATTTATTACCCTGTTCATTTAATTTATTTACTCAATTTTAATCGAAGATGCTAGAATAAGTATTGAGTAAATATTGTTTTGTATTATTACGTATTATTATTCTCTCTGGAGTATTTTATAGTCTTATAACTTTTAAATAATTTATAAGAATTGAAATTCACGAAGAAGGGATTAATTTCCTAAGAAATAATAATTGATTAGTACTATATATTTTAAATTGATCATAGAGAACAATAATCGATTAAAAAAGTATTTCAAGTTCGTCGATCTATAATTTATGGGAAATTAAGTACTTTCGAAATTCTCGAAGGGTTCATTGAGCCAGAAAACTGGAACAAAGTGAAAAGACGTGAAACTAGCGTGTCGCATAAAGAGACGCCGTAAGAAACGGGATATTATATTTCCCTCATAAGGACATTAGAAAGGAAACATTTTCATTAGAATGTGTGACTTTTGCCTTGATGAGGCCTTTTATCGAGTCGTAAAATTACGCATCGCGTGCAAGTTTCGCCGGTACGGTTATGCGTCGTTCGAAAGCGATTAGAGCAGATGAAATAGAAATGCGTGCATTTATAATTCCGAGCGTTCCTAAGCCTTTAAATCAGATACCATTCGACATTTCCATTTTATTGCTTAAAGTAGATTTCAATGTCAAACGATTATTATACGATTGAGGTATAAAAAAAATAATTTTAAGTACAATATACAAAATATTATTTATTAACTTAATAATCAATATAGTTTCCCCACTAATTAATCATTAAAATTGAGGAAATAATGCAATTTTAAAACAAAATTCGTTTCAAAGGAATAAAGTGTCGTTTTACAGTATAAACTCAATTTTTGGTAGGAAAAATTGGAGAATGATCTATTTTCACTAATCTAGGTGAATAAAAATTGTAAAAAAAGCCTCCGAGCCCAAAACATAATCTTAATCTTCCCCTCTAAATCCATCGAATCATAATCTTCCCCTCTAAATCCATCGAATCATAATCTTCCCCTCTAAATCCATCGAATCATAATCTTCCCCTCTAAATCCATCGAAAACCCATAAACTTAGCCAACGTCCAACAACTCCATCAAACCAACGACTCGAAATATTTCATTCGCGCAATCCACACGGCAAAGAGACTCTCACAAAAGTTAAAGTCCAACAAATCGATAGTGGAGAAGTGCAACGACTTCGCGGAACGCCTTCTCAAAACACGCCGCAGGCTGTTTTCTTCATTCAGCCGGGAGTCCGTAGTCCCGGCGCTCGGAAGTTCGCAGATCGGGGAAGAAGCGCCGAGGATCGCGCATACCTAACGGCGCTGCACAGACAAACAGTCGCTACGGGAGGAGCGCTCGTATTCTTTTTTTTTTCTCAGGCGCGAGGAGCTCGCGGCGTGAGGAAATGAGAGGCGACGCGTGTACTTCTCCGCGACCTTCCGCATGCACACTCATACATATTATATATATATATATATATATATATATTACGTACGTATACACAGGCATAGGCATAGATATATGCGTATAAATATATACATATACATATAGGTACATGTATGTACACTTATACGTGTATGTGCCTACTGTAAATTTCATTGAATTAAATTTACAGTAATTTATAAACAGTGTTCATCGAGTTCACTGCTTAAATAGTAAAATTTTGCTGATTTAAGTGGCGAATTTTGTTTTTCGCCGAATGAAAAATGAAATTTTCATTTATTCAAACTGTGATTGTCGTTTTCACTGATTAATAATTCGCTTTAAAATAGTGATCTAATCCTTACTAACGGAAACAGTGAATATATTCACTGAAAAACGTTCAGCATTCACTGAAAGGAATTTAGAGAGCATATATATATGAACATGGGTGTGCGTAGGAAGATACATGCATGAAAATGTATATATGTGTGCGTGTGTGTATAAAGGACAAAAATATACCCTGAGAATCGGAGAGAATTACACATTCTCCGAGAGTCGGTAGTTCCTTGAGTTTGATTAATTAAAGGACTTGTGGGTTCTGGTAGCTTGGATTCGCCAAGTATGTCGGTTACTCTGTGTAGTGTTCTTAGTAGAAGCGATGGGTACTTTCGTGAGTGAGCGGAGAAATGAACATTTAGGTTGGTTGATTTCCAGATAAAATTTTGTTTGTCGTGTTATTACAAAGGCGCTTTTTCTGCTTAACGAGCGAAATTATTATTATTATTTTGTTTAGAAAATCAGATCGTCATATTTTTTTTTATTGTATAGGACTTCTTAGATCGTCTAATGATTCTAGATAAAAATAAATAAAAATAAAGGATGGTCGTACTTGCATGGAATTTGAAAATAGAGTTATTGAATCGTTGGTAATATTTAGTTCATTAAATTGGTAATACTTAAGTTCGATTTACGTTATGTATAATACAATTAAAAGATAAAATTACTTAATTAGAATTACTTACTAGAATTGAAAAATGCTATTGATGAAGAATTTATTGTTAATTATTAAATAAAACTTTAAATTATGTTAGAGTACCATCGAAACTTTACGTAAAACTTCTACTATCAATATTTATACTACTACTTTCTTAAACATTATGGTTAATTAACAATAAATAGATTAAAAACAATAATCAATAATATGCACAAATAAATATGACGTACAAGTATAACAAGAAATAAATTATTTACGTAAGTAATAAATATTACTTGCAAAAATAGCAATAGTTATACTAAATATTCACTGTGTCAATAACGTTATTTAAAAAAAAGTGTTAACTGCACATAGAATACCACAACAATAAACTACATTTAGACTACAAAGATATATATATATACACCTATAGAAAAGCTGCGCATAGACGTGCTTCGTTATAAAATAATTTATACCCCTCGAACCCGTAGAAAGTCGTTGAGACGTAGTCCGATCAACAAGCAAAAGGGTGAATCTACATCCGCGTTTCCGATTAACACTCCAGTTTTATAAATCATATCATTGTGAGTCTTCAAATGGAAACTGGTTTCAGCGGCCTTTTTTTCGTCTACGTGGACGCGTACAAAACGTCGCAATTTATGGCTCAACTATAAACTTTTGAATGCAATTAAATCCTTAATCGAGGGCTCGTACACACACGCCGAGCTTTTGCGGTAGAGTCGCTCGACTCCGCCGTCGAGATGCTGCCGCACGATAATCGCGTAATTATGAACTGCCGCGCGGAATGTAATTTTCGAACAAATTCAATTTATTGTTGCACGCGCGACTGCGTTTCTCATTAGTGGCTTCGGCAATGCTTTGAGTGGCCAGCTAAATGAAAACGACGCGGGAATCGAAGTCGGATGTTCGATATGAGTACGGTAGGGATCGAAGTGCGGAAAACCAGTATTGATATTTGATTATCGTTTAGGGCAGCGGAAAAATTGTAATTAAGAAAAAAAATTAATTTTTTTTGTTTGCTTGAAGGGAGAGGTTTGATAAATATTTCTCTGTTTAATGGGAGAGGAGGATGGTGAAACCATTGGGAGAATTTTCATTTAAAAAGTACGGTGATGTATATCGTAATAAATAGTGTGAAAAATAAGAGAAATGATGTGCAAGCTCTAGACATCTATTGATGTTTAAGGCGGTTTACGAAGCCTTGTAATTTTTTTAAAGAAAAGCTCTATAACTACTGGTATAGATTTTTTTTTGTATTTGAAAAGGTTTGTCAACCATTCAAAATTCCGATTTACATTCCAGTGGTTTCCCCAAAATTTTCCAGAGCTTGCGGATGAATTCTTAGGATTAAAAAAAACTTTCATTATACTTAGAAGTATATCATATATAATGTTTTAAAAAGCTCTAGTGTTTATACATATATTTTTCAAAATTATGTTTTACTCTTGATCGTACTTTTATAATCCATATAAAGCTTTTATAATTTCCCTCAAGAACCTTTTACTTATACGCATTAAATAAAATATCCCATTATTCTGCAAGCTCTGTGTAAAAATTAAAGCTCCATGTTCAAATGATTGCAATCGATTGCAAGTTGAAATTGTGTCTCGAAGATCAATAACTTCGTATACCTAGCATATAAGTATAATAACTTCCATAGAAAAATCGCTTTTTAGAAGTATTTCCTTAGTCCGCAAGCTCCACAAACATTTAAATTCCCTATCTATACCGCCGTTTAAAGCACCAAATGACTTCAAAATTCCCTGCAGTTACGTTGAACGAGACTTTGAAGTAAACCGCGTTCCGAGAAGTCGCGAAGGGACCACTGTTGGTAGCGTCAACGTGCGGTGACGTAAAACAGCAACGACGATCGTCAGGCATATTTATCTATAGCCATGCGCCACCAATCTTCATTTACTTCGCCTTGTGGCTCATTAGATCGATCGACTGAGCGGAAAATAGCGAAATCGCGCGACGCCATCTCTCGTTTCTACATGTAGACGTCAATCTCGTATCTGCTTTTTTTAGTTGAATGAAGAAGCTTTGGCATATTTTTTTATTACGTTTATTTTAAGAATTAACGAAGAGAAATAGACACATAGACAAATAGAAATAAGATGAAAATGTAGTGCTCTCAAGCTCTGAGCGTCTATTGTCGTATACATTAAATTCTTATAAATTAGAAAGTTTCCCATAAAAATCAGTCTGCAAGCTCTGTAAAACATTACAGCAAAATTATTCTGATTTTTGCATAAAGTTAAAAGCTTCTGAAACGTTGACTAGCTTTAGAAGAAGCTTCCCGCAATTTTAACTACTACATTTTAATAGAGCTTTTCTTGTAAAAAATACAAGACTTCACCAGCAGCCAATTAAATATCAAATACAAAGTAAAAATTTACAGAAATTTCTCCGTAGAAATTTCCAGTATATACTGTTAAATTGTTTTTCCGCTTAACTTTCACAGGAAATTTCACTGCAATGTTTACAAAAATATTATCTCAGTATCTAACAATTTAAATCCACCCGCAATCTCGAAAACTTAATCCAACATACCATGACCCTCCACCCTTCCGCAAACTCAAAAACACCGAAAGCTCTAAAAAAAACACTCACTTCTGAACAAACAAAAAAAAAAAACAAATCGCACTTGCACCAAAGCTTCGTATAATAAAAGTGAAATCGCGCGTAGGCAGTGGCCTCCGCTGCAGCGAGGCTTATCGCGTCGCATTCCGCGCGGGCCGCCTCCTGTTTTGCTCTACGAGACGCCGACACGCTTTTATCGAGTTAATGAACTTGCAGCGAGTATCGCGCTCGCGCGCGCCAAATGAGCCGCGGCTCCGAGTCGCGGAGTGCCACTTTTTTTTCTCCTTAACGACACTCGCAGGGCGGGACGCTTTTCTTCTTTTTTTTTTATCGGCGTGATTTATCGGTGCTTATCGGATCGCTGGCAGTGGAACTTTCGTGGGAATACTTGTCGGCTTCTTTTGGAGGACGATCGTGGCTCATATATATATATATATATATATATATATATACTATAAGAAAACTATATTCATCACTCATTAAAAATGTATATATATATTTAATGAGTGATACACTGAAAAAAAAATTGTTAATTTTAATGAAATGATTTACTTCAATAGCACTTATTAAATATTTTATTGAGTCAAAAAATTATTTTTTTGAAGCTACTAAATTTATTTAGAAACAAATAAATTCATTTAGTTTTAATGAAATTATTACTTAATTCAAAGAAATATTTAATAAGTACTATTGAAGTAAATCATTTCCTTAAAATTAACAAATTTTTTTTCAATGTATAATATATAATTTTTTGTCGGCGGTGAGAGTGTGGTAACATGTGTATATGTATATGCCATACTATCTTAGTGAAAAATTACTATAAACTGTGAATTTTCACTGAAAATTACTTAAAAAAAAGAGTTTCACGATTTAGGTATTAGTAGAGCATCTAATTCTACACTAATTTTAATAAAGTTTTAATAATTTATTTGAGTGTTAATCTTACGATCTACATTTTGCGGACGCGTTAATTAATTTATCTGCGTTTATAGTCGTTTGATTTTTTTAGGTTTAATATACACTTTTAGGTCCTGTTGATTAATTTTTTTTGTACGTTTTTAACGTAGCAACTATAGAAGTACGCGGTGTCTGTTTTTACTGCCTCCAGAAATTTATGTTTTCACTTTAAGGGCACTTACCGCGGTCTTTTTAAATTGCTTGTTAAGTTGTTGCAACGTTTCTTAATTGAAATAATTTCACGATGAACTTTGAAGTATTTTATGCGCGATTGAACATTAAGGTTTTCCTTACGACGACGCTATAGCCAATAAATTGTCGTTGTAAATTATTAATAATAAATTAACTGCGTATAGCTATTAATAACACCGGTTTAATGAAGTTTTTTTTTTTGTAAAAAGTCAGATACAAGTAGTTTAATTTACTTTTTGTGTTCTAGCATGTTATTTTTGTGCAAAATTAAGTTGTGAAGATTAGTCCATTTTCAATCTGTCCGGTGGTAATGGCGCAATATATTAAATTATAAAAACTCGTGATTATCCACTTTATATTTCTGAAAAAAATCCCATGGTTCTTCCTTATTATACGCAGAGAAAAATCTTGTATTAAAAATTACTATTAGGTGTAGACTTTAATTAACTATATGTATAGTCTTTATTAAACTCGAGGCAAACTATAAAAATGAGAGCATTATAATATAAATATCGAATGTTGCTAAAGGTAATAGCAAAAATATATTCCCTGTGT
Source organism: Sycophila sp. Sp_5 (assembly GCA_018906775.1). Taxonomy (NCBI): domain Eukaryota; kingdom Metazoa; phylum Arthropoda; class Insecta; order Hymenoptera; family Eurytomidae; genus Sycophila; species Sycophila sp. Sp_5. The sequence continues at coordinate 452,938 of JACCID010000084.1, forward strand.
ACAATTTATTTTATTTTGATTTTATTTTCTTTGCATTTTTTCATTCCAATAAAATATATTCAAATTAAAAAATAATTTTTAATATTAAGAGCAATTTTTTCTACGCAGAATGAAATAAAATATTGACGGCAAGAAATTAAAATAATTATTAAACTTGACGATGGACTCACTCGATCTCTCGTTCGAGGAAATCGACCCCAATGGTCTTCTTGTAGTCGCGGGTGTAGGTGCCCTTGCAGAACCTCTGGATCATGGAGGATTTGCCCACCGCGCCATTGCCGACTATCACCACCTGCAACAACAAAAAAAGAAAACCTCTTACCACTTAATTGACAAATGCCCTGCGAAACGACGTGGTAGTGCCCCGATGGGACTAGACTTCAAAGAGGAAACCGGTTCCACTTTGAATTTCAAAAGGAGAAAAAAATTGCTTTTTTTTATTTTCATACTTCACTACGGCCCTTTTTCGCTTGATCGCCATCAGATTCTCGTATAATAAAATCAAAGCTGAAATTATCTGAGCAGCCAGTATAAGAGGCTCTCGCGTCCGCAGCGGCGGCGATCAATTATCGGCGTAATTAAATTTCCCGCACAGCCCATTACGATCCTACGGGCTCGCGGAGAGCCTCGCGGATTATAGTAATCAGCTGGTCCTTCATTACGGGGCGATATCGGCGGCTCTCGGAAAAATCGAGGTTTCGTCGTTATCGCCCCGCAGTCGCCCGGCCTTACTGCCACTTTTACGACTGTGTCGGAGGGATCGTCTTCCCGCGCCAATGTGCCTATACGCGTTTTATCCTCGTGAAGAAGATAATGGGTCGATTGAGAGAGTATATAGAATCTGTGCTGGTTTGAAGAAAAATTTTCTCGTGGTATTAACAGCGGTTAAATTATTTACTTTTTATTTATTTTTATTTTAATAAGAAGACAGTAGAGTGTAGACCTTATTGTGAAAAAGAAAATTATTAGTGCTATATTTAAAACATAAATAACAGTAAACGAAGTATAAGTATTTTATTTTGAAGTTCGCTCTTCAAGTAGGAACGATAACAGGATGTTGTTGAAGTTTTTCAAACAGGTATTTCTTTATTTAAAAAAAATAAATGATTTGGATTATACTTAATACTTCAGTTTGAATAGTCAAAGTCTGTACATTAATTTAAATTTTATCAGTAGATTACGATAAATCTGCCAGTATGCAAAGAAAGAGACTACGTACTAAGATAAACTACAGTACGGTAAATGTATGACTACAAACTCAAAGAAATTCTTCAATTATTTCGTTTTGATCATTTGAATTCATCCACTTCTTGATTTTTTGTTATTGTCAAAAAATCATTTTTACATTCTATGGTTTGTATAAAAAGATTTGCATCAAATTTTTGCAGGTATTTAAAAATGCATAATATCATTAAAAAAGTATAATATTTTATTTAATATAGTTACTCTTCACTTTTAAAAGTTTAACTGATTCAGGTCAAATCGACTACTGCTAACATTTTATAAATGTTTAGTGAATAATTCAATATATAAGGTAATAAATAAATAATAGTTAATTATTTATTATAGTACTATCATAAATACAATTCGAATGAGTGCGACATTTTTTTCTGACACAAAACAAAATTTAACCTCACGATCGCGAGAATTTCACTAGCAGTCATAAAGAGTATAGGATTCCATTTCTTGAAGAAAGAAATGAATTTTCATTCGTTAAATAATTAACGGCAGACCATTTTAATACTGTCGAAACATAAAACTAGCACGGATAAATCTACTGTAACACTCCTTTAATGAACGGTCTCATAAATATAAAAAAAATTTACATCGACAGCAGATGCAGTATAATAATATTCTAACACATTTAAAACGTCGTTAACAATGTCACACATGTGCATACAAAAAATAATGTAATGACCTAAAAAAAAAAGTCAAAATTAATGTTCAAATCGGAATGTACTTCATGAAATATGCATTCGACGAGAGTACACCGAGCCAAATTTTATTATGGAAGCTACAGACTTTTTTCCAGACGCAATAATAAATAAAAAGTTAAACAAGAAACACTTAAAAGTGTATAAAATCCTAATTTGAATAAACTATTAAGCGACGCGCATTCCTTTGAAGAGAGAAATCACCTTGGCACAGTGTCTAACGAGTTTTCCTATTTGCTTGGAGAACAGAAAAGACCGACCCAGGAGACCCAGAAAGTAGGGGGACGCGACCGACTTCGATAATCAGGCGCCGACACTTCCAGTCGCAGGTTTTCCGAAGGATGCGGGTCATTTAGCGGCGCGCGCCCATTTAAATCGGCCGCGCTCCGGAAGCCGAGAGAACGATTAATTGTACGCTTCGTACGCAGATTAACTGTTCGATTTTTTTTTCACTTTTATCCTGTACGCTTCAGGCGACGAAGTGTAAATTCTTCGGATAACGACGATTTGTATCAATAAAGTTTAGAGATTTTTATTTGTAACTTTTCCTTTTTAGAGAGATGAATGTGTGTATAAGCAGCAATTTTTTTCTTGTTTTATTTAAATGTTATGTAGCAGTAAATAAATCGAGATTAATCACGTGATTATAGTGTTCCATTTTATCGCTATTATAATGTTCAGAGATTTTTTTCTACTTTATGTAATTGAAGCGATTTTTTTTTTTCACCTCAAATTTCTCTCTTCGAGAGGTTGATTCACTGATTTCATATTCAGTTTTTGATTGCTGTATTAAAGAATAACAAACAAAATTTTAAAAAATTTTAGTAAAATCTCCCGTCCTATACGTTTTATGCAACCATCCTTCCCTTTAAAGTATATCTTAAGAATTATTTAAAGAATCAATTCGATGGCTTGAAGGAATATATTTTTTATTACATTCGACGAAAATTCAAAATATTTTTATGTACACATTTATGCATTTCTATAGAAATAATATGCGATCTGAAATTTTTGTACCCAAAAGTGTACACGTACGTATATAGTATGTACATATTCAAATGGGACAAGTAATTATTCAGCGTCAACGAGCTACGGTACGAGTAGTTTATGTACACCCCAGCAAGTACGTGCATTATAAATTTGATCGGTTTATTTAAGCAGTACAGTTTAAAAACAAGTTGCAGTAATTAGTACAGAGCAACTTGCCTAGTTTCATCTTTTGCGACTAACGGAAGTGAAAAAAGTATAATTGCGGCGAACGTCTTGGAAAAAATTATGAAATTTTCTACTGGTCGACGGTAATTTAAACTAAGCAGATATGAAGATACAACTTCACAGAAATAGAAATTAACGCCGACAAACGTATCACGTTTACATTTTTCTCTGTATAATAGCAAACTAGGTAATGCCAATTAAACATTTCAAACAATTTTTCTTTATCATTGCTTTTTTTTTCCAATTAAATTTTCACCTGGGAATCCTTCATCAAACGAAAAAGTTATATCTACAGAGTGAGAATGGAAATTTGCTTTTTTTATAGAATAATCTCGGGACACTTTAATTTTTGGAAGATTTATTGTTGTTTTCTTTGTATAATTTGTACAGAAAAAAATTAAGTGAAAGTAACTAGAGTATTACAAAGATACATTTTTAATGAATGTATCTCAAGAAAAGATGCAGCCTTGCTGTATTTTACTTAATACACGGAGAGAAAAGTTTAGTAAAAATTACTATACTATTTACTAAATGAGGTACAGACTCGATTAATAAAAAATTTTACGAAAAAGTATCGTAAAATTTACTAAAATTACAGTAGATTTTGCTACAAGTCTAGCACATTTTACCATACTTTTTAGTAAAATTTTTTATCTGTCGAGTTTGTCCCTACACTACTAAACAATACGTAAATTTTTACTAGACTTTTCTCTGCGTGTAATTAATTACATGTTCAGAAAATAGCTGTTCATTGCTTAATACACCTCAAATAATTGATTTTTCCATGGAACGATTATTCTTAAAATAACGAAGTCTCATTCCCAGTCCAACACCTCCCTCCCTTCATCGGATCCTTATTAGTCCAAAAGCAACGGTAACGAGTATAATTCGACGGAGGATTTTATCAAAATAAAAAGAGGCGCGTTCGGGCGTGACGGCCGATGGCATTGATTAATCCGACGCCGCCGATCCGGCCTGTTACAAGCACCTCGTTTACCAAAAAGCGGGAAAAAGGAATCTGGTAGGACACCTACTGTGCCGCGATGCGCTTAACGGTTCGACGCCGAAGTGGGTCGGATGCTGCGGAAGCGCGAGAAACCGGTAGAGGCATCGACGCGGACGATCGATTCTATACACGAATTCGTAGGCGAGAAGATTAAAATTTTTTTTTCTGTCTTGTATAAGCAGATGAATTTGACGTTGGTAACAATTGTTTTTTTCAAACGTGCGAAAGTTTAAAGCGATGGCAAATTATTCACGCTTAAATTTTTTAGCATTTGCTTTATTTTCGTAAAATAAATTTCAGAACAGAGTAGAAAGGTTTAATTGTTAAAATTAATTAGCACTTCACACTTTTTAAGTTTGGTATGTATAGGCTCTATCGGTTGATTGGAAATTCATCTTTTAAGTTAATGAAAAATTCCTACTTAAAATTTTAGTAGTAAAATTCCCACGCTTCATATGATCTCATTTTTTGACGGTACACATAATTAATTGGAACAAAATTTACATTTTATTTAGAACTTTTGCTCGAAGTAAATTTCAGTTTGATTCAAGTATTATAAAACAAAATCGTTTTTGATTATCACAGTTTTGAATTACGGTAAAAACAAGTAAGTAATTAGATGTTATTTATAAATCTGAACATTTTTCTATGATTTTTTCTTAATTTTTAACGTGCACATAAAATCAAGGTGGATGTATTATTTTTTTGTAGATGAAGTGGATATTTTTTAAGAGGGTCACAGCAATTGGTGGTAAATTGATCTGTTTGATATGATATCGAACGATATATGCATCTGATGAATTTGATTTTAAGTGGTATAGTCAATTAGCATATCCGTTCTCATATATGATATGGAGATTTTAAAGGTTTCCGTTAGCACGGCCATTAGGATCTGTGGGAATTCTGGAAAATGCTTTTATATACTTCCACTTTAAAACAACGCAGACGTACTTTTTTTCTTATTATATTTTCCAATTAATTTTTTCCCCCGATTGAATACCTAATCGGTCCACTGTAATTAAAAATTTTAACAGCTTGAATATAGCTTATAAATTATTATTTTAATTTATTTCAATGGCAATCCAATAAGCAAAATGTTGAAAATTAAAATAACGTTTTGTTAAAAATAAATTAAAGTATTAAATAAAGTATTTCCAAAAAAATAATACGAGGAAAAGGTAAATGGAAGAAGAAGCGTCGTTCAAGTGGCAAGGAAGACATTCAAACTCAAACGTGAATTAGTCATACGTCACGACTTCAATCGATCGTACGTACAACTTGAAAAAAAAAGCCATAACTTTTCCCCCTATACTATAGCCTCATTTATAAATGTACGCAGGCAGCTATTTATATTCTTCAACTCCCTTATTAAACTTCTCCCAAGAGTCTTGGCATTAAATATATCGTGAGCAATTGCAAAAACTTTTGCAATACTTAATCTGGTGGACACTTAAAAAACTATAATTTACCTTAACAAAATTACATGGGCATATACAAAGTAGACTTGTTGGTTCCGAAGATTTTCAAGATCGAAGTTTGTATTTTTAACTATTTGTAACAATTTTCAATTTAACACTACAAAAATCCTATCACGATATAGTTTTTATATTCAATAATAGGAATGAAAAAGTTTTTTAAAATCCATTAAAAAACACGTACTATTTAACAATTGTGGTTAAAAAAAGTACTTCACATATTCAATTCATATAAAAATAAAAAAATCTTTAAATTTCTACTCTAAAACTCTAAAATTATAAATATTGATACTGTACTTTTATAAATTCACTATAATAAAAGTACTGGACTTGGAACTAAAACTTGCTTGAGTTATACAAGATCAAAATGTCAATACCTAAAATAATTTTTTTTTATTTATTCCTTTTAACGCAGTGTAAATACTTCAAGTCGAATAAGATACCATATCAACATTAGAGAAACTTTTTCAAAACATACACGTACATTCGTTAAATAAAAGAAATTAAGTATAGCTAGATCTATTAATCAATTCACACGCACAATCTTAAATACGCACAGTCTTAAATTGTCCCAGACACTCTTGTTACATCTCTCCATTCCAAAAATAACTAAAAAAAAAAAGAAAAATAGGTCAAGCATCACCTTACAAAAAAAAGACACTTCACTCGTCAAAATACCCATAATAAGCTCGAAGCTCGACAGTAGGCGCCAGCGCCTCCGGCGCATATAATCGAGCGGACCGCAGAGGCGCGCCGGTGGTTCCCGCGAGGCGGAATCGATATCTCAATGCACAGCATTTTATCTACCGGTGCCTCGTCCCCCGGCGGCCTGTACACACTCGCAACCGCCGCGGCGTCTCTCGGAAACATCGCCGAGGGTCAGTGCACTCGGTGCAGCGGTGAGCCACGCGCAGACGGACGCCACCTGCACGCCTGAAGGGCGCGAGCCAACAAAAGGAAATCGCTCCTCGATCGCCGCGACCGAGTCACTCGCTCGACGAGGTCTGCGCGGATTGATAGCGGGAACGGCTACTGAGGGACTTTTTTTTTAATTTGAGTATGTCGTTCTCGTCAGGTGCGAGATTGAAGGTTTCGTTATGGATTTTTGGGAGCTTACGACGTTTGAGTAGGAAGTGAGTTTTCTACACGAAGAGAAATGTCGTATTAAAAATTACTATATTCCGTAGGAACAATGGGACATACTCGCCAATGATGATTTTTACTATAAAACATAGTAAAAATTCCGGTACTCTGTAAAGTTGAATTAATGAAAAACCACTAATTCATAGTGATTATGCACTAATTTGAAAAGTGAAAATTGCTCCACTATGAATTAGTGGAAATCCACTGTTTGAAATAGTGAATAAAATGTACTGATTGAAATAGTAAATATATGCACTTACAAATAGTGAAAACTACTAATAAGTTAGTGAAATTAAAATTTTTTGTAATTGGAGAATTAAATAGTAGAACACTTTTTTACTATTTCAATTAGTAAAATTGTACTAATTGATTGTGGGTTTTACTAATTGATTAGGGGAAAATCTGATCACTAAAAAGATTAGTGGAATTTCCACTAATTCAACTTTAGAGAGTATGTACACAGCAAAAATTGCTATTTATATAATAGAAATTGCCATGTACATAGACATTTTTAGTATGTTTTATAGTAAAAATCGTCATAGGTCGAATATATCCCACTGTCCCTACGGAACATAGTAATTTTTACTATAACATTTCTCTCCGTGTAGAATTGAACTAGTAAATCTTTTCTAAAACTAGTGGAAGGTGCTCTACTAGTACCTAAATCGTGAAGCTCTTTCCACTCATTTTCAGTGAAAGTTCACTGGTTGTAGTAGTTTTTCACTAATTCAATTTTAGGTAGTGCTCTTTTATGTTTGACAAGGTACACCATCATTGTAACTTTGCAGCAGACTGATGGTTTGATAAATTTTATTGTTATACTATTTTAATTTTTTTTTGTACGAAACCTATGACTTCTTTTATGTAATTTATGATTGAAGGTTTTTGGGGGATGCTAAGTAATGTGTTTTACAAAATTTTGTTAAAATGCCTAGGTGGGATCTGTTACAATATGGTACCTACTACCTTGCAAAATTCATTGGAAAGTTGTATTTTTGTGTGTTAAAACCGTTACTGAAGTGTACTTTTAATTAAAAAAGTATTTAAAAAAAAGCAGGCAAATACCTCTTTAAATTTAAATAATTAAAATCACGCTCCTCTCATTAGCGACAACTCAATTATTTCTGATCAAAGATTTTTTTTATATTTAAAATGTAAGCAAGAAGCAAGAGAGACATGCGTTTTATTTTATTTAAAATTTTGAAGACACGTAGGGCGATGTTAATCTTTATCCGTAAGACACGCTAAGTCGCATGGGAGTGCAACTTTTACTACTATTAGCATATGCGGATTTTTTTATAATTAAAAATTCTCACTCTTCCACTTTCACGGTTTATTAGTCCCCTTTAATTGTTTTAGTTTATCTGCATTTCTAGATTTCTAGAGCAATTGGAGTATTTTTGAAATAATGACTTTCCAAATTTTCTATAGTTGTTTGATTAATTTAATTTAACATTAAACGAAATAAAAATTCAACAAAAAATATATAGGAAAAAGAAAACGCAAATTCATTATAACATATTCTTTTTCTTTTTCAAAAATTGTAAAAAATAAAACATTTGTAATACTTTAATATCGCAGTAAATGAACTAATGCGACATTAAAATGAAATTTTATTAATATTATTTGTGAATATATACATTAAAAATAATCATCATATAGAAATTACTGTAAATACGAGATTACATTCTAACTTTTCTAGTTACTACAAAATACTTAAACAAATAAAAATAAAAATTGATTGTCCTACGCATTGCATTCAAAGTGTTCGAAGCGTTTATCAAAAGAGGCACGGGTGGTATTATCTCGGCCAGGTCTTTCAAGGAATAAAACATAACTATTTGAGAATCTGAATTCTTGGGCGATTGTATCACTGTTGCCACAGGCACGGAAGCATGGCGATACGGCTAATCGATAAATGAGCGAGGAAACCGTACGTCGCCATTGTAGCTAACTGTATACAATTAATGCGATTTTCGCATGATCGTCGTAGTTTGTTCAATTTTCTGAAATTGAATTAATTAGTTTGCACGAGCGTCTTGTGCCCAAGTGTGAATTATTGATCATAAAGTGTGTGGTTTTTTCTTCTTTACTCGTTCAATTCTTATTGCCCGAAAATAGAGTAAAATGGTCCCATTACAATTTAATATAATCCTCGTTATAGTCAATGAAGAAGCTCACTTTATAAAGGAATGTTGATATTTTAAGTTAAACAATATAGAAAAGTTTACTTCAAATTTTTATACGAGGGGCATTAAAAGGGACGAAATGTGTATCAAATATCTTTATATATAAGTTTCTTGTTCGGCCAGTAATTACCTAGGTTATAAGTCTAAATTTTTTGAGATGTATTTTAAAGTACCGTCTTTTAAAGATTATGCCGTAAAATATGAGACACGATAAAATTTTATTATTGCAATTATGACGCGACGTTTATTGGTAATAATGCTATTATTAACCACTGGAAGCTGTTCGGAGCTGTGTTATCGTATTTTATCAAACTGTGCTGATCATAAATTTTCAAAAACCATTCACTTTTAATCTTCTTAAAAATATCCTTGAGATTAATAAAGCATTTTATATCACGAATTAAATGAAATTATAAGTAAAACTGGTTATTGTATTTTTTCTAAATTATACATCGATTGCATTCTAAAAGACTTTCGAATTTCGTTAATGAAAATTTTCAGTTTTGGGAGTGTAATTTATTGAAGGAATTTGAGCTAATCATACCCAGTCTGTTAATACTGGCTTATTCTATAAAAAATGTCGCTAAACTTCAAAACGTCTTGATGCACGTACACTCAGGAGGTAATCAATTAATGCGGATTTTATTCCAAAATATAGTATTGTAATTTTGTATATTTTAATTTTTTTTGTAATAATATTTTAGAATTCGTTCGGCACGAATTCAAACTGTTCAGCGTTTAGCGCCAATTTTATTCTAGTAACAGACGGGTATGATCAGCCTAATTTACTTAAATAAAAATTTTAGTGCCAGAGAACCTCGCGATTGTCTACCTTAAATTCTCTATTCACAAACAATATCTCGTAGCTTTTCAATTTTTCATTAATACGCTTTGTTATAAACGAATTAATTGTTTTCTCGTCTGCTATACTATGGCGCGAAATTTGAATTTATAATTGACTTTCGTACCCCCTTAAAGTGATCGCCAAACAAAAGTACCCCATACCCAAGAAAAAAAATCTCTTCTACACCGCACAACAGCACACGAAGCAAGAAAGTACATCTTCGCAAAAAAATCCCGAAAACAATGCAGCATGCAAAGCAGCCATGTTCCACCAGTCCTACACGCAATTTCTCCGCGCGAGCAAAAGCGCATATCCCGCCGACCTAATACGGCGCACCTCGACTTTCGACAGCCTCTTCTCACGTCTCGCACTCGCTCGCTATGTATAATAGTGTATATACAGCAATAGTTGCTCCTCTGCGGCGGAGGGGAAAAAACCGGGGATTCACCGGGCCCGCGAACAATCGCGCGGCCTTCCCCTCGTCGGGAAAATCGCGTCCCACGCGGACGCGAAGGTGGGGGGTGGCGGCGCTCGTAGGAACGCGGACTGAAAAAGCAATAAGTTTTTCCGTCGAAAGGCGAGTGCGCGCGCGATTCAATTCTAATTACCCGCAGCCGGCGTGCGGAGCTTTCCTCTCGCGACAACGAAGCGCCGCATTTTTCCGCGATTGTCGGGGAGATGCGCCGGCCCAGATTATCGAAAACGAGCGGTGCTCGCGAGAGCTTAATTAGGCATGCGTGTGGGTATTAAGCGTGCGAAACGCGGCAGGGCGCCGTTTTTTTTTTTTTTTTTGACGAGAGCAGCGAGTCGTGGAGTCGATGAGACTTTCAACGATGTTTGGGCTGTTGGGTTTTTTAATTCTTATTGAAATTTTTTTTTTAAGATTTTTGCAATTTAGAATTTGGAAAATGTAGTATTTTGATTAATTTTTATTTTCGTGGCAGGAATTTTCTACAAACTTATTGTCCTCTTATTTGTAATGTATTAATTTAAGTATAGTCTACTTTAAAATATTAAAAATTCGAATTATTTTTTCTATTTGAGAAAAATTTTATAATACTTTTGTCTCTCAACAGGTAACCTTTTTCCTTTCTTCAGTAAATAAATAAGTAAATGATTACTTTATTGACAATTAATAATGTCAATTTTTAAACATTGTAAGTTACTGTATCATTAGCAAAAAGTTTAATTGATGAAACTTTTTTAAATTTCACAATTAAGAATAATTATTCTTAAAATAATAAATGTATAATAAGTGGTTTGATTTAAAATAATTTAATATATTCTAGTAAAATTGGTTGTGTCAAGTAGTTGGAGCACTCGCTATTCTCTGAAGTACATGTTTAATTTATCCTTCCGTACTGGGTAATAATTTTGTTCATAAGAAAGCCGAGATTTCACGTATATTAAAACTGTACTCTTCGTTATCAATATAACTGTACTAACAACTGAACTTTCGATCTTACAAATAAAATTTAATACTCTGTCCTACTGACATTTCTGTATTTTTCTTTTTTCAAACGCACTCAGTATAAAAAAAATCATAAAAAAGTATATTTTAATTGCGTAAATATACAGTAACATAAAAACGCCGTAAATTAAGAATAACTATTTTTTAAAAAGCCTCTAATGATTTTCACACAAAAGTGGTACGCACACGTACTACAGAGAAGAATTTACTTCTCACACAAAAGCATTTCGTGTATCCTCGCTTCACGGAATCGCTAACTAGCATAAAAAAGAAATTATTTCCTCTATTTATTTTTCCTTGGCTCGCTGATTTCCTTCGGTAGATTTAACCCGGATGACATTTGAAAAATGAAAATCTCGAAGCGAGCCTCGACCTGTTGATCTATTATTGAACGCGAGGTAAGGAAAAAAATTAGGACACAACGACTCGATTATAGTTTTCCAGCCCGACGTTTGCAATTTCCAATGAAAATGTGAACTTGACATTTTTATTCGCTCAACAGAACTTTTATGCACGAAAGTATAGGCTCCTTTGTACTACATCAATTTAGATTGAAAATCCACGTAAATATCTATGTATAAACATTTAATCTGTTTTATACGGAATCCTCATTGATCCATATATAAAATTCACATCTATATGATAAAGTATCATTAATTTCAACTATATAATATAATTATTTTTATTACTGTAGATTTTAGTAACTTTTAATATCTTGCTTATTATTAATCATCATCAAATTAAATTAATAATAATCATCAAATTAAAAACGGGAATACTATACGTGCCGATTGTTTTACGATATTTTATCAGTCGGTTAATATAACGAAATGTGGGAAAAAAAATTTTTTTTTAGGTGTACCAAATGTGGTGGTGGATCCCACGTGGGATAAAAGGCATGGGAGCGGAGCAACCATGCGGGCAGGTCGACAAATTCGCGGCTGCGACAATGGCCATTGCAGGATTACTATTGACTTTCACAGGAATGAATTCTATGTCACTGCTCATAAGTGACATTGTTGGAGTGTACAGCGAGTGAACTCGTTACAAATGTGATATCAGGCGCTTCGATGAAAGTAGCTTCACGAACTTCACGAGACAAATGTGTTACACGATAATTGATGGCTTACAATTCGAACTGATGTATGTGACATTTAAGCGTAATAGTACCTACAGAAAAAGACATTGACAACTTTTTTTTAAGTAACTAATCATGCGTCTAATGAGTGTACTCGTAAATTCTTGTTTTATAGTATAATAATTTTGTTTGTTTAATTTTTAGAATACAAACTTTTTAGACTACAAATGTGTACTACGATAAGATAAAAAAATAAAATACTTACAGAATTTTTTATTTTATAATGAAAGAAAATTATACAAATGGATCGAATAGAATAGAGCGAAATATGAAACGTGTAAGTATAAGAAAGAATAATTTTGCCCTTATTTAAACAAAAAAAAAGTAGTAATTATAAGATAGTACATTGTCTATAATTATTTTAAAATTTATTTCAAATAATTCGATCAAAAAGAAAATAATAACAATAAACGCTACACGTACGATAATTATTATTCGCGAAGATTTCAATTTCCCCTTAAAATCTGAACAATCTTAATGAGCGTAAGTAGATGCTTCTCTCTTTTCTTTTTCTTAATAAAAAAAATTATGTTACGTCCCCGAATCAGGGCAGCAAATTATTCGTTGCAGCTCAAAAAAAAAAAAAATTATAACGTCGATGCTTGTAGCGGTACCGGCGCACCTCAATTTCGGTATTAGTCACACGCAAACAAGCGCCGCTAGATCCTACGCCGCTCGAGCAAGCGCATCAATTTGCCGAAGAATCCGGTGCTCGACGCTAAGCTTCTTGCCGCGTGCTTTACGATCGCAGGACTCGAGCGAAATTTGCGCTCCACCTGCGCACAATGTATAATAATACCCGATGGTTGTTTTCTTCTCGATGCTTATATTTTGCATATACATATATATTGTATTCTACTAAAATAAAAAATAAAGTGTAATGAAAAGATTTCAGAGTGTATAATTATATAAGATCCGATGGTTCTTTCCTTCTCGATGCTTATATTTTGCATATACTGTATATATCGGTCGAGAAAATTTAAAGCTCGGAGTTACAATATTTATTGTATTTAATCGTCACTTATAATAATTTTTTAAGAAAATAAAGCGTACGTATTTTCTTAAAATTAAAATATAAAAATATAATTAGAAGATTTCACAATTGAAATGATATTTCAAATAGTTATAATTGAAACGTTTCCTATAAATTGCTTTAGAATGCCCATAGTACTCGGCACTAAATTTCACGCTGTGCTTTATGATTCCAAGAATGAAATTTTACTTTCCACCCCTACACATAATACATACATACATTCATACATACACATGTACATACATACGTATATACATACTTACGTACGTACGTGCGTGTATACGTACACACATACATACATATACGTACATGTATACATACACACATATAAATATATAAATACGCCTTACATACGGTACGGTGATGTACAAAAATTAGATACCATGTGGAAATAGCGGCTTCTTCTTTTTTTCGATGTATCGGCATGGAACAAAAGTAAAGCTCGAAGCTGCCCCGTTAAGATTTCGGGTGAGCGTGAAACCGGACTCACCAGCGTAAAGCTCGTAAAAACCACGGCATCGCGTATTCGCGCTAATGACCGCAGCCACGGTACGTACGTACATATACGCGTATAATAACGCACAAGTGTACACACACTCGCCGTGCGCGCCCATATTTGCCTGTCAGCTGCGAGCAGCGCCTCTGCGTTTTATTATTCTCCCTCGGGAGAATTCGGATTTTTTCCGCGATAATGATGCTTTTATTGTAAGGAGAGGTAGGAGCGTATGCGTACAGATGTACGGTGTTAAATTCGCAGTATAATTGCTTGAGGCCATTTTTTTTATCTGTGAAAAATATGTATACTTATTTAAATTAAAAAATTATCCCAGAAATGCTGTTATTCAGCCAGTATGTTGTTTAAAAAATTGTGCAGCTGGTATCGAATAAATTTTTTATAGTTTTTTTGTTTAGAAAAAGATCGAGGCTGTGTATAAGCTGCTTTGGATGTATGTATATAATTAAACTTGTTAATTCCGTGAAATAATTTTATGTTATACCTGCAATATGTAGTTAGTATTTTTTTACCATTACGCAGTAAAATCAGATTTTACAAAAGCGGAAAGTATGCTTATTTAATTGTGCAGTTTAATTCGTAACATTCATTCGTAAGACATTGGAAATTACTCAGTTTTAACTAATAAAAGAATTCTTTTAATTTCTTGAAATATTTTATCTGAAGCGATAAACATAATTTCTGCGATTAATCAAATTAAAACGTTTATTATCAACTGCTTAAAAATGCTTTATAACATATATGCATCCATCGTTTTTCTTTTAAGAGAAGATTTAAAAGACAGCAATTATATTATAAATCACGCAGGATAATTTTTTTACATAAAAAAAACTGATAGAGTGGTTAATACACGAGTGGGATAATTCGCGAATTTCATACACGATCTCAATAAATTATAATTCATCTAAATAAAGTAAAAAAAACTTATTCTCAAAAAAACATATATCAACCCCTCAAAAAACACATTTCTAATCTGTATTGTTGACACTATACTGACAGCGAGTATTTTTAAGGGATAATAAATTACGAAATGGACAATACTATCAACTGTACATCTATTTTTTATGACATTTCGACTACTCGATATCTATGCCGTTTTGTACAAATTATCATCTGCAATTTTTTTTATATATTTTTGAAAAGCACTATTAAAAAATGTAACTGAAACGTCGTGCAAAAATAAACACACTCTGACTAGTATTGCCCTCTTAAAAATTAATTTACACTATCCCCATAGAGTTCTAATCGTTAGAACGAGATATCAACGATAAAAAAATTTTATCACGACTTAAATCGCACCAGCAGCTCAACAAACTCGCTTCTCCTGCCGCTCGCGTCTAAGTATACATACAAGCGAGTCTCTCCTCAGCGGGATCCACGCTGCAGCCGGCGCACGGCAAAATTAAGCCGCGCATACCTCCGTGCGCGAGGAAAGGGGCATCTGCGCGGGAGCAGCGCTCCTGCGTCCCGTTAAGGGCGATGCATCGCATAAGCGCGCGTCCTGCCGATGATGCGCCTCGCCGATCGCGCGTGGGGACGTACCCGCGCGCTGAATAATGCGCGCGGACCCGCCTAATTGGGCCTCGCGCCCGGCAATGGGAAAATCGCTAATTAGTTGGCGCCGGCGGAGTTCGATCGCTCGCCTCTCGATCGGAGGCTTTTTATATGGCTAATTTGTGAACGATTTCTCACGTCAAATTTATCGCTAGTCACATTTTCCAAGTGATTTTCACATTTTCAAATTTAGAGAGCAGGGATGTCCTTCTGGAAAATGTATTGGAAAATGCATCTGCCAGGAGTTTATGGATCAGAATATTATCGATTCTATTTTAATTTTAACATATTCGCACCGAGAGAAGAAAAATATTCATTATTTCCGTTAGTGATCACTAACAGATTTTGTATATAAAATTATTCATGCAACGATTAAATATGTATAAAATGATTTTCTATAAAAAATCTATACCATTGTTTACAGTTGCATACATTGACATATAATATACAAAGTTATTTATTATACAAAATGTATGGTTATATATAATTACTCGACTTAAACGTATTGCTAAATAATTTTATATGCAAAATCTGTACAATTGTTTACAGTTGTATACAATTCCATACGCATTGTATATAGAATAATTTTTTGGATGGGGAGGATCAGGTCACTGTTTTAAAGTGAACATTCACTGGATAGATAAGTGAAATATCATTATTTAATAAATGAAAAGAACAATCACTGTTTAAATCAGTGAAAATTTCACTGAATTTAATTAAGAGAGAGCACTTACATAGAGAAAACTTTTATTAAAAAAATGATTCTAATTTATTCAATAAACAGACTATCGTTATTTCTAATTATTGCTGCATAGATTAATAACTAACATTACAATATTTGAATTAAACTTTCCTAAAAATATTGAAATTTTAATAGTCAATTGTCACTTGAAATAAACTTAAAATAATTTTTTTTACTATTAGTCTTGCAATTTTAACTAGAAATCTGGCATTTTTTTCGTTTATCTGTGCTTCCGTATACCCTGTGACTCCATTTACTCTAAATATCCTAATTTTCATAGAATCATTCTAAATTTTGCAATGAAACCTCTCATCGTGCAAACATCTTTATAAGGTGCATCCAAAACCGCGCAATACTTCATTAACCCCCAACGACCCTCATTCCTCTTAATAACTCCATTTCCGGCTTAACGAAGCTTAATTTAAAGCACATAAAACTAAATTGCCCATCCTCTATTCTCGCTATATATACACACACCCATATAAAACCTCCTCGCACAAAATCCACTGCCTCATCCTCGCGATCCGCTCTAGCCTTCATCCAGCAAAAAAACTCGGATAATATAATTCCCCGAATCATCCCCTGCCTGCCTTGTACATTTATATTAAGAGATATTTTCCACACTAAAAGAAAAAAAATTAATTCTTATACTGTTTCCTAAGAATAATATCTGCTATACTAGGAAAAGTAAAAAACTACTTTGTAAAATCATGAATTCATTGACAGTATAATGTTAGGATTTGAACAATTCCCGGAAGTAAGAGTATCATGTAATGAAATATTTTTAAACGGAATTATTAGAAAGAAAGTTTGTAAATATCACGGTGCAGCGAATGTTTAATTTAACTGTATAATATTTTAAAATAGTCTTCCGGAGAGAGAGAGAGACTACTTAATATTCTACTGCAGCATTCAATATTTGGTTATTTTGGTTATTATATTGTTCGTTTACCAAGAAAGTACAAGAAGGAATATCCGCGTGGCTGATCCACTTCAGAGACTTTTTCAATTGTGATTTTATTAATCAGATTTACAGCAAAAAATTTATTTTCCGAAAGGAAAAAAAATCATTACTCTAGGGAGAAACTTAATGAAACTTAATTAAATTTTGCAAAGTGTTTTAGCTCTTTCTTTTGTACACATGCACTCGCATTTTCGCAAGCTAATCTTAATGGACTATTCAGCTTATCTAATGTTTAAATAAATCAATTAATTTGATAATTTATACTTAAACGAAATATTCCGAGTGATAAATCGAGCCGGATAAGTTCGTTAATTATGATCGATCCGCGAAAGTCGATCGGACGATCGAAAAGAAAATCATACTTGGAGTGCTAGCGATACACTTTTATTTATTCGCGGCCGTTTCTCTTGCGTCCACGGTAAATTGATTTTATTAGCGGTCACTTTCGGAGTCAACGGTTTCAAAAGTAAATCCTCCGAGTCATGCCGACGCTAAATCTGATATCCGCGTTTCTGTATCGGCAACCAAGCGAGCAAATACGCTACAACGTGGTGCCTTGTAAATACTAGTCAATCAAATTGTGCATCCAATTAATAACTGAGATCAGACATGTGTCTAGATAAATACGACAATATCGGTGCAATCATCAATAAGTGATGTCTAAATCGATGCTGCATATAATCGACAAATAATTTTGATGATTCTGATCTGTCATCTAATCGTCTGGAGAAAAAAAGACGATTGCATACGATGCTGATAAAAAATATGCAATTTTAAAGTAATTTAGCATTATTAGATTTTCATTGAGTAGACGAATAATTAAATTAACGTACCACTCATATTTTAATGAGAAGACATTTTATTTAATAGATGCAACTAAAGTGATGACTAAAATCTTATAAATGAAGGCATCATTTTAAATCGTCTGGCATGATATTTTTCATTAGTGGATTAAGTATATTCTACACTGTAGACATCAATATAATAGAAGCCAAAATTACCAATTATACATTATACACTAAAAAACTGAATAAAACAAGTCGAGATAATTTTTTTCTCTATGCTAAATCGAAACTTAAATTCAGATTTGCTGGTTATACGTTGATTACACATCCAAAGAAAACGATTTGATTCATACGACAGATCGAACTATCAGATAAAATAAGTGAAATTGATAGTTTTATAATATTTAGAAAGTAGACATTTTTTGTAAATTTATTAGATTAATTTAAATTATTCATAGTTTGAGCACGTTCAAGTCATTTTTCTACAGTTGATTTCACTTTCAGTTCTCCGATTGATTCACAAAAAATACTTATACCACTTTTTGTGCCCGGAAGCTTTAAAGTAATTTTGTATACTTCTTATTATATCGAAATTGCCTGTTACCACTCATAATTTAGCGCGAATCCCATTTGGGATAAAGAACGTCATTTTTCTACTTTAAATAACAGATTTTAAAGCTGCCGCATAATGTCACATGTATTAAGCTGTTGTTTTAATAAGTTTAAAATCAATATTGCAAATTTTTTTTTTAGTTGCTCCACTTTTTTTCACGCCGCATTGTGCTATTAAAATTCCTGGACATCCGCAAAACAAGATTTTTCATATACATACAAATAAATTTTGCTAAAAAATTTCATTCGATATCTACACTTTCTCAAACAGTACAATCATTTTTACGCGAACATTTCTTTTAGTATATAAAAATAGTCAAAAATATTTTTATATATAAATCTTTTGTTATTCTTTATAGCCTACACAAATATGTTTTTTTTTACTACTTTTTTTTTATACACTCCAAGAAATATTCACGTAAAAATGTTTACACTATTGAGAAAGTATAGATATTGACTAAATCTTACGCAAACGTACATTCGAACAAACAATATTTGTGTCTACACAAATACATTTTTACTACTATTTTTATAAGCACTTATAAGGAACGTTTGCGTGAGTAAAATCGCACAAGAAAAAAGTAGTATAACATAAAAACGTGAAATTTTATGAAACACACTACAATCAGCGATGTGCGGTCTATACGAAAGTTAAAATGGAACGTCTTAAAAAAAAATTAAAAAAAAAAAAAAAGAATAGGACCAAGATATAAATCCGAAGCAGCGAATCGTGAAAGGCACACTTACGTGTTATACATACATGGCCAAGAGCCGAAAAAGCGGAAATCCGAGAGAGCACTTGAGGAACGGTGTCTTTTCCCACCGGCGGCTCGATTAAAATCGCGCTCGGGGCCCGGCGATCATATATATACACATATGTACACATACAGGCATGTATAGACATACACACATATATAAACATATATACTCACATGTACATATATATATGTACATATATATATGTGTGTTTATATGAGTGTACATACATACACACATACATATAGTACGTGTCAGAGCGGGGGAACGCGGCCGCAAGGACGCGAGGCTGCGAAGGGCCCCGCTCAACCTTAGCCTCGTATACGGAACTCGCTCGGCGCGTTCCCCCACCCACGCACCTGCAATGTACACTTGATCCTCCGTACAGTCGTGTACGCAGGTAGCGAAGGCGCCGCGGCGCTGGGCGAGTAACTCGTCGCACTGCGAGTGATACGTTATGAAATGCATGTGTGTATGATTGAATGCGGGTTTAAAGGGATTTTATTTCGATTTATAGAATTGCAAAAATTAAGAATGATAATTTTTTTTACTTATTTTGTTTAAATTTTAATGGATTTATTCGTTTTTCTTGTTGTAATTTGTGTATATATAAATGATTTATTTATATGCGAGAAATTTAATGAAGATTTTTGTACGCTAGCAGTGATTTGTTTAAATTTTAATCCATTATTAACTTTTAATGATTAATTAGGAGATACGAATGCTTATGATTTAGTAGCTAAGTTATTTTGTTGATTCCTTAGTCGATATTTTTATATCATTTAGTTTAAATGAATTTTTTTTTCATAAAATTAAAAATATACAAGGAATCACTTAATATGCGATGATTTTTCGTCTTTATATTTTATGATCATTGATTTTTTAAATTTAATTAATTGTGAATAAAATAAATAAACGGGTAAGCCAAAAAACTTAATAATTATTATTAATGTGAACAATTTTCACGTCAGTTTATAATTTTTAAATATATTGCTTACTTAAAATCTTTATTGATTTAAATTACTCACAGTATTATATGCTGTTACATATACATAACTACATTTCTTGAACTAATGTAGAATTCATATTCATAAGTTTTTTTTACGAAAGTATGCACATAGTAAAATGGATATTGCACTTTTTGTTTCCGACTGACAAATGAGATTTACTAATTAATGTACTACATATTTCGCAAATGCAAATAGACAAAGTAAAATCAATTTGTTAATTATTTTGTGTAATTTTTTCTTCAGAATTACCCTTTTGGTTACTGCATGTCCATAGAAAAATTTAATAAGGTAAATAAATTAAAAAATTAAGTAAAAATTAAATATAATACCGGACGTAATTATAGAATACACTTCAGAATACAATTCACCTACAGTTTTTCAAATTTCATAATCATTTCAATATTCTTATTTTGATGTTCAGTGTAAAACAAGGAAAAGTCATTGGATCCCAGTAAGAAAACTGAGCTTTATTTTTTATTCGCATCGATTTGATTAATTGCTCAAGTTAAGTGAATTTTTTTATTCCTTTCACATTTTTTTTACATTGAGATGCAGTGAAAGAATTTTCTCGTAAAATTAACGGTAGGCCTCATCGTAAAAATTAAGTCGAGAAAACGAAATTGCGGTACTGGACATATTTCTACAAGAAAATCACTGGAATTTTTTTGTCTGAATCTTCGATGACTGGGCACTGTTGAAAATTTTACAGAAACTCCGTAATTTTTATACGCAAAAAAGCGTGTTGTCTTTTACGAGAAAACTTTATTATTTTTAAGAACCTCGCCACACAAAATTTTTAACTACACCTACCGTTATAGTGATTTTTTTATAAAAATTTGGATTATTAATTGAATTGCATTTTTTAACAAAGGCACGCGTAACTGGGTATTCTCAAAGAGGTAAAATATTTTGTTGTAAAAATGTGAGACTTTCATTGTCAGCGCAGCGAATCAGTACAAGATGCGTAAAGAAAACATATAGTTTTATATTTGCAGAACTTGTACTATGTACTTCGGTTCCTTGGTAACATACACGTACTTCTCACGCCCTTAAAAAATCTACAGTATATTCACTGTTTCGCCAACTTAAAAATTGCCATTTATAAGTCACTCGACACTATATTATTATTATAAATACAAAAATGTCCCGTCAGAAATAAATAAATAATGATCTGCACGAATTATAATGATAATTAATTACTGATTAAAGGAGATATTACTATAAATATATCAATGAAAACATTTTTAAATTTTAGATTCTAATAAAAATTTTGTTAATACTTCCTTTTATACACGAAACCTGTCAAATTATATGAAAAAAAAGAAGTGAAAAGTAATCTTTCTATTATTTATGTGAATTAATTTTAATACAGTCACTTACTTTCAAAACTATGAGGCTTTAATCTTTATAATTTTACTACTCTCTTAGTGAATACCGCATGCAGTGAAAATCCATTACTTGCATTCAATGCACTGCATGAAACATAAATATATGTATATTCATATGTTGACAGATGCAGTTACTCCCTCGCCAATACATTTTGGAATATAAAACTCATAAGAGCTTAGTGTCTAAAATTTTATCTTCCATTTTTCCCATTCAAAACCTTCGCCCGCAGATTCACCAAAATCTGTGATCAACAGTTCTAGTTAATCTAGTAATATAGTAAATCCAGATGAATAAAATTCCATGTGGATATAAACAAGGATTCTACATGTATTTCATATAAATCCGCATATATTTCATATTAATCCACATGTATTTCATATAAATCAACATATATTTCATATAAATTCACATGTATTACATATAAATCGACATGTAATCCACATAAATCCACATGTATTCCACATAAATCCACATGAATTCACATGAATTAAACATAATCTCACATGAATCCACATGGATTCCACATGAATCCACACAAATCCAAATGGATTTCACATGAACCCACATGCATTTTACATGAATTCAACGTGGATTCACATGAATGCCACGTGAAACACACGGATTTTCCATGTATTCCACGTGAATTTACATGGACATTTTCTACTGGAAATATAATCTCGAAATGCACCCAATACACTCCGAGAACAAAAAGAAAACTTTTTTAAAAATCCGCCCATCAACAGAATCGAAGCAATCATTGCCTGACCACCATACAGCGGGCTGCCGCAAGGAACCCACCTTGAGTGATATCTCGAGCTCTTCCTCCCGCATTCTGAGCGCCTTCTGATTAGCATAATACCCGGCTGCGATTTCCGGCGCGCTCCGCTCCTCCCTCACTCCCTCCTATATATTTTGATCTATATATACATATATCTGTATCTACATACATAAAAAATATCTATGTATACATAAACTACACTGGAATCAAGTACACCGCGGCACTGCTCCCGAATATGCCCGTGGACGCCGGGAGGGACTTGCCTATCCCCCGGGGGCGCGATAATTCGACCAAACAAATCGGCGGACGCGACGGACACTCACGGCGGCGCCTAAAGCGTACGATTTTACGAAGGTGGTGTACTGTAACGAGTACAACCGGTGGTCCGAGAGCCGAGGCGCGCGTGTGCGCCGCTGGGCCAGCACTGCCGGTGAGAGCGCACCCGGCCGCCTCGGCTCGACGACCAGTCGAACACCTGTGCCCACCACCCCGCCCTCCCCCTCTCGCTGCGTCTCGCTTCCACTCTTATATTATGCCGACGGCCCTATACGCGTACGGGGAGCTCCGCTCCGACTTTCTCGAGAGGCGAGTTCCCGTCCTATAGGAAGAACACTTGTACGCTCATGCTCCGAGCTCCGATTTTACCGGGAAAAGATAGAGAAGAGAGAGAGAATAAAGAGAGAATGAAGGAGAGAGAATGAGAGAAACAGAAAGAGAAATAAGAGAGAGAGAAAGAAGAGAATGCGTGAGAGAGAGAGAAGAGAGTGAGAGAGAGAAAGAGAGAATGTGTGAGAGAGAGAGAAGGAAGAGAGAAAGAAAGAGAGAAGCCGTGAGAGAGAGAATGAAGTGAGAGAGAGAAAGAGAGAATGGTGTGAGAGAGAGATGATAGTGAGAGAGGGAGAAAGAGAGAATGGTTGAGAGAGAGAAGGAGAGTGAGAGGAGAAAGAGTAAGGAGGGTGTATACACGGTTACAACAATTTTTTTAAAAAGTTTTTTTAGAATTTAAAATTTTTTTTTTATTTGGATAAATAGTAGCTAGTACATATATTTCGATATTAAGATATAGTAACTGGTAGAAATTTAAGCAGAGAGAGAGTGTGTGTGTTAAATGTCAAGGGTGTATACGCATTTTTAACAAGTTTTTTTAGAATTTTAAAAAATTTGTTTTTTTTTTTGTATAATAGTACCTAGTACATAATATTTCGATATTAAGATATAGTAGCTGGTAGAAGTTTAAGCAGAGAGAGTGTGTGTGTTAAATGTCAAGGGTGTATACGCGGTTACAATTTTTAAAAAGTTTTTTAGAATTTTAAAAATTTTGTTTTTTTTATTTGTATAATAGTACCTAGTACATAATATTCGATATTAAGATATAGTACATGGTAGAAATTTAAGTAGTTAACAGTATAGTAACTAACTGTTAAAATAAAACGTTAAATTTAAATTTAAATTTAATGCAAATACTGGAAGCTGGTGAAATTGCTTCTAGTATTTGCATTAAAATTCATGTAAAGTTTTTTTACAGTGTAGAGAATTTCATTATGAAGTACTTATATGAAGTACTTGTAAGCTTTTTTAATATTTTTTATATTTTTATTTTTGTATTTGTATAATTTCTAAGGTAGAAATTAGAGCAGTGATAAGAAGCCATTGACCATTTTTATTGCGAACTGGACAGTAACTACTTGTCGCTGTTCAAGTTTCTACTAAGACAAATTTCACTATTTCATATAATTTAAGCAATTTATATTTTATTACTTTCAAAACTTAATTATGTAGCCTTTATTTTGTAATTAAAGAGGAATTTTTTATTCGTACTAAATAAATAAATTTATTTTGTTTATTATTATGTTTTCGTGAAAATATTTTGTTGTCCTATCGTAGAATATGTAAAACAAAAGTTTCAAAGTGTTAAATTCAAAACTCTGTTTACAAATCAAGATAATCGTGAAAATTAAAAATTAAATTATTCCCACTTTATAGATCATTCCACCCATTAATTAATAAAGGTCATATATATTCAGCAAGATGCATTTATTCTATGTTAATTACTGTAAAAAACAAGATTATAAATAAAAAATTAGAATTATAAATTATAAATAATTAAATTATCAATGTAATTACAAATCAGTTTTTGCAGGCACATTCAAATAATTATATACATATATATTAATTATCGACAAAGCACCAGCGATCGCTTAGGTAGACTACCTACTAGAAAAATTACCGACAGCCGATAAAGTGTCGAAGTAAAGCGTGAATTTATATGATAAATAATCAATTAAAGCTGATATAAACATTTTCTCTTTACTAATCTACATGACAGCGATATGTAATTACTTATTCGAAAATAAAAAAATTGTAAACAGTATTTTATGTATATATTGTCTCTATTTCATTTGTAAAAAATGTAATAGTATTTAGCAGCTGCAGGGCTTCAATCTCGCTTTGATTTTTGGAGCGCCTACACTGGCAACACTGCTGTTTTCAAGTTTTGTACGTTATAAAGAAGCCGAAAATGAATGTTTACGAGTTGCTTCGCTGATCTGCATGTGCGATTTTTTGGCGAGCTCGAATTTTCCGTTTAACTTGGAAATTCTTTAAACGAACTGGAAAAGAAGTGGAGAAAATGTCGTTGAAAAGGCGTAGATGGTCAAATGAATTACTCGATTCACTGGTGGAATTTCAAGGTGAGCAAAATAGCCACTGTTAGTACCGATCGCTTTGTAAAAATGTATTTTTTTGTTACTTTTTGACAATACGTTTTGACAATTTTAATTCAATTTTTACGTGTCACTGCTTGTCGATAATAATCCAGTATGTTTAAAGTAATGTTGCTATTTGTCACGTAAAGTTTCTTCCTATTTTTACTATATGAGTTTACGTTATAAATTACTAATCTGATGTTCATATGTTAGTCAGAGAAAACTCAAAACTCATGGATTCACTGGAAATGGATGCATCAAAGTCCAACGATTCATTGGATAACTCTATAACATCTGCGATTACAAGATTAACTGTAAAAGCAAATCCGAAAAATACAGATAATAATATAGAGAGAAGTCAATCCTCGCTTGAAATTTTAAATACAAGTATGACAGAAGATGTTACTGTATGCAGAAAAAGTTCAAGTACAACACCTACAAGATACAATGGTAACACGTCAAGTACATCACTCGATATAAATAAACAGTTGTTTGATTTCAATGAGAGATTATCCGACAATATTACTGGAAGCTCTGATAGTGGCACTATCAAATTGTCTTCTTGCAACTCGGATAATTTAAATGAAAGAGTAGATATTCACACAACGTCTGACAGTGGAACAATGAAAGCATCTTCTTGCAATTCGAGTTTTCAAAATTCCAAAGAGATTAAGTCAACAGATCATTCTACATGCGATAAAACAAATAGTTCAAAAGATGGTAAAAAGTATTTTAAATTAATTTGAAATATATTTGAATACATACTATTTCACAGAGAAGAAGCATATTATCAAGTCTCTGGTTTTCTTAAAATATAATTTAAGATAATACTTTAAATTGAATTTATTTTGTAATTATTGCAATAAGCAAGTTATTTGTTAAGTAAACTTAAATTGTTTTAAAGTCTTTGTGACTATTTTAATCGTATATATTTTTTATTGTATATTTTCAGAAAATTTTAAACAGAGATTCTTTTCATCACCTGTCGTTGTAAATGCTGATTTTATTTCAGATATAGATCAACCCGATATTTGGGAAACGTTGCTAGCATTAGAAAAAGTACTATCACCATTCGAGCAATCAATGCAGAATTCAGAGGAAAAATGTTTGGATCCACCACATATTTTGAGTAGGCTTTCTGAAAAATTCAAAGCAACTCCCACACGATTTACAGAAAAATTAGTATCAATTATAGAAGATACAGTAGTTTCCTCAGAGTCTCCAACGAAAATTGCAGATAATTCTGGAATTAGCCTACACAGAATGACTGGAGAATTTCGTAAATTGTGCAGATTTATTGAAGATGAGACAATGCCTGAATGGGCTCCATCTTTGATAAACATGACTGAAGTAGAACAAGTGCAGACTCCACCAGAGGAAACAAAAAATGAAAATTTTACACCAAAAGCAATGAATGAAAAGCAAAACACCATTGATTCACCTATATTTAGATTTACACCCAAAGGTCGCAAATTCTTTGGAACGCCAACAAAAGGCACCGATTCAAAGAATCAAACACCTATACGTAATTTTACACCCAGTGCTGATAAATCATTTGAGTATTGGGAGGAAGTGTGTAATATGATGTACGAAAATCAAAACAGTGGTAAGAAAAAACCAGTAAAACGATTTTCGATTCTGAAATCCGTAAAGTCAAACATGGATGACATGCTGTCGAGATGCGAGCGTCAACTGGCTTCCTTGGATGAAACTGGAGATATAAGATGTTCAGAACCATGCAAAAAACCAGCGAACGATTTAAAACCAAGTACAACTACAATAAGATCAAAATCTGTGTCAAAAATATTTCTAAACGCTAAAGAAAGAAAAGAAGCAGAAAATAAACTTGCAGAAGAACGTAAAAGAAAATATTTATAAAGAGTCTAATGTCAGTAGCACGCCCGAACTGTCAAATAAAGTAGAATCATCAGACAGGGAGGATACGTTGAAAAATGAAAATCAATCTGTAAAATCAGAGCAACAAACTGTAGAGGTAATAGAGATAAACGATGAAATAGAAGAAATAGACATTTCGAACGATGATGACGATTACGTATTATCCACAAACAAGATCTTCCGAAGAAATGCTGAT
The DNA here is from genome assembly GCA_018906775.1 of Sycophila sp. Sp_5. Lineage (NCBI taxonomy): Eukaryota > Metazoa > Arthropoda > Insecta > Hymenoptera > Eurytomidae > Sycophila > Sycophila sp. Sp_5. Next base: position 480,287 of record JACCID010000084.1, read on the forward strand.
ATTTCAGTTGAAGGCTGCAATGCGTCGTTATACAAGAGTCCAAATGCACCAGTACCGACAGGATCGTATGAATTCAATGATAGCGACGCTGATAATTCGCTGCTCATAGAACTCGCGAAAAGAAGACAACGCTGCCTCGATACCGCGAAGTTAATGATGGAGATCGACCGAGAGGACCCGATGACATCGAACGATGACACCAAGTGCGTAGAAACCTTGTACAAATTGGGAATTCAGGACAAATCCTTCGACGAAGTTCAGGACGACGTCAAGTTCCTCAACACGCTCAACCACTGCTTCGATTACAAAAAGTACCTTTCCGATAAGAGCAAGCCTATCGTCAATATTCTCTCATCCATCGACTCGCCGGAGGCCCTGAAGAATAGAGCATCGTCGATCATTCGCTCAAAGCCTACGTTGAACAGAGCGCCGTCGACAGCCACCAAACCTGCAAGCAAAAAGTTTGTACAGAGTAAACCAGGCTTAGAAACGAAGAGACCTCTGAAGAGTGTTCAAAGCAGACTGGCCACACCCAAGGTCGTGCCGACGACTTTGCTCAAGGCGACTCCTCGGCCTGAGAGGAAGAATTCGCAAGCGAATTTATTCAAAGCTACGCCTCATCTAGAGAGAAAGAACTCGCAAGTGAATTTGCTCAAGGCGACTCCTCGGCTTGAGAGAAAAAACTCGCAAGTGAATTTGCTCAAGGCGACTCCTCGGCTCGAGAGAAAGAATTCGCAAGTGAGCAGCTTGCATCCTGTTAAGCCGACGCCCAGAATTTCGAGCAGGAAATTGTCGCCAACGAATCTTTATACGAGAAAACCGTCGCCTACGATAAGGAGGACGCCGAGCGTAGGGGCGGTCCAAAATACCGCACAGTCGAGCAGGACGAACCTGCTGGCGCAACCGACAAATGCAAGGGTAGTGCGTAAGTCTTCCACTAAAACTCCGCTCAAAAGGGAGCCGTCGAAGCCGAAGATAGAGGCGAAGCTGCAGCCTTCGGTGAACTCGAAATTGAGAAGAACACCCAGCTTGGAGACCCATAAATTAAGAAATCTGCCAGGATCAGTGTCTAAAACTACTTTGAGCAGGAAGCTGTCGATGCCTAAACTGCAGTCTAACAGGCTGACGACTGAAAGAGCAAAGTCTTCTGAAAAAATAGCCCAAAGTACCACGGCAGCGAATAAGAAAAAATTTACTCCAGAGCAACCGAAACCAACAGTACAGTCAGCCTCGGCGACCCCCGAGAGCGTTGCTGAAATCTTGTCTAAGCTAACACCAGAGTATCAGAAAATGTATGCATTTATATTTTTTTTTAAACTTATTTATATGAGAAATGTATCAAAGTTGTTAAATATTATAATGTGAATGTACCTTTTTTTGTCCGTAGGCCTAAAAAAGGGAAGCTCTTTGTAACACCTGGAAAGAATCCATCAGCTGTGGGAAGGAAGAAGCCAACATCGTACTTTTCCAACGTCGTTGCAAAAAATATTGCTCCGCAGAAAGTTACCTACGATAATGTTAAGTCGCCTATAGGCATGTACGTTAATAGTACGGAGGCCGAGTTGTTTCAAAATATTCAGGGACGAATTAACGACCGTTTATTAACACCTACAATGGTCGCGCCGCCTGGAGAGGGTAGTCCGACGTCAAAGCTCAAATTTCAATTGTCTTCCAAAGAAAATCGAGTACAGTATCTTCAAGTCTATTCATTCATGGATCAATTATTTAATCTTTGAAAAGTAATGATTAATTTGATTTTTTTTTCAGTCACCTGCGATTAATTCCGATGAAAATATAGTCTTAAAACCTACTAGATATGAACCAGCGAAAAAAATCTGCCTGGTAAATCAAATTTTCTTTTGCGTAATGTTTTTTTACGTCTAATAGGCCAATGGTTTATTTAGCAGATATTTAATAAATTTTATTTTATTATAGACGGAGAATAAATCTCCGTTTACTAATGCGAGCACACCAAATTCCAAAACGCGAAAGTTACTCGAGCCAGTAGAAAACACTGTCGTAATACGTCATGAAGGTATTATAATAATTTCAATTTATAAATACAACAAAATTTATCGTACAAAATAACAGTACTTTATTCATTTATTGCAGGGCGAGTTGTTCAATACAATCCGAATCCTAATTGCTCGAGTGCCGAAATGTCCATTCGAGTTCAGAAAGTTGCTGATAAAGTATCATCTATGAAAAAGAAACTAGTGTAAAAAAATTGTTATCCTTTTAAGTTTTCTTACTTTTTTATGTATAAAGGTGTATGGAATGCGTTTGTTTATAAGGCGATAAACGGCTATTATCGAATTTACAGTGTTGTATTTAAAATAATTGTGATCTGAATGCGATTTTTTTAGTACCAGAAATTAGTAGTACAATATTTTATAGTTATTGAGTAGATTAATTTTTTTATATGTTTATTTTACTTTTATAATTTATTAAAAAAATGACACTTTATAAATGAACTCAATAATATTTTATTACTACAAATGTTTGTGATACTTTTCTCGTATAAAATTTTAATAGCTTCTCCAATAATTTGATACTGCTAGGTAAAAAAGTATTAAAGGAAGTATTAATACACCGCCATTAAGTACAATCAATTTTGTGTGCATTGCCTCTACTGTTAAAACACAATTTTAATTAGTTTATTTATATGTTACATATATGTGTAAAATTGTGCATTATTTTCTATCTAGAATCTTTTTTTTTCTAAAAATCTTAGAGATCGACATTAAAAATATTAAATCGTATAGCAAAAAATTGAAAGTTTAATTGTTTAAAAAATCTCTGCATTAACAAATCTTATTTATGCTGCATTCAATATGAATAAAAGAAGATTCCAGAAAGGGGTGGAAACTACGCATTAGTCAAGAATCATTGTAATAGCGTTATCTTATTGCGTGTAAATTCCCGTCGCCGGTGACTCATCTACATGCTTTTGAGCACGGCCCGAAGTTCTGGAAGAGATTCAGGCTCGTATAAGCCGCGCGCGTCTCCCCGCCGATTTCCAACGCCCTCGTCTCTGTACACGTCATCTTCTTTTGTTACTATTGAAAATTAATTATTCTTACGAAATCGAATAAATTCCATGCTGTTCTCACAGCACATACAATCGTCAAACGTACCTTCATATTAGTGATGATAAATTTTAGTTTCAACATTTATTAATAAGAAAAGCTCGACTTGCAAGTTCAAAGTTCTCAAATAAATCTAGAAATTACTACTAAAGTTAAAAAATTATTGCCTTCGTTGTTTAATTAAGCTCGTCATGACAAATAGTATGATTAATTAGTACCGAATGGTTGCTTAAACTTTTGTTAATTAGGAAAGCTCCTGTTACAAATACAAAATTTACAAATAAGACTAGAAAATACTACTGAATTTATAAAGTTATTGCGAAAACCATTTAAATAATATAATTGAAAATTAAAATTTCTAACAAAATTAAATAAGCATTCACAATTCATGTCTATGTTAGTAACGATCAATAGCGTGTAAACAATTGTTAAGAATAAAGCTCAACTTGCAAGTTCATAGTCTTCAAATGTGCATAAAAATATCTGCAAAAGTTAAAAAATTATTGTAAATCGTTTGATTAATTATAGCTTGAACACTTGTTAACAGAAAAGTTGAAAGCTCCACTTGCAAGCTCAGCGCTCAAACATAAAGCTGGAAAATATGTATTAAAATTAAAAAATCTATTGTAAGCTGTTCAATTAGTAATTTGGCGACTGCGATAGAGCCAAATGAATCCTGTAAAAACGAAAAAAGCGAAAAAAGAAAATTTTCAAGAAGAAGAGAGAGCGTGGCTCCGGAGAGCTTGACCACGGCCCTGGAGTGGTGCAGGAGCATCCTTTCGGGAGGTTTTGCGCACGGCCCGATACTGCGGTTGCACACGGGGTACATTGGCGGCGAAGATAAATTCAAATGCTCAGCGCCGAGAACGGCAAGTTCAGCCTGACTAAAACACCGACGAACAAGTGGAAAACTAAATTATCCGCCGAGTCTCATCGACGCAATGGATTGTGAGTATACCTATATATGCTTCCATACTGCTTTGCATACAATCGCGTTGTACTTTTATTTTAATGGAAATTTCCTTTCTCCTACCGTTATGTAACTTGTTTTTCTGGATTATTTTATTATTTTTTAATATTTTTTTATATTTCTATTGCAAATTTTCGTGAGCATGCTTGTTAAGCATATTGACCTATAAATTTGCGTTATAATTAAAAAAAAAAGAAAATTATAGAATGTTTCGATAGCGAATTGAGCGTACAAACGCTGGAAAAGTTTTTACATTTCTTATTTAAATATTTACGCCGTTTATTAACTTTTTTCTTTTAATGTTAAAATAAGAGAGAATTAATGCTGCGGCATACGCGCAGAAACGTTTGAAATGTGGCGCCTCTTTTTTTTGCACACGGCACTTATATTTCAGATTCAAGCCGCATTTTAACTTTACCATATTGTACAAAATTTATCTTAGTAAAAAAAATATTCATCTCAATTTATGTTCTTGATTCAATAGCTTTATATTTTTTAATCGTATATATATTATAAAAGCGTTTAGAAAAGGCCAAAAAAATTGCCATATCACGATTTTTTATGACTCATCGACGTGTCATCAAATGTCTTTCCTATTCGTGCCATTTGTAGTCATAAGTTCCATTCAAATTTAAAATAAAGTACCAGAAAATTTTAAATAATTTTCAGAAAGTTGCGTAAGCAACGAAATATAACGTCGTCGGTTTCAAAGAATGCAACGACCTATCAATATGATAAGAGGCGTGTCCATTGTCTTTGTACATATAAACCGCGTTATCACAATCTACAACAGAAAATTCGAAGATAAAAATTGTTTTTCAGCTTTTATAGATTATTTATGCAAACGTATATAAGCTGTTTAAAAGAATATTACTGTTCTTTAAAAAATTGTATATTTCACCATATAATTTTACCATAAAGTTTTAACAAAATTTTCCGAATATTTATTTAATTTCCTTTATTTCAGTTTATAGAAAATAAGTAATATAACTTTTATTGCCTTTATTCAACTGCGAGTGCTTGATGCAACTTTATCGCGCGAGCTTCCGAGAAATTTGAATCTTCCCGCTAATCAAGTCCGCAATTATTACAAACAAACGCGTGTACGCATGAATTGTCACACGCAAAACAGTATACGCGGCATTCGACGAAATACCAAATAGAAACGATAATAAATATTAAAAAATTGATAAGCGAACAGGTCGATAATTTAATCGTTTTCAACAGGTAAAAAATCGTGCGAGAAGAAGCCCGTCGCCGCGGGTAGCTGCGGCTGCTGCAAGGATTGCAAGTGCTGCGACGCCTGCGGAGGTGCGTATACTCCATTCGATTTATTTAGAAATTATAAAAAACGTATTAAAATTTTTCTATTTTTCAACCTACTATTTTTAACTGCATACGTTAATATATTCGTGTAAATATTCATTAATTTTATTTGACGAATTTTAAGATTTTAATTTAAATTTTTATTGTTTACGATTTAATAATTTTTTTAGATGGAGCAGAGGTTTGCAAGTGCAAAGACTGCAAGTGTTGCTGCTGCTGTCCAAACTCCAAGGACACGAGCTGTGGCGAGGAGTGCCAATGCTGCGATGCATGCGCGGGTGGGTTTTTATGAAAGTTTTAGGCATAATTTTTTTTTAACGTTTCTTTATAGCTTGCAATATCACGCATTGCATTGCATTGAAAATGAATTTAAAAATTTGAATGCATCAAATTCTTATAAAAGCTCGCGTAAACAAAATTGAGGATTAAAAATGTCGTGTGTCCGTAATTCGTGTTATCTAAATTATAAATAAAATTTAAACAAATTTATTCAAGAGTAGATTTTACAATCATCGCGGATATCTGCATAAGATTTTATCAACCGCGTGATATGAAAATTCGCATAATCTTTTTATGATATAAATCTTATATTTATTGTACTTTTTCAGTACATTTCGATCTGCAAACAAATTAGTGTCGTTTTATTCACGCCTTACGTCATTTTTTTCTTAACCATCTTATTTACTTAAAAACATATTCATTTATTCATTAAAAAAATTTGATATTTTAATAAACGGTCAGTTTCACTGAAAAATATGAATTCCGATAGATATAAACATTTTATATAATAAATTTACACATATAAGAATATGCCTGATAATAAACTAATTTTTTTTAATTCCTAATTTTCCTAACAGGAAAATCTGATTCGTGCAAGTGCGTGGGCGAATGCAAGTGCTGCTCCTGCTGCCCGATCAAATCCGACGACAAACCAAAGGATGCCTGCTGCTTGAAGCCCAAATCAAAAGGCTCCTGCTGTAGCGTGAAGATCGTCTCCGAAGAAGATGACAAAACCATCGAATGTGCCTGTGGTGATCGCAAGCCCGGCCAAGTCGACTGCTGTGTTATCGTTAAAGTGCCCAGTCTTTCAGGAGGTACAAGTTCAAAAGATAAACTTAAGAATTTTTTTTACTTTTGCATTTTATATCGTGGAATAGCTCCTGCCGACAAATTGTCACATTATTTATTACAAATTTTGTTTTATCACATTGAAACCTATTTTTTGTTTATTTATTAAAAAAATAATTAAGAATAAATAATTTTTTGTTATATTCATCGATTGGTTTGGTATTGCAGTGAAGGTTTGCTGCTCAAAATCCGAGAAGAAAAAGGGGTGCGGCTGCGCTGGAAAGGGTGACAAGAGCTGCGCGTGCTGCGCAGCTTGCGGAGGTACTAATTCTTACGATTTAATTGAAATATAAATAAATAACATATTCACTGTTACCAAATTCGAAGTTCGGCTTTTATATGAGCAAAATTTATCTCATAAACAAACAAAACATGTTTTTTTTTACATGAAGCATTATGTAGCAGTGAAAGTGACTGTTAATAACTTAAAAAAACATTATTATGACTGAAAGGATATTCTGGTATCAAATTAAGTCTCGTGATTTTTACTTGTAGATGGTAAGGCAACTTGCAAGTGCGAAGGTGAATGCAAATGCTGCGATGACTGCAATAAATCGGTAGAAAAGAAGAGCTGCTGTTGCATCGCTAAATCCGGAGACTGTAAATGCTGCGGCGCTTGCGGAGGTACGATTTTCAGTCGCTTCAAGAAATAAAATAAAATTTTCTAAATCAATTAATTTTTTATAATTAATATTTATTACTACGTTGTTGATTTATAGACAAGTCCAAGGAATGTAAATGCGGCGCGGACTGTGAATGCTGCGGCTGCTGCGGTACCAAAGTCACCGGTGAAGTCGAAAAGAAGAGCTGCTGTTGCATCGCTAAGTCCGGAGACTGCAAATGCTGCGATGCTTGCGGAGGTACATATGCAATCAATTATATTTTAAAAAATGATCAAATTTTTTAAAACAATTAACTTATATATTATTGTATAAGTATGCGTTTGCGCTGTAAAAAATTCTAAATTATTATTTTCCCTTTGCATCAGACAAGTCAAAGGATTGCAAGTGCGGTGACAAGTGCAAATGTTGCGGCTGCTGCGGCGCCGACGATGCCGGCAAAAAGAGCTGCTGTTGCGTCGGTAAACGTGGAGACTGCCAATGTTGCGATGCTTGCGGTGGTAATAATCATTTTACAATATACAAATTTACCTCGATATTTAACATTTTCACTGACTCATAAATGGCTGATGATTTTGGTCTGCTACTGCAATATAATGAGCGCACATATTTCATGTAAAAAAGTTTCCGTTCATCAAAAAAAAATTTCACTCAGATGAAAGTCAAATTTTGGATTTCGAACTAGTGAAAATGTCAAGTGTATTCAATTACAAATGATTTGATATATTTTTGTTTTTACATGTGTACAACAGACGGTACTAAAGCTTGCAAATGTGGAGAGGACTGCAAGTGCTGCTGCTGCTGTTCGGATGCCTCCAAGTCAGTAGAAAAAAAGAGCTGCTGTTGCGACACAAAATCTGGATCGTGCAAGTGCTGCGAAGCATGTGGAGGTGTGTGTTAAAAAATTGTAGCTATAAGTAGATTTTAATAACTTTTGAGAGGATGTATAAAAATTCTTATTTTCCTTACTTTCGGCAGATAAGACCAAGGCCTGCACTTGTGGTAAGGACTGTGAGTGCTGCTGCTGTTGCGGTTCGAAGGATATTGAAACTAAGGCAGATTGCAAATGCTGCTCAGCATGTGGAGGTGTGTATTCAAAATTAATTTTTAAAATTTCTTAAAAATTCGTAGTAGTGTAGAAATTTGGATGACATTATGAACAAGCGTACAATTAATTAATATAGTTAAATATTTCTACGCGTAGTCATTCTTTTATTGAATTATGCATAAAAGAAATCTATAAACAATTGTTTATATTTTACGTACTAAAAAACTGATTATTGATTTATACAGACGACAGGAAGGAGTGCAAATGCAAAGATGACTGCAAGTGTTGCTCTGGATGTTCCAACAAATCCAATGCCTGCTGTGTAGTTAATGTACCGACTCCCAAAGGCGATGCCGTTGTGAAGTGCTTCTGCAAAGGCTCAACTCCCAAAGTCGTAGTCGACTTGACTGGATCCGTTAGTGGCTGCAAATGCTGCGCAGCTTGTGGAGGTAGAGGCACCACCATTTCCAACATTTGAAATGAATATCATTTCATTTAAAAAATTTTTAATTTAATCTAATATAAAAAAGTAGAAAATAACCATGTTTTCTTTATTTTTGTAGATATGTCAAAGGTTTGCAAATGCGAGGGTAACTGCAAGTGCTGCACTGACTGCTCTGGACAAACTGAGAAGACTGGAAAGTCCTCTTGCACTTGCTAGATCAAGAAGTATCTGTATAACTGACAATCATTCCTGCACTTTTTTTTGTATTGGTATACTATAAAATAAGTAGTTCGGTGTATTTCGTAGATTATGAGTTCTATTTATAGACTCTGGAGCTTATTATTCTGTATTCTTTTGTAAAGATACTTTATAATATAAACTACGTTACATTTATAACAAATAAAGATGGGGCTTAAATTAAAACGGACGTTACTTAATAATCAAGCAATTCTCATTCCATTCCATTATTTCCGAAATGATCATCTATAAGTTTCCTATTTTATAGTATTCCAGATTATTTCATAGTTTTATAGCTTACTAGATTATCAGATTAATTGTTTTTTTTTTCGTAAAAAATTATTTGTTTTCACTTATTTTTGTTAAATGCGATTCCACATCTACAGGAGTAGTGTTACTGCAATATGTAAAAAATGTCCAAAAAAAATTTAATCTTTTTTTCTAATGTCAAAAATGTATTGGAAAATCAGATCAGAAGTAAAAACTCGTTCTGTCAATACAGGTGTCAAACGATTTGAAATTTTTCTCAATCAAAGGTATCCATAGAAAAGTGAAATCCAGCTGTAACCAGCACACGATCCGTAAGGACCGTGAAACGGTCGGACGACAAAAGGTTGGTAAAAAAATGGAAACGTCGACTTTTTACGTCGACCGCGTGCGCGTCGATCTAAATTCAACGCTCCTGTTGCTTCACCGGCCTTGTGCTTGCTCCTTCGCGGCTTTTCAAGCGACTGACTATACGGAAAGTCGATTCGTTGAATCACGTGAGCCTACATTTTTTTTTCGAGAAAAAAAATGAGGACTTAAAATCCATTTTGATGTTTTACAAAGGAAAATAAATGTTCAATTCGGGTATAGAATAAGCGTACTTCAATTCAAGAGATAAATTTATTGTAAAATATTTAAAGGATCGGAATTACAATTACAGACTAAGCCGCCGTCGTGGAGCGCGTCTGTCAGTGTACCCCTTTATTTACTTGACTTCCTGGCTGAAGCAGTAAAGTACCTGATTTAACGGTGATGCGGTTAATTAAGTGGCAATATAGCTTAATTAACCTGTTCGTGGAAGCCATTAAATTCTGATCCGTCCCATTGCTAATAAGCGTAAAAATGTATGTACAGTGGTGCGTGTTTTAGGTGCCTATTATTAAAGTGAAATCAATTATTTATAATTGCCCCTTGTGCTCATCAATCGCAAAATATTCACAGAGAGACGCCACGCTTTCAATTTGATTGGATTTTAAATCAATTGTTAAAAGTACAAAAGAATCTTCTTCTTTAAGTCAAAAACGCGTGTATAGCGTTCCGCAAGTTTTATGTTGGATGAAAAAAAAATTTGCATTGTGCAAATATTTCCAAGTCGCTAAATCTTCTAAGAAAAAGAATGTTCATTATGCACGGCGAATTCTTTTCGCACACCGACAGGGATTCCTCAACCTCCACTCTAAAAGTGTGCTTGCTGCAATTATTCTACCGTTTATTTAAAAAAAAAATTAAAAAAAAAACTATTCTTTATTTTTTTTTAATTTTGTTTGCTTCCATTAGTCATTACTATTCAAGTGAAATAAAAAAAATTAAATTTAATATTGTTAATTTATTTATGTATTCAGTTCTTTCAAGATTTGTCAGACCAAAAATCGTTAATGCAAATTAGTTATACAATAAATAATACATAGTATTATTTATAGACACTATATAAATTTTAGTGTCATCAACTAATGTAGTTAAAAAAATGTTCTCTAAAATTAAATTCTATACAGTATTTCAAATGAGATCTAATTATACATAAATTAAACTAAAAATGATCGATTATACTTGATAATAATTGATTACTAAGGAAAACCCATTAAATTGTCTCTTAAATGAATTGTTTTTTAATTATATATAATTTTCTATTTTTATGATAATATGATATATAAAAGGAAATTGACCACTCGAAAATATTTATAAAAAGAGATTCAACTAGAATAAATATATATAAATGTCCAGCTATAAGCAGTGGAGCAATTATAGGCTTTTCAGCACCACTTATTAATTTCTTATATGATAAAATTGAGTTCTTGAATTTAATTTACTTGTATTATTTTAATGTAAAAACATATAGTCCATTTAATACAAATAAACAAGTATTTTGAGTTCAAACGTCATGTTTTATTCAGTCGTACGTCGATTAAAACGTACAATTATTAGAACAATTTTCCGATCTCCGATACTCGTGTTAATTAAATTTGAGCATTTAATAATACACTACGCTCTCACATTATTCTTTTTTTTAGTTTTATTTTATAAAATACTTTTATACTTTCTTTATTTTGATTTTCATGTTTTTTCATTAACTTTTTTTTCTAGCATATTGTAAAATTATCTTTCAATGCCTTCAACGTATTAATAAATATACAAATAAACAAAAACGTGGTGATCATTTTTCATATATTTATTTATTTATTTAATACCAATTCAACGGACTAAAAGTCCTTCTACGTACAAAATATATATACAAAATTATATAAACTATAACTTAACACTTAGCAAATATAAAAATATATAAACTACAATAATTGCTCGTGAATGAACGTAATGATGATTTTCACTGAGACCAATAGATTCAATTGACGTTATAGTAGCAGGCAAAGGCTTTCAAGACCTCTTCAGAGAGACTGAAGGTGGAATAAAATGCAAAGTATAACTGGAGCGACAATTATTTTCTAAAATGGGCCTACGACGTCTAATATTGTAAAAAAAATCAACCCCCGGGATAATTCGAAATAAACGAAGTGCGCACGGCAGTACAGCGCGTTTCGAAAAGCGCGGCGCTAAAAAAGTTGGCCAGTCCCTTTTTTCCCATCCCGCAGCGGCGCGAACGGCCGCAAAAAGCCGAGGCCGCGGGGGCGGGCGGCTCGCTCGTCGCGTTGCAGGGGAGTGATCGATAAAACGCCGGGCCGCCGGCACGACGGCGTACAGTCAGCCGCGAACCAGCGAGCAGCAACTTTCTTCATTCGAGCGAACGTCCACAGGAAGCCGAGAGCCAAGATGCCGGGACCCAACTGCGACAAGTGCAAGGGTGAGTGCTTGCATCAATTTTTTATCTTTTGTTTGTATTTATTTAGTTATTGTATAAAAAAATTTTTTATTATTTTTTTTTTGTATTTACTTTATTTTGTGGATGAAATTTATTGTTGAAGAATTTTACGTTTTGAGGAAATACTATTGGGTTGTTATTTGGGAGTGTCGATTTATTTAATAGGAGAGTCGCTTACCTTCTGTTCGGGATCGATTATTGCATATACGTACCTTTTATTGGTGCTCGGTAAAATGTTCTTGAGTAAAATTTATTTTCTTTTTTGTTATTGTGTGTAGAATAAGTTGAAATTATTTTTTTATGTAATTTTTTAACGGTCAGTACATTTGTAAATAATTTGATAAAGATATGTATTATCAATAAATAATATGAACTATAAAACAATATTGAATTATTGCTATAACGGAATATTTTTTTTATGACTTTAAAAGCCAAGAGAAATTATAGTTCTTTTTTTTAAATTTAAACGCGTTTTAAGATTTGCATGTTTTGAATTTTCTTTGAAGATGCAACAAAAAAAAATAATTTTTTTATGGTTTTATTTATTACGTATATTCCAAGTTTTTTTTTTAAATTAAATTTAATTTAACTTAAACGACTTGTGTTTGAGATTTATTTTTAATATTTAATTTTCAACTGATTCTCCTTGTTATTTTGTTATACTTATACGTTAGAACTAAATTCAAAGGTTTTATCATTTAAGCTTTTTAATAATTTATGACAAAAAAATCGTTACGACTGCAAGCACTTTAAACATTTATGACGAAAAAAATTAAAGCTAATAAAAAATTATAAAAACAAAAACATTGCGTAACTGTATCAATTGTAGTGGTTTTAGCCTTAGAATGCACGTAATCGATTGGCAAATTATTTCAAGCTCCTCTACATTTCAATTTCTTCCGTATTCATGTTTAAAAGTTTATTGCACGAAATTTAAATAAAAAATTATCAAATTTCTATAAATAAATATGCACTAAAAAAAATTAAAACCGTTAGTCGCTTAAATTAACATCTTTCCATCTCAAATTTCAATTTTTCATTTACATTAAATCGTTCATGTGCACTCAAATGAAGCAGTGCAACGGAATTCGAGAAATTTTTTATACGTTCATGTGATAAAATTCGAGATAAAAAAATCTGAGCAAATTGATTTTTCACGTGTCAATACTCCGCAGTGATACCGCGATACTTACTTCGCGAAAAAAAGGAGCAACTCCGTTCGGGGTGTGTCTTATCAAAGTCACGCTCAAAAAAATTTATCTTTTTTTTTAAATATTACTGTTAATATTTACCAGAAAAAATAATAAATTTTATCGTATTTGCGAGAGATTCAACTCGTTTATCCTTCCTCCTGAAGACATCGATAAAATATTCTTTTATAAAAAGAATATTTTCGAATAATGTTTTTTTACTATTACATAAAAAAGGTATTTCATTTAATGTTATTTTATTATTACTGTCTATTCGACAGCAAATTGCATAAAAAATCTAGGCACACATAAGAAATTACAAATTGTAAATTTTAAAGTATATAAAGTCTATTTCATGAAGTGTATATTATTGTAAAAATTTAAATACATATAACATATAATTTAAAAAAAAAACGTCCAAGAGGAATGTCTTCTCGCCCTGGAACACGAATGGTTTCCTGCCCGTAAAAAAATCGATCGCTTGTGGTTTTCCAAGAAACTGAATGTAATTAAGTTTTACGCTCGAAGTCGGGGATCGCCTTAGAGTACGTGACTGCCAGGCATACCAACGATTAAACTATTGTTTTTTTTTTAAATTGCACATCTGTTTATATTTACACAGACCGTAATTTTACGAGGGAAGAAATAATTGCTTGGTATTCGTTAGCAAAAAGAAGAGAAAAAATTCATTTCTAAATGACATAGATAATGCAAAAAATTTCGTTCGATTAAATTATACGTACATGTGCTTTAAACAAATGAAGAATTCGTATTAACTCCGCGATTAAATTGAATTTGCAGTAGCGACCTGAAAAAAAATGGGACTCTTTTAATTAAATTTTCTTTTCGATGAAGTAACGCGGGCTAGAAAGGAGCACAAACGCTGTGCTGTTGAGGATTTAGACAGCAATTACCGAGTGAAATGGTCCCCGTGTAATGTCGAGATTGGAGCTAATTGCTTTGGAATTACTGTAAATTGAAAGATTGAATTAATTCTAAAATAACACAAAGTGCCGGCTTTCATTCCGTTTCGTACATCCTTCCGTTTTATTAATTTTTATTTATATAATATGTATATGTATAACGTGTGTATATATATATAAATTTACAAATATAACAGAAATGTATAGTTATTTAAACGGTATTGTTCTTTTATCCTTGTGATAGATTAGTTTATTATTATTCAACGTAAAAAACAAACGAATACAATAGAGTATAGAATTGTATCACAAACACAGCAACAATTGAATAGAATATTGAATAAATAAGAAATAAACTGTTGAATTTAAACTTCCTGATCTCTAAAGCATAATATTTGTACTTGTAACACGCCTGACGCATTTTCTTTGCGTTTATTCAAATTTATATTGAAAAAAACATTATTTTTAACTGACAAAAAATGTCACACAAAGTACATATACATAAATAAATTGCACTTCCGATCACACTTATACGCATGTATATATTCCTGGACAAATGCGATTAAAGTTCAAGGTTTTATCGTATCCAAGTACTGCGTCGCTGCTCCGGCGTCTCAGCAATTAAATTCTGCTATAACTCTTATATGGCGCACCCGAACACGAGTATCACCGCGTCTAAGAAAAAAAAATAAAATAGAGGGAAGCGTTCGCGAGGAATGCAATTACGGCGACGATGCGCTCGTGGGAGAATTTCGATCGCACGGAGAATGCGACCGACTACTACATCTTCGCACGTACACGTCTATATATATTTATATATTGTATATTATAAATATTATAAATTATTTATTATATATGTTATACATATGTTACGTATGTATATTTATATATGCATTTATATATAGTTACACATACGTGTATATAAACATTTATTTATAAATAAATGTTTATGCACATGCATAGGTATACCTATGCATACAGACACATATAATCATACATACACACAATAAGGCGAACTGTTCTATATACATGAAATAATGCGAAAAATCATCTCCCACGACCGCCGCAGCCCCTGCCGCAATTCCACGACGAAGGACGCCAGTAGGATATTGCAAATTTTTCCTCGCAGTATGTACATACGCATTCGCCGCGCAGAAAAAGAAGGAGATGGAAATAGAAAATTTTTCATCTTTCTCGAAGCGTCGCTTGCGAAAAATGCCGCGGCTTGATTGCGGCAAATTGCACGTTGACATCTCGCGGCCTAGGAACCGCTCGCCGGGGTTTACTGCTATGTATAGTAGGAAAGATACGCGAGTATATAACGGGCTGCTCGAGATCGTGCCGGCTGCCGGGCAATTACCGCTGATGGGAGGTCTTGTTTTTTTTTTTCGCGGTCGGCGCGTGCATTAGAACGTCGCTGGATGGACGGTGAGTGCGGGTGAGGGGGAGGGGGGCAAATTTCCATCCGCGCAATTTTCAATCCGGGTCTTATAATTGTGGGATGAAAATTGAAAAAGATGCAGAGGCTGCTAATCGATTTTCCCACGGCGAGGCTTTCGAGCAAGAGAGAAGGAGAGAGATTTTAAGAGAGTACGCGTTTTCTGATTTCAGACAAGTGCCAGAACTGCAGCTGCGGCGACAACTGCAAGTGCAGCGAGGGAAGTTGCGGAGGTAATAATTTTTTTTTTAATATTATATTCTCGTATTTTAATTTTTTATTTGTTTGTTTATTTATTTCTGTTAATATTGTGAACGGATAAAATACACTTTTATATGAGCGAGGAAATGAAGTTTCTGATGTAGGATGAGTATATAAGAAAATATAATAAATGATGCTAAAATGCAGTACTTATTTTTTCTTGTTAAAATATCGTGTTTAATTTATAAACTAACTTTTTTTATACCGTTATAGATACTTTTTTAAATAGTACTCTGTATTAAATAATAAAAATTGTTCCTATAAAGTTTCTTAACAATTTTATTAATTTATTAACGAATTTATTTAAGTATTCAAAGTTTATTCATTTTCATTTAAATACTTATAGGGTCAATAACTGACCTTTACATAATTTATTACTCTACTACACGAACAAATTTTGAGTTATATACATTTATCGTATTATTCAATAAACTGTCTTAACACATTTAAATAATTGCATATACATATTTGTCCATAATCAATGAAATTAAACAAATTTTCTCTGCTATACTTATCCCTATTATATTATTTTCACCTAAAATTATAGAAATAAACTAAACGATAGAAAATAGAAATATTCCGTAAAATTTAGCAGCCAATTTCTGTATGCACTAAACGCCTTTAAAAACTTTCTCCTCTCCGGTGGTCAACGCCTACCACTATTGTCGAGTTGCATCTAATATGCGCGCGCCTCTCCTTCCTTGTGATGCAAAGGAAATAAACGCCCAATCGGCCGAGAGTACTTAATTTTTTTTTCTTTTTTTTTTTTGTTATTTATTTCGCCGTAAGCGTGGGTAGCTCGGCGCAGTTAATGCCATTGAGTGAAACTTCGGTACATTGTCCAACTGATTGCATAGTTTCACTTCGGCCGAGCTCAATTTCGGTTCGCTATTTTATCTATTATTTTAACGGCGCGACCACGAAGTTAAGTACCGCCGACGAATTTTCCTTCGCGAACCGTTATGCCTTGATTGTTGCATCCGGTAGCTCCCAGACTCTACTCCGGAGAAATTCTAGACGCTGCAAAAAGAGTAAATTGCGTAACGCTTGCGCGAGTATAATTTTTTTTTTACTTCCTTGAAAGAATCGTTCGTTTTATAAACTGTCGTGATGATTCGTTAAATGGGTATACAGTTTTGTACGAAAACAAGAAGTTAACCATTCGTTTGGAATGTTTTTAAAATATTTCATCAAAATAAATGATTTGTTTTTAGTTTTTATACTTTATCTTTTTCTTTTAGTACTTTTAAAGATAAAGAATGAAAATACATATAGAATAAAGAATAAAGAATAAATATAAGTATCACACTGTACACCATTTGAAATTGTACACAATAAGAAATAAATAAATTAATAATTGATAAAAATAAAACAAAAGTATTAATTTTTATACTTTTCTTTTACAGACAAGTGCGGGTGCAAGTCATCCGGCACCCAATGCAAATGCGAGCCGTGTGAATGCAAGTGAGGGAATGGAGCCCATTATTATCTTACCGCACCCAGTAATATACCCCAAATGCAGATTTAACAGTCACAACAGGAAATGTACACTTTCTTCGGCTTATGTATCTTCGACCCTCTTTTCTTAGTACGACCTAATACTTTTGATCCTCACGCTGTTGTAAAATTTATTATTATTTGCGCAAATTTTGTTGGCGTATAATGTTGAAAAATCTATAGAAAAGTATGTTGAGTAAATAATTTGATTGATAAAACAAATATTCTTTTTTCGTTTTATATTACCCGTTCATTGCTTATCCTTGCGAAAATATCCTGTACATATTACTCCTATTACTTTTCCTATAGGCATTCCTCTAAGATTTATTTCGTATCCATTAAACATAAATATACAGTTGATTTAAGCATCAAAGATCTAGAAATCTATTTTTAATATTTAAACAATTTCAAATAACATGGACTATAGAAAACAAAAGTAGAAAAAAATAATTATGAATAAACAATAGTAGTAAATGTTTTTATTACATTAAAAGCGCATTATTGTTGTTATTACTATATTTAGTTGAATATAATAACACTATAAATTTCAAATAACGCTCCTTTCGCGCCACCAATTCACGCGCATGCGCATTCCGCGCGTCAGGTAAGGTTAGCCGTAGAGTTGGGTGTCAAAAGCGCGCGTTTCGGAGTCTCACGCGTCGATCTCAGCTGTGAATGCGGAGTATTATTTGCAGTGAACGAATGGCAGAAGAACGACATTCTCCATGTCGTTGTTTATCGAAGTAACAAAAACAATCGAGGATGGAGAGTAGCAACACCTCGAGGAGCAGCGACTCGGGGTTGCTGTCCCGCACCACCGGCATCAGGGCCACGCGGCAGTTCTTCAAACTTGTCACCAAAAGCGTCACCGTTTCGCCGACCGGAGAGGCTCAGGACGATCCCCTTGTCGATCTTGAAAGTGAGTTGAAGTAAAAACTTCAAAAGTTGTACTTTTTCTGCAAAGGAACTACGGTTGTATTCGTCATTTTTTCTTCCTTTTATAATTTTAAAAGGCTTCCTGTTTTTCTGTATTCATGTGTTTTTGTTTTTGTTTTTTTTTTTGAGCATTAAGTAAATGTTGCTCCAAAACGAATGTATATTGACCCTGAAGAAATTTCAGTATTCTGTCAGTTGAATGTGTTCTTCAAGATTCAATAGTTAAGGTATTTTTCTTCCAGATAGCATATAAGATTATTGCAAAAAATATGTAAACAAAGTATTTATTATTTAATTGTGAACCTAAATATTTAATTAATTACACTTTTTTTTATAGTAGCTATTATAATTACTTTTATACTTAGATATTATCTAATTGCACTAATAATAAAAACATTTGCAATTCATCATAACATAAAATAAGACAATTATTTAAATAAATTACGATTTTCAGTATTTTTGCGACAAACATGGAACATTTGGGGAGTGTCGGCGCTCTTCAATTTCAATGTCGACGACGAAGTGCAATTGAAGCAGTACGCGAAAAAATTGCGAGAAGAAGTCGCCTGCATGTTGACCCAGGAAGACGTCAGTTACGAGGCTAAGGTCAGCGTGTTAGACATACAGAGGCCCAAAGAAACGGATCACCCTGTAGTCAAGGTATTTTAAAATGCGATTTTTATTTTTTTTAATTTTATTTATTAAATGATGTATTCTAATTTCTGCAATTTTACATTTTTAGCATTGCACATGGATTTTTAATACATTTAAGGTAGTTCTATCAATGCAGCTCTGCTCAATTTCATTAAATTGCAATTAAAAGTATATTAAATCATGAATCTTTGTCATTATTATTTAATATTAAAAGTATAACTTTAAATACTGAAATGTTATAAAAAATACATAAAATGTGAACTAATTTAAAAAAATATATTACAATATAATATTTATAAAAACAATATAGATCAACGTAAGTGAATAGCATAAGTAATTTACAAAGATAAAAAGAGTGCTCAAAAGGCCTTTGAAGTTTATATTGTAAACACTTTCTTGCATAAAGCTACAATTTATATTGATTGACCAATCTACAAAAACGTCTTCTCTAAAGTAAATTCCCTATATACAATTAAAAGCTCTAGTTTTGTTAGCAAAAATACATCCTTATCTTAAATTCTCTGCTTATGTACAATAACTTCAATCTCAAAATATTTATTAGTAGTCGAGTTTTTGATAGAACTACCTTAATTCGACTCTTAAATAAATAGATAACTAAATAAACGAATAAGTAGATAAATAAGTATACAAAAAAGGAACGAAAACATAATGAAAACTGATTATTTTTAGATAGAAGTGTTCGCGAAGGTGAGGGACAAGGAGAAGGATACCAGCGTGTACCAGGGGTACCTGCTGTCGTGGCATTCGGAGCCGCTGGACCAGGCGATGGAGCATGCAACGCAGCTGCCGCTGTTGCTTTGCCGCGGCACGGCGAACACTATGCGCGCGGTCCACGCGACCCTGGGCCGTATGTTCGACTGCATTCTGTTGCAACTGCCAGCGACACCCGAGGATCTTGCCTGGTTGCTGCCCATCTTCCTTAGCCCGGATAGCGGTCAGGATGCAGCGCGCGACAGCGAAGAGCTTCTGCTCGAGTACACCATACCCGGGCTTCCCAATTCTGAGACCATCAGCATCAAATTCTTCGTTAAGACTATCATTGGTCTTTGGAATACGTGAGTTTGATTTTGTAGCAATTTCGCTGAAGAGTGTGTCTAATGGACTTTATTTTGCAGGGTCCTGGAGGAAAAGGATAAAATTAATGCCTATGAAGTTGCAAAGTTTCATGAGATTTTACACAAACAAGTGCTGGAGATCTACAGTTTACAGTTGGGACTTTGTACGCTTTATAAGATGCAGCTGCCGTCAATTACAATGGCTGACAGCAAGGTATTTATCTTTTTTTATATTATAAGTATATTCTATTTTTAGTGTTGCAGGTGATTCTATGATATATTGTAACTTTATTTTTTATTTTTGTATTTTAGATGAAAGTTATTAATGTCAATGCTATGAATACTGTTTTAAAGTATTTGAATGAAAAAGCTTTGGATGCGTTGCACATGAATCCAATACAACTCAGTATTTCGAAATAACAATATTTATTATATGTACATTTATTTTTTTTTCAACGTATTCTAAGCTATATTTTTTTATAAATAAAAATATACGTTTATTTACTTATAGCTAGATTAATTTGATAAAAAGAAACTATTTGAATTATTAACTTTTGTGTAATATAAAAAAAATTAAAACCTGAGTTAGTTTCTTCTAAAGTCCGATTTGTATGGAGAGCTATAGTCGTAGACATTTTGTTACTGATAAATGTACTGATAAAATACTACATTTATCGACAGTTAAGTATTTTAATTTTTTTTTTAATTATTAGAAAATATTACTCCATCCTTTCTTCTAATACTTGTTTCTCTGGAGTTTTCGATCTGTGAAATGTAAAAAAGTATTTATTAAGTTTTTTAAAACATATTGTTAATTTAATTAATTTAAATTAAATTTTCTAACATAACGTGATGAATTTTTATGTGTTAATTAACATTACCTTTGTTCCTTTTTCCGACATTTATTTTGATTTTTAGTTTTTTCATTGTCAAGAACTTTTTGTATATGATGTTGAAAATCTAAATAATTACTTGGCTTTTCATCATATGGTTCAGGTACAGCCACTCCTAAAGCTTCTGGTAACATATATGTTTTTAGCCATGCAACAAGTGGTGATCTGCCTTCAGTGTAATGTGCTTCCTTATGATAAAATAATAATCCATCAATAGCAGAAAATGATGAAATATTATTTAAGAAAGTATAAAAGTCTTCATTACAATTTATCGTTGGTAAGAATAAAAGTGAAATTTCGTTAATTCCTTTCTTCTGCTCTGTTAATTCATTTATTTCTTGCATTCGGGATTTTAGCCAAAAGAATCGAAACTCAGTCTAAAAAACATTTCATGATATTGAAACAAATGTAAAACACCTCAAAAGTATTTTTAATTTTTTAAATGGAATATAAATACCTCACAATTCACCATATATTGACTGGACCAAACCAAAATGTCTAATACATGACACATTTGTTGGTCTTTTATCCAAATACAATCTAATATTGTACACAAATTTCTATTATTAGTCTTATAACTTCCACCAGGGAGTGCAGAATTAAATTTACGTAAAAAGTATCCTTGCCTGGAATATATTTTTGTTGAGCCCTGCAAATGTAAAAAAGTGTTTGTTTTATAAAATTATTATTTAAACCACATTATTAGCTTCAATTTGAAATGTTGAGGTACCTTACAAGCTACTATTAAAACTCGCTTTCCTACAGGGCAAGGAACCATAATCCATTTCTCTGCTAAATCTTGAGGTACTTCCAGCATCCATTCTGACATCATAAGCTTATTGGCATAACATGGATATCTGCGAGGCCTTTTTTTGTGAATTTCTTCAACTTCCATTACCTCTGATTCTCGAGAGTCTTCCAAATTTGCTTCCTCCATTACCTCTTCAGGTTCTTCCATTACTTCTTCATTTTCTGGATTTATAATTACATCAAATATTCCTCGAGATGCATTATAAAAATCATTTCTGTTTCTAAAATACATCAATAATTTAATTAGAATAATGAAGTAGTATAATAATGAATTAAATGAACTAAATTAAATAAAATATTTACTTTTTCTGATGCTCCAAAAGTTTTTGTCTTCGAATTTCTTGCGGTGTTTCAACACTATAAACCTCAAGTTTAATATTACTTTTCTTGATCGGTTTCTTGTAAAAAATAGATCTACTGTGGTGCTTTTCCTTTTGATCCTCATCGTCAGGTAATTCCTGTACTGTGTCCCTTTCGTTTTCTTTGTTATGTTCTTCACTTTCTTCACAGTTTTTTAAAGTGGTAATCGTAGATGCCGCCATTTCTGTGAAAAAATTTCATTTGTTAAAGCAAAACTTTGCAGCATACATTATTACTGAAATTAACCACACTATCTTAAATGCTCCATAAATTTTCATTAGAACAAAATGACAGGGAAGGTATGAATAAATATATGAAATTTTTAAGACTTTTTCGAGATGTAGGTTAAATATCCCGGTGTATTTTCATTACCTTTATTGTTTAAATTAAACACCGTCAAAATCCAATTCGTGCCGTACTTCGTCAATCTAGATAAAATCTTAAAGGCAACCACCGAAGCAGTGCAGTAGTAAAAAATCTCATTCAAATGGAAGCATTCGAAATCGTCAGTGTTCTAACCACACCGAACTCGCATTTTCTCGTATTATACGGTACACTACTTAAATTACAACGTGTTCTGCGTACTTATGTTTACTGTTTACATCGATTGCACGCGGCACGTACGACATACTTTTAGGATAAGAAGTTTGCTACTTTATCAACCACGTTTTGCTCCAAAATTTTTAAATTATTATATTTATACTTAAAATCTTATTATATATAAGAATATTTTATTTGCATATGTATTCTATTCACTACTTCAGTTTTTGTATGATGATCGTTGATTTATTTCCATTACTGATCAATCCTGGAAAGATATATTAAATATTTGTGAATTATCCTTACAGAATAAAATTTTTAAACATTTATAAGTGCCTCATTAAACATTAAATCGTGAATCTGTGTAGTTAACTACAGTTTTTCTCGTTATGAAATAGATAGAATTTCAAGTTGTTTTGTAAAAACTTTATATCACCGGAAATATTATCTTTCTCACTATATATAAGCATTGTGTATGTGCTAAGAAATTACGCATACATTTTTTATAGAATTTCAGTAGATTTTATCAATAGGAACTCTATAGAAATTCTGTAAAAAAATTGCACAAACTGTACAGACAATTTTAAGCTAGAATAAATCTTATATATATAAACTTTATCCGTTTAAAGGAAGATTAAGATTTCAAACCTTAAGTAAAGTGTGCAACACTTTACACTTTCGTAAACATTTGGTATATGGACTCTATAAATATAAATAAATAAATTTTCCTACTCACAATTTTTTCGTATAAGTGTATAACATCCACAATATTTATTTAATGACAGCTGGAGGTACATCTATTGTTAATCGTCCTACAAATTCGCAAATATCTAACTTTTTAAAAAAATAAACGTACAATTAATTTATATATTTCTTTTACTGTACACGTAAGATTCTTCCACATACTTACAATTAATAATAAACACTATCTTAAAAATAAACGTACAATTAATTTATTTATTTCTTTTACTGTACACGTAAGATTCTTCCACATACTTACAATTAATAATAATAAAACACTTTGTTAAAAAAAAAAAAAACAAATAAAAACAATCAAACATGATGGATGCACATCGCGTATTAAAGTAACAGTGTAATACACTGCGCGGCAGTGCAGTACTTTATACAAGATGTGATCGTGCCGCCGTACGTATGTATGACACATTATACCTATATAGTCGCTTTCACTGTATATACATCGCATTGTTGTGCTACTTCCACAGTTCCACGCTTCGGCGTTCGGGTGACGTCACGCGCTGGCCGAGAGCGACGTCGTCTGTCGCGTCGTGCGAGTAGCAGTCGTCCCGCACGCCTCGGCCGCGCAGTCTTCCGAGCAGACATCGCAGAAAAAAATAGAAGCATGTCATCGACGAGTCGCCGCGATATCGATCAATCATCGGTCGCTCCGCTTTTATCTCTCTGAGGTATTAGCGCGAGGCCCGCAGGCGCCCACACTGCTCCACCGCCGAAAATGGTGTCTTCGCGTGTGCCCCTTCACGCAGCGTGACTCCGAAAAAAAAAAAACACAAAGAGGAAGAGGAGAAGCGAGTGCTCAAGATTCGAGGCAAGAATTTCTCCGAAACGGTATTAAGTACATTTAAGACGGTCGCGTGGGAGTAGTTGGCAGCTGACGACTGGTCGAGAGAAAATCGGCGAGGATGGGTGATCAGCACTTGAGCAGCCTCATCAAGTGGCTGGACACCTTCGACTTGAGGGCACC
Source organism: Sycophila sp. Sp_5 (assembly GCA_018906775.1). Taxonomy (NCBI): domain Eukaryota; kingdom Metazoa; phylum Arthropoda; class Insecta; order Hymenoptera; family Eurytomidae; genus Sycophila; species Sycophila sp. Sp_5. The sequence continues at coordinate 504,524 of JACCID010000084.1, forward strand.
GCACGCCACTGCTGAGGACATCAGCAACGGTGTCGCCTTGGCCGAAGCACTCAAGCAGATAGCACCCGAGTGGTTTACTTCGGCCTGGAACTCTAAGATAAAGTCAGACGTGGGTACCAATTGGCGGCTCAAAGTTAGCAATCTGAAGAAGATCATCGAGGCTGTCATCGAGTACTATGTCGAGTGCTTGAATCAGCAGTTCTCGGGCTACATCAAGCCGGATGCTCAGAAGATCGGAGAACATTGCGACAACCACGAGTTGAAGAAGCTGCTGCAGCTTATACTGGGCTGCGCGGTCAATTGCAATGAGAAGCAGTATTATATCACTCGCATTATGGGGATGGAAGAGGCAGTACAGCGGGTAAGTTTCATTGTTTTGATTTATTTAGTAGCGTGCAGTGTGTTTTAAGTGATAATTTTGAACATATGTTTGCGCAGGTAATTATGCAGAGTATACAGGAATTGGATACCAGTATGCATGGACCTAGGCCTCATGGTCTTAGTCTTGGAGCTAGCTTAAATTTTGAGTCTTTTGATGTAGCCGATGGAAATCAGCAAAGGCTGTTGACTGAACTACAGTGTGCAATTGACGCAAAGGATCAAATGGCACAAAGATGCCATGAACTTGACCAGCAGCTGTCTCTTATGCTGGAAGAGAGAAACACTTTGCAAGTTGAGAATAAAAAACTACTGGAGAGATTGGATGAATTTGAAAATCCTGAGGAATCTGGAGTACCAACTAGTCTAAAGTATTCTGGACTTAAGAAGCAACTTGATGCTCTCAAGGATGAAATGTTTAAACTAGAAACTTCAAGAGATGATTATAGACTTAAAGTCGAATTCTTAGAAAAAGAAATATTGGAACTTCAAATGAAGCAAATGGACCTACAAAAAGCAGCCGACGAAGCTAATCAATTAAAAGATGAAGTAGATGCTTTAAAGGAAACTGCGGATAAAGTATCCAAGTATGAGTTAACCATTGAATCTTACAAGAAGAAGATGGAGGACTTTAGCGATTTGAGAAGACAGGTAAAAATTTTGGAGGATAAGAATACAGAATATCTCCAGCATAAAATTGATTATGAAGAGGAAGTAAAAAAGTCAGGTTTGCTGAGAAATCATCTAGAACTATGTAAAAAGCAACTTGCTGAAGTTCACCACAAATTAGATGAACAGAGCAATAAGTGTGATAAACTGGAGTATGAAACAAAGAAACTCGAAACTCAGTTAGGGGCTGTTCAACGTGAAAGGGATAGATTAATTATTGAACGTGATGCCTTAAAAGAAACTAATGAAGAATTAAAATGTACTCAACTGAATACAGTAGAAAGTGTAGGCAATTTGAGTACTGACGAAGCAGTTGTAAATACAGAAATTATTCCACCAGCGATAAAAGAGAAGCTTGTACTTTTACAACACGAAAATAAGATGCTTAAGTTAAATCAACAAAAGGGTAGTGATGATAAACTACCCATGCAGGCCTTATTAGAAGATTCAGAAGAAAGACTAAATAATCTGCGAGGGCAGCATCGAAAAGCTAATCAAAGAATATTAGAACTAGGTAAAAATTTTATTCTACTTGCATGTAACTAAAACTCACAAAAATGTAAGTTATCTTTGCAATCTGCAATCTTTTACATATTGTTAACATAAAAAATCAGTACACTTTCTAATCTAAAATTAATATTTACTCATAAATCTGACTGAATGCAACTGAACCAATACAATCGAACAAGCATTAACAAAAATTTAAACATTTTCAGAAACAAAACTCGAAGAGCTGACAGGCAACCAGGCCTCGGAGTCCAAAAGTGAACAGAGTAAAATTCTGCACCTCCAGGACGAGTTACGTCGCCTGCAAGCGGAGTGCGAGCGTCTGAGTCTGCACAACGAAGAACGAGAGAGCAGTTTGCAAAGTCAAAAGCAAAAAGCAATGAGCCTTCAGGAGAGCCTGTCGCGCAAGGAGTGCGAGTTGGCCTCGCTCGAGGAGCGCTACAAGAAGTACGTGGAAAAGGCCAAGAGCGTGATCAAAACTCTGGACCCGAAGCAGCAGCAGCAACTCCAGCAGCAGCAGGGCAGCAACCCCCAGTCGCCGTCGGAGATGCTGAGGAACCGCGAGGTCGGCGACAAGCGCAAAACCGCTGAGGAGAAGCTCATCCGCGAGATGGAGGAGAAGCTCATGATCTCCGCGTTCTACCAGTACGGATTGACCAGGCAACGCGAGGCCGTGGACCAGAGGCTCGCAGCTCTCAGCTCCGGCCAGGGTCAATCCTTCCTCGCCAGGCAACGGCAGCCCACCCCCAGGAAGGTCTACACCGCTTACAACTCAAAGTAACCGGGAAATGAGTACCACAGGTCGAATACAATCTGAACGCTTTCATGCAGGGATAGTCTTTAATGAAAGTGGTACAGGCGATTCGTTACGTCGATCGCAGCACGCAGAAGTGCCTCGATTAATCATAAGATAATTCGCGGAAGTCGAGTCTTATTTTATTCAATTGCGGTAACGATGGTCGCGTTTTTAAGAGAAATTTTGTATTAATCACGTTGTTCATTTTTTTTTATACAATATTATGATTTTTTGAGTTTTTTCCTCGTAGTGGAATTGATTTGGCGGTACATTTTTATAATCTGTGGTTAATTGTGTACGGCTTGCTTTTAGAGAGTAGGTTTTGTGCGTAAAATTTACGCACGAGGAACTGCAATACTTTATTTATATATGTAATCACCCCAGTGGCGATTTCTTTTTACTAATTGTATGTTTTAAAGCATATATATGCATAATAAGATTTTCGTTATGTAAAATCCAAGCCGAGTAGCGGCGTACGAATATTGTTTACGCGACGAAAGTAAATAATCCATTATATTTTCTTTTTTGATTGTTTCAAATGAATTAATTATGGATATACTTTGGTTCGTAATTGATTTTTCTATAGCCTATAAATGAACTGAAGTCTCTAAGTGTTATAGTTTATCAACAACGTATAAAAAATGTACCTTGTTATTATAATACAAAAATGTATTTTTAAATAGGCGCATTTAAGAAGGGCAAAATGCGATTTACACACCTTTTTTCACAAAATTAGACAATACGAAATCTATTTTTCATAGATAAGAAATATGAATGTTTATAACATGAATATAAAGTAAATCAGTCTTTTGCTCGACTTTAATGCTAAACTTGAGTTTCACCATCAGTGGAAGTACATTTGAAACTTCAATATTTGAGTGGGTCTAATGAATTTTACATGAAACTATTAACATAAAAAATTTACATAAACGATGAGTGGACAAAAGTATTACATCTGTTTTATGCGCACTACTATATATATCATTGTAGCGTTTACAGAATGTGTTTGTTTCCCAAACGTGATTATTTTTAGTTTTGTAAAAAATGGAAATTAGCCTTATTGATTGTGCATTTACGATTTTGTTGCAAAATAATCTAATTTCAAAAGCGTTTGGGAAATCTTATATTAGTCAGTATGTTTGAACGTCGTTCTTCCATATGCAATATTTATGATGGTGTTACATTAGAAATCTTGCGTTATTGCAGAATAAAAATTATTTATTTTATCTCTTAATTTCTTCGTAATAAAGTAATTTCATAGTAATAAGTAATAGAAACAAATTAACTATACAAATATATTAAAATCACAAATTTTACAACTGTGATTACTTTTAAAGATGGTATTGATTTAAAAAAAAAAAATCATTAAGAGAAAGCAGGATATATGTATAATGAAAATAGTGAAAGTATGTATGTCCGATAAATATTATTTTATGAATTGAAAAATTGCGTTGCTTTACAATTACATACAAATACTAATTTTGGTTTTAATAACAATTTTAAATCGTGCATCTTTTTCTGATTTTACAAATGACATGACACAAATCTTGAAATGTACATAAATCATAATTATATATACATTAATCAAATATTTATATTTGTACATAAATTATATTAATTCAATATCAAAATCTATTTATGTGCAATATCTGGATTCATGCTTTCCAAATTAACTGTATTTTTAAAATGAAATATTTTTTTTAAAGATATGATTTATACATGAAATTTATACAAAAAGAAGTCAATAAAATTTATTACAAAAAATATATGCTGTTCTCATTATGGACTATGTATATAATTTTGTAAAAATATACCAATTTAATAATTTTCTAAAGTAGATGTGTTTTCATCTTAGAAGCTGTATAAATTATTTGCACATTATTCTTGATAGGCTTTTCAACTAAAAGTACTGAGCTTGCCTTGCTTATTTACATTTTCATATTTTCATGTAATTTGCACACAATGACTTGACACCAACAATTGATTTAGAAATAAAAATTGTTCAGCTAATGTTTTCCATTCATCAATTTCATGCTTGGTGTGTGACACATATCTTCTAGTATCATTTCTCTTTTCTGGTGTAATTTTTCAACAAAACTACTAGTTCTTTTATTCAACACACAAACATTATCTTGGCAATCATTCTTCAGTTTTGTGATATCACAATAACTTCTTTGATAATAAAACACTGCATAAATCAGGTCCCAGGCGCTAAATTCAGGCCAAAGATTTTTTGTGAAATAAATACACGCGCAGCTTGTCTGTAATAGTAGAAATAATAAATATATTTTTTAATGAATAAAGTTATAAATAAGTAGAAATTGAGCTACATACTTGCCACATTAGAAAGTCACTAAAACGAATCTCTCCAGAAGATCTTATCAGTAAATCTGGATCCTCAGAGTTGTGCGTGTAAAGGCACTTGGAAAAGAGATTCTGATCTATGTCCTCTGTACTTATGTCTCCATTTTTAACACCCTTGACAATATCCTTTACAGCATTTGTAATTTCATCTCTTGCTAAAAATTTATTTGCAACTTAGTGTCTAATGTTAAATGACCCAAGTAAAAATGAATATACTTACACGTATAAGAAAAGGCAACATTTAAAAATGCTTTATTGTTGTCTTTACTCATTTTCATTGCTTCTAACATTACTTTTCTTAAATCTGGTGGAACTAAGGACAAGTTACCTATCACCCTTATGCATACACCATGCTCCATTATCTTTTCTCTGGAATAAATGAAAATATGAAGTAAGTAAATTTTACTTTATGTTATACTTGTGTGTTAAAAAAATATACCTTACCTTTCATCCAATAACCTTCGGAATTTTTCTATGGCAAGGTCCATTAAACCATCGACTTCTTCTTTTGACCGTTTAAAATTTTCTATACTAAAAGCGTAAACAGTTACTTCTGGAATGCCAAATTCTAGACACCAATGAAGAGTTTCAGCCAATTTATTGAAACTGAAATAGGAACAAAACAGATATCAGTATTTAATTATATCAAATAAATTTTTATGAATAAAAATACATAAAAAACAAATTAATTTTGTTAAATATTATTTCATAAATTTCTGTACTTCATAAAACTACTATCTACAATTACATGAAATACTTTATTCAAGTCGAAACTGAATAAAGCCGTCGACTTAATTCGAACAAAAAATATGCATATTAAAGATGATGCAACATTACCCCTTCGAGTGTCCTTCTACCTTCTTCACTCCAGCCTTGTCGGCATACCTCCTGTTGCCGTCCATTATAATAGCTATGTGCTTGGGCACGTGTCCCGTCCTCAGGATTTTTATGGCCAGCGATTGGAGCCATGTCAGCGTCGACTTTGTTATCCACGACATCTTTCCCAGGACCCGAGCTCACCTCTGTCCTCTATCCTTGGAAGCATAAGTCTGTCCCCTGCTCCACCAGTCCCTCAGACAGTCACCTTAGCTCGCACATTCACAAAAGTACAGTCGAACCAAGGTAACCCAAGCTCCAAAACTAGCAGCACAAGCGAGTCCAATAAAAAGAAACCTCTACCGTCCACTACACCAGCACAGTCCATCCACGCATATTATCTTATCAACCTCCAGTACAGTCATAATCAAGCGTTTAGCTTAGCTCAGCTCAGCCCATCCGAGCGCACGTGACGTCCAGCGGATGCCGCCCGGGCAGGTGTCCTCGCGCCGCATACCCAGAAACGCAGCAGCTCAGCAGCCGGCGACCCTCCAATCTTCGCTTTTCCTCCTCTCCCGTGTGCAACCCTCCAGAAGAGCAGCTGCAGTGTACTTACCGCCGCGGTTCTCACGCCACGCTTCCGAATTGTCGGTCACGTTGCCGCGGCCGGGAGGCGCCTGTCACGTGTACCTGGAGGCCGAGGCTGCTCGTCGTCATGGGCGGGCGACGGGGCCGTCCGCGTGCTCCGTGCACAGTCGACCCACGGCGACGGAGGAGAAGCGCGCGCAGCACACCAGCAGCCGCGAATGGCACTCGGCCACACGTCTGTGACCCTTGCGCCGATGCGCTGGCTCCAAGTGTCTCCGTCTCGCTCGCTCCTCGGCCGACGTCACGCTCCGGGAACTTTTTTTTTACTTCGCGCGGGGCTCGCCGGCGGATGGTGCCATACCGTTGCGGTCGGCCCTTTTATTATTATTGGCCTGCGGAGGGGTGTAATTGCAGCGTGACGTGTGTGTGGAGGGCTTGAGCCGACGATTTTTGGAGTCTGTGTTTGTGTGTCTTGCTCCGGACAGCTGAGAGAGCCGAAGGGTCCGGGGGGCGGAGTCGGCGACTCCCTCCGGTCTACTGTGCAGTGCTAAAATTCGAATAATTGGCGGTCTATTTTAGTGTTTTATTTTGACTGTGCTGTTGGTAGGTACGAGTGTGTTAATTATGTATTCTGTCTCCTTGACATGTGGCTGTAACTCTGTTAAGACAAAAAAGTTTTGTTTTATCTAGTCATTTTAATGTAATTCTCTGTGGTAACACTTCTTTTTATTTGCGACTTGCTGATTCAGAGTTGATCTTTTTAAAGATTGACTGTGATGTCAGCGAGGGCAATTTTTTTTATGTTCGGATTACTTTGATTTAATTTAATTTTAAATTTTTTGTATTATTTAGTGCATTTGCTTTCTTTCGAATCATTCGTTTATGAATACTGAAATTTGCAATTATTTGTACTATTATTATTGTTGATAAAAACTCACTGTCGTAATGATAGAACAATTTGAGTATCATTATATGTGAAGTTCAAAATTTTATTATACGTTAAACACATACTTTAACCATTTTGAAAAATATAAAGAGCTGTATATAGTTTTAATTCACTTGAATCATTGAATTCGATTAGTAAGGCTTTATGTAATCCAGACTCGAAAACAAGAATTTTATTTCTTCTGCGGAGCTACTTTACACCTAGGTAATGTAAAGTAAATTTTTTGACTTTTAATAAATCAAAATAATAAACAGTATTAGTTATAGTATTAGTATAGTAATAGCATTAGAATAAGGCACTATTAGTTTTTAATTTAGTTGTTAATTAAGGGTATTACAGGTATAATGAATTGTTTTTACTGTAGTAGAAAACTACTATTACTGGAGCTACTCAATTGTGTCTGTAGTACATTAGCTATTAAGTATTCTTTTTATTTTCTTTCCGCAGGCGAGCTCACAGGAAATTTTAGTTTTCTCTGCTGAATTAATTTACTCCTATTTTACTTGTTAAAATAAATAAATATATTATATCCAACAATAGTAATTGTACATGATTTACATAATGTATTATATTCTACATTAAAATAATATAATATTCATTACGCTTCATTTTAAGTATAACTTGTATAGAGGCATGTACTATTATTGTTATGTTCTATTTGTCTATATTACAGGATGCTATACATTTAGTTTATGCAATCGTGTTTGAGGTTGTCTTATCTCACGGTTATTATTAACTTTTGATTGTAATTTGTAGGGATTATTCAAAAACATGTGGAGCGTTGAAGGAAAAATGCAAGTATTTCCGTCTGCTTGAAAAAATAAATTGACTCGGCCATAAGGTGATAAGAAAACGAGCGCATAATTAGACTCCTAAGAATATTCCTGGCAATAATTAAAAGTAAAACTAAAAAGTTAAAGCACGCTGACAGTGCACTTTTAAATGTAATTCCATATCTTTTGAAAGGCGCATCGTTAATAAAGATTCGTTATCTCGTACTTTATTTTAATATTGTAACTATTTTTTTTGTTAAAAATTGATAAACATTTCTTTTACTATATATCAACTTTCACTAATTTCGATTTTTTTTTCTTTTTATTTTCGGAGAAAAATGAATAATGGCGTTTATATGAAGCGATAGGTAGATCGGTAAACAAAGGTAGGCCAAATCAGTATCTCTTATTTTAACAAGCTTGTTCACTTTATTTTAAAAATCACTTCCTCCTTGCAGTTTTTTTTTTATTTTAGACGAAACGAGTCATTACTTAATCTACTTTCGTAAAGAAAAATAAAGAAAACAATATAAATATTTACCGTGAATATTTAAAAAAATAAAATTTATTTAAAACATAAAGTTAAATAAAAAATTAATAAATACTCATTTATTAATTCATTTGAATTAAACAGGCAGATAAGCCCTTACGAGCTAAATGAAACTAAAAAAATACTGTTAAAAAAATCTATAATATATCAAATTATAATGATATACGTTGATATTTTTCTAATATGGGTAAAATGTACCCTTCTTATAAAAGATTTATTTATAAATAATTAATTATATAATAATACTAATGGAAAAAATCATCATTATTATGATTGATAAATAAATAACTATCTAGAGAAAAAATAAATAAATACCAATCAATTATAATAATTTCATAAAATTCTGAATACTACAGGCAATAAATTTCAAACAATTCGCAAAGAAAATCAAATATCGAACTAATGAAAAAAGAGAATTAATAACCTACAGATAAACATCAACTGGCAATGAGACAAAATCAGACTGTCACTCGTAAAATATTAACGAAAAAAATAAATAAATAATAAAAATTCGTGCAAATATATAGAACTAATAAAAAAAAGAATTAACAAACTGAAAAAAAAATCATTTGATAATAACAAAATCACACTGTCGCCCGTAACACATATATTAACGAAAAAATAATAATTAGAACAAAAACCACTACTTACTCAGCAATTAAAATATTTGAAGGTACGAACTACTTTCAGCGCGCAACTGTGCCGGTACTGCACGCGCGCCAGGTATATATAGGTAGGTTGCATCGGGCACTGAGCGCCCCAACCTAAGCCGACGATTGCAGCGCGGTATAAGGTGGTTGCCTGCAGTCAGGTGTTCCCCCCACCCCTCCGCCCGTTACCACGACAACTCGGAGGTGCGCGTGGCGGCGCCTCCAACGTGAGCGCCTTGATGAGTTTGGCTCAGTCTGCAGGAGTCTGTGCCTTTCACCGGACTATACCGCAACTCACTGTAGCTGCGTTACTTCATCGCTCAGTTATTCATTATTTGCTGCGTGTTTTTTTTTTCATCCGCAGATTTTTTTCTTTTTATTTTGTTGAGTGCAAGAGGACGACGCCATGGGGAAGTCGCGTACGGGGAAAACCGCCGTGGGCCTGACTGTTGTGTCTTTCCTGCTCATTTTAATAGCCTTTACCACACCCAACTGGCTTCAGAATGACGGAGAGATGAGGAACGCCAAGTTCAATAAAATCGGTAAATCATAGTGCTCTACTTTTATTTTTTAATCGTTTTCATGGTAGGCACAGGGAGAGAATTTTAAATTATAAAAAAGTCGAGTCGAAATAACGTTAATAGTGGAGTAGTTTGTACATGTATTGGTGGAAAGTATATTATGGCAAAAATCAATGTAACTTTTATATCTAAAAAAATCTTGTTTGGATAGATTTTTCGGAAAATTGTTAGAATTATCTTGCGATTTATATATTATTTATATAAAAAATTAATTTACGGGGAAACTCGCCATAATATTTACGGGAAAGTCCACTCAACACATGCGTGTATATATATATATATGTATATATATATCTATAGTATATATATTTTTTGATGATTTTAAAATTTAAGCGCGTAACGATTTCGTAATTACGACTAAAACTTATTATATATATACACATTGGAATGCACGAATGTCACAATATGCCATGAAAATTAAGAGAAAGTTTTTTCAGTTAAAATTCTCCCGACGTCATTTAATTTGTGTTCCTAAAAGATTGATGTCGATACCGATTATTATACACGATTCAGTGAGTTGCAGGCAATGTATTCTGCCAAAATCGCCATCGCAGCGATTTTAATTATTATATGTGGTCGTGGAATCTGTAAATTCGGTGCAGATTTTCTGGTTATAGGAGGAAATCGTTACGCAATTATTATTTGGTACGCGAATTAGAATAAAGTATTCTTCGCAACGATTTTTATTGAAATTTTTTTTGTTCATACTTTATCATACGTTGAAATAATTAATTTTTTAATAAAAAAAGTAATACATTTGATTACACTAATAAATAATGTAAGAAAAAGAATACAAACAAATAGATGATCTAAATAATTAATTCCATTACTTTAGAAATTTAAAAGTATCTGTATAGATAAAGTAAAACGTAAAATCGTTAAAAATAAAAATATATCTAAGGTCATATAAAAAGTGTAATATTCAAATCCTCAAAAAAAAAAAAAACATTGTATAAAAAAACTTTATAAAAATTCTTCATATAGTGCTCAGTGCTCATAGCAAACCAAAGCAACTATAGATACTCTGATAAAAATTTGACCAGTAGTCACCAGTGATAACGAGTCACTGGTCAAATTTCTATTAGACTAATTATTACTTTTAGCATACATAAAGATTTTTTTTTTAACAAATAAATATTGTTTTAGGACTCTGGCAAGTTTGCTTCAACGGGCTCCAAGACATCCAGCACTTGTACGACAATAAATTTTACGGCTGCTGGTGGGTCTTCCAAGAGGAGTACTACACAATCCACGACCTCCTGCTGCCCGCATTTTTCGTGGAAACTCAATTTTTCTTCACACTCTGTTTGACTCTACTGCTAATCGGCAGCTTCTTGACTGCACTGTACACCTGTTGCTCCAGGAATCACAACAAGTATCAACTATTATTGTGGACGACCGGCGCCAATTTGACCCTCGCCGCGACCTGCGGTCTCATAGCGGTGCTCATATTCGGGGCCAAAGGAAACAGCCGACACTGGATGCCTAATTGGGAGCACAATGACCTGAGCTGGTCGTTCGCACTCGCCGTTGTGGGCAGTTTCGTCCTCTTAGCTGCTGGCATCCTCTTCTTAATCGAGGGCAGGAGATTCCGGAGGAAGTCGTTTAACGTTGATTACATCAACAATCAAAAACAGATGCGCATATAAAATTTTATCCTATACTCCTTCTTTTTTTAGCAGGGAAAACGCGAAGATGATGTACTGCTGCGTGCGTTAATTAATTAATTAATGTGCGGTGAAAATTGTAATTCTTACACTTGCGAATTAAAACGTTGCATTGTTTTTTCGCGCAAAGATTTTATAAAAGTTATGCACGATTAAGCATACGTATAGACTTAAACGTTTGTTACTTTTGTATATATTTTTATTCACACATGCATTTTTAACGGATTTTGCTGAAATAACTGTACAAAACGGCGTATACCATGAATAATGAAACGCTATAATGTACAATGTATATAATTTAACGTTACAGTGTATGTAATATAACGTTAGATATTGGACTTTATTCAGATATTAAGTATCTGATAATAAGAAAAGAATTTGTTGGTTTTTTTTATTATAATTGAATGAACGCGTAATGATCAAAGTTGTATTGAATGAGTAACGGAGAATGAATCAATGAATCCGTCCTATATAGTACTAGATGTAATTATTATAGTATAGTGGTAATGTTTAATTAATGAATCCGTCCTCATTAAGCATGACTTAGGCTTTTATTTGTAGACATTATAATTGTAAACCTATGGATATTGTTATGGATAATGTTTTATACTTTTTAATAATGTATTATTAATAATATTTTTAGAAATGTAATATGAATTTGTGACAAGATAATATGGCTTTATATAACACAAACAAACATGTCCTTAAAAAAGTACGCCTGCCTGTAGATTAAAAAATCGAGGTTTCGTGAAAAGCGATAAATAAAGTTTTAAATAACAATGTTGCGTCATTGTGTATTTAAATGAATTAGAAACAAAAATTGAAGAAAACAGAATGATTATACTTGAATGAATGATTGCTTAAGTATTTATATGTGATTATGCAAATTATTGACTATTTTATAATATAGCAAACTGTAATTTGTTTTTTATAAGTTCATTTTATATAACGCAATTTAAGTTTTTACTTTTATCACTCAATTATATTTAATTTACAAAAATATTTCGTGTAATCGATGTTATTATTCTAAAAATGAATGATTCAATACTTATTTCTCCTACTAAACAATTAACACCCGTTTTTCAATTTATTCGATGTTTTAAAATAATTCATTTTAAATAAAATTTTAAATCAAGAGCTACATATTACTAAACAAAAATTCATTCATTTGCGATTTTCAAAGTTTTAATAAAATAATATCATATTGTATATAAACAAATTATTGCACAATATGAAGTTAATAATTATTAAGAGACGATAGACTTCGTTATTATAAGATTTATTCTAATGTGAAAAATATGTTTGTTCATAAATGACATAAATATTAAGAAAATTTTTAAACTCTACTAACTAAAAGTGAACATTTTGCAATTTCAATTTTGATAAAATACGTATAATTGTAAGTAAATTAATTTTTGTTTAAAACTATTCGCGTTTCTTTTTCTTTAAAATACTTATTTATTTCTGTTTACTATTGTTCTTTTTCTTAAATAATGTTCATTCCGTTCAAAAATATTAAAAAAAAAAAATTTGTTTAAACATTTTTAAAACTCGCTCAATTATAGTTGATACAAGTAAATTATATTTAACCACCTTTAAACAAAAATTATTGCCACCAGAATAAACTACATTAATCGCATAATTTCCGCATAAGTTAGGACAATTAAAAAGATAATAAAATTCAAATTAATTATCCTCCAATGTCCATTTCATAAACATAATAATTACCGTTATATATACACACACATATATATATTATACAACGTGATACTTCGCAAGTGTACGAAGTACGAGTACTCTGTACGTATATACAATCATATATGTATAGGTGTATATACAAATACAATAATGCCTACATCTACATGTATACAAGTATAAAAATAATAAAAAATAATAAAAAATAATAAAAAAAATATATATACAGATGTATATCCACATGCACAGAAAAACTCGCGTGGTATTGTGCCTTATATCATATACGCACATGAATATACGATTTCTCGTAAAATACGATCAGCATTGAGCAGTAGCGGCCCCCACCGCCGCGTCACCCGCAGCCAGCAGTGCCTCCGCGCGGCCTCGCCGCGAGTCTCTCGCACTTGTCCGGCCGCGCGTCATAGAGCCGCAGCAATTCGCACGCCTTACCTACGATCGCGCCGATCGGCCCCCGCGGAAATCGACCGGAGGCTCGGCGCGCACCACCAGACGGGAATTTCCTGCCACCCGGAGGGGGCGGAGGCGAACGACAAGGACAGACGCTGCGACGTCCAGCGGGACACTGGTATGTATCGAGGCAGCGATCGCCCGCCGCCGCGCAGGCGCGCGCCGCCTCTTTGTCCTGCACATCACGCAGGTAATCGAGAGAAACGGAGAGAGAGACAGGAGAATCCGTGCAACGGGTCTTTGACTTACCAGCGGCCCTCGCGGACGTACATAAACAAATCGGCACCGCGCGGACTTCCCCGCCGGGTTATTGAATGAAAGTCCGGCGCGGCGACCTCGAGGCCCCGACCGCCGCGCCCCGGGAGTCGTCGCCTCGCGACCGTCGCGGCAGCCTCGGGAAATCGCCCGGGAAACGCGCGGATCTCGCCGATTTTCCGCGAAGCCAATTCGGCGATGCAACCTGCGGCTGACGGTCGCGGAACGCGCGGCGCCGCGACCGTCAGCGCCGAAGGCAGTGCCACTCGCGGATAGGGGGTGCGCGCGTTCCTCCTGCTGCCTTCAGCTGGGAGCGTGCGAGGCAGTCGCTTCGAGTTTTTCGTACACACGTTCGCGCGGACACGAACTTTGCGAGTGCGATTTTCGAACATCTCGGCGGTGATTTTTTTTGTTTTTTTTTAAATCGCGAATCGGGGACACTGGGGATTATGGAATAGCGAGCGAGTGGTGGAAGGGAGCGAGCGACGGCGGAGGTGCGGGCGAGTGTCGATCAAGTGCGAGGAGAGGCCGGAGGCGGCCTTGGGGTGATCGGCGATCGAAGGGTTCGTTCGATCGCGCGTGCGGGGGCTCGTCGGCGGGCGTCCGAAGGGGGTGAAGTGCGCGCGGTCGGGGGCGAGGTTATGAACTCGGGCGCAGGCGAGCGCGAGTGACCGTCAGGTGACGGGTAATGCCCGCGAAGCTGCGCTGCTGATGCTGCGATAAGCGAGAGGAGCCGTCGGCCGCTCGATTCTTCGTACTCCCCCGTCGCCGTGCCATTTTTCGATGATCCCAGGACGACCCTCGACGGAATAATTAAACGTGAGTAGCTTGGGCTTGAGTCGGGGCGTACGCGAAGGCGTCGATTGTCGGGCGCCTGGGTGGCGGTCTGTACGTGCACACTCATGGCCGTAATCCGCTCGAGTTTCTTCTGAGTCATTATTATATAAATAAGTTAATAATTTTTCATCGACGAGATATTATTCTACTTTTTCATCGTCGCTGGGGCGACTTTTCGCCGAGTACTCGTTACACGAGATGATGTAATAATCCGCGGACGAGGGATAATACACTTTCGTCCGACGACCGCGGAGTGCATTATCCTCGCGGTGTGTTTATCCGCTTTACAGAGCGGCATGTAAACAGTTTTTTTTTTCTCAGAATAATGAAATAAACATTCGTCGGATTCCGTTGTACGCAACGAAATTCGCAGCGGATTTATGGCACTTCCACGAAAAGTCTACGTCGCCGTTAATAAAAGCACTCGGTTGTTTAATATTTGAGAGAACATAAAATAAAATATTCAAAACGGTCGGCTGTACTTTTAAAAGCGTTCGATTAGTCGATAGCCAGTCATTATCCAATGCGCTCGTAACGTTACGAAACTCTCATTTTCTCACTCGCCTGCAAAAAGGACGCACTCTGGTAATTCCATAACGGAGTGTCGCGCCCTCCTGTAAACTCCCCCCAAAAAAAAAGAAAACAAAGTTGGCGAAAATCCACATTCTACTCGCAGCGATAAAAAAAAATATTTTTGTTCCTCCACAGACAGACTGGTGGCACAGCACTCGGCGGTCAGGGAGAAAGTCCGTTCGGCCGTGACGCGTCACTCGACGTCACGCTGACTCAGCGACGGGAGCGAGCGAGAGGGAGACAGCTGCTGGCAGTCGCCAGTGGGTAAAATGGAGCTGGCACTACGCTCGGATGATGCAGCCGAGCCGTGATCGGGACGCAGCAGGGCCGAAGGACGCCAGCGGGCTGACCCGGACGTTGTGCGACTGCTGACCTGGACGATGGAGTTGGACGTGTCGAGGCTCGAGTCGAGCCTCGCGGCAGGTGAGCAGCGCGTTTCCGTCGAGTGCGTCGCGGCTGGCCGTGCGATGCTTCGGGGCCTCGCGCCGTCTCGCTCGCACTCGCGGCGCCGCCTATGGCTCCGTCTCGCTCTTACCGCCTCTCTCTTGTGTCTTTTGCAGAACTCTACTTCCTCATCGCGAAATTCCTCGCGGACGGACCCTGCCATGCCATCGCTGACGTGAGTATTTTTTTCTTCTGCTTTCGATGGTGGGTGTGCTCCTGGATCGTGGGATCGGGGAGGTGATGGCGGTGGGTTAAGTGTGGGTGCTGATTTTTCTCCTTCTGTTGCAGGCGTTGAAGAGCGAATTGGAGCAGGCCAAGGTAAGTGCGTGCACTACTGTGTGTAGTGGCCGAGTTGACGTTTTCCACATGGTTTGCACGTGGTTTCGTACTACTACTCGCGCCTGGCCGCGTCAAAACAAATGCCAGAACGAACGACCGCGTGTTCGACGACTGCAGCGATGCATTACAATTGATGGAAGGCGTTTACGCTTTTTTTTTATTTGTCAATATTTTTGTTTTCCGGGGTTCTGGGGTTTGAGAGGATTGAGGGTTTTCTTGCTTTTTGTTGTTTAATTAATTTGGTTTTTTTCAATCGCAGATCCTGCCGCAGAGGCTGGACTGGCTGGGTAACGAGCATATTCAGAGCTTCGAGGAGTTGGTGAGTGGTCTTTAGTTTTTGCAAAAATGATGTTACATTAGAGGGAAATTTTATGCCTTCGCAACAGGAGAGAGAGACCTATTTGCCTCTTGTAGTGTGGGACAACCAAAAAGGGGTAGAGTTCTTTCTCTCTACCCCTCCGTTCACAAGTTAGGGAACTTGGTCGATCCCCCCACCATCTATAATATGAAGCCAGACTCCGTTTCTCTTACTCTCTCATACTTGTTGGTGCTTAATACTTCTTTCATTACCCCTGAAAGATGTCTACCCCCACTTCTGCTCCGTAATTCCCCTTCTTGCTTTCCTTTATCCTGTTAAAAGGTAAGAGAAAGAGGGAACGGTGCTGCAAAGTGGGGGAAACATTGGTGGACCCTTTTAAGCTTGCGCTCTTTATGTGAAACCTGAAGCTTCTAATATTATAACTGTAACTTTAAAATTATTATTTAGTGACATAATTAATTTCAATTTTTATAACTAAAAGTTCAATAAACTAAAGATTCATTTTTTTATCTATTCAAAGTATACAAATCAGTATATAAAAATATACTTTTACACATTTTCTAAAATAATTTAATTTATAAATAAATTATTAGATTATTAAATTGAATAATTCATAAAAAAATCACTTTTACAAATATTTTTATATTTAATACATGATGTATCACGAAGATGGGGATATTTTTAAAATAATATTTTTAATAAATATAACTTGGAGCAAAAATGAAATCTACATTGAGCGCGAGCGTGAAGGGGTTCGAGTATCCCACCATCTGCTCCGAGAGTCGGTGCATAAGAGAATATACTGGGCAATCCCCACCAAACTTGGGAGTCGGCCAATGAGCTTACGGCGGGGGACTGGAGCTTCATGTGTCGTGATCGATGCGTGCGACTGTGTTAGTGCGACTCTGCTTTCGTGTGAGTTTCAACATATTTATAGAAGAAATGTGTGCCTGCCGTTGTACGTTGCCTAAGGTCTATTCCCCTTTGTAGCAGAAACGAGAGAGACAGAGAAACATTGACTTACCGTACGAATTGCTTTAAAAATTCAAAAATCCTGGGAAACTAAAATAATTTTTTGTAAGGAAAATAATGACGAGGCTTAACAAATTTTTAAAAAATTCAGATTGAAAATTTTTTGTTTGATTTACAGGAAAGAAAGTATTCTCACATTGGTCCAAATCATTTGCTTCAAATATGTGCAAGAATAGGACCAGTTTTAGAAAAGGAGGTACCACCATGTATTGCCGGTGCTATTTCTCTGCTGGGTGCAGGGAAGCAATCTTTATTACGCACAAAAGAAGGTAAACTATTTTTCATTTACCTCATCTTTGAGAAGAGCTCCCATCATTAATCGAATTATATTTCTAGATATGCTGCGGTTTTTAAGAAACATAACTGGTTATTCTGGGAGATTTGGTGGAAAACCTTTTTTACCTCCACCGAATCACTTTCCTCAACTAAACATAGGTAAAAGAAGCTTTAAATAATCAGTAGAATATTAAGAATTTAATTAAGGGCACTTCATAATATAAGTCTTTCAATTTTTTAGTAAAAGTACTTCAAGGACGGGAAAATTCAGGTCCCTTGAGCAGATACGAGGCTATGCCCACGTCTTTCTACAAAAAGCTACAACTTTACCGCCGCACTTTAGGACACTTGTCAGCGGTGTATTGTGTACTGTACGATTGCACCGGAAAGTACATCATCACCGGAGCAGATGACCTGCTGGTAAAAGTTTGGAGCTCGACGGACGGTCGATTGTTAGCAACTTTTCGAGGAGCCTCAGCTGAAATCATGGACATTGCCGTCAATTTTGACAATACGTTGCTTGCAGCTGGTAGCTTGGATCGCATTCTTCGCGTGTGGTGCTTCCAAACTATGTCTCCGGTATGTCGCGATGAACAAACTTATAGATACTCTTTGAAAAGATGTTCTAATTTTGAATCCTTTATTAAATTTTAGATCGCAGTCTTATCGGGTCATTCAGGCATGATAACGTCTGTCAATTTCTGTCCTATTTCATGTAACGGCGTTTATTATTTAGTCTCTACTAGCAGCGATGGTTCCGTTGCATTCTGGTCTCACACAAAAAAAGGCAATGAGAGAGCTGTTTTTCAGTACGTTATTTTTTTACTATATTTTATTAAAAGTTTCAATTTCTCATAATAAAGTAAAATTTATCACTGTTAACAATACTTTACATAAAAAAAACTTTTTCTTTGCAGGCCAAAACCTATTCAATATCATGAAAAAATGCGACCGGGACAGGCGCAGATGATTTGTGCCTCGTTTAGTCCTGGCGGTGTTTTTATGGCCGCTGGTTCTGCGGATCATAATGTGCGCGTCTATATAATGACTGGTGAAGAAGGACCGAAACGCGTTCTAGAAGTTGAGTCACATTCCGATACTGTTGATAGCATTCAATGGGCACACAGTGGTCTTAGGTTTATTTCGGGTTCGAAGGACGGTACCGCCAATGTGTGGCACTTCCAGCAGCAGCAATGGCAGTGCAAAACTTTAATAATGACTACCAAACTGGCAGGGTAAGAGATATTTCTTATCAGATGATACGTTTTCTTACATTAAGAATAAATTAAATTTAAAAAACTGTTAATTTGTTTAGGGATCCAGAACCAGAGGAAGATTCAAATAAAAAGTCTAAAGTAACTATGGTGTGTTGGGATGTCAGTGATGAGTGGGTGGTGACAGCAGTGAATGATAGATCCTTAAAAGTGTGGAATTCTAAGACTGCGGAATTAGTAAAAATTCTTCGTGGGCACAAGGACGAAGTTTTTGTACTGGAGTCTCATCCAATCGATCCTCGTATTATTCTTAGTGCTGGCCATGACGGACAGTTGATTATTTGGGACGTGTTGAATCCCGAGCCAATAGCCTGTTTCCAGAACTTCATCGAAGGCCAAGGAAATGGTGCGGTGTTCGATGCCAAATGGTCGCCCGACGGTACTCTGTTAGCTGCCACAGATTCACATGGTCATATCATTATGTACGGTTTTGGCTCGGGAGTTGAAAGGCTGAAAATTGTAAGCATTAATTACCTTTTACAATGATATTAAAATTAAAATAATAACTATTACAATATTTTTTACGATTTAAGGTGCCCAAGGAATTGTTTTTCCATACGGATTATCGACCCTTGATCCGAGATGCCAATAGTTATGTGCTGGACGAACAGACACAGACGGCTCCACACCTAATGCCGCCACCATTCCTTGTCGACGTCGACGGTAATCCTTATCCTCCGACGTTACAAAGATTAGTACCTGGACGAGAAAGTTGCAAGGGAGAACAGCTAGTGCCTAATATCGCTGTAGGAGCTAGTGGTAAGAATATAATGGATATTTGTAATTTTAATTATTAAAAGTTATTTTTCATGTTATTGAATGTATTTACTTGAAATCATTCGTTTTCCAAATAGGTCAACAAGAAGTAATCGAAGGTTTGCCAGAACAGGAACAGCCACGCTCAAACATTGACAGACTGATCGAGCAATTAGCCCAACGACAGCATATTGCTGACGAGGATAATGCAGTTGAAGGTGATGAAAATAATGCTCAGCAAGCTGAGGAGCAGCTTGCTCGCCAGATTGCTAGTCCTCGCGGCAGTAGACCCGGTCTACGGCGCGTTGGCGATATCGAAGGTGTCCGACAGAGCAGCGGTAATTGGCAGCCCGACAATACGACGCCGTGGAATAAGCCTATTCTCGTCAAACCTCTTAACCGAGCGATTCTCAAAACTCAGTATCGACAAACGTGAGTTGAGATTTTACTTTACATCAAAAAAGATAATTTGTCGATCAATGTAACTATAAATTTAGATGTATCTTAATCGTTTTTCGTTTTAGAAATGCTATGGCTGATATGGAGCTTGAGTGCTATAGTCGAGAAATGCGACGTCCGCAGGCAGCAGCTGTTACGGCGCTTGATTCGAACAATTCCTTGACACGTAGCCGAAGAAATCGGAATGCCAGGCATGCTTATCGAACCAGGGCTACTCGAGGCGATGAGCCAGAAGAAGATTTCGAGGTAGGAAGAAAGAAATTTTATTTGCGCTTGCACAGTGTGTCATTGTAAAAACAAAAATTTATTTTGAAATTTTCTTTTACAAACGTTAAGAATGCTGAGAATTCCGCGAGCTCGGGAACCAGCAATGAATCCTCTTCCAATGAAGAAGAAATATGTTCGGATAGCTCGTCTTCGGATACCAGTAGCGAATACTCGGATTGGATAGCAGATCAAGGTGTAAATTTGGAACCACCAAAGCGTAGTAAAAGAAAACCTGTACAGAAAAGACCCTCTACTCCCCCTAGTGATACAGATAGAAGAAGAAGTCAACGACCAAAGAAAGATGTAAGTTTCTAAAATCAATACACTATATTTTTTATAATTATTATTATCTACTATTAATCTATTAATTATTATTATCTACTATTAATTGTAGACGCTACCGATAGCAGAACCGGAGTCTGCGACTGATATACCTGATATTTACCGTCCGTCGGAGTGGCTCAGCGAAGTAATTCCGAGGAAAACACCGTATTATCCGCAAATGGGTGATGAGATTGTATATTTCCGACAGGGTCACAAAATATACTTGGACGCCGTGAAGGCGAAAAATACTTATAATGTCAATCGTTCTTTTGAACCCTGGAGTAAATTAGATCTTAAAGTAAGCGTCACTTTAAAATTCTTTACTCATAATTTTTTATATATTTTGTTTGTTCCTTCTGAGCATTACGATTAATTCAATATGTTATTTCAGGCTCAGGAATTCGTCAAAGTTATAGGAATTAAATATGAGATCCGTCCACCTCGTTTATGTTGCTTGAAGCTGGCTCAGATGGATGAAGAAGGCCATTTAACGGATGTGACATTTACTATAAAATACCACGATATGCCAGGTGTCTTGGACTTTCTAGTATTACGTCAAACTTTTGATAATGCATTGCATAGAAGCTGGTCGGAAGGCAATCGGTTTCGGTGTATGATAGAAGACGGTTGGTGGACCGGTCAAATTATATCAGTTCAACCACTTTCCGAGGAATTTCCCGACTCTTTCTTTATGTGTTTTACTATCAGATGGGATAACGGAGAAACAGAATACATGAGTCCATGGGATCTCGAACCCATTGATGAACAAAGTAAGATATCCTTACTTTTAAGCACATTAAACTTTATGATCAGTAAATTACTTATTGAAGTAAAACAAAATATATATATATGGAATCACGTCAAATTAAATTGATTTCTAGGGTTACCAAATGAAGTCGGAGGAGCAGTGCCGGTATTACCAGAAGAAATTCAAGAAACTTTATATCAACCTCAGCCAGAAGAATGGCCCATGGGAGACAGAGAAACCGCGTGTCACAGAATCATTCGTGGCCTCGATCAAGTGATGACACTGGCGATCGCCGAACCATTCATTGCTCCAGTTGACCTCAACGTTTACCCTCTTTATGCATTTGTCGTCGAGTATCCGATTGATTTATCAACAATAAAGGCGCGATTTGAAAATCGCTTTTATAGACGAATCACTTCTGCTCAGTTTGATGTCAGATACTTGGCAACCAACGCCGAAGAGTTCAACGTGCGACATAGTCAAATTATTAAACGTGCTCGAATCATTACTGATATTTGCTTGAAAATTATTAAGTGAGTCAACAAACGATGCAACTATATGGAGGTATTTTATTGATTTTGTAATTGAAATTAATTTTCAATGCTACTTATTTTTTAGGGATACCACGGAGCATGATGTCACAACGTTGTATCATGAGCTGGCTGACGCTTATCATTCCTCCGACACAGAAGTAGATGTTGATGATGATATTGATCAACCTTCAACAAGTAATCATAGACCTAGACGATCTACAGCCAGCAAAAATTCGAATGCTACGCAAACTATTAGCTCAGATTGGAAGGTAGCTTGTCGTCAACTTTTAGAAACTCTGTGGCAATGTGAAGATTCTATTCCATTCCGGTAAGAATAAAGGATTCTTTTACCTTGTCTTAATCACAATTTTCCCTGCTTACGGTTTATAATAACTGTAAGGTCGCAACATCTGGTCATTAGTAATCATAGATTCTGTTAACGTCTATTAGTTTGCAAAATGCCTGTAATTTACATTACAAGTCATTTTTATTAATAAATATTTATAATCCGATCAATAATTTCGATGTATTTATTTCAGAGAGCCAGTAGACCGGTTAGAACATCCTGATTACCATCAAGTTATAGATACACCAATGGATTTACGTACAGTGAAAGAAGATCTTTTAGGAGGAAATTATGAGTCTCCTGCAGAATTTGCCAAAGATGTAAAATTGATATTTACCAATAGCAAAACTTACAATACTAATACTCGGTCAAAGGTAAATTACAGCCTCAGAATGCATTAATATATTTTTTAAATTGTACCACCCAAATGTATTGATTGCACTTTATTCAATTTTTAGATTTATTCTATGACAGTGCGTTTGGGAGCTATGTTCGAAGAGCACATGCGCAAAATCATAAATAAATGGAAATCAGTGAGTCGACAAAAGGATCCCAACAAAACTATCAGCAAAACCAGACTTAAGGCTAAAAGCAAATCGCAAAGTAAAAAAGGCTCGCCAACAAAAAATAATCTTACCAATGGAGCGGGACCGTCAAAAAGAAAAGCAAACACTAGTAGCGATGAAGATGATGACGACGAAGATGACAATGACGATGTGT
This sequence comes from Sycophila sp. Sp_5, assembly GCA_018906775.1. Taxonomy (NCBI): domain Eukaryota; kingdom Metazoa; phylum Arthropoda; class Insecta; order Hymenoptera; family Eurytomidae; genus Sycophila; species Sycophila sp. Sp_5. The sequence continues at coordinate 527,474 of JACCID010000084.1, forward strand.
CAATGGATCACGATGATGAGGATGAAGAGGACGATCATTCGGTAGATTTCACACCTACAAAGAGGCCATCGAGACAAGTAAATCACAATGGTGCCGGTCCATCCACGCTTACAAACGGTCACTCAAAACGTTTATCTAAACAGTCACGGCCTTCTCTTCGACCTCGCAATGCCAAACGAAAGAAGACAAGTGAACACAGCGACGAATATGAAGAGAACAGTGAAGAAGTAAGCTCGAGTTCCAGTGAATCAAGTGTTGACAGTGCGCCTAAGAGACGAACGCGCTCTAGAAAGTCGACAGCTGCTATGATGAATGGCCATGACAGTGATTCCGATGAACCATACGAACCTAGTTCTAAGGGCAAACAGACGCGCTATCATCGTGCCAAAAACAGCAAAAAGACGAGACCAAATCGAACCGCCGAAAAACGCTACGTCGAAGATGACGACGAGGAGGATGAAGAGCAGGAAGAGGAAATAGAAAATGAGGAGGAGGACGAGGAGGATGAAGAGCAGGAAGAGGAAATAGAAAATGAGGAGGAGGACGAGGACGAGGAACCTTTTGCAGACTTGAATAGCGAGGAGGAAAGAATCTTCTATGATGCAATGTATGGGATTAATCACGAGATACGTATCGCAGAACCTGAATTCGACGAGAAGCTCAATGACGAGTCTAGCGAAGACGATCCCGAGCAAAGAGAAGTGCCAAACGAGGAGGAGGAAGAGGAAGAGGAGGATGAAGATGAGGAGGAAAGCATCAATGCCGAAAATCAGAAGAACGTAGATAGTGAAGATGAGGATGAGAAGAATGAAGACGATGACGAATCGACGGAGAACAACCAAATCCTCCTGAACGTCAAAAGCACGCGCAGCACGTCGCACTACCTCCGGAACTCGCGCGTTCTTCATGACTCGGAGAGCAGCAGCGGCACGACAAAACGTCAGCTTCGCACCGGGCTCAAACGAATGCGTTTCATCGAGGACTCGGACGATGACATTGACGATGATGAAGATTTTAACGAAGATAGCTACGACTCGGTCGCGCCCGCCGCTACGAAATTACGGCGAGCCATCAAACGACCGTACTATGGCGAAGCTAGCGACGAGGAAAGTTCCAGTCAACCTGGCATCAGTGGTCGTCAAGATATGACCATCGGTATTAGCGTCAGTAGCCGAGGTCGCGTGCGGAAAATGACAGCCAAGGCGATGTCTGCGCTGCGGTAAACGTTTGCCGATCTTTTTGGAGAATTCACAGCAAACCGCACATTTTGCTTCAGCGGGAAAGTATCGTGATTGAGCCTTGTGTGAATTGACGAAATTTGTCAGTCTGGTGATTTTTGCTGGCATGTTTTAGTGCATATTTGAAAATTTATTGGAGTTGGGAAATTAATTGCTGTTAGTCAATTATCCACAATTCACGGCTTGATATACGATACTTTCCTTTTAGTAGATATGTTATATTCGTTAGTTAAAAAGATTGAAATTAATTTTAACTTATATTTGAACCGAATGCTTGGCCATGATTATTGTATACTTAGCAAATTACCATTGATTTCCACTGAATAGTTAGTACATCGTCACATTTTTCCATCAGGTCTGCACGTATTAATTCTGGTTAGCGTGCTTTCGATCAATCCTGGTCCTTTTCTCATTTTCATCATACACCAGACGATGTCGAAGCAATTTCTTTGAGAAAAGTTTTTATATCTCCGGATCGTACACACTAACACTTAATCATCTATTTCGTGTAAGTACTTCCATTCCATAACACATTTCATTTATCATGAAATTCTGACAAAAATCTATACATTTATTTTTTTATTCTAATTAAAAATATTCAAGAATTCCTGTTAGATTAAAAAAGTATTAAAAGTTTGCAATTGACTTAGAGATTGTAAGCCTTTTTTTTTTAATCTTACGGAGTATTGACTCATCGTTTAACTCATGTTATCGATTAATCAGCGATTTTCAATGTTTTGGCAGTATCAAAGCAGGTTGAAAAATTATGATTTTTTATCTTTAAAAGAAAACTTTGCATGACAATACAAAACTCTGATTTTTTATCATTCAAGTAAAGTTTTCGCCTTTTTTTCTTCAGTGAAGGACTTGCTTTTCTCTAGTTTCAACCTTGTATTTCTCAAATTTAATTTATTGTCTTTTTTTTGTCTTCTAAAACCACTAATTGAACTCAACAGGTGCACATATAACATCAGAATTCTCGTATAATTTTGCAGCATAATTATTCCTAAAGCGTACTGACATGTTATTGCGGATCATTTGTAAAGTACGAAGGATCGTTGAGCAGGTTCATCAACACTAGAATCAAGGATCGCAAAAAAACACACTGTACCGATATTCTCGAGGTACAATTTCTCTAAATATGTCGCTTAGTTAAGGCATTCGTAAGGAAAACCTATATAATTATACTTTAAGGATTTCGTAACTGTAAAGTGTGTGTAATCGATATGTTTAAATATTGAATTCAGACATGCGGTTTGTAATAAGATGCAAAGAGAAAGGTAATAACGAAACACAACCATAACTTTACAATTTTTATAAGTAGCATATAGCGAGTATAGTAGTTCTGAAACGCGTATACTTTTTCGAAGTTTCAAGTGCGTGTGTGTGTGTAAAAAGGTGGAGATTTTCATATTATTGCAAATCTTGTAAATACTGTTTAAAATAGAGATAAGAGAGAGAGAGAGAGACAGTCATTTATCGAATCGAGAAAAAAAGAAAAAATGAATTAGTCGAGAATATTGTTTTGACAAAATGCAACGATTGCTTAAATAAAGCGATGCATTTTATTCTTTTTTTGGCCACGATTTTCTCATATGTAAAATAAAATAATGAAGTAAATGTGACGTTTGACGCAGAACGAGACAATCCGAAGCTTCACCGCGAGTAGTTACATGTTCTTATTTTTTTCTTTTGTAAACAAAAGTGCAGTGAAGATTTGAACCGATCGATTGTTTCGTTAGTCGTGAAATAATTTATTTTTTAGTAGCTAAAATTTAGTATTAGCCAATTACCCTTGTGTAATAAACTCATGGAAAACTTTAGTTTGTAAATTGTGCTCTTGAAAAATGATTGTACATACAGTACTTACACGTTTACCTGCTCGAATGAAACAAGTGATTACTTGGCGTCAGATGCAGATACAAGGCAGTGCCTTCAATTGTCATTCGGGTAAAAAAAATAAAATAAACAGCGGCGTTCATTATTCGATATATACTAATAGTTGTAAAAGGTCAAACAACAATGAAAGATGTAATTTTTTTATGAAAAACTACCATTAATTACTATTTCATATTGTCGAACAGTAGCTACACGATAATCGTTTAATTCATACGTTGTGGTGTGTTCACACGGTTCGTTCAGTTAGATTTGGTTCATAAAACGTAGACTCCGTGAAATTGATTAGCTCAAAAACAAAGAACATTTTTTTAAATTAATTTTGATACGACTGCAGACGAGTTTGAGCGTTCAGTATGAAAATAAAATAATAGAATGTCTGAGATGTAGTGTTGTCTGCTCAATTGATGGAAGTCTTGACTGTTTTAAGCCATTGTGATATTAGCTTAAGGTGGTATGAAATAATAATTACGATATTGAAATAAAAAAAAGTATGGGTAATGGTTAATTTTTTTAACAGCGTCGTTACTGTCATATCAATTAAATCGAATATAGCTTGAACAATTTGACTGAGATTGTATTAATTTAATTAATAATAACTCTCCTATGAATTATTTAATATTTAGTTTAATTATGATTAAACCCATGCAATCTTTTTTGTTTCCTTACGTATCCTACCGACGATCATCCTTCATTACTTTATGATATATTTTTTGCATCGTAAATGTAGACAAATTATGGACGTACCTTATAAGTCATACGTTCACTCGTGTTAGTGTATAATGTAGTGAAGCGTGTATTAGGAATCTGCGAATAAGGGCCTAAGTGTACTTGTTATGTACAGTGTAAATTTTTTTTCTATCACTGGCTAATAAATACTTATATATCATTGTTCCAAAAATACCATAAAATTATGAATACATTTATTATATTTCAATTGATTTTATCTGGAATATTTTATACTCCAGCGTGCATATTTCATCTACTATTTAAAAAACGTTTAATTGTCACTTAAAAATTGAATATATTCTTTTTTGTTGTAAAATTAAATTTTTAATCCTTATTGAAAACGAAATTTCAAATGCGAATGTGAACATTTCTGAATTTAATTATATTATCGATTCAATGTTTACATAAGCGCATGCGGATCTGCTGTTTACTGTATTATTTGCGTAAGCACAGACCTCTTGATTAGTCGGTCATAGTCGTGGCATTTTCGTTAAGATGGAGAGTTAAAATATTATAGTACTTACTGACTTGATTCTTTTAAAAATTATGTTAAGATACTGCGAATCCAGGATAGTTTTCAACTTAACTAAAAGATTCAAATTAGTTTTTAATTAAACTAAAAGACATAATTTTAAATTTCTAATACATAATCAATGTGTGCAGATTGTGATACTTGTCAAGGTGAGTTACAGTGATATGAATTCACATGGAGTTTTTACAAAGTGATAAAAATTAAACAGTACAACAATTAATGTAAATTGCTTTTGTTTTAAATTACAAATTAATGTAAATAAAATCTATAGAATCAAGTCCAGTATACTAGTATCAATAAAGAATTTCCACCGATTATAATTTACTGGACAAACTATGTCAGATTCAAGTGATTCTGATTTTATCGATGGTCTGGCGAGATCCAATGCTGTTCAATATCAGGTATACACTATTCCTAATAATGATTCTGTTTATTAAACTATGATTATAAAAAAATCTTGTCATTGTATTTTTTATATATAAATAGAGCCGACACAATGGAAATGCCGTGGACCCCAACAACTTGCCAGGACCTAGTGGTGTCGTTCCTCGAAGGCCTCAAAAACGATCGAATTTAACGACAAGCAAATCATCAGTGAGTACATACTAAAAAACAGTTTGTAAAGAAAAGGAAAATCGAAAACCAGCCCTTAATAGCAAGTACAATAATTCTGGCAATTTTATTAAATTTGCGCTTAAAACCAAGTCGAATAATAGATAAATGAAAACTACGAATAAACAAAAAGATATCCAAGTTATAAGTGAGTCTTAAATATTTGTATTATTGTTTTACAAAATGTAAAAGATTTTGTGTTATCTTTCAGGTATCAACGAGCAACACGGAAACTGAACATTGTCCGCTATCAGAATGGTTAATGCAGGAAATGCCGCAGAAAACGTACTTTCCACAAATTGGCGATGACATTGTATATTTTCGCCAAGGCCACGAAATTTACTTGAACACTGTTAAACGCAAGTATCCGAAATATTATGTTCCAGATCAGCCCGTCCCATGGAGCACGTTGAGTATATCTGCAAGTATTTTATAAATTTTAGTCTCAATACAAAAAGAAGTTTTAGAAACATGCAGTTCAATTTCATTGCAATACTTATTTTTTTTTTTAGTTTCACCAAGAATGTTTTTAATGAATATTTTCTTGATATTATTTATGTTATAAAATACTTTTATTTTCTTAAAAGACTTTTTTACGAAAGCAAATTAAAATTCTTTCATCATAAGTACCTATACATTTATTAAGAAATAGTCTGCAGACCTAGATTAAAACATGAGGAAAATAGGAAAACTTAATCTCCTATGTAATTTTACAATAATTTTAATGTTACTAAGCTTTATTTCCCGCTATATTTTTTTTTATTGATGCGCATAAGTATTCTTTCGGAATTCGTGTAGCTTGATAAAGCCACATAACGATTTCTTTAAATAAACAAATATTATTTCAGTACCAAGAGTTCTGCAGAGTGATAAATGTGAAATTCGTGCTGCGGCCCTCGCGGATGTGCAAGATTCAGCTGCGCTGCACGAAGGATGGTAAACTGATCGGCGAAAGCTTTACCATCTGTTATCATCCGATACCGGATGCACTTGACTTCCTGGTGCTCAGGGACGTATACAATCAGAGTTTGAGGAAGTATTGGTTTATCGGGCAGAGATTTCGCTGCGCAATGCCCGACAACACCTGGCGAAGGGGAGTTATCATTGCGACGGGTCCTTTGGACCTGTCCTACCCCTACTCTTGTTATCTAAGCTACAGGGCCAGGTGGGACGACGGTACTATCAGCAGAGTCAGTCCCTGGGATCTTGAGTCCAACGACCACGAGAGTGAGGCAATTTTCTTTCTTGTTCTGTTGTTATGCATGGTGGAAGCTTCATTTTTGCTGGGATTTAATATGAAGTTTTCTTTATTTTATTTTTCTATAGCCTTGAAACTTATATACAGTTTGTAGTAATTGTAAATATAAAAAAGATAATATTTTAAAACTCAATAGTACAATCTAAAGATTAGAGAAGTATAACTATGTTTTATAGAATTAATTATTAATTTAATAAAAGTAATGTATGTATATAATTAATATCCTTTAATTAAACGAATATGAAAGTTTTAATTATAAGTTATATTTATGAATGAGTGGCTGAGCTCGAATATTGTAAGTTCTCAGTTGGAAACTAAATTTTTTGTTAGATACTTTGTTGTATTATCTCATTCATTTAAGGAATTTATACAAACTATTTTTATAAGAAATATGAATAATCATTTTAATAAGTAAAATGTATCGATGTATTTTGTTAATGTCAATGTCAAAGTGTTCATGCAGTAGTTTTTAGCAGTTTTATTATCGCACATGTATATTCAAGTATTACACATTATCATAAATTACAATGTTCTTTATTATTACTTATTCGATGTAAAGTACTAAAATTTTCTTACACCTACAATAATAATTAATCTTATAATCTAATTTAATACAAACATAAGAATTTAAAATTGTAATATCCGTAAGAGTTTCTAAAATAATTAAAATAAGTAATGTATTTTACGCAGGCACAGTTAGCATTATACACTCTGAGAGTACAGTAGTACAACGCGAGGACCTGGAGGCCTGGGAAGGTGTGCCACGAGGCAGCGATTGGCCGCTGGGCGATCGGGACCTCTTCCTGGAGAGGATCGCGCCGAAGCTGGATCTGCTGTTGGAGCTGCTGATCTGCGAGCCGTTTGTCGATGCGCACCACGAGCGCACGGATCCTGAGTACTTAGACACCGTCGCTTACCCCGTCGACATCGGACTCATACTGCTGCGCTTGGACAGCGGATTCTACCGTCGCATCTCCAGCGTGCGCTTCGACATCACTCATATGCTTTACAATGCTCTGCGATTTTATACACCGAGTCACAGCTACGCCAAGATCGCCAGGTTGAGCACTGACCTGCTCATTAGGATCATTAGGTGTGCCGCTTGTTCTTGATTTATTGTATTAGCCAGTGTATTGTACGCTGAAAATTTTATAGATAGACTTTTTTTATTGAAGTTCGTAGCATTCAGTTAATTGATACGTGGATTATGCAAATATAACGCCGTTTAATAGGTTTTTAAATTATTAATATATTAGCAACTTTTTTTGGAAATTTTGGAAGAATTACATTGTCTGTTGCTATCCTCTAATTATAAGACCTTATAATATATTAAAAGACCTTATAAACCTTATGAATAGAGGCATACATATATAATGTTTAAACGTTAAAATGAAATAAAATAGAATAGCACATTGATAAATCATTTCATAATCAGCATTATTTTACACGCTGAACTGCGCTTAATTTTGTACTAATTTATTAGTATGTACAACACCAATTAAATTCATTTTAACGTTTAAAGTTTGATTGATAATGTAATGTAATTGAAATAGTATTTTAAAAACGGAAATTTTAGCTGTCAAAACATTAAACAAATTATTATAACAATTTATTGACTTATTAAAGATGGCTAACTATCTACGTAAAGTTGTTCGATTATCCCATATTGCAATACGATGTGCTCTAAATTTAAAAAAATGAACAGAAAATGTAAAATCGTACACAAAAAGAAGTAAATAATAATGCAAATTTATTTTCAGGGATTGCCATCAAGACATCCCTTTGAAAACCATGTACCGCCAGTCACTGGATGCAGTTTATTACACGGAGACCGATAGCGACGAAGAAAAGCAAAAAGTGTCAAAAAACAAAAAAGTAAAAAAATTAAAGCAATTTCGCTTGCCGCCGAATTACCAAATAGTATTTAGAAGTCTCGTGACGAATCCTTCGACTTATCCTGAAAATGAAAATTGGTTACCCGTTATACAAGAAATGTCAAACAATGAGATCCCCCAGAATTCGCAAAATTCTTCGCAACGCTCGCCTCTGCAGCCTCTTCCAGCTCGTGTACTTAGAGAAACCGGCAATGTTGAAATATACTCCAGAAGAAACGGAAACGAAAAAATAACGAATAATCAACGAAATTTGAATGGCGATAATCAGGTGTCGAAGAGCCATTCTAAAAAGCTCGGCAAAGAAAATATTAGCTCCACGGGAAATCATCGAACGAACGAACACGATTTGAACGAGAAGTCAGCCAATGCTATGCAAGATAGCTCGCTCCAGTTCTTGAAGGCGATCGGAGTCGACGTCAGCCCATATTCAACCGGGAAAAAGATGAGTTGGGATCAGTTTGTATCGATTGTAAGGGCTAAAGCAAAGGTAAAACAACAGGTTTTAGGTCCACGTGTCCAGCAGAGCACGCTTGATATTTTCAAGTTGAGCGAGTTCATCGAAAACAAGGTATCAGAAAATTCTCCGAGTTTAAGAGATCGTGGCTATGGAAAAAATTGGTTATCACTGAATGATCCACGGGAAGATGACGAAGATCGGCCGCCGATTAGGCGTAAAAAGAAGCCCAGGAAAATCAAGATTCAAGAAGCGAGCAGCAGCGCTCAAGGAATGAAATTAAAAGTTGAATGTCAGATATCTTCCACCTGTCCTCAGGGGGGCGTCGGAGAAAAAGATTCATCCCGAGTGACTCTTGCAGTTAGCAGTGACTGCGAGGAAATTCAGCCGGTGACGAGTAGTCAGAAGTCCAAGATTCACAAAAAAACTCGCCTGAAAGATCGTTCCAGCAGGCTTTTTGTACCACCGGTGATTATCGAGTTCAATCGAACTCGAGAACAGCAGCGCGCCAGCAAAAAAAAGTACACTAGGCGCCGAATAATCCTCGACGAGCGTAATACCGAGTCGAATCGATTGTCCGAGAACGAATGCACTTCTCTTTCCCAGGAAGAAAATGTCTGCGAGTGCGAATCATCGGAAACTTGTAATGCCAACTGTAACGTTTCTTCGTCGGCGATTGGTCGATCACAAGAACTTGTTCGTACACCAACACCGTTCTCCGAGATCGATTGGAACCAGCCGTCCACGAGCCAAGCCCAAGTACACTCGACTGAAACAGTTCACTCTTCGTCAGTCTGTCACCAGAACAACCCTGAGTCGAGTCGATCTCTAGAAGGTATTACCACAGTAGATGAAAACAATTCTACACTGAGTAGGATCCAAGAGGATACAGAATCAGTAGATGAGAATAATTCTACGCTGAGTAGGATCCATGAGGATACACAAACAGTAGATAAGAACAATTCTGTACCATCTGTTCTCGAAATGAAAGAGAACCATCCTACGTCAAGTCAATCTCAGGAGCTCATTGGCGATGCAGATTTAGATTTCGAGCCATTGAATCACTTGCAGAAGCACCTCAGTGATGAAGAAAACTGCTGCTTGGAGCAGAATCTAAATATTGCAGATTCTATGGGTATCTCGTCTGTCAGAAAGTCTTCTACTAAGCGTCATAAAGAGTCTTCCTCGTCTGAAAGTGTGACCCCATCACGTTCAGAGTCAGATGCGCCAGGTTTCTCCACATTCAAGAGCACGCCTAAGAGGGCTAGGATGCACAAAATTTCCAAGATGAAGAAATGGAGGGCTAATTGCTTGCGGGTTCTTCAGACTTTATGGGAGAACGAGGATGCTGCGATGTTCAGGTGACTTTCGAGTTATTTTATGGTTTATTCTTGTAATTTTTATGGGATGTAAATTAAACTTGCTAATATGTTTCATTTGAATAAAGAGAATCGGCTATAGAGAAGCACAGACGATCGGTGATTGAATGGATCAGTTTAGAATATATAATGGAGGTGTTGAAATCAGGAATTTACAAAGATCCATTTGAGGTAGTGGATGAAGTGCAAACTATGCTTTTGCACGGTAGAAGTCTCATTTTTACTGGGAATGATGATGTAATTATCGAAAAACAAATTCCTTTATTTATTGCTTTTTTTACATAATGATTTTTTTTTAGATCTCGCGAACAATCGATAAGCTGTCACTTTTGTTTGACGAGCTCATTGATCCAATTCTGCGGAAATGGACACACAAGCATATTAAAAAAAAAGAAGAGAAAGAGCGGGGAAAAAAGCAAGAAATAGAATCGGATCTTACAATTGATGAGGTAACATCGTCTTCATCCGGTGTACCTGAATCATCCCCGCTGCAATCACCGATCACAATTACAATCGATTAAATAATATTTTTTAGAATTATTTTTTAGGATAAATTATCTTCTCAATATTGAACATATTGAAAATACTAATGTAAGTTAATCGACTAACAGTAATTTTTGAATGAGATAAATGATCAGTGTTCAATATTTATTACGCTATAAAAAAATTTTAACGTAGATTCGATTTTTATATAAATTGATTTTTTAAAAAATTTTATTAACACTAATGTTTTATTCGATATATTCTCTTAAAAGCAGTTTTTCTAATTGAATTATTAAACTTCAATAATTCGAAACAAAAAGAAATTGTTCATATATTCTTTAATTGATCTGATTTTATGCAAATAAATATTGTTAAAACTAGTGAAATTATCGAAGTATAGCTGCAACACTTACTTCTAATTTGATATTTGGATATAAGAAATAATTTAATAATTTAATAATTTGAAAATTTGATTAGAAAATATATGCAATTTCTCGCTTTTAAAATGAAACTGTAAAATGACCATTTAATATCTCTTACTAATTTTTTAACAAGTTGCGACTGTATATTATAAATATCAATTTTGTACAATGTAATTTTATTGTAAATCTGTAGGCAGTAAAATATGTTATTTAGATTCTGTAAAGAATCTATTACTTGTGGAAAGACTACGAACATTATTATAACGCAGTATTGTTTGAATATATGTATTTTTTGTAGAATATGAAAACAGTAATGAACTATGTAGTTTTTAAAATCGTCTGCAACAATAAAAACATCATCGTTTCTGATACAAGTGAACTTTATTAAACAAGTATTATTTAAATTATTGAAATCGGCAACATTTTTTTTGTAAATGTTCTTAAGTTATGTCAATGTAATAAAAGATAAGAACTTTCCTTTGATATGGAATGTAGAAATCATAGAATTGACTTTCTTTACTTTTTTATTTGAAATTTATAATACTTTTTATAATTCCAATTTTAAACTCAGATTAGCCAACATCAAAGTGTCTTCTCTAAGGTAAGCTAAAATTAGGTTTTTTATTATGTGAGTCGATTTGAAAACCAATAGTTTGTTCCTTAACCGCTTCGACGCTGCTAGCGCCAAATCCCCCTAAAATCTTCTCTAGCGATGAAAGTCCAGAACATCGAGACGAAAATAGCTCGGTAAACTTGACTCAAAATTAGACGAAAGCACAACAGAGTCAAAATGAAGCTCCTGCTGTGCGTTTTCCTCCTCGTTCTGTTCATCACCGTTAACTGTAAGAATTATTTATTGAAATAAATTATTTATTATCAAGATCCTGTCATTAAAACAATCAAGTTTTGTCACTCTGCAAATAGTTTTTTAACCCGCTTTGACTAAACGTCAGAAAAAAGTTCGTTTTATTGTTTAATATATTTATACACGTGGTTTGCGCCTTATAAAATAGTCCTGTTTTTTTTAATAACTAAAACTTAATGGACGATTTTAAATCTACGCAAATTTTAATGGCGTTTAGTTTTTTTTAAATCATGTAATGTATATTGAATTTAAGAAAGTAAACTTGATTTCCCTTAAATTGCAATGGGTGGATGATCTTTTTTTAGATCTAAAGTCTTTTATTGCTTAGACAAATCAGTAAATTATTTAGAATGATAAAAAAAATAAATAAATAAATAACCGATTCTGATTTCAGCGGTGCATGGAATTCGATGCCCCGACAACGGTGACGAAGTCTGTCAAGAACGATGCGGCAATAAAGTTGCTTTCTGCCTGAGCTTCTCGGACGATCATCCTTTCCGTTGTGTGTGCTCCGGAGGAATCAACGGCAGATAAAAATTTATAGTTGAAACGCATATATCTAATTACTCTAAAACGTATTGCATTTTTATCGATTGTGCTAAAGTATATAATGAGAACTAAAATAAATTTTATAAATTATATGAATTTGAATCCATATTTATTGATTAGTTTTCTACGACGCTTCATTCATTCATTTTTTAAGACGCTTTTATTTATCGTAAAGGAACATTGTAATATTGAATAAATAAAGCATTTCTTTAAAACAGAGTTGCAGTGAGATTATATTGTTTGCATATTTCCGTTAGCTACTCTCTATCTCTAAGTGGATATTCACTTTAAAACAGTGACCTGATGCTCACTAATGGAAATAGTGAATATTCACTGAAAAACAGTGAGCGTTCACTGAATGGAATTTAGAGAGTAAGTTGAAGCAGGAGAATATTGCATGTCTAAGAATATGTATATTGAACGAACACCTATCGCGCGAATATTCAGCGCTTTCTTGGAACAAAGAATCGAATCAAAAATTCATATAAAAAATTTAAATTTATAAGTATTTGTAAAGGACAAAACATATGATACAGAGAAGTATTGCTGATGAATCATTCAGATTTATTCTGAAAACTACTGACGGAAGCGATTTTCCGAGGTGACGAATCATTCAGATTTATTCTGGAAACTACCGATGCAAGCGATTTTCCGTGGCTTATATGCGTTGCTCGGACTTCAACTAGCAGTTGGGCTCCATCATTTCACCACTGCGTATCGCGAAGTTGTACGCCCGTTGCCAGTCCGGAGATTACATTGCAGAAACATAAGTGTTCACGTCAAGTATCAGTTGAAGTGTCGGTAATCGGTATCTTCTTGATTATACTTATAAAAAAAAACTTTAATGTCCACGGACGTTGAAAAATGCATAAAAATCGGACTGTCATTCAAAATTTAATGACAAAATCGTGTACAAAATGCGCGATCCCTCTCTTTAAATTCCATGCAGTGAACATCCCACGTGGAAAGAATTCATAAATAATTTATACAATTTTCATATGATAGACTTTATAACATTTTTATAATGAAATGGTTCTACAAAATTTATATTTTTTATATAATGTTTCCACCTGGACATTCACTGTTTTGCAGTGAATATTCATAATCATTATCCAGGACTTTTTCTTCGGGACTGCAGTGAAATCACAGTAAAAATAAATGTGCAGTGAAGTCACAGCCTTAGTTGTAGATTTACTAATATTATAAATATCAACTAAGTTAAAAAAATTTAGTAAAGACGGTGGATAGTTTAAATTTAGCATATAAATCCATCCTTCAATGCTTTGCATCTCGTCTATAGTTGCTCGCGGAAGGTTCGCGGAAACAATGGAGTAGGCGTTGTCCGCACACTACATTTAGTCGATAAGTGAAATTTCGTTATTTCACTTTAGGAACCGTGATATTTTCACTAATTAATCAGTGAAAATTCAAATCACTGGTAAAAACGATGAAATTTTACTAACTAATCAGTAACCATTCAAATCACTGGTAGAAGCAGTGAAATTTCACTAATTAATCAGTGAAAATAATTATCACTGGTGGAACCAGAGAACTTTTTACTAATTTTTCAATGAAAAGAGCTTTCTTTGTTGAAATTAGTGAATTTTTTACTGAATGGATTTTAGAGAGATAGGCGGTGTAAACATTAGACAGCAGTTCCTATAGGCTAAACATTGACGCATGTTGAATTTTATTTCAGCCATCCTTACACGTTGATTTGCACGTATAATCAGAGCCTTCCGACAGGATCTGGACACAGGATCAAGGTCTGACGAGCAGAGCGATGGAGTCGCAGTCACCGAGGTCTGAAATTCCGAACGTAATAATAATTTAAAAAAAAAAACATTTTTAAGAGCTTAATTTAAAACTCATTGTTCTTTCCAGAGTATCTTTGACGTCGGCCAGTGATTTAGCACAATTCACAGACGGAAACTTTGTGTAAGTAAAATTTTGTTTTTTTTATTACTACCCCGTCAAAAATGCAATATTAAAGAGGATAAACAAAAATTAGAATGCAATCTTCAAGCCTGAATCTAAATGCATTTTAATTACATTGATTGTACTTGAATTCTTATTAATCCAATTTAATAGTGCATTTCTAGCAGGGCGTATACATATAAGTAATTTTTGCTATAAATTACGATCCCTTTTTGTAGAACTGTTATAGGAATAGTCCTTGAAGTAGCCCAACCTGTATGGCAATATTCCAAACTAAGAAATAAGGATTTAAGACTCATGAAATTTCTTCTAAAAAGTAAGGAAGGCCGTAAGGTCGAGTGTATAGCGTGGGAGGAAATGGCAGATTTTTGCGCGTCAGCAATTTGTCGCAATCAGGTAAGATATCAATACTTTAAAATCCGATATTTAAGAATATTCGGAATAAACTTTTAAAAACGATCTGTTTTAGGTAATCAAATTGGAAAATGTCAATGTTAAATATTGCGCAGGAGAAAGTTACAATAATGGAGAGTTTGACTTTCAACTGGTATTGTACAGTACCAGTAAATTATTGTTTCCATAGATACTTGCATGTATCTACTATTTTTGTTTTTATGTTGCATTTTGAGATTGATTTTTATACATAAGTTAAGAATTGTTTAAAAAATATGTTATACATCCATACTTATATAAGGGTTATGGCCTAACAAAGTTTATGCAAAATCATTAAACATAAAAATGCCTTTTTTTCATTTGAAAATGTAGCCAGTGTTAAGCAAATAAATGTATACATTTATTTAAATAAATAAAAGTGAGAAAAAGAAAGTTTTTGCTTAGAATCGTTTATTTTTCCAATCTCAGCTTAATAAATGAATAATTTCAATTTGTATATTCGCGCCTAAATTTTACGCCCACGGCTAAATTCACTCTATAGGTGTGCCAACAAAGTATAGAACGGCACACGGCACTGTGAATTGAAGATACCAACGCGAGGCTAAAAAAGTCAATGCACCAACATTTTCACGCGTAAACATCATAATTACTGCTCCCAACTGTGCTTCGAATTATTTTTATTTTTGTTAAAACTATAAAGTAATCGTTATTTAAAATGTCATACTACGGGAGTGAAGAGGATACCTTAGATTATGCGTCAGAATCGCAGAGGGTGGAAAAGGATGCCTCCGAATGTGTGTTACCTGACAAGTCGAAAAAAAAGTACGAGAAAGCATATGAGGATTTTTTAAAGTGGAGAGAATTAAAGCAAGTAAACACATCAGAGAAAAGCTTAGATATGTTTTTTCAAGAGCATATACAAAAGTACAAGCCACCCACCGTGTGGGCTCAGTATTCAATGTTGAAGAGCATGATTAAAATTAGAGAAAATATTGACATCAGTAAGTTCCACAATTTGACAGCGAGCTTGAAGAAGTATTCGTCAGGCTACGAGAGTAAGAAGTCCAATGTTTTTACCAGAGACGAAATAAAAAAATTCTTGCACGAAGCAGCAGATGAAGTACATCTTGCCAACAAGGTTAGGATAAAATATTTACTATGTACAATACAAGAGAGCATAATTTATAAATCTGCGATACTGTAAAATAATACTAAATGTTTACAGGTAATTATGATTTTTGGTGTTGTCGGACGCTGCAGTGGAGATGAACTAACACAAGTGAAAGTTCAACACATCAAAGAAGAAGGTTCATTGATATTAGTTGATATTCCACGAACAGAAACGTGTAAACCATGACAGTTTACCATTGATGCTACTTTGAGCAAGATTGTCAAAAAATATCATAGACTGCGTCCCTCGAATGTTCCGACTGATCGTTTTTTCTTAAATTATCAGAATCAAAAATGCACTAAACAACCAATCGGAAGGAATAAAATGACAAGTGTTCCAAAAGAAATTGCCTCTTGGTTAAAGCTTGAAAATCCTAGTTTGTACACGGGTCATGC
Source organism: Sycophila sp. Sp_5 (assembly GCA_018906775.1). NCBI lineage: Eukaryota > Metazoa > Arthropoda > Insecta > Hymenoptera > Eurytomidae > Sycophila > Sycophila sp. Sp_5. Next base: position 543,683 of record JACCID010000084.1, read on the forward strand.
TTTAAGACGCACTTATGATGCCTTATTGTCAAATGCTGGTGGCTTGAGGATGGATTTAAGCCATCTTGGGGGATGGCAGCCTGACACAATAGCTCAAAGGTAAATGTTTATTAATTTTGAAAAAGTTTTTATTTTTATTTATTTAAAACTTTTATTTTCATGTAAATTGTTTATTCCATTATGAAAGATTAATAATTTTATCAATTTTATTATGTTTAGAAATGCATCAGGAAATTCCAACTATAATTTTGAACATTATGTTGGTGGAAAACATAGGACATCGGCATCAAATACTGCAAATGGCACAGTATGTAATAATTAATAAAAAGTATTTGTTTAAAAATTTAGTAATTTAATATTTTTATTTTCTACAGTTCAACACCTCCATATGGTCACAGATTAAAGAAGTGCAATCTGAAATTGGAGAAACAACCTTAAAGTTGATGAAACTACACAAGAAATTACAAATGCTTATAAAATTGCAAGATAACAATATAAGAATGCCAAATGAAACACCATGTAAGATTCTCTATTTATATGATTACTTCTTATTTTATTGATCTTTAGCTGTATTATTAAAATTTCTGTAATCAGTAAATGAAAGGTCCAAGGAAAATGTTGAAAATGGTACAAACTCCCATTTACCAAATGATGAAATTGTGGAAGTCACTATTAAAAATGAAATAGACAGTGAAGAGAGTGAAGATCTGGTAAAATATAAATTTACATTCAAATTTTAAATCGTTTTATTATTCCAAAAATAATGGAGAAATATTTGTAGAATACAGTGGAAACTGTTTGGTTCCCGGAACTCGACATAAAACATGAAGATGATAGTCGGGGGAGTCTAGATCTGGTAAAAAAAATGAACTCAAATTTATATTCTAATAATAAAATATAAATTTAAATTATTTACATATAAAAATAAATTATTCAAATACACTAATTTCGCAGATAAATACCGACGAAACTGATTGGCTTACCGAAGTTAGCCCATCAAAGTCACCTTACTATCCGCAAATAGATGATATTGTAATGTATTTTTCTCAAGGATATCAAACTTATCTACAAGCAGTTAAAAAGTACCAAATGTACAATGTTGATGATGCAGCAGTGCCATACATAGATTCAAATCTCACCGTATGTAAAACTAAGAGAAAACGTTACTCACTTTTTTAAGTGTATAATTTATATAATTAATAATTTATGTAATTATTGAATTCAGGCCCATCAATTAGTAAAAGTAATTGCCATATCGTACGAGAACTACCCTCCTAGGGTGAGCCGTTTGCAATTACAACCGATAAACGAAAACAGCGAATCGATAGGCGACTTATTTGAAGTAAGTTATCACAATGTCAACGGGATAGTAGATTTCTTGATTCAGAAACATTTGTACGATGCATCAATAACGAATTCCTGGAATGAAGGAGATAGATTCCGTTGTACGATCGACGATGATTTGGCCTACGGTTATGTGGAAACGATCGAGCCCTACGATGAAAAATTTCCAGATTCTTTATTCAAGCGATATCGTGTTAGATTTGACGACGACACCGAATTTAAGCTGAGCCCTTGGGAACTCGAACCCATAGATACACCAGGTACTGCGCATAAATAAAATTAATCTAATCTATTTATTAACTTTTGGTACAAGTTTAACTTTCAAACCGTTCTCATTTAGACGACCAAAGTGCAAGGTTCTATAAATGTCAGTCACGAGATTGGATTATCGATGGTAAGGAAGTTAATAAAGAGAAGATTATGGAGTGTCTTCAAGAAGTGGTGAAGTTGCCTATTGCAAAGCCGTTCCTTCATTTAAGCAAAGACGCTTCTTATGCAGCCTACAGTCGCTATCCTATTGATTTGTCAATGATATTAGCGCGCTATGAGAATAACTTTTATCGACGAGTGAATTCAATGAAATTCGACATCGAGTGCATGGCTACGAATATTGAAGAGATAAAAAAAAATTCCAGCTCTGTTAATGCCCTACCAAAGAGAAGAAAGGACAATTTCAAACACTACAAAATTATTAATGAAGTTTTATTAACAATTCTAGAGTAAGCTATAAAACAGTTTTATATTTTCATTGTTTTTACATTGAAAGTATTGTTAAAAAGCTTTTCTAATTTTAATCAAATCAACAGAGATCCAGAGAATACTGACGTTTATGATCTGTATGAACATTTGAAAGAAACACAAGACGAAAATGATGATACTAGTGTAAATTACGAACCACCCATTAGATTGCAAGAATCGTTACATTCCTTGCCCGATAATGAAACGATAAAATCTTGTAAAAATGATTGGATCAATGCTTGCAAAATATTGCTAGATAAAATTTACAAAGATAAAGATTCTGAGTCATTCAGGTATGACAGCTGAAAAAAATAGATTTTTATTCCACGAAGTTATCATTTAATTTTATTTTATTTATTTTGTAGGAAAAATGCAAATTCAATGAATCTAGATCGTGTAAACGAGAATCTTAAGAAAGATGTTTACATAAGTCCTACAGCATTTTGTAGAGATATGGGCACTGTACTTGCAAGCAGCAAATTGTTGGGAATACAAGCAAAAGTAAAAATCTCAATATTTGAAATATTCTTTACAGTTTATCATAAGTTAAACTAATTGTATTACTTTTTCTTTCCAAGATGTCAGAAGATAGATTAAGAAAAGTGTTCGTTGAAGAAATGAATGAAATTATTTCGTCTTGGAAAGCGAATCGGAAATTCAAAGACTTAACTGAAAAAAGTGAGTACGCCTTCAATGAAATAGCGTAATATTTTGATTGATTTGTTAATTCTGATTTTTTTTTCAGTTCTTAATAAACGAAAAACCAACTCTTCAAACCATTCAAATGAAGATAATGGCGACACTTCACCTGAAAAAAAAACACGAATTGAAGATGAAGCAGGTAAAATCTTACGTTAGCTCATAATTTCTAGCATGAGTCGATAAAACTAATAATTATTACTTTTAGGGCCATCTGGAATATCAAATAAATTATTAGATCAATTTGACCAAACGACTTTTGTGAATGCTGCTTCAGCTGACGATAATCAGAATCGATGACGATCGTGAAATTTTGTCGATGAGAAATAATATCTAAAAAAATCTTAAATAGCCGTGCTGGCAAATATAAAAGAAAAAAGTGACTACTAGACTGTAAAGCCTTATGCAAATTCTTACACAATTATCACCAAAGATTTACGAATGGTACTCAAAAGTATTTTTTATGAAATGTTATATTACAGGTGATAAGAATGTATTGTTATAATGATAGATATTTGTGGTAAATCCAATATTTGCAATTTTAACTACTTCCGTTAATTTTTGTACATATATTATTTAAATGTAACGGAAATAAAATGAAAATGTCAGAAAAAAGAAGTTACTGTGCGAGAGTTTTAAATCTTAGATTAAATAATCTATAACTATTGTACAAGATATAGTATAGCACATATCAACAGTTGTCATAAGTTTTATACTTGAAATATATAATATGTTGTGGTTTTTATGTCCTTAAAACTGATTAGAGATGTATTTATTTATTTATCCTTGTAACACAATATAACTAATTGAACAAAATGAGGGAAAAATTATGATTTGCATATTAAGAATCAGAGATAACTGACTGGTGAATTTGAAGTACGATCGTTTGAAAAATCATAATATGACTCATGCATGGGCGTGAGAGTATAGATACTGAAATACAAGGTGATCGGCGCGAAATGAAAAGCTGACGGAGTTTATTTGTTTCAATTTAAAATATTTAGTTGAAAATCTTAGTTAAAACACCATTGACATATGAACTTGAAATGTTTCTATGTACATTTTTAATTTCTATTTGTTGATCTTACTTTACTAAAGTCCTTAGAAATAGCGTAACTTAAATATAACCTCTGAAGGTGTGTACACTCAAAAGCTTTGTTTACAATATTTTATGCAATATTGCGTTCACGTATTGTTTTAAAATAGATAAGCTGGGACAAAAGTTAAAAGAAAACATCATCAGAAAAAATGATTTCGCCATCAACTACTCCAGTGGCTAGTACTTCAGAAGTAATTGACATTACATTGAAAAGTGAAAAAAATGAATCAACAGGTAGGCGTTTTAAATATTTAAATTATTGTATTTTTTAATGGATATAAGTATTTGACTAATTGAATTTGCTTGCAGATAATAAAAAGAAAAAAAAAGGAGTTGGTGTAAGCAAGAAATTAGTGGTTTAATTTGATTTTATGATTATTATTTCTAAAATTATGTTATTGGACTTGTTTTTATGATTTAACAGATAGTAACAGGATGGCTCAGAATGGTTGAACCGAGAAAAGTACCTTATTTTCCACAGAAAAGAGATAAAGTAGTTTATTTACGTCAAGCTCATGAGTGTTATTTAAAAGAAGTTATGGAGCGTCAAATTTTTGAAGTTAAAGAATCAGACAAGCTATGGGTTCGAATGGACATTGATGTATGTGTCGTGATGGTTCTATTGATTATTATTCTTCTTAAAAAAGTTATAATAAGAAAAATTACTATTTAATAATGTTATTACAGGTTCTTGAATATTTAATAATTGAGAGTATTACATTTAAAAAATTTCCGACACGTGTAGCTTGTTTGAAAGTAAGACGACTTAATAAAAAAGATGAAGCAATTGGACCAAGTTTTGAATTAAAATACCATGATATGGGAGATGTTGTTGATTTCTTAGTCTTGAAACATATTTTTAATGAAGGATTACAAATGAAATGGAATGTCGGTGACAGATTTCGATATTTAGTAGGTAATAGATGGTTCTTCGGTGAAATTAAAACAATAGAACCATATGAAAAAGAACATCCAAATTCACCTTTTAAAAGTTTTCAAATTAAATGGGATGATGAAAAAGAGATAGATCATCTTAGTCCGTGGGAGTGTCAAAGTATAAATAAAAATAGTAAGTAAATTTATAATTTTTAAAAAAATATTATTTAGAAAAATGTACATTTATTTTTATTAATACACTTCTCTATTTCTAGGACTACCAAAAATCCATGGCGAGAATGTAGAAGTATTAAACATTGAAATAGTAAAGATGAGATATCAATCTTCTCCTGATGATTGGCCAAATTGGGAAGACTGGAAAACTAAGATAAAAAATATAATTTCTGAATTTGATTTACTGATGAGTTTACCGATTTCAAAACGTTTTTTTGAAATTAAAAGAGACCCACGGTATGATGCAGTGGTTTCATATCCTATTGACTTATCAACAATAAAAGAGAGACTTGAAAAACATTTTTATCGACGAATTGACTCTCTTTTAATGGACATTTCTTATATAGAAATCAATGCAAAAGAACATCAATCCAAAAAATATAACAAAGAAGCAAAACTCATTACTCAATTTTGCAAAGATTTACTGTAAATACTTATAATTTGTTCTTATTTACTTTTTATTTCATTCATTACCTAATTTCCAACAATTATTTTTTCTAGAAATAATTGTGATGCCTCTAAAGAATCGTTTGATTGTCTACAAAATTATTTAGGAAATTCTTGCGAGTCGGGTGATGATGATGATGATGATGATGAATATACATCTATAAAAGCACGTCAACCAAATAATAGAAATGGTTGGAAGAAAGAGTGTAGAAAATTGCTTCATATTTTATGGAATAGTGAAGATATGTTTCCTTTCAGGTATTAAAAATAATTTTCATAAATTTTGCAAAGAATATTAAGATATAATTATTTAAAATATATTTAATACTGTTTGAAGGATACCTGTTTGTCCTGAAGATTATCCCGACTATTACAAAGAAATAACTTCACCTATATGCTTAGAAGAAATAAAAAAAAAATTTGATTTAAAAATGTACACAAATCCCAAGGACATGTTTCAAGATATTAAGTTATTAATAGCAAACAGCAGGAAGTATAATACAGATAAAGAGAAAGCAGTAAGAATAATTTGAACTCTTTAAATGAAATTGACAACTATTGATGTCTACTGTACTGAAATAATCTTTTTCAGATTTATATCGCAACAACGAAAATTTCCGATTTATTTGAAGATTTAAAAAAACAAATAAATTACAGGAAAGGTAAAATAATTATTTTTTAATTAAATGTTATAATTTTAAATATTATTTTTATCATTTTAGAAAGTCCAAGAAAAAAACAAACGAATAAAACATATACTGTCATTAAATGTCCAACATTACGAGTGAAAGAACAATGTAGACATCAACATGACGTAGTAAATCAAAATAGCACTATGCATAATGTCACAACTGGAAATAACAAAAGCGTAGATGCGAAAAATAATAATCATAAAATAAATTTGACAAAAACATTGTCAGATAAAAGTAGTGAAGCAAACCTTGAATTTGAAAAATCAAAGTCAATTGTTGTAACACAAAATAATAAAGAAGATAAAAGTATTTCCTCAAATCAGATAAAATTAGTTCATTCTATGGAAGAAAAAAATTCTAATGAGAATCTTAAAGATAATCTTGGTATTTCATCAGAGATTAATCATACAAAAAAATTACCACAAGAGACACGTTCTAATGAGGATTTTCTTATGGAAGTTGATTTCTTCATCAACTTTGATAATAGTGAAAATAACAGTACAAATTCTGTATTTCATAATCAGAATCGTGAGATTGTCGAAAATATTGCTTTAAATCAATTGAATACTGTTCCAACGTCACCCCAAATTTTACAATCTCCAAGAAGAAATAGTACTGAAGCTTCAATTCAATATAATACGATACCAAAGTCACCCGAAAGTTCAAAATCTCAAAGAAGAGATAGTACAGATTCGGTAATTATAATTGATGGCGATTACATCGATGTAGAGGAGCATAAAGAAGTGGATGTGTCAACGAGCACTGAAAAAGTGAACAATGTTAATGAAATACAAGTATCCAACACTAAAAATATTAATAAAAACGTTAGCAATACATCGCGGAAGAAGTTAAAAACTATAAAGTCGCCTTTTCCAATCAAAGCAAAAAGAAGAAATCAGTTTAGAAATCTTAGTCGTATTTTTCAAGGGGGTTTTTGCAAATCGTGCCTTACATGCCGAAATATAAGGCAACTCTTTGTAGATCATGTAAAAAGTGATCACGTTTAAAAATTATAATTACTTTAATTGTTACTTACTTTTTTTACGTAATTATTAATTTTATAATTAGTTTAAAATAATTACAGATATTTCTTATAAAAAAGATAAAAATAAATATACATTAAAAATCGTATCAATGTTAGTTATTTGTATAAAAAAATATGTCGAAAAATAAGATACTTTGTGGACGGTATATATAGGTAATCTTTTTTTATAAACTTCAATTAAACATGTTAAATATATAACTTTTAAGATAGCTTTATTACAGGTTGTTAGAATACAGACTACAATTTGCTTTGTTGATAGTTTATTAATATCTTTAAACATATATATAACATTCGTTCGTTATTTGAACGGAAGATCAGAAAACCAAAATAGCAAGTATTCGCCGTAGGTCGTAGTAGTCTTCCCATTCACTTTATCATTAAAAAAATCTAGAAAAAGTCGCAGGAGATCGTTCACGTTATATAATATACGTTCACGTGCCGGGAGAAGCGTCGTTAAAGTTTGGTCTTCGATTTATTTATTCGTATGTCTCTTCTTCCATGCGGTACATAATTATGCGTTCTATATGTACGCGTGTGTACTTCTTAGTTAAATGCCCGGGGGTAAAAAGTTGAGGGGCAGTTTTTTTTTTCATTTCTTAAGTGGTTCGTCGAAACGAAAAGGAAAAAGGGGGCTCGGGGAGTTTGGATTAATAGGGCGTGTAAATTACAATCCTATAGTCTATATAAGAGTATGCGATTTGACACATTCCTTGAGTTTTTTCATTGTTGCATGCATTGTTTAATATTACTTGAATTTATTTTTTTTTCTTTTCCACTGTGTTAGGTGTGTGTTTATATATATTTTAATCCCCTTTTTTCGCAGTCCGCTCTCCTTCCTTTCTTAATAAGCTTAATAATTTTCTTATATACTTCTTAGCTATAGCAGGCGTATAACAATCGATTCGTTTGTTTTCTGATTATTACAATACATAACATTTTATTCTCCACTCGTCTAGCCATTCTTCCTCTCGTACCCTTTTTTTTTTGGCAATGATATGATGAGTCTCAATATGTAGTTTTTTCTACTCAAAAGTTTCGTCCCTTCCCTTACGCAATACAGTAATAACGATCAAGGAAACTTGTTTTAACTAACTAATTAGTTCTTCCCTTTCATCCCTTTTGTCTGTTTTTATCATCCTCATTATTTAAAAGAGTAGACATCTCAGCTATACAAAAGAAAGAAAAAACCTATAAAATCCCAAATAATCGCGTGCGACGCGGATCGAAGAGAGTAAATCCTCAAACGTCATGTTTTTTTGACCCTGTGTGTAACACGAGTGTGTCGTTTAGTTCTATTTTTTTTTTCTGTTATCTTCTTTTTTCGTCGTAAAATCACATCCATCCCCGTTAAAATTTAAAACTCTTCTTTTTTTCATGTGGTTCTCGTGGTACGATTATACGCGCAATAAAATCAGTACTCGCCTCCCTGACCCCTGATATGCAATAAAACCAGACTTATCGCTCTTGGTCGACGATAAAAAGTGATGATTAGTTTATATAGCGAAACAATGAGGTTTGCTTTCTTTTTTCTTAGCTGTTTGATCGCGAATAACTCTCCTCGGTCTATCGTAGTGTTCATCCTCCACATCCGCCCATTTGTGCTTTTTATACTTAATTATTTATATATATCATTCGGTGAATTAAGCGCGATGATTGTTTTTTTTTCTTTTCAGTACGATTGCGTGGGAGTGACAGTGACAGTGTGAACTTCGTGTGAGGATGTTTATCTACTATCCTCTTTTGCTTTCCTTTTTAATATATATTTATATTATGTATAGTATGTATATTTGCTGGTATTCCTCGTACGCTTTTTTTTCATTGCTTGAATGCCGGCGGCTGGACCCGCTGCTGCTGGCCGTTCGTTTCCGGCTTGCTCTCCTCAGTCATGACTGTCACCAAATCACCGACAGCCTTGCTCAAGTCCTCTGCAAATTTGACAAATTATTTATTAATATTTTTTTCCGTTTATTTGAGAGAGTTAAGATATTTTTTTATAAAGCTTTACTTCGTAGCAGTCCTAAATACTTCGTTTCATTTTTGTCCTGACATTTATGAAAAAACCGTGAGATCTCATTTTAAAATCTTGTGTTAACAAAGTTTTCAACTTCAAAAAAGTTGCTTCGATACTGTAATTCGTTAATCGTTGATAATATTATATTATCTTACATTTTTGTATAAGCATAACATTATAGGTATGCTGTAAAATCTTTTACAGACATTTCAATAAATTTAAAAAAAAATTGTTTAGATTAGATGTCATGTGAGATCTCACGTTAAATTTTACAACAGGGTGGATCTTTGTTGCTCAATGAAGTCACCATTTAAAAATGTGGAAATTATTTACGTTACTAAACACTTAGGACCGCGTTAGAGGTAATTTTAATTTAGCTAAATATGTACAAGCTACGTTTGAACAGCAGAAACTCGAGATGCGATATTCTGAAAAATATACATCTACATTTTTCTGAAAGCTTGGACGATGAAACTTTGATTATCACATGTCAAGTTTATGAATTGCGGTGCGCACAACAAATACACAAATGAAATTGAATTTTAATTAAAAAGCAAAAGCAAGAATAAAGTGAAATCAATGCGAATTAAGATTTGAATACAATTAAAATTTATCTGTGAAAATACATATATTTTTGTACATGTATATTTTATAGAAAAGAATAAATTACTTAAAAAATATAATAAAAATGTATATCCAGGTAACGATAATACTAGAATTATATAACAAAATTTTTATTATTGATAAGCTATATTTATACAAATAAAGTCATGAAACAATTTAGAGTATTCATCTATTATTAAGTATACGACAATTGTTACATAAATCAATAAATAAACTTAACGAAACTCTAAACATTTAGTAATACCAGTCTTTTTTTAAAGCTCACCTTCTTACATCCATCCTATAAAAGTGATAGCAGACAAGACATTAAAACTTTTAGAATTGTTGAAAGGATTTCATGGCATGCTTTTTTTTAAAAGTATATAGTCAGGAGCATAGGTACATTATTTAACACGAGATATAATTTTAAGAGACACTCTATAAGGATGGGTAAAAATTATTACAGTACACCAATTTCGTTGAAAAACAGCGTTATCCAAAACTAGAAATTCACCATTTTTTTATCTACATCTGTCGATTAACTTTTCTAAACATTTAAATAAAATTCTCCCTTGACGTTCTTTATTTTTATACAGTTGGAAGGTGTCGAGTGAAAAAAACAGTTTATTTTAAAATTCATCTCAAAGCGAGGACAGAGTTCCAAATAAAAATGTACTCTTTTTTTATGCATTCATCATGGCACGACGAAATTTAAATTCTTTATTCAGTGTACGGACTCCAGCCTCGCTTCGCTCATCGAATGGAGCACGAAAAAAATTGTGTGTAACACTCAGTATGAATATATATAAAAGTCGTGGGGAAAAAAAGTTTACTTCAAAGTGTTTCGCGATGCGCAAATGGGAAAGCGGATGAGATAAAAAAGAGAGAGAGAAAGAGAGTGAGAGAGACAAAGTGGTAGATCCAGCACAAACCTGCCATGTGTAAGAGGTTGCCCACATTATGAGTTACGTTGTGAGAATGAGGCGGCGGCGGTGGTCTCTCTAAGCTGCTTACTCGCCCCTCGCCCAAGCCTCCACCACCACCTAAGCCCAATGTATATGCGAAAAGCGCGTTTACATCGGAGAGATAGAGATAGAGAGATAAAGAGGGTGGGAGAGCAAAGGTGCACGTTGTGTATGAACACCAAAGTAAATGTTTGTTCTGCTTAATGATTGCCAATTAAAATAATTTTTTTGCGTATATTTTTTTGTTGTTTTTGTTTTTAATTTTTATCATTTTTTATAACACGCGAAGTTAATAAAGTTAATAAAATAATTATATTGTACACTGAGAGACCAATTTAGTAATTTGAAGTAAATATTTACTCAAATAGTACTCGTTAAATATTTCTTTGAATCAAGCGATAATTTTATCGAAACTATTAAATGTATTTAGATATAAGTAAATTAATTTAGTTTTTAATTTCAAAGAAATATTTAACAACTATTGAAGTAAATAATTTACTGAAAATTGCCAAATTTTCTCAGTATATTTAATTGTACTTCTAAAGTGTGCACTGTTAGTTCAATTCAACAAATATTTACACAAATATGAGGTAATATAAAAAAAAAAATAAATGATACCATTATCGCACCCTTGAAAATGTAATTCTTCGGCGTTAGTAATGAGATTTGATGTTATGTATTTTGTTTGCGTGTACGTTTCAACAAACCAAATGTTAAGAAAAATGGATGAAAATTTCTGTAAGTAGTATTAATTAAAAAATGAAAAAAATAAAAAACGATGACTAATTGAATATACCTGGAGAATCATGGTAGTGACCGTTCATCTTGGCGGGGGAATCCGTAGCTAACTGCGAGGCAGTAACGCTTCGCGTCTGCAGCGTTCCAGTCTTAGAAGGAGACGAAGCATTTGGCTGAAAAAAAAAACAACATAATTTAGTCAGAACCATTGAAAGATCTTATTCTCTTCACAAACATTTCGAGTCCTTCCCAGTCTAAAAAAACAACAAAACAGTCTAGCAATTTTTACAAGAACTTTTCTCTCCACGTACTTCTCAGTACAATCACCCTTACACGAATTTTCAATATAAGAATCAAAATAATCGGATTTTAAAAAGTTATTTAACCCGAGCGATTCCAGGACGTACACCCCCACAGCGTAAGGCCAACCAGAGGCGTCAATTATCACGGGCAGGCTATTTGCCGAGCGTGCAGCAGTTACCTCCTCGAGAAGTTGTCGTAGTCTCTGGAGTTGGGCCTCGAGCTGTCGATTGTGGTCCTCGAGTATCTGCATGCGCGCCTCGAGGCGGCCCTTGTGCTGGCGCAGCAGCTTCGCCTCGGCTATCATATCACAGTCGGGTTGCCGGCCGCCACCGTGGACGCCGTCCTCCGGCGTCGAGCCCGGCGTTTGCTTCGAGCGCAGCCTCTCGTACTCAGCCTGCAGCGTCGCGTTCTCCTCCTCCAGCTCGCGGATCATCGCCTCCAGCTCCTCCCTTTGTTCCGCGTCTATTGCGGCCATCACCTGTGGATTATCTTGTAATTAATCTCAGCCGCTCATGATTTTCGTAATCAATTAACTAATCGTTATCGTTATAATATACACTGATAGAAAAAAGGGGAATCTCCTTAAAAAAAATCTTATAAACTGAAAAAAAAATTGTTAATTTTAAGGAAATGATTTACTTCAATAGTACTTACTAAATATTTCTTTGAAACAAGTAATGATTTCATTAAAACTAAATGAATTTATCTGCTTCTAAATAAATTAAGTAGTTTTAAAAAAATAATTTAGACTCAATAAAATGTTTAATAGGCACTATTGAAATAAATGTATGCTTAAAATTAACAAATTTTTCTCTCAGTGTACACTAAGAGAAAAAACTTAATAAAAATTGCTATTGTGGTTAAGAAAAGAGTGACAGTCTTGACAAGCGAGAAATTTTAGTATGAAAAATAGTAATTTTTAGTACAAAAATTATAAAAATTACTATTTCAATAATAACATCTGCTACTTTTCATACTAAAATTTCTCGCTTGTCAAGACTGTCACTCTTTTCTTAACCACAATAGCAATTTTTATTAAGTTTTTTCTCTCAATGTAGGAAATTCTCCTTTTAAATGTTCATTATATTGCAAAACAAAATACTGCACCTCTCCTAAAATACTATAAAAGTATCACTATTAAAAATTAGCTTTCATTAGAAGTAATTTCGTATAAAAAGTAAAATTAAACAATAACTTCGCTTCGCTATGCGAATAACAAATATTTCTGTAAATTCAAGAACAGAATATAACTGAAATGCTCCGCGTGCAGCGGCAGCAGCGGTTAAACGCTGGGACGGGCGGACTCACCTGAACGGGGCTGCGGGGCACGTTGACGCCGTCGCCGCCGTTGAGGCTCTGACAGTAGTGTGCAATCAGCTGATGCTCGTCGTCACTGTCGGGCGTCGAGTTGCTGCGTGTGCGCGAAAGCTCGACCTCGGCGAGCCGCGACGCGTAGATCTCGAGGCGCGAGTGCATGTCCTGACTGAGGGAACTGTGCTGCGGCGAGGGCGCCGGGCTCTCGAGGGCGTCGCCCTCCAGCACCGTCTGCACCGGCAGGTAGCCGACGCGCGGGTGCTTCTTGAAGTAGCGCTTCGACTTGAACTTGTTGCGCAGCGCGCGCGTGAAGTCGCGCACGTCCTCGCCCGATGTTGTCTGCAATATCAGGTTTATTATTTATTTTATTATTAATGTTATTAAAACGCAATATTAAACTTCAACGGACTAGGGTCCTTAAAGGTACAAATTGAAAATTACAAGATTAGCTTACAATTAGGTAAAAAAGAAACAGCAGTGTAGAGATAGGTAGAGAATTGAATTACATACGAGAATATATATAAATAGCTAAGTAATTAAACATAATATAATTTGGAGGATAGCACATGTCTGGCTCAAATACAAATTCTTAAAGTAGCACTGCAAGTAACTCAATTAAATTCCTTGGTTGAATCTCTAAAAGCCGATTTAAAAGTACGAATAGAGTCAGATTATGTTAGGGCAGAAGGACATAAGAATTTTAGAGTCAGGAGGCTCTGAAATTCACTTCCTCTGAGCGAAACTCGTGTAGTATTTTGGACATTAAACCTACCAAATCTAAAAATAACCAAGAAAATAGTGTACACCTTATTTACAAAATTCTAAAAACATAATTATTAAAGATTTTAGACATAAAATGAAGTATCAACTGCAAAGAACACTAACCGCTGTGCAGTATTCCTGCATGGGATGCGTGAGCTTGTGGTTCTTGGCCTTTCTGCCGGAGAAGAAGCACTGCTGGCACATGTCGAAGTTGAAGCACTTGAGGCAGCGATACCTGAAGCCGACGATCGGGTACTCCTTGCAGATGTTGCACTTGGCCTGGTGCTTGGCGCTCTCGGCGGCCGAGAGCCGGTGCAGCACCGGCAGCCAGACCATGCTCTGGGGCTCCTGCTGGAGCCAGCTGAGGAAGTGCACCGCCTCGATTTCGTTCTTATCCTTCCCGGCCTTCTCGAAGCAGCTGCGAACCGACGGCTCGATGTTCGAGCCGCCGAACGCCGCCACCTCGCCGAGCTGACGGGGCACCTGGATGCAGTCGTGCAGCAGGAGGCCGAGCTTGCGCTGGTCCACCAGCCTATTTGGATCCGCGATCAGCCGGAAAAGATCTGGAAGGATTGAGAATCTCTTATAGTCAGTGAAATATTTCGTTTGTGTCGGTGGAAAGTGTTCAGGTGTTTCTGTGGTGATTTTGAACAAAGGCACACAAATTAATTTTTCGGTATTCCAAGGTATTTGCAATTTTTTTATTTAATTGTAACAGGCACGTAATTGAGGTACTTTTTACTAATTTGTATTCTTTTATATATATATATATATATATATAAATGCATATAACGACACGCGAAAAAATTAAAAATCTGCTAGATTATCTTTTAAAGAGGATGAAAATAGTTTTATCTCGATTTAGAAACATTTGTGACCTATGCCCTTTTGATGAATACCCTATGATTTTTTTTTTCGGAGTACAGTATATCATCATATTTTCACAGATTTTCACCAGATATTCGCAGTATAGTCACCAGATTTTTCGCATTATGGATACGCAACGTTCGAAATACCAGAAATCCATACTTACATCTATACTTTTCTTCCAAGTGGCCCTTGCACAGCAACACCAGTCCTACCTTGAAGGACAGGACGCGGATTTGTCCGGTTCGTTGGCTGCGAGAAAAACACACCAGTCAGTACATTGCACTTCTCGTTAATCTCGAGGGATGACGGAGGGAAGGAAAGATAATGGGTACCTGTCGTAGACGTTGAGCAGCCAGTTGATGGCGAGGTCGACGCAGAGGGGCACGGACACCTGGCTGGGGTTCTCAGCGGCGATGTGCTCGTAGATGGAGGTCAGGACTGTGACCATGTCGGGAATGTCGATGAGCTTGTCGTTCTGCGCCCGCAGACCGTGCGAGTCGAACTGCTCCAGCGCAGTTGAGAGACTCAGCATGTCCACTGTGGATACGATCGTTTCAAGCTCGTTATCATATTCTCTTCTTTGAAAAGTACATATTTTTTTAAAAAATGTATACTGCAAAGTCTTTCGTAAATTTATTTACTTATAGTATTATTTCATTAATATATACAGCGAAAAAAAAACACTATTATATTTCTTACAGTTTTCACAACAGTAACGAATATTTGCTAGACTAGGAAAGATACTTTGCAAAGTCTGCTGACTAAATTTAACATATTTCTTAACTAAAAATAACTAAAATTAACATTTTTTAAGCAGATCTTATACTCTAAAGAAAAGTAGATCTGGTAGTTTTGTAAAGTAGTAGATTCTACTGAAATTTTAGAAAGATCAATTAACATCCAATGTCACAGCTAAATCTACTGCGTAAAAAGTAGAAGTTACTGTTTTTTTTTCTGCGGACTACGTGTATAGATTACTGGTAAATTTCTTTTTTATTTTTTTTTTGGATTTATTTTGATTGACAACTTACAGCCAAGTCGTTTCTGGACCGTTCTCAGTTTCATGGCCGTCCTGTACGCGGAGAAGCGGACCTCATTGAGATCTCCTAGTGAAGCCATTAGTTCGATCATCTTAGGGTGGTCCCAATGCGTCGTCTCCAATTGATGGCTGAAAAAATTAATCTTACTTAAAACAGACGTTCTTTCATCTCTCGTTACCCACTTTTTTTTCTGTACATAAGGGATCCGTTATTTTAGCGCCTTTTCAAGTGTCTCGAGTACTCTCGACGGATTTTACTGATATGAAGCGAGATTAAAGGAGTGTTCGTCGTCAAAATAACATCGATAACTTTTACATCCTAAGAAACTTGAAATAGGAAGTATAAACTAGTATTATTTGATAAAAGACGAAAAATGTTGCATTAAAAATTACTGCAATCTTTACTAAAGCAAGACGAACATAGTAAATTTTATTTTTCGAGCTCGTTCTTACTTTAAGCGAAGGCTGCGTGATCCTTTACTGCTTTAAAAATCCCAAATTAAAATACAAGCGTTTCTTGAAATTTATACTTTTTTCGCTAGAGGCGATAACATTACAAGTGAAAAATATTTGACGAATTAAATTAGCAAAAAATGATTTGGTAAACTGCATACACAAAATTTCCATTTAATTCTGATTTACAAGTTACCTTCTAAAATTGAATTAGTGAAACTTTGCTAAAATTAATGGAAGATGCTCCGCTAAACCTAAATCGTGAAGCTCTTTCCACTAATTCTCAGTGAAAATTCACTAATCATAGTAGTTTTTCACTAATTCAACTTTAGACAGTACCAGTACGATATAAGTACGTAATTCCTAATATCAAACAAGCGCACAAACAGGAAAACTTCCCTCATTCAGATTTCCAGAATTTCACCGAAAGCTCCTGAAAATTCGGAGCACTTTAGGCAAAGCAAGCCAAGCAAAATCTCCTCTAAAATTCACGGACTTTCCCTAACTAAAATCAGAAATGTACAGTCGACGACGCGAGTCCGAGCCGCAACTCACTTGATGTAGTAAGGCACTTTGGCGGGGGTGAGGGCGCGCTCCCAGGGCGGCTCGACGCTGCTCGCGAGGAAGGCCTGGCTGCCTGGCGTACTTCCGTCCTTGCCGAAGCCGCTCAGCAGCTTGTACCGCTCGTCCACCGCCACCTGCAGCACCTTCCACCTGGAACGAGGAAAAAGAGGGGGGAGAGGGACCCCCGTCAGAACGGCTGAATTTTTCATCGCCGCAGGGCGAAAGTTCGCTCGAAAGAGGCTCCCCGCGATGGTTAATTAATTTTTCGAGCCCGTCGCTCGCGGGACTCGCGGGGCACGCCACGAGAGCAAAAATTCAGCTCGCTGTTCCGCGCGTTAATTTGCTTCTGCGGGCGTTTTATTTATTTTTTTTGGATCTCGAGGGCGAAATGGAAAAAAAAATTCACGGGTTGGAGAAAGGCTTGGGTGCAATGAGTTTGTTTACGTGAAAGCGTATTTATTTTTTTTTTGTTTTTTGTTTAATTTTTAGGAGCGGAGAAAAGCGAGCGACGTACAAGAAATTGTAGTTATTTTTATTGCGATATATACGTATAAAATTGGATGTTAATGAAATAATAAATTTAATTAAATTTAAAGTTAATTAGAATCTTAGGATTTTATATGATAGAAGTATGTATATATTATTATTACATTGACTTTCAAATTTACTTAAGCTTGTAATGCACACGAATTTCTATTATTTTATAATTAAAAATTGATAATAATAACAATTTACACGAAAGTAAGAAATTGTAAACTCACAATAGCTCAGGACAAAAGAAAAGTCTAGAATTTTCTGAATTCAATTATTTGCGCACAATCTTGAAATGTTAAATACTACATAAAGTATCAAATAGAATAGGAACATTTTTATTTTATGCACTATGAATTAAATAAAATTTGTCTAACAACTCTCTTCGCGTAAATAACTGTGTTTTATCTCACAAATGTACCCTGCAGAACTGGAAACGTGAAAGTTCACTCAGAAAATGTCAGCAGTGACATTTTGCTCGTGAAAATTCTCCCACACATTTCGAGTTTCGACATAAAAAATGAAACTATTCTCATTTTTTTTAAGTAAACTTCACATTTCCAATTTTAGAGAATACTGTTTGTGCATAATAGAATCGTACAGATAAATGCACTCAGAGAAACATTTTGGGAAAATTAATACTCTTCTAATAAAAATTACTATCCAGTCTGGGGAGCCACAGACTGCATTTAATATATTGAAAAAATTATCACTTTGATTTATAAAATTGTCTAGAATTCTAGTAATATGTTCTACAAATTCTAGTAAATATCATTAGAATTTTAGTACAATTTATAATATACAGAATGATAATTTTTTCACAAAATGCAATCTGTATAGCACCGCTCCCAGGCTGGATAGGAGTTTTAGTAGAATAACAGTAATTTTTCCACAACATTTCTCTCAGTGTGGTCATACAAGAAAATGAAATAAACACAAAAAAATAATGTCATTCCCTCAAATCTCAAATAAAAGCTACATATAGGGACTTTGACGAACCTCGTATTGAGGTCCTCGAGTTTGGCGAGGAGGGCGTGCGAGACGATGACGCTGCTGGAGGCGAAGGCGCTCGCCTGCTCGTTGGCCTCCTCGATGAGCCTCTGGATGGGCCCGAGGCGCTCGCCGAACTTCTGTAGCTGCTCGAGTTGCTCCGTCGCCTCGGCACCGGTGCTCGCCGGCTGCCAGCCGCTCTGGATCGCCTCCGCGCCGGCCAGCCGCGACGACAGCTCCTCCAGTGACTTTTGGAACACGCATAGCTTCTGCAAAAGACAAACGTTTGCCGTCTTGTTAGTCTTTATGGACTAAACCTCGATTTTTTTTAAACTTTAATTATTGTATGTTATATTCCCTTAAAAGTTCTTAGTGAAATTTTCACTATTTGAATAAGTGAACGTTTTTCACTTCTGAAATTGTCACTGAGAACTTTTAAGAGAGTATGGTTAATTGCTGTATTTTATGTATGTCTATACTATATGTACACGAAGAGAAAAGTTCTTGTAAAAATTATTAACGCAGGGGAAGATCCAACTAATAAAACATTTTACCAGAAAGAATAGTAAAAAAATTTTTATCATGCGTTACAGTAATTTTTACTCGAACTTTTCGCTCCGTGTATGTTATGTGCTCTCTAAAAATGAATAAATCAATATACACGAATTCTACGTATGTGATGAGTTATTCGATATGTAAAGTGCATATGCACTTATTTGATGTGAATTTCTTATTCATTTTTAGGCAATTAATACAATATATTTCACGTATTATATTTTATGTGGATATGTTAATTGTTACACGATGTTAATTATACGTTATTTATATGTTACATCATGTGCTCTAGAAATGAACAAGTGAAATTCACATCGAATATATATATAAATCGAATAATAAATAATTCACACTAATTCTACGTACGTGATGAGTGATTCACTTATTCAATGTGTGAAAAATTTATTACATTATTAAAGTTAAGTGTGTATTCACTTATACTTGACGTAAATTTCACTTATTCGTTTTTAGAGACTGACGTATATAGTATGTTACGTATGTGTTATATGACGTGTATAATACGCCTTATTTTATAAGTGTTTTCTTTGTCTAGGGGGTGACGATGGACGTCGTAAAGAAATAATACTCAATGTTTCAGAGGAGTAGATCACGACCGCGTCCGAGTGCCTTTTGGGCATCGCTCCTGTTTGACCGTGCGTTTGCTCTCTTTGCGCGACGAGCGCTTGATGTAAGCGAGAAAATGCCTGTGATCTTTCTCGCTCGGGTGTGGATGGACGTATGAGATACGCGTAGGTGGATATTTTTAACGCGACTGTCTAAAAATAAGGGGGGAAAGCGGGAGCTCCTTAGACAGCAGTCTACTCGTTTCAAAGAGGCTCCGCGCCGCTGGAGTCTAGTATGTCGATGTCAAGGGAACCTCTCGTGGTTTAGTTAAACTTGTACTTCGGTCGTTGTGATCGCAGCTTTGGCTTTGATCAATTACCAGCAAAATGTTCCATCCATCCGATGCAATTCAACTTTTGTGATTGGATAGTTGATCAGAAAGGAGTTCGTTTTTTATTAAGGCAATTGTTTGAAGTTCAGAGTAATTATCAGAGCATTTAAATAATTAATTGATCGTTAAATTTGTACTTATATGAATTCGATTATTTAAATTGAGTCGTTAAATACACATAAATTTTTTTTATTTGATGTTAAATAAGTGGAAGTTTATTTCTCGACTAATACTGTAGTTTCTTTGAATTCTTTGCAATATTCTATCACATTTTTTTTAAAGATAGTTAAAAAGCTGTAAAAAATAAAATATTCGGTTCTTATAAATGTTAGAAGTCGTCAATGTATCGAATAAAGTCAGATAATGCCTTACGCATCGTAAATAAAATAAATTATATTCTTTTATTTACATTTAACTTTTCGCTATTGCTATACTACAATTTTAGTTAAATAATTAATCGATTAACGGTTGGTTCATTATTTTTCTTATTGATAGCCTTTAAAAATAAACTAACTAACGAAAAATATTAAAGAAACAATTTCGCATTATTTTCTATCAGTGAAGGTAAATTAAATTAAATTATTTAAATACAATATTTAAATAATGAAATTAATCGAAGCTGCCGCAGAAAATAATGATATTTCTATGCCGCACTCACTTCTTTTTTCGCTTAATTTTCAGAGGATAAAATTTTAAATTCAACGACCGAAGCTATGGCAGCTCTGCGGAGGTGCGACACAAAGCTGGAAAAGAACTGTGGAGGTTCGCGTTTAAAAAAAAGTACACCCGCATGTGCCCTCTGGTAGTTCCCTTGTTTTATCAAACTGCCTGCAAATTGCAGCATGAAAAGGTTCTAATTAGCAGTCGATTGGTGCGAGCGAGAGGTGGCCTTTATTTTTCTCTCTGTACACCTTGTAAATTGTTCCTTTTTTTTCCCATTGTTTTCCGAAGGTGGACTTTGATTGAAAATCGAACTGGAGAATAGAATACTAGCCGATTTGAATAAAAAAGTTCTCATTTCGATTTAAAAAGTGAATTGCATTTCTCAATTAAGATTAATTTATCAATACAAAATTTATTGCTTAAATTTCAGTACCTGTTTGTATAAAAATTGTTAGTAATTACGATCTTGTAAACAGACATAAATCTTATTGCAATATTTAGTACGGTTCAATAAAAAATCGTAATTTTTAAAATAAACAAAGTCACGAATAAGAGAAACGAAAAAAACGGCAAATTTATAGTAAAAATTGCAAACTATGGCGAGCAAAAATCACTAAACTCACACTTCAAATCATATACTTCTAGTAAAAATTCGTAAGTAATAGTATTATAATTACAATTTCTTCTTAGCAATTTTTAATAGAAGATCTGGAGACTTTTTTCATAGTAGTTTGAGACTCTACTTAATAAGTATTGCAATTTTTTAAGATAAGTTTTCTTTCTACGTAAGGTTTAAGTTTTTTTTTGTGTCCATAATAATGGAAAAATTCTGTATTATTCAGACGTTGAAAGGGCGGCCTCCTTTATTTTTATCGAGCGCGATTTTCGTGCCGATAAAGAGTATTCTTAAGGTCTCTCGTATAAGGGCTTAGATGGGAAAATGTGCAATTTTCTCTCGGCAGTGGCAGCGCGCGGCTAAGTCTGGCGAAACAAGCCTTTTAAAATTCAGTATAAATGCCCGTGTGTTTATTCCTCCTTTCTTTTTTTATCCTCCTGCTTGAACCAACATGCGGGCAGGACATGATTAGCCTTTCACTGCAAATACACTTTTTACTTAATTCCTTATGCTTATGTAACTAAAAAAAAAATAATGGGTCGCTTCGTTTTATGACAAAAAATATAAATTAACAAAAACATCGTTTACAATTTATTTCTGGAATTAAGCTCTATAGAAATAATTTATAAAAAACACTAATGAAAAGGATTAATTAAATATATTTTATGAAATTATCAGAGAAAATGAGCCGAACGTTGTTATTATCTTTATTAATAGTTTTTAAATAATTCAAAACTATACTCATATAATTCATTGTATAAAAATTTCTCTTTATTAAGTGTTTGTTTGAAAGTTATGTAAAATTAAAGATGAATGTCCAAAACAACTGTTTTATATGAGTAAGAAGAAGCGAAAGCTCTTATGGCGCGAAATTCAAATTTAATTAATGGTAAACGATGAGAAACTCCAATTTCACTCTAAAACATAAATTAAGAATTTAGTGTACAGATAGCAACTTTAAATATCTACATCGTATTTAAGTTGAAGTTTACCATAATAGTTAAGAATATTTTTTGTACAATAAAGTTTCTTAAAAGTCACGCGAAAACCCCTTTAAATAAAAGTCGCCGCTTGCGAAGTTAAAAGTCTCAGTACAACTCATCCAGCTTTTAAAAACAATTTTTCTCGCAGCAATCCGTAATATTGGCGAGCGACTGCTAAAATATTACTCCAACGCCGTGAAATCGCGAATCCAATCCCGCGCAAAGCGCGAGGATACGCTGCGCTTTTCCCCTTTTTCTTCCCTTACCTTCCCTTTTTTTCCTCGCGGAGGAAGGAAAAATGTTTGTTGAGCACTTAACTATCTAAACAGAATATCTGCAACTCTCGCGCCTTCGCTTTTTCCCGCGGCAACTTTTGCCCCGACGAGCGCGACGCAAAAATCTGTCCGTTTCCGCCGTGCCTCAGCGCATAGTCCGCAGGTGGGGGCGTCGTCGTTGCGCCGAGGCACCGGAGAAATTTACATGATTCATGCATAAGCGAGGCAAATAGAAAGGCGACAAGTCATTTGCATCGGGGGAGGGCTCCGCGTTTTTTTTTTTTTCGTTCTCAAAGCGAACGAGCGCGTACACCTTTTTTGCGCTTCCATTTTTTTATCGCAATACCTACTTCACTCATTACCATGCGCTCGCCAGAAGTTTGAGAGATCCTATTTGCACATTCCTTTTTTTATGAATCAGGGAGTGACATTTTATTTTTACGATTTTTGGAAAAGGGTATGCGTAGAGGAAATTATATCCACCGTAAGAAATATTTTTATTGCGAAAATTTTATTTATATTTAGAGTTTCTGTCTTTTTCAAATGTGTATGCACATCATTTACTAGACAGAGATTACGTGAAATAAAAAAGTTATATAGTATCACTGATGCGAATCGATGCCGCAAGAATAATGCTATAAATTAAAAAAATTTCTTCTCGCAATGGGTTTACATGGATGTTGGGAAAATATTTACAATTATTTATTGAAAGAATTAGAGAGCGAAATATATAATAATATCGAACTATGAGTAGAGATATGTGCGGTTTAGTAAAATTTTATGAACATTTTATTTTGTAAAAATTGCCATAACATTTCTTTGCGTAAAACTTCTTACTAAAATTTCTCTATATCAAAATATCATTTACTTATTCACGGTGAATAATTTGTTCTTAGGTTTGTATTATCTAACTAATGAATAATAATTTGTTCTTAGATTTGTATGATCTAACTATTATAAATGATTTCCTTTTCTGTGATATCACTATTACTGCATAGTGATTTACATTAAAGTAATTATTTAGTCTTTAAAAAATTACTGTGATTTATCTAATCACGTATAGTTTTTAAACAACTATAAAACTGTTTTTTTTTTAAATAATATATATACATTTTACATCTGCGTATAACATTGTATTTGTATCATACAAGTAAAAGCTTCTGTTGTTGATTAAATAAAAAGAAGCTGCGGTTGGTGTTACTAAAAACTTCAAAAATTAAATAGTGAATACAGAATGTTACTGATTAGTCGGAGGTCGAGACAAGCCGATACAATTAGTCAGCCGCTAGTGTCAAAATTGAAAGCGTCGCTCGGGCTCTCAAAAAAAGAAGGTGGAAAAGGCGCGGAAAAAAGAGGACGAGTCGAGTCCATCGACACGCGCGTCCCCCTCATAAATATTCAGATTTCCGCGCGGCGCGCGCGAATCTCCACCTTTATTTATGACGCTCGCTGCCGATTCGGCGGATTCCTGCCTCCCGACCGCTCGCTTTTCACCGACGAAGCGTGAGATATACGCGCCGAGCCGCGGGGGTTCGGGCTGCAACGCGACGCACCTTACCTTCTCCTTTCTTGCGTCTATCGTTCGAGAATTTATTTTTTTATACAAAAATAAAAGGATTTTATTCAATTTTTTTTGTTTGATTTTTGGTAACTCCGTAAAAAATAATTAACGGGGGTAATTATCAAATATTTATCAAATGACGGCAAACACTTATTATTTGGAGGAAATAAATGAATTGGTATACACGATATGATTATATTAAATTGAGTGTCTTTAGAAGATAATAATTTAAGCGTTTTTGATCCTTTAAATTTTACGGCTAATTGTTTTTAATGGAAGAATTGATTTGTACTATTTTAACTTACGATAGAAAATAAAATATCTTTTTATAGTAACGAAGAGCTTTTTCGGAATTCGTATAAATACACGTTAGTAATATTTATTTCAGAGGTGACGATATAAAAATAAAAAATTCAGATAAAAATCGCAAGGCATTCGACCAAAAAGGGGTTTGGAAAAAAGCGAACGCATTGATAAGAATAAACAGATTTTTTTCGCGATTCCTTTTCTTTTTTTATTTTCGTACAAAGGTGCAGACACAAAATAAATAAAACAGAGACTTTTATTATCTCCCCCGCACATCCCCCTAAATCGCGTGTGAAAATACTCTATCAAAATTTTCGTTATTTAAAGTATCAACATGTTAAGAAAACGCATGTACGCAAACATTTATCCGAGCGATTATTCGAAGGCTCCGGAGTTCCTCGCTTCTGAATATATTTTATGGGGAGCGTACGGATCCTTTTGGCCAGAGGCACGAGAATTTCCTTTTGGTGATGATTTTGGCCGGCTGCCACCGACGGGCAGATTTAGTCCGTCCGAATGGATTTCGTTTTACATGCTTTTGCCGAGTAATCGGATTTTACTTACACGTATAGAAATTATTTAACTGAGCGAACGACAGCTTTTTCTCCTTTTTTTTTTGATAAATTGCTCGATGGCTCGACGTCGATGTTTTATTGAGTGAAATATACGCATATTTTGTACGGCTCGATTAGCACGGAACAGAATTCGAGATGCTTATTTATATGAATGTATAACGTTCGAACATAAAAAAAAATTTAAATTATCAATTGTCGATCATTGTTAAATAATCTATTAAAAAATTTTATTTTAATGATTAAGGTATTTATTAATGTCTTAAAGTCTTCTCTTTAATTTTAGACATCGGTAATTGCAGAGAAGAGTACTGACTCCCCCTCGAACAAACATATTCCGGCAAAGTTCGTCATATAATGCAAACAAAGTATTATTTTTAATTCCCCTCTTTAACGCCCGAAATATATCTCACGAAAATATTTTTCACGATTTATTTGGCGAAGAAAGAAGAAAATCGTGTCACCGGCGAGCCGAGAAATTTGAGAAGCTGATCGTGTTAAAATTGATTGTGTCTTCGTTTCTCACCTATCCCTTATAGGTTGGAATGCGTATGATCGGAGTTTTTACTCCAAAAATCTCGAATATAGAATTTTTTAATGACAGTATATTCTTAAATTAATTTTTAAACAAAAAAAAAGTTCTTATGTGTACCTAAAGAAATCGCCACCTAAAAAATAAAATTATAGGTGAATTTAAAAGTGCTGTACAAGATATTTTATACTTTCCTTTAATTTTGTAACTTTGCACTTTTGCATTTATTTATTCCATTGTAAAGAGATGCATTTCAGCGCTGATAACAATTTACTATTAAAAAAATGAAACAAAATTGTGTATCTCATTAGAAGGAATGATTAATCGAGGAAAGGAATATGCATGCGAAAATCCATGTGGATAAGGTTAAGGTCCGCTCAGATTGCTGATTCCCAGCCAAGAAAAACGCAGCGGGAGGCCAAGAGCAAGTCGCAGTCGTGGCACGTCGAAAACAGAGGGGCCAAAGCCCGCGTCGAAAAATAGTCCGCCCACTTCTAGCGCGCCCGGCTCGTTCGGGACGCTATTTATCGACTCCGCGCGCGATGCATTTTGGAGCGGATTAATCGTACTTTTTCGCGTAGGTGAATATTTATGAATATTTGTGTTGTAACAATCACCACGACGCGGCCGTGGATTTGTCAATATTTTTGTTTTACATGGGCGCGCGAGAGAAAATGGATCGAGCTCGTTTTATTTTCGAAACGAGATCGGCAGGTCGGTTTGCAGATTCGACAATATTCTGGGATACTCTTTGGTTCGCTTTGCTTATTTTTTTTTTAATGGAAAAGCGGAGATTACAAAATCTCTCTTCATTTATTTATTTTTTTTTTGATTGTATATTAAATGGGCAAAATGGCCTAATAATCCTTTTTCTGGTGGATTCACGACTTCAAAAAATTGCTTACATCGTAATATGTACATGATTTTTCTTTATTATTTAGTAGTAATTAAGAAGTATAAAATTTGATTTAACATTCAAGATTTTATGGTGCGAAAGTTAAATTTAAATTTCTTAAAAATTTTAGATGCACAAGCTTCGTAAAATACGCGACGCTTCTTACTTTCGTAATGGCGTAAAAAACAGCAGCCAAGCATATTACCCAGTGAGGTCGCGAAAAATCTTATCACCCTCAGCTATTCAAATTCAAATATTTGGATCACTCCCACCGCGACCACAGGGAAAAAACGCGAGCCCGAAAGTATATTATCTGCGCCAGCAGTTTTATACACACCCGTAGAGAGTCAAATATATAAAAAGGGGAACCCCCGGAATTCACCAAAAGCGTACCCCACCAAGAAAAAGAAACAGAAAGGAAAAAATGAGAAGCACGAGGTGTAGGTGCGCGTTCGAGCAAATAAGCACAAAAATCGCGGTTCATGATTTTATATGGAGGGGAAAAAATCCTCGCACGGGGCATTCGATTTCCCGTTATCACCGTTAAACGCGATACGCGCGGAGGGAGGCCCGGGAAAAATCGGAAAAAATTCGCATCTGAAAAAAAATGTATCGTTGCGCGTACGCGCGCAGGGGCTTTGTACGCGCGCGCCACGGCTACTGGACGTCACCGGAATTTATCGAATTCCGCCCGAGACACTTTCGAATATAACCCGGAGGGGCGGGACTTTTTTTTTATTATCTGAGTCGCCCGGCATACCCTAAATTTTTATGATTGATGAAAGTGTTCGATTGCCTCTCTTTCTTCTTTTTTTTTATAGATCTTGTTGTTCTCTTTTTTCGCTGCTATAAATTTTCGTAAAGTTTATATACATATATTTTAAATTACAAGTGAATTTTTTTATGATCAGCTGTGCCTAGTTTTCTTATTGTTCAATACGTAAGTCTAAACTTTTTTACGCATATGTATTATAACGAAAAAAGTGGGATTCTTTCTGTTTTTTTTTCCTACGAAAAGAACGCAGTTTAAATCTATGAAGGGGATTAACTTTTTTAAAAAAATTTTGATTATTTTCATGAAAATTGTACATTTCGTAACTTTCAAGACATCCCCGCGCAAAAAGCTCATTTTTTGTAAACTATTTACTAAATGCATTTCTGTTTGTAAGGTACGTTATTAAATGTGTTTTCAGTAATCTCGCTAAAAGCCCTTTTCTTTCTTTAAACCTGCGTAATGTTTGCGAGACGCATGAAACGAGCTTTTAGATGCCAGTAAACGCTTTTTTTAAACTATAACTTATCTACCTTATAAAATCTACCAATTCATAATAATAATAATAATAATAATAATGTATAGAATTATTGAAAAACTTGTTTTTTATTTTGCAATTTAAAGGTGTTGTACCCTCTTCAAGGATTCTAAAAGTCAATTAAAAATCCAAATTTCGCGCCTTAATGTAGCAGACGAAAAAACCTTTGTTAATTGCTTATAACAAAGAGTATTTAATGAAATTTTAAAGAAACCAAGAGATAGTTGTCCTCTATTAGGTATTGATTTATCATTTTACAAAGTTCCAAGTTCGTGTAACAATTCCTTGATGAGAAAAGCTTGCAAAATGTAAAAAAATCATATTATTCAAGCTTTTCTCATCAAGAAATTATTATACAAACTTGGAACTTTGTAAAATGATAAATCGTTTCCTAACGGAGCGCAAGTATCTCTTGGTTTTTCATTATTTCATTAATACATTATGCCACGAAATTTCAATTTTTAATTGACTTTCAAGTTTCCTTAAATACTCAAAAGAAAATAAAAATATTTACGATGTAAAAAATATAATAATTCCTTTGAGTAAGTACACGCGGTATAAAAACGGAATCAAGGCAACATTTTCAGCGGCGCATTAAACGAAACAGCAAGTTTCCTCGTCGCGGTGCCGAGAAATACATCAAGCTTGGTAAGTAAGTAAACTACGCGCGGAACTAGCTCAGCGGGATAACAAGACGGCGAGAGTGGCGTAGATATACGCATACGTATATGCACGAGCCGGACGCGCGGTGTACGATTACTCCGGCGAGGTCGGCGAGGAGGAGTCGTCGTCGTCGCTGTCGTCCGTCCGGCCAATTGGATTAGCGGTCCGACCGGGCGGTAAGTGCAATTTCCGCGGGAGACGCGCCGCGACGTCGTCGCTCGACCGGAAAGCGCGCGCCAGATGCCCGCCGCTCGTGTATGCACTCTAGCCGCGATGCATATTACCGTGCACATGTGCCCACTTGATTTTCTTCTTTTGTCCCGCGGCCGGCGAATGGAGTGCGCAATGAATGTCATCGACGGGGTGGTTTCATTGTGTGGATGCAGCGCTCTGCTCTCTTCTCTTATTTTTTTTTGTTTTTTAGAGCGTCGAACGAGTCGAACGAGTCGTCGGTAAATTTATGAATGAGGGCTTCTTTTTTTCTTTGTGTTGTGTATGTGAGCCTTGTCGGCGACGGGAATGCTGTCGCTTGAGCTGACGTTAATTGTTGCTAACGCTGAAGGATTTTTTTCTTGGTCGGGTGGGTGTGCAGGGGGTAATTTGATGTTTGATGGGTTTGATAACTGGTTTTGGTGAGGATTTTGTAACGGACAGACGCGAAGCTCTGCGGGATTTATGGCTGGGGTGAATTGACGATTTTATGCTTTTAATGTTATTTATTAAGATGTCGGTGGAAGATAAGGAACGAGTTGAAATGCGTGTCTTCGATTTGTTGGGTTGGTTTTATCGAGTGATATTTGTAAGGACATTTGTATTATGTTACGATCCTTCTCAAGCTACAAACAGTGAAAAGTATACGTTTGTTTCATAATGTTTTCATATTGTGCGATCAGAAATAATTATACATATATATTTTTAATTTATTTAATGTGTGTAGAAGTATTGTCTAAAATTTTGAATAGTATTTGCAAATTGCTTCGATTATTATAATAATAATTCTCACGTTTTAAATATGCCCCTGATATATCAAACGGTTTGAAGCAAAATTATCCTGTGCATTTTTTCTCGGCATACACAATGAAAGAAAATAAATATCTAGACACCAGTGTCTTTAAAAACATCAAGATTATCCTTACACCTGAACGTGACTCATTACCCTGAGTTTCGTAATATTTCGTGACCCAAAGCTCACGTCTCGCATCCTCTCTTACTAATCCAATACAGACTCACCAATCAACAAAAAAAAATATCCTCGTATCCACGCGAAATTCAAGCTTCGCAAAAAAGCCGCGTTCAACAAGCGCATCTACACACGGAGAGTCCCTGATTGATAACGGCGGGTCTCCACGTGTACCTCCGGCCGTATAACAGTGACAATCTCGTAGGCGCGCAGTCGAGCATCGGAAAAGCGCCGCTGCAAAAAAAGCTCATGCCGCCGCCGCCAGTCCGCGGGACTTTAATCGTCGCGCACAGTCAAAGCTACCCTCGGCCTCACTTCTCTCTCTCTTTTTTAATTAAAGCTTTTGTGCACCGGGAGAGTGCCACGCTTAAAAAAGAGAGAGAGAAAGAGAGTACGACGCGTCTGCACGATTTTTTGGGAGACGCGTGCTTCAATCGCAAGTCGAGAGACGAACTTGACATACCGTCTAGCCGCGTGGATCGATTATGCGAACATAACTTTGGTTTTTTTAATTCGAGAGAATTGGATTTGGTTTTTTGTCTAATTTTTTGTGCGATTTATGAGGCGATCAGTATAGGTAGGTTGATAAGCTAGATGATCCTTTGTATTTTTTAAAAAAATTAACAAATATATATAAAAATTGTAAAATGATCTAATTGTAATGTTACTCCGTAATTCATTGATCATAGATATTTATAATTATAATTACGTACACATCTCGAGAAATATTAATGAGAATAAGAATAGTAAGTGTAGTAAGTAGAGAGTAGTAAGATGAGAATAGTAAGTAACATTTTTATGTAAAAATTAAGTGTTCACATGTTGACTATAAGTGTGCGATTTTTTATATAAAATGTCTGACTAATCGCATTCTCTAAGTGAATTTCACATTTTCAGGTTTAGAGATACAGTTATCGTCCAAATTTAGCGTATGATTATCTATGTAAAACTCAAAAAAATAAACTAAAAGAGCCAAGTCTCAAGTCCAGTCCACGAAGAGAGAGAGAAAGAGACATTCAGATTTGCGCTTTTACGCTCTTTACTGAGAGCACAAAAAAATTGTAAAACGCACTGCTCGTTGCGCAACTGTACACTTGAGCTTCAGCCCGACGATAATCATTTTCTCCGAGAGAAAGAGAGAGCAGCCGCCCTTTTTACTCCGCGCTGCTCGCGTATACGCATCCAGCCTTTTTTCCGAGCGCGCTCGCTCTTCATCACTTATATATGTATTTTTTCCCTCCGGTAACGCGGCAGCGGCGTTATGGGTTTATCGAGGAGCTTTATGCGAGCGCGCACGGGCTGCTTCATATTTTTTAAAACCGTTTTATCGCAAATTTTATTAGGGAGATTAATCCTCTTGTTGTTGTTGCCGCTGCTGTTCTTTAAATCATTTTTTTTTCTTTGAATATTCCGGGAGATTAATTAAGGATCCGCCGCGCTCCTTTCCTCGTTTATTTTTCATCCGTGTGCGTCTTACGGCGCGCGTAGAGCGTTAATGAATTTTTATGAATAAATTTAAAGGGGGAGGGGGGAGGCGCCTGCGCCTTATTTGCGAGTGGCGCGAGGAAATTTCGATTAGCAGTGCGGTGTGATGCGGGGGAATTTTTTTATTCAAAACATGCCCGGGAGTTGAGGGTCGGCGGCGCAATTACACTCCACATAATCCTCTTTATCTCTCTCTTTCTCTTTCTCTCTCGCTGCATCTCATCCCAGAGAAGAAGTAGGTGCTTTAAATTTATGATAATTTTCGTGGAGTCTAATGGTACCGATGGACTCGCCTCCCGAATAATAATGCACGGATATAAATAAACCAACAATGGGCGCCGTTACACTGCTTAATATTTATCTTCCCTCATTCTGCGTATTTGTACTCGCTCTTACTTTATGTGAAAAAATTATAATAAACCTTCCCACGGAATAAATTTTAAAGATGCTATATCACCTAATCACGTAAGTAATTGATTCGACCTTATGTATTATACTGTGCGTATTGTAGTATTCTACAATACATGCGTATCCGTATATTTCTGAAATCAAATGTTTTCTCGTATGTGTTTTTCTGCGTGCGTGTGCGTGTATGTGCGAAACTCTACGCGTGTACGTGCGCTGCAAAATTTTCCCTGGAGTGAGGTAATATGCAGTATATGCAGGAGCGTCGCCGGGAATCGATTTTAAATGCTCCGCGGCTTTAAATACGAAGAGCGACGTTTTGAGCTGGCGCACGTCCTACTCGATAACTCGTATACGCTTTTAGCTCCTGGTCACGACGCCGCGGACAGATTTGATAACGCTGCGAAAAAATTATTTCCATTACCGATTTCTTTTTCTTTTTCCTTTAATATCTGGAAAAAAATTCACCACTGCGGGATGCTGCTGCTTCGGTATATGGACTGATAAAAAGTTCCTTATAAAATGTTTAATGATAAATTTTTGGGTAAAAAATTACGCGAATAAACGTATAACATATAGCACTTTCGTTATTTACAAGTATGTTTAAGTCCTACTTCGAAGTGTGGTATTGACTTTATTTTTAAAAGAATAGGCTGACACGGTATACTTTTCTCAAGTAGAAAATTCGTACTTTCTAGTTTACAGAAGTAGAAAATTCGGTATACACAGAGTTCTACTTTGCAAAGGTAAAAATTGCAATATTTCTACTTCGCAAAAGTAGACTAGACAGTTTCCACTTTTTTCCGTTAATTATTTTCCGCATATACGATCGCAGAATTTCGAAGTTTTTTTTATTCAAAATTGATATGCCTCATTAAACGAAGATGAGCAAAAACAGTTTGTCAAATCAGCGATAATTTACAATCGAGAAAAAATTCCAAATAATCTCTTATAAGTAAATTCATCAAAATATATTATCTACACCGAAAAAATGTAATTTCTACTTTCTACTTAATTTAATTTACCAAATTTTCAGTAGAATCTACTTTGCGGAAATGCGAAATCTACTTTTTGATAGAGTAAGATCTACTTCAAGAATTTTTTTAATAACAAACAATACAAACTACTTTTTTTTGTGTACATGTACTGAATTAATACATCACTCGCATATACGTAAAGAAGTATCACCGACTCAACAAGTAATTACCAATAAACAAATTCGTCCATATACCTACACGCTAAATCAGCTGGAGTGAAATAGAGTGAAATTCACTCCCTTCGTGGAGTGAAATAGAGATAATTTTTTACTCTATTGGAGTTTTTAACTTCATTTTACTCTATTTTAACTCCAATAGAAGTCAAATTTAACTCTACGAGTGTTTCACTATAAACTAAGAGTGAAATTTGACTCCAACCGTTTCAGCGTGTACAGCAGTTCATAAACTGAAAGTAAAACGGCCGAAAGCTCGTCGGCCCGATGTTCCGCAACGAGGCTTTAGAGAAAGGGAGGGGGGCGAGGGAGGAAACTTGACTCGGCTGCTTATACTCCCGGCGGGCTAATTACACGCGGCGGTCTCGGTGCAGCCTGCAGGCGTTAATATAACCGTAGGCTCGAGAGCCTGCTGAACGCGCGGCCGGGCATTTGTGCCTTTCTCGGATTTCGCTCGGCCTTTTAACTCGC
Organism: Sycophila sp. Sp_5; assembly: GCA_018906775.1. Classification (NCBI taxonomy): domain Eukaryota; kingdom Metazoa; phylum Arthropoda; class Insecta; order Hymenoptera; family Eurytomidae; genus Sycophila; species Sycophila sp. Sp_5. The sequence goes on from JACCID010000084.1 coordinate 576,637, forward strand.
GTTACAGCGGCGCCGGACGCTCTATTTAATTCGAGGAAGAGCGAGCGCATGCGCGCCGCAATCAAAGCAGATACGAGCGGCCGACTCCCCCGCGCGGATCCTTATCAGATTATGCAAGACGCGGATGAGGACTAATCGCTCGCGCTTCCGCTGTGCTCTCAATTCTGGCTTGAAGATTTCGCGGTATGTCAAGCTTGCACGGGGGGGTTGTATTGTTGGCTCGAGTTTTTGGAATCGAGGGAATTATCGACGGCTGTGCGGGGCATTGTTGGAAAATTTTTATGAAATTTTTTTTTTATAAGTTAATTTTCATTGTCGATTACAGAAGTTTTCTCTCTTTTTTTTTACGTAAAATAAGTTTATTATTTATTTTGACTTTTTGTGAATAGCTTTCTGAATTATTTACCCCAGATTTAGAGAAATTTCTTAAATTCTAGGGTATTCATTTGTTTTTTCAAAGTTATTCTCATATTATATTTACTAATTTATTTTTTGAATATACAGTGGATTCATAGTTTAAAGAAAGAATACAATTTTCATCGAACATTCGAACGTTTTATTAAAAAAAGAAATACTCATATATCAAATCTGTTAAATCTGTAAATACAAAGAGATACCTTACTGCTCATATTTTTATCAAAATTTTTTTTACAACATTTAATACTTTTAATTAAAAAAAATAACATTACCCAAATTTCACCGCATATTTCTTTTAAAAAAAAAACAATGCTCAATTTAATTCAGAGTTACTTTGCCCTTGAAAAAAAAAGTATAATAAAAGGATAAAGTAAAGAATAACGATAACAATGCCTGAGGTAAATTGTGCAGGCTCCCCTTTTTTAATTAATAATCTACTCGGCTAAAAATAGCCGAACAAGATTTAATTTGCAGATAAACTCCGGCGAGGCTGGAAACCTTGCAAAATGGTCGAGGCATGACAAAACCCGACAAGGCGAAACCGACCCCCGTCCGCAAAGTACCTAATTCAATTAAACGGCCGAAGGGGGGGTACTTACAGTCGGGCTGAAAATTAGCGTCTTATCGCGATAGCCGTGAAATTGCCCGAAAGGATACCTCATTATTGCCGCGGGGTCGCGCGATCCCCCCCCCCCCCCTCGCGGGCAATCGAAAAACAAAAGGCTATCGATGAATCGATCGCTCCGATAGGGCACACCCGCTCCATTGCCATCGATGCGGGAAAACACGAAGCCTCATGCTTTTTTTGTCTCGCTTTTATCTCTCTTCTTTTTTATTCCATCGTGGGGGGCATTTCTGACTCCATGGTAGTCTTCGGAATTTCTTAAGTAAAGATTTTATTGTACAGCTACTCGGTCTTACACTAGCAGCTTTTGTGATGCGCTTTATCTTAACAAAATTTAGATTTTTAATAATTATTTTATTTCATTATTTTATTTATTGAATTAACTGAATTAAGCATTTAAAAAAAATAGAGTAGCTAATGTAAAAGTGACTTGTACGTAATAATTCGTAAAAATTATTCTTAAAATTATTGTTATTTATAAATTTTTATTTACATTTTTACCCTATATCTGTTTATTCAAATGTCATGTAATTTTTTAATACAATTCTAGTGTAATAACGTAATTTTTCATCACGTTGACAAAATAATGGAACACATCGCTGCGTCTTTCTTTCTCACTCCAGCACGTCGGGAGCGTAATGAACTCTCCTACTATCTGCCCTGAAGATACGACGCGCTTTCGACACGCCGGAGTGTAGGGTATAGGGTTCTCCGACTCCTTTTTTTTTCGCTTCATGTCGCTGACGGTTTATCTCCGGATCGTAAAGAGGCGGAGGGGGCAGAGCCTCCGGGAGACGCGAGCGGACCTTCGCGCCTTCGAGTGTCCTCGGCTTTTCGGGATGCAGGAGATAAGGTTCCTTCTTTCGAACTTTTCCCCTACTCGGAAATGGAATAGACGCCGTTTTCTTTTTTTTTTGCTGCGATCTCGTTGACCGCGACGTTTCCGTTATGAACTGATCCCTTTCCGCGACGGAATTTGTAGCGTTGGCTTTACGTACTTTGGTTTAAACGACGAAGTTTGACCTCAAATGAAATTTTCAGTTTTACTGGCGAGATCCACATCGCTCGGTGTGCTTATTTACGGTGCATTATAACTTTTGAGATTAGATTTATATTTTTTTTTAGAAACTTGTTTGATATGAAGTTTGCCTTAGGGAATTAATAGGCTTAATAGGATTACTGCTCTACAGTTTAATAATTGAAATGATTATACTTAGATAATGTATTTATTAAGTGGTGCAATAAATAATAGTTTTTCTATCTAAATATTTTGTTATTCTGTTGAATATTTATTTATTTGAAATAAATTTTTAGTCAATTTAATTAAATATTTTATGTATATTATGTATACAGTTGTAGAAACTAAACGATTATCCGATGTAATCCATTTGTTTAACTCACACAATAAAAAGCATTTTCTTGATGGTACCTTTTATTGCAAGAAATAACAAAAGATATTTCCATAATACAATTTTCATCGAGTTTGTTAATAAAAGAAAAACCTCGGTAGGTTTACAAAGTTCTCCAATAAAATTTGAAACGTTTCGAAAATGAATATTAAATTTTTTGACACCATAAAAAATTCACTGTAAAATAGTAATACTATTTACTCTACATACACTGCATATTACTATATGTACACTGTAAAATAATAAAATAAAATACTATTAAATCGGTTAAAGTGCAAACTAAAACAATCGAAAACAAAAATATTAAATAATTAATAGAGCAAACGCACTAACGACCCAGTACAGGTCCTACAATCGGCTGTTATAAGGAGAACGGGCGAGCACTTAAACCGAAAGAGACAAGGGTGTGAAAATTCGCAAGTTTCGGCAGTTAATTAAAGCGTCCCCGTCTCAACGGCTAGAATCCCTCCCCTCCCCCCACCCCCTCCTCTCTAATCTCGGAACAATTACACACGGGCAATTATCAAGTGGGAATTACATCGGGCGGAGCCTCTTATTGTCTTCCCTCGCGGCCGGGCGCTAATGAGCACAGCCGCGCGCGTCGCCTATCCTCCCCTGCGCGGCTGCGCATATGGGGCTCCAACGCTAAGTGACGAATATTGCGCTCGCAGACTCGATTAGCCGGATGAAAAGTGAATTCCCGGCGATAATCAGGTTAGCAGCGTTTAGCGGGTACGCGCTACGCGGATTATCCCCTTTCTCTTTTAATACCGCGAGGTGACGGCTTAAATTACTACCTGCCGATGTTATATATACTGTGCGTTTATGAACCTGTATGTACATGTGTACGTGCTTATAAATGTGTGGGTATGTGCTCGGTGCCGCGCGCACCGCAATCTTCTCGCGGAGAGGATGAGTTATGTCGCGAGAGTGACGCGGGCATTGATCAAGATAAATTATGCATTGAGGATTGTCAGGGTTTATATTTAAATTTTTTTTGTGTGGTGTCTGCGGATTTCTCTCCGTTCTCCTGAGTTAATATTCTTATTTTTTGTGCGGATAAGATGTAATTAGAAAGTTATTTTGTGATGAGACTTATTTAATTTAAAATCTTCCTTTCTTTTGATAAAGGTATTTGTTGTTAAAAAAAAGGCTACTTTACTAGATTTATGGAAAATTTTACGTTGAGTTGTGAATTTCAAATTCTATTCCCTACGTTTTTACTTCGAAATTAAATAAGAATTTCTTATAAGTATAAGTTTTAAAAGAATCTTTTTAAAAAAAAGGAGATTTTCAGTCTATTCGCGATTGGAGCCAAATTTAACTCTATGAGTGTTTCACTATAAACTAAGAGTGAAATTTTTCTCCAACTGTTTCAGCGTGCGCTGCATGGGTGATCACCGTCCCGCCTTAGCGACGCTGAGGAAAAGCCCGCGGCGTGCATTCTAAAGAGATTACATACGCGCGACGTGCGACCGCGCGAGGAAAAAAAATCGGCTGAGTCAAGGGGCGCGACGGCGAAAAATGTGCGGCCTCCGAGAAAAGAGTCGGATATCGGAGAGCGCGACTCGCGGGCCGGCCTTTTCTTTTGTCCGTACGCGGCTCATTGTTCAAATTGGAATGCGCGTTCGCGGGTTATGAGACGCCACGTGTCGCGCGATTTGTCGCTGCCCGACGAGAGCTGATTTATCTCGGCTGGATTCTCATCGGTGCTATCGGCTTTTGTTTGCTCGATCGCGGCGTACAGCGCGGCGCGAGGGATAAATCTTGCGATAACGAAATTGTTTTTTTTTATGCTGCAATTTGGCGTGAATCACGTTGGAAATTTTGACACGTTGGGTGTCGCGGATGCTTCGAAGAGATGCAGATTAATGATTGTTGCCGGCAAAATTGAGAAAAAGAACAATTATCTATTTTTTTTTCTACTTTAAGAACTAATTATTTAATAAAATATCTAAAAAAATGAATTCGACACATTAGAATATCTATCTATTTATAAAAAATGAACTTAAACACTCTGAAGTAACGTAAATCTACTGTAAAGTTTTAAATGTAACTTTTTCATGTTTAAGTAATGTATCTTTTCATTTTTTTACCAGGCTTTATTGGGCACAATTTCAAGGCACACGTTTTATTATTATCTGTTAAAAAAACAGTCTTTAAAATTTCAGAAATATCCAGGACCTCGTGCGTTGATTGCCTCTTGGTAAGCCAAGTGCACTGATATCAAGAGAGGAAGAGGTGGCGAAATATTTTTTTTTAATTGTGCTTTAATTTTGCACGAGGCGTTACGAGCTGTCGTAAACGTTATGGTTGATATTAAAAAAAAAGTAATGGGCGCGAAGGCTGCAAGGTGTCGGGAACGCATTATCGTATTTCATTTATTCGCGCGAAGTTTTATGCTGCAATAATTTAAAAAAAAAAACCAGAGCAGAAATAAGCGAAACCTACCGCAAAGTATGGGAGGATCGTTTTCATTAAGTACACAATGGAATACATACTATGTGCGAAATTTTATACATTTTCAATGTAAAATACGAATCAGGAATTTTAGGGGGATCGTCCTTATATTGCACTGGAATTTAGAGCGTAGTGGAAGTAATTTTATATGAAAATTCCTTCGAGCTTGTTTTAGTGCACGCAACTGGAGTGTTTAAAAAATTATTTAATTTTTATGGTTTGTTTTAATAGAATATTGCGTTTACGAAAAGCTTGAAATGTAGCATTACGATCACATGATTAATTAAGTTAATTGATGCACATAATTTTCTAAGAAGAGCAGTTTTAATTGATTTTCAATTCTTTGTTCGTTTGAATCGAAAAGTAACAATGGGAAACGAAAAATTTCATCGGAAATTTATTATTTAAGCAATCAAATCGCTTCTTTAAATGTTTTACAATATCTAGTCCACGTTTCTTTTGTAAGAATTGTTTGCAAATACAATGATTAAATAAAATTAAAAATAATTTTCAAAAGTTTGCGAAAAACACTAGCAATTGTCGAATAAAAAAAAGAATCTCGTCACGTACTTAACTACTCCCTCGCAACATACTTCCATGAAAAAAAAACTTATGAATCAAGCTCAAAAGAAATTCGTCGTCCAAGCACTTCGAAGCCCTATCCATTACTCGCCGCTTAAAAATAAAGCTGCAAGAGCGCCGACTGATACGCGGCGCGTTGCACTTGTGCACCCACTGGGCCTCGAAATCTCGCGGCTCTCCGGTACGTATAGTGGGGTTTAATGGGCCGCGAAGGTACAGAATGGAGTATGAATCGCATATACTCTCTCTCTCTCGCTCTCTGATTTTTTTCTTTCTCTCTCTCTTATTCAGACTCTCAGTCTCTCTAAGTCTTTCTGATTCTCTCTCTCTCTCTCTAATTTTTTCTCTTTTTCTTATTCATACTCTTTCATTCTTACTGTGTTTTTCTGATTCTTTCTCTCTCTCTGATTCTCACTCTCTCCCTCTCGCTCTCATTCTTTTTCTGATTCTCTCTCTCTTTCTCTTGAATTCTCACTCTCATTTTCTCCATCTCTCTTACTTTCTCTTTTCTTCTCTGGCACGTATTCAGTAGCCCTTGGGTGAAATGCGCCGCGGAAGTGCAACGCCGGGGGAGAAAAAAAAATTGGTCGACGAAGGAAACGGACACATTCTTCACTATGAGGAAGTCGATTTCCAGGTTCCCTTTAAGCGATCGAGAGTCCGTTTCGGCGTGGAGGAGATGTAGTGCTCCACCTTCTTCTTTTATTTCTATTCGAGAAGTTCGAGTACCCTTCTTGTTCTCCACTGTTCGTGCTAATTGTGTGCGCTTTTTTTTAGTAAAAAAAAAGAGTCTTATAACAGTTTGTCTAAGGAGCAAGATGGCTGGCTGTGTAGGTAGAGAGCGAGAGAATGACGACTAATTAATTTAAATTTAGTTATACTAAAGACCATATAAAGCGAGCCATTGTATTTCGAGTAGAAATTCGCACTATTGTTTTCGATAATTAGAATAATACTAATTTTTCATGCCGTTAAGAATGAAGTATGAGTGAATCATCACAAGTTACGTCAAAATTAATTAATTATTACTTACATAATTAAAAATGACTAAGATAAATAACAATAAATTTAAATGAATCAATATAAAAAAAAACGGAACCCTCTACTCTAAGACTCGCTTAAATTTCGCAAAAGTGAATTAATTGATTCATCATACACTTACGTAATCAATGATACACTGATACAAAACATCGTTTGATCCAAAGTTTTCGCGCCTTTGAAACATAACTTTTTCATGGTATTTAAAATAAAGAAGTATGCATTAGCATTAAAGAAATATTTCTTAATCGTTAATGCGCGATCACCTTTAACGATGAAAATCCCGTGGATGGCTTAATACTTAATGCACCGTTTCTTTAAATCTAATACCTGTGCCTTTGGACTATATTAAATGCGCGCGGCTTTATATTAAAAACACTGACTTTGAGTCAAAGGATCTCTTCTATCTTAAAATATTCTTAAAAAACGCAACATTTAAACGAATCGATAAAGAGTCAAGGAACTCTTAAAACCCAAGTCAAGACTGGTCATTAAAAAAAAAGGGAAAAAGTCAAGAAGAAGCACCACCCCTTAAATACTTAAAAGAAGTCGCGCGCCTCGGTGTATCTCGTTACGGAAACGCTCGGCGGGCGCGTATCGCGCGAAATCGCGCGGAGGCACGCAACTTGGAAGCCGTAAAAGGGGCCCGACTTGGCCGGACCGGGGGCATGAAAAGCCGTACAAGCCCTTGGCCGTCTAGCCGCGGGCTCCCGGCCTCTTCATCCTCCGAAGGTCATTAACATGATTTTAGAGCAGCGCGAGAAAGGAAGGCCGTTTGCCCGTTCGACGCGGTCGAGGAGAGGAGGATCTCTCTGCCCCTCCCGCCGCCGATTTTATGAATGCGCCGCGAAGCCGAAGGTTCCGTGACTCGTGAGCGCGAGCCAGAAGAATGCGGAGGCTTTGCTGTGTAGCTCGGCCCACACTGAGATTTTACATCGGCGATTGCGTGACCCCGAGTACGAGCGGCGGATTCTCCCCGGAGTGCGTCTATGCTTTGCCCCTGCGAGAGTTCACGGGTTGACGAGCGTGTGACTGATTCCGGCGTGGCGCGTGAGTTTAAAGGGACACGCTGGAGGAGTTTGTTCAGCTGATAGGTGGGAACGGGATACTGATGGGTTCTTTCTTTTATGCGTTGAGGTTTAGGAGGATTTTTTTGTTTGCGTTGTTCGGGAACTCAAAGAAAGGAATGTGGTCTTTTGAGTTTTGACTGATTCCAAATTTTATTTTTATGATTTATTTATTTACTAGTTTTGATTGCAATTAGGTACTTGATGATTCAGAACGCGCATATTTGTTGCGATGGAATAAGAGCATTGAATCAATAAAATGGACAATGAACTTGGATTGTACGCTGATAGAAAAAAGGAGAATTTCCTATAAGATTTTAGGATAATCTCTTTTTTTCTATCAGTGTAAGCTTCTGACCTTAAAAGATAAAAAGATAAATTCAAAGATTCTGCACTACTGTAAATATAAACTTAAAAGAAATATTCAGAAAATTCTTAAACGTGCATAATCGAATATTGGGACATTTACACTTAATGTTAAGAGGAGTTTTTATTTTCTAATTAGGATTTTATGCTTATTTCTATATTAAAATAATTATTCCTATATTTAAACAAATTCAAACGCGTCACATAATGTAGATATATAACACTAATTAGGATTAAATTTCGACCTGATTAGTACAAAATTGATCATGACTAAAAGTGGTAATAATGTTAAAATTTAAAGTTAAATAGATTTCACGAAGAGCTTCAAGATTAATTTATCACATTTAATATTTCAACGATATTACCACGTTTTCTCCACCAATAAGCCTGCTTATTTATTTATTTACTCTTTTTATACATATTCGATTGCTGACCTTATAATAAAAAAGAAATAAAATCGGCAATAAATCAATAATTCAATTTTACAGATCAATTTGTTCCGCCGTCAAAAATCAATTTGAACAATACACAAACAAGCCTAGATAAACGCACAGAAAGTACCGTTTTATTTTCAAATTGAAATGTCTCGACCCAGATCAGCTCAAGAAATCGCCGTGACTATTGAATATTCGTTTGTCTCTTTTCCAACGAGTCTAAGACCGAAAGTAGACTTTAGGCACGAACTTCGTGAGTCATCAAAGCCACATATGTGCCCAGGACCCGCTGAATTTCACGAAAAAATTAGGAAGCAACGCTTCGAGGAATTTCGCCTTTGTCCGCCGTCGATACGCCCGCCCCTCGCTAATTGAACGGAACGAAATAAAAAGACGGGGGAAAAAAATCGCCGCTCCCATCGTTAATCGGTCCTCTCACGCTCGGGCGAGAGTAACGCCGATTCGATTGCGAGCTGCACGTCGGAGTCAAAGCAAAAACGAAAAAAAAATGCGATCCCCGTGCGAAAAGTTGCCGTTGACGCGGAAAAGGGACAAGACTTATGGCCGCGAGAGAACAGGCAGCAGCACCCGTTAAATGCTAATCGCGCATTCGTTCGCGTCAACTTCGCTTTGCGTGCTAACTGCGCGAACGACTGTATCGTTGCGTGCTGCACCTTTGTTTTCTTTTTTTTTTCTTTTATAGCTCGACGTTTACCGTAAGGTTCGTGTGCGCCGTGCACCGATGGATAGTCATGTTGCGATGGCGATGGTCGAAATACGCGTAATTTCCGTTTATCACGCGGCACTTGTCGTAAATGTATAAAATGTAATTTACGGTGCAAATGTACGTAAGATGCAATTTGTGCGGCGGAGGTAAAATATGTAATTTATGAAATGCAATTTATGTCGGCTACCTATAAAATTTAATTAATGTATTTGACATTGATAACGTTTTTTAAGAAGGCAGCGATTCTTTTCTTTTTTATTCAAATTTAATTTTCATTCGTTTTTTTAGGATTCCTTTTTATTATTATAATACTTTGTAGAAAAGATTCTTTTGTCTATACAATAAACAAATAAGTAACGATTGCAAAAAAAAAATCGTTCAATATTGTAATTATTAAATGCGCGAGTATTAATGCACTGTCACTACTAATCACGTATACATTAAATACATATTTATTAATGTATATTATGTATTAATATTCCGGAATATTAATGTATTCCCTATTGAAATGATCTTATAAAACTCCATAAAATGGTGCGAAAACCACGTAAAACCTGATAAATAATTTATCGGATTTTATCAAATTCACACATTTTTATGGTATTTTATAAGATTGTTTCTACCGGGTTAATATACCGAGACTACTAGGCTTATATACATTAAATACATGTGTATCGATCCACCGTTACCACTGGTTATACACACAATAATTACACGTACATTAATATACTACAAATATTGAGTCGTATAGAATCTGTTATAAAGTTTCTGTAAATAGACGCTTTCTTACGACTAAAATTTGAATCGCCGTAGATTATTTGGGTATTATACTCGGAGAATAACCGCGAGGTTCTTTTTTTTTAACCTTAATACGGATAAAGCGTTGGGATAAGCGTAAGTCGTCTTTTGGAAGAAGAAGATGCATTATGCATCATATTGAAAGAAAAATGCTTTACGGCGAGTGGCGTGCGCCCGCCGAGGTTGGAAAATATGCACGCGGAGAAAAAAGGAAAAAAAAAAGGCATCGTGACATTTAAGAATGACGAGCCATGAAGATCACCCGAATAGATGCTTCGGTGAGCCATAATAATGCAACGCTTAAAATTCTTTCCTTCATTACACGACATAAATTATCTACCTTACTATCTTCTTTCGAAAGTAATTCCATTTCACTCAAATTATGCATACCGTATCGTGAACCTACCCCCTTTCTTCGTGGATTGCAAGCTTCCGCGCGCGCGAATCTGTAAATCCGCTTGATTTATTTATGCGACATTGTGGTCACGGCAGTTTCTTTTTTTATTTAATTTTTATCGATTTTTTTAAGGAGATAGTACGTGCGAAGTATTGATTTGATTATATTGATTTTTTTATTTTCGATCGGTTTCATAGCGTATACGTCTATCAGGTTTAATTATCGGGCAAAAGCTAAATAATGAAGCAAGTGCAAAGTTTCACGACTTTCTCTTTAAAATTTTTATTCGATAAAAAAATTTTGCAACGTCGACGTGATTGAAATATTGATAGTAGAATGAAATTTCACTTTTATTATAATAAAAATTTATTTTTAGCAGTACAATCATGATATATTAAAGCTGTTCACTTCTCATTTGAATTTTCTTCTCGTTGGACTTAGTTATTGGCAATTATTAGATTAATTTACGATATGAAAAAAAATTTTAATGCAACGATCGGCAATCCTAAGGAACAATGGCGGTCAATAGTTTTTTTTTAAGTGTAATTGATGTTCTTGATGCAACCATCGAACAATGACGAATTATTTATTTATTGAAGGTATCAACATTTTTTTAAATATATGGTTATATTATATGAAGTTTGAAAATATTATAATTAACGCACTTGATTAGATGTAATGATTAAAGCGATGAAATCCAACAACTAAGGTTTGTCAGATGGAAATGTGCTATTGTCTCCCTAATTGATGTATCATAGAGAAAATCATTTTTTAGAAACATTATCATAATTTGTTTTACCTAACTTTTGGAAAACATTATCATAATTCTTCTAGAACCAACAAATTTTCTCAAATTCACATTTAATTTAAAAAAATTATAAGGTTATTGATAAGAAAAAATTGTTAATTTTATTTTTATCCTTGACTACTTGTACTATTGCATTAATTTTTAAATAATTTTTAAAAAATAATAAAAAAGTATTTAAAAAGATGCTGAAAAAGCTCATGTATTTTTTGGCGCGAAATTTAAATCTGTGGGTTATTAACAACAGATTTAAACTTTACACCATAAAGGATGTAGATTTTTTTTACTGTGAAATGAAATGGTGTACTTGATTTACTGCACGAATCTTTCAGGTAATTAGATTATTCTCTCTTAGTCTATTTTTGATAAACATCTCCTAATTTCAATTAATTAATTAATGTAAAAAATATAGCTACTCTCTAAATCCGAATGTATGAAATTCTCCTGGGAAATATAAACAGTAACATATTGTATGTCAAATCCAACTCGTATTTTTTTTTCATAATCAAAAAGTCACTATTCACACTTTCTAAGTGAATTTTCGCATTTCCAGATTTACAAGTAAAAAAAAAAATTAATTAATTGCAAAAATACACCCAAGAAAGTCCCGACAAGCATGAAGAGATAAAGCGACGAGCCGTTGCAGGCGCTATATCAACTCGGGGCCTCGGTAACATCAGTACAGTCCCACAGCCGGGTAAAGAACAAGGTGCGCCTCGCGGCGCGAGATCAGAGGCGCCAGGCGGTATATTCCGGTGCCGGATGCGTATCAATGGAGGCGGCGGCGGCAGACGCGTACATACACTCGCCCGCGCTTTCTCCTGCTCGCGCGCGCGAATAACTGGATTCTCGCCGGCGAGCAATGGGGAACTGGTTTGCCTTCGCCGGCCCTCGCGAGGTTAACGCACGCGCCCCCAGATTTTCCGTCCTGTGCCTCTATAATCCTCACTCGCTGCCTCCTGGACCCCCTCCCTCCCCCTCCTCCTGCTGGTGCACCCGAAAAACGAAGGAAAAAAACGAAGGGTTGGAGAGGCGCGTGGGCGAGCTTTCCCGTTATAAAGCCACGCGGCGATCGAGTGTGATTCTGGTGGGCTATGAATTCTCTGCCCCGGCGACTCTAATGGGTTTTCCTCGGCGATCTTGATTATTGCGGGAGATAATTTATTGTTGCTGGCGCTGCGGTGCGTGCGCTGGGGTTGATAAGGCTGGTGTCGCGGCTTTTTTTTTTTGGGTGTACAAAAAAATTATTCTGTACAAGTGTAGAGACGTGTTTTTAAAAAAATTGTGTAATCGATGTGCACGTTGTTTGCATAAATGCATTTAGAAAACGTAAATATTTTTTATTCGTGTGGTAAATGTAACGACACAACTATATGCGATTGTAGAAAAAAATTACGATTGGATGGATATTTGTAATTATTTTTATACAAATTATATACACCCGTTGTTAATTGAATTGAATATATAAAATGAGTCAATGCATAGTTTATATCAAAATTGTATCAAAATATTATCGTTGAATTTTTATTTACACAAAAATCTATATGCTACCACCTAATTAAAATAAATTTCATATAAATTTGATATTAAATTAATTATATTTAATTCAGCTCTTTGAAGAATTTAAAAAATTCAAAATACATGAAGATATCTGGTTATACTTAATAGGTTGACTGCTACCGTGCTATACGATACGAATAAGTATACCATAAAAATCGTTAATACTGATAAGTGTACCTGGAGTTTGCAAATTTACACAATAAAGCATTTCAAAATAATAAAATTTACAATGATATTTGAATTTTTTATATCCAGTTTAGGATAACACAAAAAGCATTTTTAATGCGAATATTAAAAAACAAGCTCCCGTTATTTTCCATTCTCGTACAAAATCTTAATTCCATCGCGGAAGGACGTAGGCTGCGCTGGAAGCTTCGCGCTCGCCGACTTATTTATAAGCGTGACGAGGATTACCGGAATCCCTTCGATTTAAAGGCGCAACAAGGCTAATGAAATTTTGCGCAGTGACGCATAAGCGGCGGGAGGACCGCGTCGACGCCGACTTAATTTTAGCGCGTCGCTCTAATTTATTGATCTTATTTCGGCGGCTTCGCCGTGCAGCGACGAACCGAGCGCGTCGAAATTTTCGCCACTTTTCGCGACTGTTGTGACTCGAAGGCCCCGGACATATAAAGCCTCGATTTTTACAAGAAGGCTCCTCGCACTGCGCGAATTTCGACATTGACAAATGAATCGGCGGTACTTCCTGCTCGCGCGATATTTTTCTTTTTCTTGTTTTTTTTTCATTGTACTTTAATATATATATTATTGTTAAAGCTGGATAAAAAAAGAACGAGATTCATAATTCCACGTAATGTTTTTTTTTGTTCGGTGCAGGAGGTTAGGTGGAAAGTGATGTTGTATGTTTAATCGTACCTCAGCTGATGTGTATATATAAAAGAACAAGTGTATATTCCTTTTTTTTTATTGTATGTTTTTTTTTAAGAAGAGATTCAATAGCCTGTTTAATCGCAATATCGAAGAGTCAAAAAGATATTAATTTCGAGTAATGTTGACAGTGTATAAAAGCTCAAGGTTGAAATATTTCTGCACGTTTTATCGGAAAACAATGACTCTCCGCTATCATAAGTTTCAGATTATTTTATGTAACCGAAATCTCTGAATTTATTTTCAATCGTTATTAATTTAATTTACTTCATTGTAATCAACTTATTAAATATGTTCAATTCTTAAATCGAAAATTTGGTTTTTAAAATCGTGATAATAATAATGCAATAAATAATTTTCTAGAATTCAAGAGACGTTCTTTGTAAGTACAATTATTTTGTAATTTTTTCGTCAAATAATTCAATTTAGTTAATTATTGGGAAATTGAAATCTTTCTCGAATTTGCAGAGTTACTGTTCTAAATATAATTTTGATTTACATTTCACTATAAATCGAATAAGAAAATGAATTTCGAAAGCAGCGATGTCAGAAATTGATATTGATGCGATTAGTGAGTTCAAGTTTTTTAAGAAGAAATTTGGCTAAAATTCAAAAGGCGCTAATGTGTATTTAATACTTTTATTTATTTTTAAAAATTTACTGGGATCTTGTGAAGCTTTTTATGAAGACATTTTATCGTTTAACGAATATCTAAATTTCTTGGTAACGTTATGGCGCCAAAATTCAAAACCATTTGATGAGTACTTTAAATTTACTATGTGATTTCTCCACAAAAAGGTGACATTTCAATATCTTTTTTAACGGAGATGGCACTTTTCCCAACCGGAGTCCGAGATGACTCCTTTTTGCTCCAGACCGACAAAATAATCAAATAATAAAATAAACAATAAGAAAACTCAAAAAAGAAGTAATAGACTCGCTTGTTGCATCAAAGTGTCACGCTACCTCTTCCTTCTGAAAGGACGAGATGACCTCGTAGTAAAACTGCTCGGCCATCGACAGGTCGATCTTGAGGGAGGTCCGGTCGGCGTCGTCCTCCCTGCCCCCGTCCTCGTCCTCCAGCTCGTAGTCCTTGATGGCGATACTGCGCCGCGACAGCATCTCGATACCACCGCCGTTCACCAGCTCCATCCTCGCTTCTCTTATCTGTCCCCTCTAAACGTTGACCTCGCGGCGATCACTGCGGCGGCGACGCTATCTCGCCGCCCGCGGTACACCTGTCCGCATCGTTTACCGACACCTGCACGTTGCCAACCTCATCGATCCGCCGGGATCATCGCCTGCGGGGTAGATCTGCAATTTTGGCCGATCGGATGGTCGTCACTTCACTGCGCGTACACTGACTACTGCGCGCGCTCGCGGAATTGAGCGCATGCGCCGCCGGCGCGATCGGCGAGCTTTTTTCTCTTCTTGTGCGAAGGTTCAGCGATCGATTGTACAACAGTTGGGTATATCTGTATCTCGGTAGTTTCCCGGAAAAGTGTAATTTAATATACAATGAAAGGCAGGAAGTGGCAGGATGTTTCTGGAGGTGAGGTATATAAATCGACCGGTAGTTTTAAAGAATCACGTTTGCTTTAAAAAGAAAAAGAGAGAATAATAAAAGTAAACTGACGCCAGGTCGGATTAAAAGTTCAAACAAGCTCGACGCGAGTGCTGCAATAAATTCATATCACATTATAAAAAGAAAAAGAAAGAAACTGTTACGAAATATCGGCGATCGTTTAAAACCGCATTACGCGCGTTTTATCCAACGAGTTGAAAGCAATCGCAGCACGTTCGCCTCATCTAGAGTCGCAGGACTCCAAGTCGATCGTAAATTACGACTTCGTATATACCAAAACAAATCGTAAACTCCGCGAGCGAAAAAGGAGAAAAAGTGTAACGATCGGTACTCTATAGACTGCCCCGCGAGTACAGAAGAAAAAAAAAGACGGAGCCAATGTAGCCTATATAATACACTGGACAGCGGTAGAGCAAAAATACGCGCTGGGATGAGGTGCACAAAAAAAAAATAAATAAAAAAATAATAAATCGAGAAAAAGAAGGAGAGAACGAGGGAGCTGTCGGTGGACGACCGGCGAGGAAAAGCCCGAGCGCAGCTGTGCACGCGCGTTGACAAGCGAGAGTGAACTGAGGAGAGTGAAACAGCCGGAGGCTCGCGTGCGCCGAGCGCTCACGTGCCAACGTCTCTCTCTCTCTCTCACTCTCTTTATCTCTCCTTCTCTCTCTCTCCCATACACAAACTCACTCTCTCTCGCTCTCTTTACCCTTCCTTCTCTCTCTTTTTCTCTTCTCTCTCTCTCACTTTGTATGTGTGTACGTACACGTACGTACGCGTGTGTGGGTGCGTCGTGCGCTGTATGAATGCTGGGCGAGTTGTGTGCGTGTCAACCGGCGGCGCGAAGCCGAGGCCCTCGAGAGACACATTCCTAACCGAGCGACGGCTCCTCCTCCTCCAGGGGCGATCGACTAAGTGCGACGTGCGCGCCCCGGCGGTCCGAATATCGTCGAACGACACCCTGCAGGGCACAACCGAGTTGATGTACTGGGAGTCCTTTTAGGGATATAGTGTATACTGGAGGCAGTGATTTTAGATGTACGATGTTGCTGCTGATCTTGGTTAATTTGTTGATAATTTATTTTTGTTGCGATCGTTTAGTTTAATTTATTTTATTTATTTTCATTTTGACGGATTAAATAGTTAATTGAATATCAAATTAGAAACTTGAAATTATAATTGGATATAAAAAAAAAGAAAAACTAAAAATTGTTAGTAAATGAACACAGAGAAGCTAATAATAATTTGTTTTTGTATCTGATGCTATTTTATTAGTGATTTATTTGACTGTTTATAGAATATATTTATTTGTATCGATTTATCTTTTATCAGCTGATTGTTTATTAGTGTAATAATTATTAATGATCTATTTAATAATATTTTAAAATGTTGCGTGCTTTGTTATATTCTGTCCTTAATTGTAAAAGGGGAATTTATCAGTAAAAGCTTTTGATAGAGTGGAAAGAAAAAATAATTTTAATTAAACTTTCTTGTATGAAAGTAAA
Source organism: Sycophila sp. Sp_5 (assembly GCA_018906775.1). Taxonomy (NCBI): domain Eukaryota; kingdom Metazoa; phylum Arthropoda; class Insecta; order Hymenoptera; family Eurytomidae; genus Sycophila; species Sycophila sp. Sp_5. The sequence continues at coordinate 593,297 of JACCID010000084.1, forward strand.
TTTTCAAAGAAAAATTTGATTAAATTTAATCCTTTATTTTACCCATAGCTTCACTAATTGTTAGACATTGCTTTAAACGCGTATAAAACCATTATGTTTAACAAAAGTAAACAACTTTCTAATTTTGTTATTAAAAATAATTAATTCAATAGAGATTTCAATTAATTTTAGTTTCTTTATAACGATAAGCACCAAAAGTGCATTAATAATGATATCATATATTTTTAACGATACGTAGAAAAAATGGGAAAGATTATTTTTAAGACTTTTGAGTTTGACTGTAATGGGTTTTTGATAAAGAAGCAGGAACGCATTTTCTAATTAAAAAGAAAGTAAAGCGGCATTTATTCGGTAATTGAAAACAAAGTGTATTGGAGAAGAAACTGAAGCGGCTCGGCTGGATAATGGAGCTTTATGAGGTACACTTTGTTTTTGCGTAAAGAAATGCGTTGTGAGTGTGATAATTAGATAATGGATAAGGCATAATTGGCCGGATTAATTTAAGTGTAATTGCCGCCATTGGTTACTGGATTTTAGATCGACTTTTTTTCATTCCAGGCTGCTGTTTAACGAGATGAAACTTTTAATGAACAAACTATTTAATTATAGAGTCACCTACTTTTGGAGGCGCCGTCCGATAAAACGGGTATTGTTCTCAAAATAATTTTCAGATTATAATTACAAAATTTGACGTAATTTACGTTGGGCCTCCCTTCTTTTTTTTTCAAACGAAGTTCTACGGATAATAAGTTTATAATTAATTATTGACAAAAATTTAAAACCAGTTATTTACATTCATATTGAATAAAATAATTTATTGAACTAATGAATTAAGTAATATAGTTTTATTATTGTTAATAAGGATTTTATTTTTACTTTCTTACTGTAAGGATATATTTACTAGTTTAATATTAAATAAATATTTAATATAATATTAATAAATTATTAAACAGCTACGAGTTCTATGATAAAGAAGCTGAGTGAAGCTGATACGAACATTGCCTGGACTATTTGTGCAGCGCATAGAATCTCCATAAACTAAACGCTCGATAATCCGCGCACAACAAATCTTTAAGAAAATAAATCTATATTATGAGCTCAAAGCTGCCGTAAAATGTAATTTGCATACACCGAAAGTAATAAAGCTTTGTTTAACTTTTGATCGATTTTTCCAATTTCGTTATCCCATTGTTACACAATCCATTTTAGTTAGCTTTGTTTGCCATTGAAGTTTGCCGTGAAGCTAATAATGGCCGCCGCGGCATAATAAACCAAAATCTATACTGCACCATGCTTTGTTTATCTTCGTCTTATTTTATTACGCTAATTTATGCTCCGACCGGTGAGTCTTTCTCTCTTACCTTTTAGCACAAACTTGTTTTACCGTTATTGCTGTCCTAATAATAACATTTAGAAATTTGTATTTAGACTCGCTTTACTTTACTCTTTGCTCTCGTGTATATATATTTATTGCTTTTGGTAGAAAAGCGATGTGAAGTAGAATATCTGCGAAAAAGTTCAAGTCTGATATAAAGGAGTCGTCGACGAGGTTTATTGAGTCAACACAATCTGCAGAAATGTCAGAACTTCGCTGAACTTTCCTATACTGCGAGTCTCTTATATTAGCGCAGTGTAGAGATAAGATGTAAAAATTTCAATGTTAAATCACAAATCACAAAAATGTGAATATTGCTGCGAAATGTAAAACACTAAAAAAGTATATTTTACTGTATGCTGTAAAAAAATACTTGAAAAATGCAAAAAGTAAGATATTTTTTATGTCAAAAGTGGTTCACTGATTCGAATGTCACTATTCACATTTTCTAAAGTGATTTTCACATTTAGAGAGTAGTGTATAAGTAATATATTATCTCCCGCAGAATTTTAAGTTTTCCGTTCAATTAATTATTCTAGAAAATTATTTGAGTATTGACTGCGAAGCTTTTATCGCGTTTCGCAATTGATTATACGCACGAGATGAGTATATTACCTCCCGCGGGTAAAAATCTTTTAAAAAAATGATTTCCGCTTAATTAATTATTCTAAAAAATGAAATTATTTCTGTATTAGCTGTGAAGCTTTTTTTACGTTCCGCAATTGATGCTATGCATGAGGTGGTGTGCTTTCATTCAGCCTCGCCGCCGGTGCATTATCATCCTTTTATCTTCTTCTATTTCTCCTGCGCATTCCTAAAGCCCGTATATAGCCCCGAGGCACTAAGCTTCGCGCGAGGGATGAGACTCGCTTGACATTGAAATCTCGAGTGATTTTCTTTCGAAAATGTCGCGGAAGGCTATAACGTTTCCTTTCTCCATTCGTGTGATTTCCCACGAGTCTCGCGCTTAACTATCAAAGTAAACTTTGTAATTAAATTTGAACGAATTTTGCGCACTCGCATAACAACAACACACCACAAAGATTACATTAATTGCTTTTCCACCGTTTAATTAAAACGAAAAAATACTTTTTTTTGCATACACAATTATACATCGCCTGTTTTTCAAACGAAAATTTTAGTCATCAGAGTAACAAAGAGCTGAAACGGTTAGATTTTGTTAAGTCATGCTTACTCAAAACGCGAATAAAGCAATAAATAATTTAATGAAAATAAAAGATTTAAAAAAAAAAGTGGCACAACGTTTTCGCGCGGATTGCGGGTCTGGAATCTCCCTTACAAAAAGTCACTTCGACTCACGGGCGCCTTTCGCAAACAGAGCATGGATTCATTTGTCACGCGGATATGTATACGTCAGCGCGCAGTTTCTATAATTAGACCCAAGATTTTCGATGTGTCCATCCGTCCGTCCCAGTTAATTACTCAAAGCGACTTTGTCCTCTTCCTCCCTGTTTCTTCCCCTCGAATTGTGTGAATTAATGTGAAAAGTGAAATTTCATTCTTTCAACGTTACAAGTCATCCACTTATAGAAAGAGTGAACAACTTGTAACTTGTAAATATTGGTAATTTCAAGTAAATATTTACGTTGACAGTACTTGTTAAATATATTTCTATGAATCAAGCAATAATTTTTTTTCGGAACTACTAAGCTTATTTAGAAATAAAAAAACGAATGAAGTTTTAAAGAAATATAAAGTAAATGTTTCCTAAAAATGACCAATATTTTTTCAGCATACCTGCCGGAAAATCTAGAAAATATTGACCAGAACATATTAAATTTTATTTTAATTTAACATATTCTGGGCAATAGCTCCTAAATTTTTCGGCAGGGTATTTATGTATAAAAGGGTTTCTATATGTAATCTTCACCGAGAGCCTCTCCTAGCGCGCGCACCTTCATCGATGGGCGAACTGTTTTTTGTTTTTCTGAGATAAAAATCCGCGCTTGCAAGTGAATCACTTGTGAATTCAATGCTGCACGGTTTAGTCACAGTGCGGATATTCAGCCGCGATAATCCGGCTTACGAGACTAATGCTCCGCAGTGTATTTACTGAAAGATGTTTCTATGATTCGCGGTGTGCTTCCGGTATCGCCTGCGTCTATCTCATTACCAGCGGCACGAAAGAAAGAAGTTAGTGTTGTAATGTAGATTGACGGATGAAACTTTTTTATCGCGGTTACTTGCTTATTTCAGCCTTATCCTCGTTGCGCCTGTGGATGATGAATAAATCGTGCGGTTGGAAGATTTATTAAATTCAAGGAGAGTAGATAAATTTTGCTGTGTAAAACCGTTTAAATGTTCAGAATGGATAAATAGTCGGACAGAGTGATTTGCGACTGCAAAGAGAAGCGATATTTGTAAATCGTTATGCGGACAGTTTATATTAGGATATGACATTTACTGCCGTTAGGCAGTTCGTTTCACGCTAAAATCAATCATTTCCCTTTTTGCATAGATATTATATAGATATTTTACTTTATTTTATTAATAACTGATCACTAATCGGTTGCGCAAACTTTATATTACTGTATTAAGGGATCTTTATCCTGGTTAAATAATAAAATAAAATCAAAATAAAATTAAACGCGGAAATAAATCCTTGAAGCTTGATTAATTTTGAAGGAATCTTTTTGAATAGGTGCAATTTTGCAAGGAATTCGGTTTCATGTCAAATAAATCGGGAACTCAGCTTATAGCACAAAGTTTGAATCTCTTAGCTTTCTGATCAAGAAGAGGTTTAAATTTCGCGCCAAACTGTGCTTTCTCTTTTTCTTTGAGGCAAAATTAAATGTTTTTTAGCAGTTTTTTTTTTAAATATTTGTATCGTAATTAAATATGTAACCAAGCGTAGTCACGCACGTAAGAAGTATTATAGGTATCCGACTATTAATGTTTTTAATTTTTTAATTGAATGTATTTTTCAAAGAATGTTACCAAAAGATGTTTAAATCTGTTACAAAATAAATCTTTAAAGAAAATTATTTAATGACATCGATTTTAAGAATTGATGACTTATTAAAATAAGGATGTCATCACGTTATTAAGGGGAGGCGAAGGGGTTTATTTAGTGTTTTAATATGTGAGTAGTTGGAACATCCACTGTGATAGCTTGGCACAACTTTCGCCGGGCTCCTGATCAGAATTGATACTCCGCGGGGTAACATTCGATAAGCTTACAAGGGGACTATCACACACCTGCGGGTCATGGATTCCGATAAAGCTGGGGGAGTAGGCACCCGTACGGCTACAGTAAATAATCGAACCCGATATCTGCCTTATCATACGATATCTAAAACCAAATGCTGCTTGCTTGGATATCTGAATCTCTAATTATTTTGCATTACCGAGTGTCAAAGCATTACAGAATTGTACAAGTTAATGGATCAATATATATGACTATATACCCGAAAAATATTTTTTTATTAAACATTTTTATTGTTTATTAAACAGTTTTTCAGTGAAATAGTGAAAATTTCACTGCTTAAACAGTGATTGTTCATTGATTATAAAGTGCACCTCCATTTTCACTATTTAAAAATTGAAATTTTCACTGATTCAGAAGCAAAAACCCGTGGAACCTCCACTGAGAACTTTCAAGAGTTCACTTAAAATGTCCTTAAAAGTGCATCATACCCATCTAAGGAAAACGCATACGCGATGGTCCATTACCACGAGAGATGAGACCCACACAGTCTACATAGCCCCGAGGCAATCGATGCAGGTGCCCGCGTGTGCGCTCGAAAAAGTCAATTTGACAAAGCCGACCTCGGACAAGCCGAGCGCCCTCGGGCCAATTTCCCTTCGGCTGCAACGGCGCGATAATCCCTATATACTCCTCCCCTTCCCTGTGCCCTCGCGTCAGGTAGGTGAGCAGCAGCGGCTCGCTCGCGACGCGATAGCGCGTATTGATCCTGGGGACCGCAATAGGGGGTTTAGGGGGTGGGGGGGAAGGGCAGGAAACGCGCGGAATTCGGCGAGCCATCCGGCCGGTCGCCGGTCGTCGTTGAATATGCGCGCCGCGATATCCCCGTCGCGATGCCTTTCGCCCCGGAGCCACGCGCTGGGGAAGATGCGCGCCCGAAGCCCGTGTAGGTACTGTAACCTCCGGCACCGGAATTCGATCGCGCGCCCCGCTGAATTTGCTACGACGCTCTCATTGACTCACCGAGCTTTTAGGGTAACAGGTGCATCGGCGGGGGCTGCTTTATTCGAGTCGCGTGATATTCGATTGTTTCACGCTTGCGGATGAACTTTGAGCTTCCGTTCTTTGAATATTGAGAGGATTTTCATTGGAAAGGCTCCTGCTTAAAGTTGTGAGGGAAAATGGATGCTTGTAATCTGCTCTAGCTCTGGGAATTTTTAAGAAATTTTTAAGTAACAAGCAAAAGTCAGCGCTCAACCTACGAATTAATCAAGTTCACGTTTTCGAGGATTCATAAGATATGATCAGTCACTTTTTATAAGAGAGGACTACGGAAAAATCACTTTACAGTTGAGTCTTGAATGCTTGTTGAAGTTTTGTAATTTTTACGGAGCTTTTCTACGAATATTATAAAGATCGTTGATTAATCAAAATTTAAATAAAAATTTGAAGTATTTGAAGGGAAGATTTGAGCTTATATTTTCGTGTAAAAAGCTCCTTTTTAAAGTTATGAGGGAAAATAGATCGTTACGCGAGTTCTGGAATTTTTAAGTAACTACAGAAAAATCACTTCATGGTTGAATCTTGACTAATTGATGAATCTTTGTAATTTTTGCGAAAAAAGCTCCGTAAGTTTTACAGTGCTTTTCTTGTAAAAATGGCAAGAGCTTGGTCAACCGATTAATATTCAGGCAAAAATTACAATGAAATAAAGATAAAAATGTCCAATTTTTATAAATGGTCCAAGATTACACTTTTTTATGTAATTTGTAGAGGGAGCTTCATCATAATATTTGTGTTAAATTTTAATCAGTGTATTATACTTTTTTATTTATAGCTTAGTTCTACATTTTGCAAGGATCTACTGCAAGTCTTTCAGTCACTTTTGCAAAGCTCTTATTCCGATTATAAGAATAAATTATTATACGTTGAAAATCCATAAATAGCCGTCTAATGTCTAACAAAGGTTACATTGTCACGTAACAATTACCAAAATGCGAATTAAACCGCATTACGAATCAATAGCAGCAAAATTTGAAAGTAAGCGACTTGAACACCCTTTAAATATTGAACGTCCGTATAATGTTTGAAAATCAGCCATCCTTTTGTGAGTCGCGCGAATTTTCCATACACACCTACGTGCCACACACACAGTCGCGGGTTCGGCCACGTGTACAACGGCAGGCGGCAGTTCCGAGCCGAGTGGCGATGAATCGCGTCTGATTGTATAATGCGCGAGAGGGACAGGACGCGCGAAGTGAATGAAGAACGACGTCGAACTTTCGCCGTTAATTTAATCCAAATTTAATAAGCGCATTGTGCGCAGCCGAGAGATTCTCGACCAAGAGTCGTATGGGCGCAGTCTGAACCCTCCTTGTCCCCTTCTCCTCCGGAAAGTCGAGGACTGATCTGACGCAACAGACAAGCCTGGTGCACGTATCGCTAAAAGTTTTTGGAGAAAATTGGTTGCTCTTTCTTGTAGCTTTTTATTAAGTAGCTTTCTATTAAATAGACGAAATTTTATTTATTTCTATTTTTATTCTGTATACAAAAGAGTTCGAAAATATTAGCGCTGGTATTTGTTTCTAATTTAAAAAATTACACTCGCATAAGTGAAGAAACCACATTTCGTGATATTTTTAAGAAAATGCGATATTTTATTAACAAATAAGTATCGCATTCATTTCGGCAATACACGAGACGAAAACACAATACAATTTTTGTAAACCTTCATACAGTTTTAAATATTTATTTAAAAACATACTAGAACTATGTAATATTGATTTCCACTGAATTTAATAAATTATTTCTTTTAAACAAATTACGTCTCGATCAGATTGAGATTCGAGATACGAGAAGCTCGATGTCACGAAAATCCAAAAACTTTTCGGATGTAAATTGAAAATTTCATTTTGAATGATTGAAGCATTTTATTGCAGACCATTGAACGAAAAAGAACCAATGAATGAATAAATGAAGCATTGAACTAATGAATGCACTTTTTTGCGCGAAATTTGTACGCCATACGTTCAGTACAAAGATCTTTTTAATTAAGCTTTATTTGGGCCTGTAATGCCAATTTAGCTAACTACAAAAAAATTGTTTCTGATAAAAAAAACTCTATAAGCGTGGTTCTAGTCGCAAATCCTATTTATTACAATCTAATAAATAAATAAAAATAAATAAGCTCCTTCGCATCGTCGCTTTAAAAACCTACCATAATAATAAAATGAAATCGACCGTACAGGCCAGTGTGAAAAGTCATTAAATTCGACGGTCTGAACATTCGCCCGCTGCAAGTTTTCACGACTTATGAGTGCCTCTTTTTTTTTCCTGCATGCCGAGGAGCGCCTCGCTTATGTATTTATCGAGCATAGCGGGAGCGCGCGGCGCACGTTTCCACGCTCGCTGGTGTGTATGCATAAAAGACGCGAGAGTCTGGACCGAAATAGCTGACGCTCTCGCCGCGAGGAATAAAAGGAGCGAGAGGAGCGCCCAGCGAGGGAGACTCGCGGTGGCAGACAAAAAACAATGAGGAGTCGCGAAAGCCTGGATGCTTCTTCGTAAACTTGATAGTTCATTATATTACCGAGGCAGTTGCTCTTTGAGCACAGTCGTATTTCCTTTTTATAGATGCAAAGCGCAATTTTTTTTTTATCATACTGTGTGTAGGTATAATCTGCTTTACGGAGGTAATAGAAAACTTGATTCAGTTTACTGTGTCACTGCTGATCAGAAAAAAAAGTCGCGCAAAATAATATTGGGGATGTTATTAATGAAACGAAATACGTAATGTGTCTGTACACTACGTTCTATGAAGTATCTAAATTTACCTTCTAAAGTTTAATTGAGTCAACTATTTGTTACAAGAACGGAACAATAAAAAAATTTGAAAGAGCAATTTTGTTATTACACTTTTCTCGATTCTTTGGGAATAGTGCTTATAATTCCAGTATAATTAAATACATAAATAAATGAGTATGGAACTGCGTAATTCAGCTTTGAAGTAAATGGCAAAATCGTACGTAGCATTGAGAGGAATGTATAAAAAAATACAGTATAGAAAAGTTTTTACAGACTGATATTACGAAAAAAAAATATTGTATTTATTTTTAGAGTAAATTTTTCCAGACAGTAGGGTAAGTTTCACTACATTTACAACTAAAATTTACTAGACAGAATAGTAATTTTTAATAGATCATAATTTACAAGATCATTTCTTTCGATCTGCGCTTGCAGGTGGACATGACATAGGCACAGTAAAGAACGAAATCGATAAAAAAAAAATATTTTTTGTACGAGAAACGAGCGACGAAGGGGGGAGGTGGATGGTGAAGAAGGCGAGTTTGAAAAGAAGGGAAGAATCGAGGCTCGATGGAGCGTGAACGCGAAATTTTTTCGCTCTCGTCAGCAAGCGCTCGGATGAAGTAATTCGCCGCGAGAATTTCGACCATCCATAATGCACGCATCGGGGAAGCGTATGCTTGCAAAAGAAAGGGGAGAATTTTTTTTTCGTTCGTCGGGCTAACACTTTTTTTTCGCGCAGCTGCAGGTTCCTCCTCCTTGGAGCGCCAGATTTATGCTTTATACTTTAAAAATTACGATATATGTATTTTTTTAAGACTCGACCGAGTTATCGTCTATCGCAAACGACTGACTTCAACGAGGCACTACTTGGTCAAAGCGGAAATCCGACGAACTGTGACGTACGAGAAATACACGGAGAGAAAAGTTCTAGTACAAATTACTATTACTATTCTGTGATGCATCGATGGATTTGGCAAATAAATTTTACTAGAAAGAATAGTAACATTTGCTGGGCTTATTGCTATAAATAAAGCTTACTGTAAGTCTAGGAAATGTTGCTACTCTTTCTAGTAATTTTTTTTATTTGTTGATTCTGTCCCTGCGTTAAAAACGGTGTAGCAATTTTCATCAGAACTTTTCTCTCCTTGTATTCGATGCGAGTATCAGTATATTTAAAGAAAGGCATAATACAGAAAAATATACGATATAAATTTCAATAAAGCGGGCAAAAAGTAAAGCAAGGAAGGAAGGGCATTTCAATCGAGTCGATTCCATTGGTAAGCGGAAGAAAACCGACGTCGTGTGTCGATTAAGTCTCCAGGAGAGACACTCGATATAAAGACGCGAAAGAGCCTCGCTTGTCCTATGAATAATGCATGGTCCGTCGCGAAGAGTCACTCGCGAGTCTCGGCGACTCCGCCTTCGTCTTTTTTTTTTTTGTTTCTCCTCGCCGAAGGAACATTCACAGCTTCTTACGACTCCTGATACACTTTTACGTTTATATAAAGGCGCCTGTGGGGTCGCTGCACTTTCTTGTCGTTTCGAGCGAAAAAAAAGGGGACACGAATTCTCCCCAATGGCCGGCATAATGAAATTTCCGTTGAATAATTGCAGATCGCACTTCTATTCTTTTTTTGTGTAGCTTTATCAATCGATACCGTTAATGCGGGATAAAATTGTCCTACATACGAACAGTAATCTTTTATTGCATTATCGGTTAACCGATTAAATTTCAATCTTCATTATAGATTTCGTTTAATTAAGAATATTCGCCATTTTTTATCCGGATTGATTCAATTAAAAGTAATTTTAGATCGATAACATTATTTGGAATTGAAATTTTTCTGAATTTGCTATAACACAATAGAAAATTCAGAATACTCTATTCCACAATAGAAAGAATATTATCAGCCTCTAAAGGTACAATTTTTTTCGTTAAAAAAAAAGGACAAAAATTTCAAATAAGCATACATCCCTGTCATTTCCTCGGTTACCACCCTGCCGGAAAATTAAGGAGCTTTTAGGCAGAATATATTAAATCTTCTGTTCAGTAAGGAAATTCTATAACATATTTCAAACATATTTGGAGGCTATGACATAAATCTGCTCTAAATTCTATTAAACTTTCAATCCGAGGTTATATAACCGCCCTCGCGCCACCATAGGGCCGATCCGCAACGCCAGATTAACGACGCGCGCCCATCGATTTTGTTTTTTTATCCCGTTTTGATTCTCGCGCCTTCGCAAACAGCTTCGCACGAGTCTAGATCTTCTGCTGTTTAATTCATGACGTCAAGCCCTCAGCAGTATTTTACCATAACATGCCAAAGCGTCGTAATAAATAATATTCAAAAAGTCTAGCTAAAAGTTAGTTACAACAACATGAATGATGGTACATTTTCCGAAAATAATCCCAAATTCGATCGCTAGCCGAGGAAGCGAAAATCGCGCACTTCCGAGAGTCCTCGGTCACGCAGGGCAGGCGCGGGCGAGGTCAGCAAAGCGCGGCGCGCATTATGCAGGCGCACTCGCCGGATATATCCCCCCTTGATGGCCGGAGACGATGCATTGCCCGGCCGGCAGCTCCCACCGTCGCATTATGCGGCCGATACGCCCCTGCGCGGGGACCGGAGCGAAGAAGGCGCGCGCAGTCGGAATGAATGGACTTTGAACGAGTGAATGGGGAGGAAGGGCGCGAGAAAGGGCCGAGACGCGCGAAACCTCACGGCGACAAATTGACGGGGCTCCGGCCACTGTCGGACGTCGATTCAAGCTACGCTGAATTTTAATGACTTATTTTCACGGGAGCTTTCATTTTTTTTGTTCTTCTTTGTGAAGGGCTTGTAGGTATACGCTGCGCGGTGGTTAAGGCGTGATGGATGTAATTTTTTTCATTTGGGGATTTGAATAGTTTTTTTTTTGTGAGGTGAAAAGAGGGAAGGTACTTTTTCAAATTGAAGATCAATTGTATTATTAATCAAAGAGATTTTGAATGTTATATTTGTTTTTTTAATGTATTTGGCATGAAAGTGAGTACATTAAAGAAAGAATAAACAGCCTTGCAGTACTTATTTTTAAAATAGTGGATTAACCATAATGACTTACGGACTCGAATGATTAGTAAAATATAAGTATTACTGTCGAAGTTTAGGTAGTATTCTTTTTTGCTTTTATTATGAATTATTTAGAAAAATTGTAGATTATTTTTGCATTTTCAGCAATCGTTTATCTCAAAATGTATTTACTCTTAAACTAACTCAAATCAAGCTGTTAATTACTAAATAAACATTAAAGGGTTTTACATGTAGTTTTTCAATTGTGATTTCTGTGATGAATTTCTATAATTAATACTCAAATGAGGCTTTTACAACGTGCGAATTTGAAAAAAAATTGATTTCTTTATTTTATTAAAAAATACTATATCAATAATATATATAAATAATTATAATTAAAAAAATAAATAAATCCCAGAATTTTTGACCAAATGGAGCTATAACCAGTCAATAAAAAAGCTCGAAATTGTATACAATCTCGCGGCAAGAAAAAGAAAAGTGCCAGAATCAATAAACGCATATAGAAGCTATTAAACAGCTGATCTAACATAAAATAAACAATCATAACGCCAGCAGAATCCAGACGTTCGAGCACGCACTCGAAGAGGCCCCATTTGCCCAAAGAGCGCCTCGACCAAGTAAAACTAACGTCGCTCGTTGTGCAGCCGAGGAACAAGTGGCCCGTCTCGTAAAGTCGCACAACCGACCGTCTGTTCCCTCATCTTCCCCCCCCCCCTCCCCCCTCACCGCCGCACCCTCCTGCGCTTCGCGCTACTTCCAGAGAATCGCGGGCGCATATTTCGAGGACGAAAATCGCGCGAGCGTGCTGGGATTCCGCGCGATCTTTGCTTACCGGCGAGCCGCAAGAATCTCCGGGTGATGGATATCGCGCTGTGCAAATTGTTTCCGAGATTTCGGTGATTTTTATTATTTTTGTTTCATTCTGTTTTGGCAGCGAGGAATAACCACGGCGAAAAATTCAATTTGGTTGCGAGCAATTTTTTTCTTCTTTCTTTTTTGGTGCACGCACGACAGTCGGAAAAGCGGATTTTCGAATTGGTTTTGATTGTCTTGATACGCGGCGCACGGTTGAGCGAAGCGTTTTATAACTGGAAGTATTATTTAAATTTTTTAAAAATATTTATGGTTGAGCAAGTGTTTTATTTTTATTTTTTGTTTTAAAGAATAAAGTATACGTTGAATAATCCAGTCATATATTGTAAAATAAACTTAAAAATTACATATACTACGTATACTATAAAATAAATCATCAATATTTCTCAAATAAATTACAAAATAAGTACATCGTAAAAAAAGTATAATTTTAATTCTCGTAGTCTGAGTTCTTTCAACTTTCCTACTTGATTATTCCTGAATATTTTTTAAATGTATCATCAAACTAGAAGTCCTTGTACAAAAAAATCATTAAAACGTTTAAGAAAAATATTAATTACTTTCTCAGATAATTTTAAAATTTTTCCTTCGTGAATAATATGGAATATAAATGAAGTGGAAGGGTTGTGAGGGTAGTTTAAGCGATTAGAGGGGCAGATAAAAATAACGGCGGGTGTCTGAAATCGAAGGTCCTCAAATAAACCGCCTTTGCAAACAAAAGCGACGCGCGAAAAAGCAGATCGGCCTCGCTCAGCACATAACGTCCGACGCGCGTGAAATTTCAGGCTGCAGACACGACCGCAGGCGCGGAGCAATTTTCAGTCAGCGCATGGGAAAAATCAGGAATTGAAGAGAGCCACCAGGGCTCGTACAATAAAAAGCGACGGATAAATGGAGCGCGAAACTCTGCCGCTGCGCGCCGATTGTTTTTGTTCGTGTGTGTTTGTGTGCGTATTTTTTTTATACCGAGGCGTTAGATTCATTGATTTAGGTGGGAAGTGAGAAGAACCAGTGGCTGGAATTTTCATTAAGTGGGTTCTTTGACTCGTGGTCAATGAACTTGTTTTTTTTTATTTTTATGGTTGTTGGTACTTGGGAAACTTTGATGTTTGTTTGATGAGCGTTTAGCTTTTGATGTTAAATTATTAGTTTGGTGTTTAGTGGTTTGTCGTTAGTAGGCGATCGATGTTATTTAACGTCGAAACGTTAAATGTCTAATTTTTAATTAATAAGCAGAAGTGTACTTAATATTATGCAGTTAAATTATGCTCTGTACTAAATTTTTAAAGTTCAAAATAATTTTAAGATAATATAAATTTTTTTAGCAATTTGTACTCCGAAATTTTAAATTTCTTGAATGAAAATAAAGCAGACTATATCACCGTAGCGGAGGTTTAATTTTGCCAAATCTCTTGTGCTTGAATTACTTCATGGATTTTATTTTATTTTATTAATCATGATCATGATATAAATCCTTTTAATTTAAAAAAAAATAAAAAATTTTTACTATACACTGTAGACTCACTATAACTATACATTTGTCATATGCAAAACAAGATAAACAAAGTTTACTATTTATTTTTTCAAATTCATGTACTTCTGAATCAATCGGTAGAGAGTTAAACGTATCGCTTCCCTAACTCGATTTCCCTTCAAATAAAAAGTCATCAGATCCACTAGGGATCTTCTTACTCAGTCCACGTTGTGCAACAGCGACCGCACACTTCAGTAGTTTCGCTAGAAAAGTCAACCCGTCGTCGCAATTTATTCGCGATGGCATAGACGCGTGCGGCCATCGACATTTGTGGTACAGCCTCCTCCAGTGGGAGAAGAGAAAAGGACGCGGGACGGGTAATGAGATCCGCAAAGTGTAAGGATTGGTAAAGTTAAAAAAAACGAAGACCTAAAAAAGGATATTGTTTATAAATTTATGCGCTATTTTGGTACGTTGGATTTTGTTGGAACATTGTCGGAAAATTGCTGAGTCGCGAGGAATACAAATTTTGTTGAAATATTTTATATGCAATATAAAACGAGACATATTTTAAGAATAGGTAGGTTATTTTTTAAAAAGAGGCATTGAGTATCCCAGAGAATTCAGAAAAGTTTTGCTCTGCGGTTGTAATCTGAAAGATATGACTATGCTGCATATTTAAAATAAAGTATATACATTAGTTTCGATAATAACAACATATACAGTTGGCAAAGCATTGCCAAATTTTATACTGGCAGCGAAATTGAGACGTAAAGTTGCAATGGGTGAAATTTTTTTCGACTATTTGTTTTATTTATTTAGCAGTTTTCCATTTAATTTGTATCTTTTTGCGAATTGCGATTGCAATTTGTGACGATTAAAGTTAAGCTGGATTTCTATCTTCTGTAATTGAATAAAAATCTATACTGTAGTAATAATTATGCGATGTTAATTATTAATTTCACATTGTTTAATGAATAATTGCAATTTATTTATGTGATTTTCGATTAAATTTTGATAAATACAGTTTTCATAATAAGGATTTGTTTTGTGCGATTGAAAAGTAATTTCGTACTTCAATATTTATGCAATTGTTAAAACAAGTTAATATTATTTTATTAATTTAAAAGTAACTGCAAAGTTCCTTTTTTAAAAGTGATTACGTGGAAATGAATAATCCTTAAATAAAAGCAATTTTTTTAATTAAAAAAAAACGCAATATCCATGCCCAAAAAAAAACCAATTAATGTGTCTTTTCCCTCTAAAATTTATCTCAGCTAAGAATATTCAGACTAATTAAACGTCACGTAACCTTTGTCAAACCATGTCGACATTCAATACTTTGACTCATTTCTTTACGCCTTTAAGATTTCCAAGAAAGCCTGAAAATAGTATAATCAAGACCAATCGATTCGTTGACCCTCCCATAAAATTAATTCGACCTTATTATGTCATAAAGATTAAAAAAAATTACTACCTTAAAAAATGTCTCCTTTATACCAATAAAAAAAGCATCGTTTACTTTCCGCAGAATTCCCATGATAAACTCTGAAATGGGGTTAGCAATTCCATCCCGCATCCTCGTTAACTTTCATGAAAATTTGGCTTGATTACATATTAAAATGATCACAGGGTTGATGCGCCAATTAGTATTATCTTATACAACGCGATCTCTCGATATTTAATAACATTTTTTCCTCGGCCGGAGACGCTTCCTAATTAATCCCTCGGTTAATTAGTCGCGCGCGCATCACCGACCGAACCAACCTCCTCACCCCCCTCCGAAAAATTGATAAAAATCAACCCAATTAAACGATCGGCGATGCGCGTCGGGGGCATTAATTAAAGGACCGGCGGAGTGTGTAAGTGCGGCCGCGAAGCGTCCGACAATGAAAATTCAATTTTACAAGCCTGGTGGCTTAGTCCCCTTTCCTCCGCTTAATTTATGTTGCCCGACGCGGCAGTTATCAAAACGTTGCCCACGCGGAATTCGCCGAAATTTTGCAGACTGCCCCATTGCCAGAGCCCAACGACCGGAGTTCCCTATTCTCCCTCTTTCTCGAGTGTGTGTGTGTGTGTGCGCGAGGCATGCAGTCACAGCGAATGCGAATTGCTCAGGGTTATTTTTCCTCCTTTTTTTTGGTCTTTGTAGTATTTTTTTGTTTTACTTTCGACCGAGGCATTTCATACTCGCGCGATAATTGCTTGCATGTGGAATTCGTGTTTTTCGGCTGCATTTGCTGTTGGGAGCTTAATTGCGCGCTGCTATCTGTACATGTGCGGGATTAATATGTTTTTAACGGGTCGATTTGTATCTTTCTTTTTTTATTGTGTTTTTAAATTGATTGTTTACTGCGCAGGTGATGTTTTGTGGATTTCAATTGAAAAATTGTTTTTTATTAAATGACCATTCGGTCACGTTTTAGTTTTATTTTGTTGCGGTGCACGGGTAGCAGTGAGATATGCTAAGTGAGCGATTGACACGATGGTGAAGACGTTAAAAAAATTTAATTTTTTACGTTAAATGCAGGTTTTTAAGTTAATCAGTTTTAAAAGAAAACTTTCATCTCAAAATCTTCCTTTTTATCTTAAGAAAAATGATTTCAACATTTTCGTTTAGGGAATTTGCGTTAAATATTGGTTTATACAAGTGAATGTACGATCAAAGTGCATATGAATAAGAAAAAGTGAACAATTTTCTCGCCTTATTCGATTTTAATTGTAAGCAGCTTATAAATGGTTTAATTCAATATTCTGCATGAAGATTCCATCAATTAAATCACGAATCGAATAAATAATTCAATTAAAATTAAAATACCGATTTTCAGATAAAAAATAATTACTTTTAAATCTGTCAGTACAGTTACCGCGCGGTTGAACTTTACTTTATTAAATTAAATAGAAATTGAATGAAAAAGCTTATGCTGCATTTCTAAATGGAAAGCAAGAAGAGTGCTTAGCTTCCGAGTACTGACACCCAGTACTCCAGTGACCAGTCAGTATAAAAAAATCCACCAGACAAGCAAAACGACCACAAAAGGAAAAAAAATAAAATGCACTATTAAAAAAAAATCCCCTCCAAAAAAACTATACACTCATCCCTCCATCCAACCGATCGCGTTAAGCGCTTACGGTATTCAACACGTGGTTTAAAAAAAAATGAAGAACCAGTTAAAAAAAAAGGATTCTGACTCATCCAGTGGGTAGGGGAATCCCCTGTTCGCCGAACCTTCGCACTGTACACTATACATGCATTCTCACCCTTTGAAAATCTTGCTTGAAAAGCCCGCGGAACACGCGAAAAGCCGATGCACCGCGAGGACGAGCGATGCACGAAGCGCGTGCGCTTATTAGCGGCGGATTATCGGGTGCGCGAGCCTCGAACGAGCGGCACGTAACTCGCCGAGCGAACTGAGCATGTGGTCCCCGAAGCGGCGTTCAGCTCTCCCGAGCAGCTCCGCCACATGCAAAGACAGAGGAGGCCTGCACACACGTGCGCGCCCGCCGAGGAAATAAGGAGGGGGACAAAGGAAGAGGCTCGGCCACGTCCCGCGGCTGCAGCATGGTGGGGTGCATGTGTGTGCATTGTACATCGGGCAGAGGGAAAGAGAAGGACGCGCGCGGGCGTTTCTTTCTTCCTGCGGCCCGTTTCATTTGCATTCGGCCGATCTCGGCCGGATTCGCTGGTCCTCGGACCACTCGCTTCTGGTAACGGGAGATAACAACCCTGCAGGAGGTAGTGTTTCTTTTCTTTTCTGAAAAGACTTTCTTGACTGAAAGTGCACGAGTTTCCGTCTGAATGTGTGCGGGCTTCTGATTGTGTGCAATTTTTTGCCTGACTGTGTTCGAGTTTCTGTTTGCACGTGTGTGGGCTTCTAAATGTACGCGAGTTTCTATTTGAATGTAAGTGGGCTTCTGAATGTGTGTAATTTTCTGCCTGAATGTTTGCGAATTTCTGTCTGAATGTGTGTAATTTTCAGTCTGAATGCGAGTAGATTTCATGAATATGTGCAATTTTCTGCCTAAATGTGTGCGAGTTTCTATCTGAAAGTGTGTAGACTTTTGAATGTATGCATTTTTTTGTCTGAATATTTGCGAGTTTCTGTCTGAATGTGTCTGGGCTTCTGATTGTAGTGCAATTTTCTGCTTGAATGTGAGTAGCTTCTATCTGAATATGTGTATGTTTCTATCTGAATATGTGTATGATTCTGTCTGAATGTGTATTGAAACTTCGTATATTTCTAAATTTGTATATGCTTCTGAACGTACGTATGTATTTCTGAATATTCGTACGTGTTTCTGAATGCGCATGCTCGTCCAAATGTGAAGTTTTAACGGTGTGCGTTTGTGCATGTGTGTGTGTACGATACATTTTTAGATATGTATTCCTATACCTATGTGAGTACATGTATTTCTACACTGTATATTTATGCGTATTCGTTTGGGCGTGTGTGCGTTTTAGAATCTAAAGCGGCGGTATCCTCGAGCTCTATATATGAGGGCTTTTTGTTTTATTTCCTTTTGTGAAGAGCTGCGGGTTTTGTGTGCTCGGAACTCTCCTTTATTTTTTATCGATGAGGGGGCGATGAAACAGGAGGCTCAGGCTGTCATTCATCATTGTTCGATTTTTTGCTGCGGCTGCGTGGGGGCTTTGCTTTTTTTCGGGAGGGCGTGGAGAACGATGAGACGAGGACTTCGCAAGATGGTTTTATAGGTTTAATTTGAGGTGATTAATCTGAATTTTACGAAATATGAAAGCTTAATGAATGTCGAGTTTTATTATAACGATGACAGAACGAGTTGCAGCAAGGGGCATGTGGAATTACGTTTTTATAACTTATTTTTTGAAAAAAAAAATATATATATATTCACGTGTTTAAATAGTATGCTTTAAAAAAAATAGTGAGCATAGATTGCGGCTGCACTACCCTTTTAGGTGAAAATGAGACATGAGAAAATGAGCAACTCTTTGTAAAAAAATGGACTTATGTTCTAGCTCTCTTATTTGCAGAGTCAAAAACAGCCTTGGAAAAACACTGAAAAAAAATTTTCGGTTGAACGATAATTAATTTAGCTAACGTGAAGAAAAACTCGCAATAATAAGAGAGGAATTTTCGTAACACTTTGTAATGTAATTTAAAGCGAAAAAACTGCGACTGCCGTTAATGCGGCAATCCCTGTTATAACGAAGTTTTCTTATAATTCAACAACAAAGTTTATAATTTCGTTCGTTTAACGCCTCCGTAAGGCGCGTGCATTTCGCTTGCATTATGATTTAAAAATTAAGGAGTATCGCGCGTATATACCGCCTCTTCTCTTCTTACGGAGATAAAAAAAAAATCTCTTCGACGAACTCGCAGTTACGAAACTTTATAGAATTCTAAACTTTTTTAGAGACTTTATATTTCGAAATTTATAGTGCAATAAGCGCTGAAAAGCTCGAACTTTTTAAATGTCTCGGGCGTAAAAAAATTTTTTTACGCCCTTGATCAAGTGCTAAAGTATTTATTAGTTCATAAAAACTATTCTGCGGGGAAAAAAATCTGTAGTATGTTTCGCGACGTGAAAACTCAATTTCTCCCCCCATCAAACGTCAGTTACTTTAAAGAAAAAAAAACTGAAAAAAAAAGAAAAAAAGTCATAAACAACTGCTCTTTTTTTCGCGAAATAATTGCACCATCGCGTCGTGTTAACTACCTCTCGCGAAGAATGAAAGGAGAGAAAATAAAATTCGCTGGACGCATGCGTGAATTATGCACTGGAATGTTAAACGTCACATTCAACAATGCCCTTGAACTTCTGTAGATCTTGCAAGTCGCCTCAATTACTTCAGCAGGTTTACAAGTTCATTTTTATTTGCTCAATTTCCCTTACATTAAAGTGCATTTTGATATAATTGAGCGTGAGAACGGTCGTATAGTTGATATAGTTTTTTTTTTGTTAATTTTCAATTATTTAGAAACCACTAATAAACCTTGAGATTCCATTTTTATTTACATTTTGTTGGAATCCTCATTCCATTCATTTGCTATCCACTTTTAAATTTCAGTTATACTGCTAATTCAGTTCTGATGGACTTCTAGTTTGTTGAAATATCAATTAATAAATATAAATAAATAAAGAAATAAATAACATAAATGAAATAAATTTACAAAAATATTTCCTCGTAAAGATCAATTTATTTCTTCAAACTTCCTCCGATAAGGTAAGAATCGTTCAAGGAAGCGAAAAATTGTCGCAGGAAGCAGTACACGTAGGTACTGGCTCGAGACGACTCCTCAGGACATGCATCGGAGGTTTTTTCAACGTATACTCGGAGGTCCGTGATGACGTGTTCCCGCGCGTGGGCGCGGAAAAGGAAGCACGGGAGCAGGGTGCAGGCTATAGTCGCTATAGTAAAGGCAACTGTGCTTATCCTGGCCGACGACCTGGAGCTGGATATTCATTGTACGGGGCGAGCGAAAAAATTCGAGGTAGGTCAATTCACCTTTTGTGACGATTCGAGGACCCTTATTTGCAAACAGGGTGGTCTCGCGAATACAGAGATTTTTTTTACAGGGTACTTTTGAGCTCGAACTTTTTTTTAATTTTTTTTATCGTACTTTGAATTATAATTCTCGTGGTCGATTTTTTAATGACTTCGGGATTAATGAATATGTTCATTTTAGTTTACACTAGAGCTAATCGCTTCCTCATTAATATTTGGTTGGTGGGCATATTTATGAAAGGTAGTGAAACTAAGAAATCGCGGAGATGAGAAAATAAATTTTTTGTACTACGACAATTGTACATTTTGAATAACTTATTTATCTATTTAAATATTTAGATCATTATAAAATGTATAAATGACTCTAGTACAAAAATTCAAAAAAGAAAATATTTATATAAAAACAATGAATAAATTAAAATACAAAGAGCTAATCATCGCGTTACCATCGATTACCTATTTCTAAATAAATTTAACAGTTTCAACAAAATAATTAGTTGATACAAAGAAATATTTAACAAGCACTATTGAAGTAAATATTTACTGAAAATTACCAAATTGGTCTCTCAGTGCAAGCAAACGTTACAAAGCAAAAAGCTAATCATCGCGTTACCATCGAGACCATACCACGCGGAAGAGATCTGCGACGCCTCGACATCTCCATCCTCTCGTCGCGAGCCGAGAGCTATCAATCGGAGCGAGGAACGCGAAAAATTCAATTAGACGGTCAGCATGAAAATCCGACACCGCTCGAGAGGAAAAACCTCGGCACCTCATACCCACCGGCGGAGTAAAGAGGACCGGCTCGAGGATGTATATATACCTCCTCTCTTTCTCGCCTCGCTTTAAAGGAGCGAAAAGACGCCGCGATTTTCTCTCTCCTTTCCCCGTCGCGAACAAGCCGGCAAATATTTGCGCCGCGCGCGCGCGGACGAGTGCATTCCGGGACGCGCGAGAGGAGCTACGTGAGACGCGTCCGCTAGCAGGAATTACCACCCGGGCCGACTTATCGGGCTTATCGCCGGGGAACGACTCGACGCCTCGATGGGTTTCCGCGCGCCGCGTTCTCTCCTCTTCTTTTTTTCCTTTTTATTTTCTTCTTGGTTTCTTTGTTCTTGGGGTCCGGCCGACTCATCTCTTGCGGCGGCCGGTGCTTTTGTGCGCCGACGAGACGATCGGGCAATTATGTAATTGACGGTGATGAGGGGGGAGGGGCTTCAGCGCGAAGGGTTGGAATTAGGGGGGAAAAGTGCCAGTGTGTTATCGTTGGGTAATGCCGCGGCGATTTACAAACTGCTTCGTTTTTTTTTGCTACTATGCTCTTATTTTCGTGGAAATTGTTTAGCGTGAAGTAAGCGAATCTGGAGAAAGAATAGTGAGGTATTCAATTGTTTGTCTCTGATTGTATTCCTTTTTTAGCACGATTATTTGTAATAAATTTGCCAATAATTATTTATACTGTTTTTTTATTTAATACTTTCCTACTTCATATTTACTTATTTTATTTAATATCTAATCAAATAATAAGAGAATAATATAATTATATATTTGTTGATTATAATTATAAACCAATCGATTTAGTAACTACTAAAATTTAATAATTCCTTGGTGCAAATTTGAGCAGTGATAAATTGCTACCAGATTTTTAATTTCATTAATTTATATTAATAAATTTTTGATTCTAAGATAAATCGAATCATTGTCTTTTAAAAGTTTAAACGTTTTGAATTTTAGTACCATGATTTTAATTGTTTGTGGTATTCTAAATATTATGGTTTTTTTATTTTATCTGTTTCGTATGTAAAATCTTACACTGTCACTAAAGAATACAGGCTCAAATTGAGTATCAACACAGTTTGAATAACTGTTTAAATAAAATTAAAAAAAAGTTTCTCTTTTAGATGACGTTATATATAAACACTATGTTAAATATTGGAAATTGAATTTAAATCGGAGAATACAATTTAAAACTTTTTTTGTATATATAATTGGTATTTTTTATTGAAAATGTAAGACTAATCAGTTTTATTATTTCTGGATTAACTGGAACAAAGACTTTTCTAAATGGTAAATTATAATTACAATTCTTATACAAGAAACGCATACTTTCTAATTAACTTTAAAAAAAAAACAGAAACGAACTGCTTCATAGATCAGACACTCTTTAAAAGCAAGCTAACGACTCGTCGGCAAGAAAAGCGCATGGGCAGTCGCAGGGCTATACCGCGAGTCCCCCAATTAACCAAATGACCAAGAGGCGGTGCGAATTCAGTGATTAAGTAGCCACTCGTGGAAATGGAGATCGCCGATTGATACTGGAGGGAAGAGAGGGTACACTCGACCGCCGCGGCTGCGAAAGGCAGACCGATCCGCTCGAGGGCTGCGGAAAATGCCACTCCTTATCAGCCCGATCCTCCGGTCGTTTCATACGAGGGCACGTAGAAAAATGCCAACGAGCCATAGTCCAATGCGGATTATTCATCGGAATTTTTCATCGTGCGCTCCCATTGCAATGTATATCCGATAAATATGTGTACATATATATGTATACATACGTATTTATTGGAACAAAAATATTAAACTTGAAATTGAAGTGGCCAATCGATGTATGCGCGATTTTATTGTCAATTATATCTGGCGGGATTGTTAAACGCGCATGAGTGGCGGACCTTAAAATCGTAAATTATTTTGCTGCGATGCTGTTATTTCGGGGCGCGCGTCGTTTACCCGGAAAATAGCAGTAATTCATACGTCGATAATTAGCAAATACTGCAGATATTTACGTGCTATGGATTGTAAAGCAAAAATTGAGTAAACCTCGTATTCATTCTGAAGAAATTCGATGTCATATAATTACTGTGCGCATGTAGTGGTTTAAGAAAGAAATTTATGAAAATCGAGTAGAGTAAAAAAAAAAGTATTTTCTTAGAATATCAACGGTAGTGTATATAATGCACGAGTGTAGTTTGTCAATAGGCGTACGAGAGGTGCGCACGTTTAGTTCGCGAATCGCAAGCATCGACTATTTGTTTGCCGCGGGCGTTCGCTGTTTGTCCCTGTACTCAAATTATATGGCGTAAGTCAAGCCCCCGAATTCGCCAATATGACCGCCGGGGGTTTTAAGATATTCAACGCATCGCTGGTAAGTTACAAAAACCTGTCCTACTTGAAAAAACAATAGATGAGAAAAACAGTTTTTTTTTCGTTAAAATATAACTATCATTTAATCTGACATTTGGTATTATTTCATTTTTGATTTTCGAGGTAAGAAAATTTATGGAATTACTATTAATATACATTTACTTAAAATAATATTTTGCATTTAATAAAATGTTTATTACATTAATTTATGAACAAAATTAGAGATCTGCTAAATTTTTAGACTAATAGCATTGCAATATAAGATTTTCTAGTGACAAGATAACTCACTTGATCTACAGACAATGTTTACAAAATAAAATAACGCTGACGCACTTTTTCTCACGAAATGTTTCGATTTCATCAGGAATACTGTCATCCTTTTTTTTAATTGAATAGATAAAAATATGTCTGTAAAACTGGAAATATAAAGTAATCTATTTTTTCACCATCCACTTACAAATTCTCAATTACAGTAAAAGAAGAAACTCAAAAACCTCAATTAAGATAAAGGAAACAATAAAAAAATGTACCACGAAGAAATAAAAGGAAGTCGATCAAGATATCCATCGAAGGAAGGCACAAGGATCGAGAGAAAATAAAAGAGACGACAGGCGTTGGAATGGTAGGGCGGTGGAGGCTCGATTACTCGCCAATTACAATCGACGCCTCCTCCGGCGTCGTATTTCTCGCTATAGAGAAAACGCAATTTTTTTTCTTCCTCCCCACCAGACCATAGATCGGTCAGCACCATCGACGTGTACACACTAGAGGCACTTTGCCGCCCCCTGGTTGTATTATTGCCGCGGCCTTTATGAAAGCTCATCGCTGAAGGACAGTGGAGTCTCGGGGTCGTTTCGACAAATGGAAAAGTGGGCTCGGCTCGGCTATCGCTCGGAGATAAGCGGTAGTATAGCCCACCTCGATGTACCTCGGCCCGATTGGCTTCTAGGCGTCGTTTTCTCCGCCGGTCTAGTCGATTGCTATTTACACGTTTGGGGCTCTTAGTTTTAGAAATTCTGGACACTGGCATCGTAAAACTTCAATTTGTAGTGGAATTTTAAGGATAAGTTTAAATCTACTACAACGGTGTTTAGCCTTACAGTAGTTAAGTCTAAAAATAATAGTTTTTTTAAGTTCCTATTTATGTTGTGATGGTACAATATTTAAGAAGGCTGTTATACTACTTACTGTATAAGATTTTCGTATAAATTAAAATTATTCAATATTTTTTGTTTGTTTTAGACGATTAATTCTATAATTTTTTGTTAAAATGCTTCATGTATGCACACTTACATCCAATATTTTGTAATTAATTGTAGGGCAGAGACAGAAAATTATAGCGAATAAATCGCTTCTAGCGTATGTACAAGAGTGTACTTTATTGACATAATTTCCAATCTTTTTTGTGAATTTTTCATTATTTGGTACCTGCTAGGATCCCATTAAAAGAGAATTTGAAAGGCAATACTTAGTAACAAATAAATAAATAGTAAACAATAATTTTAAAATAAGATTTTACAAAAACTATATATTGTTAATGATACTAATAATAATACTGAGTGCGTTATAAACCTAAACCGCACATTTTATCAATTAATTACGTAATTACCGTAAAGAGCAAAACGATCTTGAGGCAGAACTGCCGTCGCAAAGAGCCTCTATCATCCCTCCGATAATATAAAGCGAAGGGAAATTTTCATGCATCGTGAGGACATAAAAGTGCGCAATAACCGTAACATCCTTCGGATGACATAAAATTACCCACCGCCGTTCTAGACAATCGGAAAAACAAAGTATTTACTCATGAAGTATCTCTAATATAGCCCCGCAGTGTCCAAATAGCCTCAGGTCGAATTTTTGTCAGAAATTTTTTCCTCTGCCTACCTTTTCAGACTATCAAGCGGAGCTTTAGTGCAACGGATAAGGTGACCGACAGCTTCGGGCGATTCTCTCCCACGGTTTATTGTATCGCCGAGGAGGACAAATTTTCGTAGAGGTGGGATCGAAATTCTGCGGGCTCTTTCGTAGGGGTGGATGGAAAATCTCGCGCCGATTCGCGCGAAATATGAGCGGCTCGATTCCATAACTGTACGTTGAATATGACCGAGTCGTTTCTCTTTTTGGATAAGTATGCCTTAATTTGAGTTTCTGATATTCAAGAAGTATGCCCGATAAAGTTTCATATTTTTTTTTTAACAATCGGGAGGGAGGATGTAGCGAAAATGAAGGCGGAATTCAGTGCCCCCTCCCCTTCATGCTGGGTAAAGATTTACTTAAAGGTACGGGGAATTCAGACTGGACCTTTTTATCTTTTATGGATGAGAAAGTTGATTTTTGCTGGCTTACTATTTTCTTTTTTTTTTTAACTTTTAACAAATTGGAAGTTTATTCTTGGAAGTTTGAAACTGGAGCAAAAGTCGCGCTCGATCTTGCTTGTTAAAAAAAAAATGGAAAAGTTTATTTCAATCAATAGAGTAAAAATTTCATTATACCTAATGGCCTTTGCTTTTGCAACTTGCGGCTTTACCGTATATAGTTGCGAAATTTCTTTATCGAAATCTTTTTCTCAATTTTTATTTAATTATTTAGTATTAAACTGGCATTACTGCTTTTTTGACATCACTAATTAATATATATTTCTTTTATCGTGATGTTAAGTCCATGTTATTTTAGAAAAAAAAGTTAATATATTTTCTTTTTGTAATAAAATAAAAAATCTTTTTATTAGGTTTTTACACGAATTATGAAATTGTCATCTACAGTATTTCAAACTTTGTTTTGGATTTTAAATTTACCCAAATGTTAGACTACAAAGTATAACCTTTTTAGTCTATATGCTACTCAAATTGAAAGGATAAAAAAGTGCATCGCTTTTCAAGTTTTATTTAAAATCTGAACTTAGACGAGCTAAATTAGATTCTTGCTTCTTTTTAAGTTCCATGTTGAGCTTGAACTTACACTAACAAGATCCAGGGGAATTTAAAAAAAAATGTTAAAAAAAAAATCGGCATATAAAAATTGGGAAATATCCTCTGAAACATTGTGTATTTGCCTACAATAAGCAATTGAGATTTTTTAAAAGCTTTTAGGGTACTCACGGCGGCGGTGTCGTCGAGCTTGCGTTTCCAAGCATCGCTGCGCTCAATCAGTGCATTCCACTGTTCCGAGAGCTTGTTCACCTCACGGCGAATGCTGCGCGTAAGGTCGCGCGCCTGCTCCTCCGCACTCCTGTAACCCCGCGAGTCACCATCGATGTCACGACCTGCGTAGAAAAATTGACGATTTAAAAACTTTAAAAGTTCCTTTAAAGAAAAAAAAAATTTTCTTAATTAGATTTTAGTATGAATCTGTTTAAGTTAGAAATTAATCAGGTATTGCATCTTATTTATAATAAAATTTCTTAAAAAAATTACTACAATCTTGATTCTAATTTGCCATGTTTCTAGTACTTTCCTATAAAGATTTCTGAATGAATTTATAATTTTTTTCTATAAATATATACTAATTCCAAAATTTTGACGGCAATAGCTTCCAATTTCGAAGTATTTCAAGTGTGCGCTCAATAATCCACAATGCGCGTACTTTATCAATATACCGAAACAGAATAACACTTGCCCACTTTACAATTTAATGTATTTATACAACTCGCTTGTTTATGCCGGCGTGTCATTGAAAATATACTACGTCGGTTTACGAGCCCATTGCGCACGGACGAATAATTAAAAGGATTCGACGGCATGTTAACGTAACAATTGAGCGAATTAGCGAGAGGCTCGCAGTTAGCAGTCCGTTAGGCAAATCGACTAAGCGCACAATTGGCTCCGAAAACCATGGAAATGGCCCACTCGCGAGGTACTCGTTTCGTCTTCATTGCGCGGATTAAGCGCCGCCACGGTAATATCCACACTCACGTGTGCCCGATTTCTATTTGGCAGTCGGCTCAAAACTTTACGTTATGATTACAGTGATTTTATTAAAAGTACGTTTCAGCTACTGCACATTATGTTGTATTATACTCGTTAATTCGCTTACAAATTGTCCATTCCTCCAGTAAAATAGCGCGGAAACATTGAGAATTGAATTCAATGTTGATGTATCGTAGTTGAGGCTAAAGGTTAATGAACGTGTTTTTTTTAAATACTACATGCTGCAATAAAAATTACCAGAAATTGGGTACTTTTAACGTCGTTACATTTCTTTACTTTGTATGCTCTCTTAAAAGTTATCAATGAAAAATTCACTATGTGAATAAGTGAACGGGGTTTCACTTCTGAAATAGTGAAAATTTCATTTTTTAAATAGTGATTATTCGTTTGTTATAAAGGAAACCTCCATTTTCATTATTTAGTGTACTCTTTACACCATTGTGTACACTTTATACCGTTTTTTTTTTTTAACTTACTGAGTATATTATTTTGTCAAATTTTTAGTATTTTAAACTGTTAAATTTTAGCAGTTTTATAAAAAATATTTAATTAATGCAACGAAGTCACTTAATTAACACAAGTTTTGATACTTTCACTCTTACGAAGTTCAAAATTTGGCTTTAACTTAAGTGTTCTTTAATTTTTACTTCCGGGTAATCCTAACATAGTTAACTCTCAAAATCTCGACTCTCAAAATTTAATAAAGTGAAATATTCACTAAATTTTAAGACAGAGGCATACTTTGAGCTGCAAAACCGTGTAAATTCACTTATAATTTGTAGTGAAAAGTATATCACTGATTAGAAATTCAGTAAAAATTTCAGGGCATTATTTTAGACAAAGCAGAAAAAAAAATCAATAAACATCAAGTGGAAATGAATCGCATAATACACAAATATCAAGAAAAAAATCATACTCAAGCAAGAAAATAACTGTATAATACACAAAATACCAAGAGAACTGAAGAGAAAATTAACTATCTTAATCACATTTAACAACGGAAGCCCAAATCGCGCACCCACCGCCAAAATCGGACGTTTGATCAAAATCAAACAATAATTCAGAACACATAAGTGTACATTCCAGTTAACACGGCGCCCACCAAAGCTGCACTCGCGTAAACACGCGTCGCGTTCGTGCGGACGACAAAGCGGTGTACCCCGGCGCTCCGGGAGTAGGACCAGCCAACCCCGTCACAAAGGAAGCGGACCGCGATTAAAATTGAATCGCGCGGCACGGGGAAATCGGCGCATCAACCCCTGACCCCGGCCGCCGAAATTTCCCCGAGTGTCGATGCGAGGCTTCTGCGCGAAATGTTACGGCTGGAGAGATCAGCCCGCGGAATCGCGTAAATCAGCGCGCGGCATAACGGCTCTCCGGGCCGATACCCCCCCCCCCCTACCCGCCGAGGGGCCGCGTTATCAATGCTAAACACGCGCGTAAAAACCGTAGCCGCGATACCGCGGACCGCGTGATTCATTGGACGATTCATTGTCACGCTGCGACGTTTCGCTTTTCTTTATGCTGAAGGGCACGCGTCTCTTCTCGCTGTTAAGCGTCCCTGGGGCGCGACAAAGGGTGCAAATAACAAATAAAAGGAATAAAATAAAAGTGGAAAATTTAGAGCGGTGCGGAAGCTATGCAAATGGAGCTTTGACTAGGCGAAAACACTGGTTTTTATGAGGGAGGCGGTGGATGTTTTATTTGTTGGTGATTTTTTTTTTGTTTCGAGGGATTTTTATTGCGCTTGCGGTGGCTGTTGTATGAAAAGCATTTGTTCTTATGTGAATACCGGTGTTTCGTAGTTAAACATTGTTGAGAGATCTACGTACTGAATTCGTGATTTTGTTTGAACGGTGAAATTTATTTTTATTGTGTGTTTCGTATAGATGAGGAAGTTCATAGATAAACTTGTTGGTTATAAGGATTAAAAAATAAATAATCTGATTTATTAACTTATAATTCCGAATTCTTTTTTCCGTTCGTTAGAACATATTAAAGGTGAAACAAATGTCGAATACTTATGCGTTTTCTTAATCTGTTTTATATATCATTTCCCTAAAATTCAATAAATCGCAGTCAACAATCTGATAGATTTTACTATTTTATATCCTATTCTAATTTTTTGTGTGGAATATACGATTTTTTAAAAGAAATCTATACAATATTAAATTGATCTACACAGAACAAGATAAAACTTGCGGAACACGTGAACCCGAACATAATTTTAATTCCTCTTCGGTATTCGCTGAAGGGATTGCCTTTGGATTTCCTTTGTTTCTTTTTTGGTTTAATTTTTTTACCTTTTTTTATTGAAATTTATCGCACCGAACCACTGAACCACATACGGATAAATCCACATTTTAAATATAAAGCATTATATTACTTTACATTTAAAGCTACTGGCCGTCGGTCATAAAAGAATTTCCCGCAAAGCGTATGTATACACATGTTGAATATATATATGCATGTACGTACGTGCATATATCTCGTTCAGCAGTAAGTTCATTGGTTGAATGCACGCGCAGTCTTCGAATCATTGAGTTTCGATGGAATGCTTTGTGTGTCCGTGAATGGCCGGGCCATTCGGAATGCGTCGCGATTTTCGGTTATTTACGGAGACCGTTTCCCGCAGCGTTAAAATAGCAGAAACATTTTATCGGCCCCAGATTTGCGCACCGCAGCGCGTGCGTTAAAATTTTCGTAATAATCGCGACGAATGAATCAGACGAGTGCACTGTTGTACACAAAAATCGTAATGCGATTAATGGATTTTCTTTTTAAATTCAGCGTATTTTAATCTTCAATAAAAAAAATATCCGTGTTGAACACTTGTCTGATTGTACGTTTGTATCAGAGATTTCCTGAAATTATGGTAAATGTTTTTTTTTATCTTTATTATAAAAACAATTTACCGTCATTTTTGCGAGGAAATACTTCAGTTTTATACCGCTCTGAATGTTTTTAAAACTATTAAGCGTTATATCCTCAAAATTTAATTTCCATTTTTACGCGCACGAATGTATCTACATCCCCTACAGTTTCATCGAAATCCACGATTCAGAAACCCGACAATCTTCTAATACAACCCGACCCACTCCGTAAAAAGAAGGTTCAAAGAAAAAAAAAGAAGCGTCTGTACACGGATGGTACTATCGGCGCCAAGTGCTCGATTTAAAGTCGATGGCACTCGTGTAAATGCGGCGAAGGGGCCTCCTCGGGCATTCGGTCTGTGTGCTCGGGTAAAATCGGTACACCTCTAAGGGCAGGAGGTGGAGTAGGGGTGCAAACTCACCTTCGGAGTCCGAGGTGTCCGACAAAGGCGGCTCATTGGCGATGTGTTGACGGCCGCTGAGCAAACTGTTCTCGACGATTGGTCTCTTGTCCTCGAGCTGTCTCCGGAATCCACGATGATCGTCCTGAAACAGACGCGCGTCACGTGTTTACTTTGGAATACGAGACTTTCTGGGAAAGGCTTTAAAGCTGAAGCCTCGTTTTAAGCTGCTATATGAGAGGCATCGTTTGCTTTAACGCACTTTCCTTCTTTCTATTCTGTTATTTGTACGCATCTACAAAACACACACACACACGCGTGCATACGTACGTACGCATGTACATACATGCACTCATACACACACACACACACACACACACGTGGATGCGCAAGTAACAATGAAGTGTAAATACATAGACGCGCAAATAGATGTTCGCGTGTGCGTGTTCGTATGTGGGTGTACGTGTGCGCGTGATCGTGTATTAGTACGTGCGTATGCGTGTGATCATCTATTCGTATGTGCGTGTGTGTATGTTAGAAAATGTATGTGTACACATTTGCACTCAGGCAGACATACACATAGAGTCACGTAAAAAATTATTTATTTGTTAATTTACAATAGAAAGCGCGATTGCTCGATGGTTTCTTTAAAACAACATCATATACAACATTTAAAAAAATAATGGATAGATGCTGGGTATGGACAAACTTGTGGGGAAACTTCCGCAAGCTTATATACTCATGCATATAAGGTTGATGAATAATGTATATTTCGAGACGCTTGAGTAGAAAGTTTCAACACCCATATATTAGTTTGCCATCGAACGCCTGGCGAGGAATTGAATTTTAAAATCGAACTCGTATACTTCTTAATGAGTTGTGATTTTTATTGTACGTTAATCTGCTTTATGGGAATCGACAGCAGAATTGTTTATAGATTTGGTAGTAGTAGATACTCGGGTGAAGATGGTAGTTTTAAAAAATACTTAAATGATTAGAGCAAAATTTGCTCCTAAAAATTGAGGTAATCAATTTCATTATCTTTACGGACTCATACGTATCGTATATAACGTTTCAAAATCATGAATGGCCATGGAAACGTGTAGTTTCATTAATAATAATAAAACTTTTCTAATATAAAATAAAATTGTACTATTTGTCAATTTGATACTCGAAATATATTCATTTTAACATATACAGTTTAAACAAAAATTTCATTACTCAAAGTCAATAAACACATTTCGTTTATCATCACAAAATAACGTACGAGCTGCATATTAATTCTAACACAAGAGAAATTTATTTCCAATTGATATTCGCATTTTATTTTGCACGTGTTTAATAAGTTAGTATAGTTTTTCTTTAAGTAATAATTAAAAATATAAAAAAGAAAACAAGTCTCAATTTTTCTCCCCATAAATACCTCCTACCTGCCGACTCCAGTCTTAGCTCATTTAATTAAAGAAAAAATGAGATCCAACCCATACTCCCTGAATAATATAAAACAATTACAAAAAATACCACATTTGTATTGTATTGAATAACAAAGACGCTGCATTTACAAAAAAAAAAATAATCTTCAACCCAAAACCAGCGTCCTATAAAAATTAGGATGAAGCGCACGGCGAACAGGATGGAAAGTTCGGCTGCACATCTCGCGCCGGAAGAGGAAGAAGGAGGTATATACAGAGCCGAAAGTCTCTGAAGTGGATTATATCCCCGAGCCTTAGCCCGGCGCTAATATAAATGAATTAAGCGGAGAGTCCTCCCCCTTCATCCCCCCGTCGCCCACACGGCGTTTATCGCTGGCGCGCACGAGCATCCGGAGTTTTTCCCGGGCGCAGTTTGCGCCTCCTTCCTGCGTCGCGTGGGGCACTTGAGGAATCAATTTTTTTCCCCCGCGGCGACGTGCCCGACGCGAGACGAAAAACGCTGCGCCGTTTTTCGAGAGTAAGTGCCTGTGAAATTGCGTTTACTACGAGAGGTATACTCTCGTGCACGACGATGCCTTTGCGCGGAGCTACCTATGCGCTATACGTAGCAAGCGTCTCTGGAGCCTGAGCTTCTCTCTTTTGATGAAGATGTATTTCTTTGAATTTGCGGAATGTTTAGTGGAGTTTTAATGTTATTAAAACGTAATTGATGCAGTTTTCTAAGCGATCGAATTCTACTTTTGAAGGGGATTAAATTAATTAAATTAATAGCGGTAGCACTTGCTTGTCAATAAAAAAGGAGGACAATAGATTTAATTTACTTTTTGGTTCAGGAGTGTGATCGTTTTAATTCCGCAAGTGTGGTGCATTTACGTGATTGCGAGATAAATTTCTCTGTAGCAACGAATGAAATAATGTTTTCCTTTAATCGAAAATAAAAAAGTACTTTTCTTCAACCATTGAACTAATTCTATTTTCTATATCTTAACTGTCGACGTAATCTTCAAGTAGAATTCTAAATTGTTTGGTTATTGAATTGTACAGATTAATCAATCGCTTCATAATTGTTGTTATAATTTCATCTTCCTACCCTTCATATAATTTTTTTCATCAAATTAAAATAATGAAGAAATACAAAGTAAATTCATTTTAGTTATATTTAAATCAGTCAGCAAAATTCAGGGTCTACTCTCGCCTTAATTATTAAAAATTAAACTCGTCTTTATATTATTAAAAATTTATCTCTGCATTAAAAGAGAAAGAATATTAAGTGTGCAGTTGAGTCACGAATTCATTTCTCTCAGTGTACAAAAGTTATAGTATAAAAATCATCTTTTAAAAATTCACCTCAAAAAAATCATCTTATTTTCATTCGTACAGGTGTTTACCAAATGAGCTCGTTATTTTCTGAATGAAATACCTTTAATAAAATAAAAACACTGGAAAAAACATCTGCACAGTGTTCATTTCTACAAGCAATGAATATCGCGTATTATTTTGAATACGTTGAAACGCAACAATTTAGCCACTTGACATAGCTCGACGTCGCGAGCGGAACGATGTTCATATAGCAGCTCGCGGACAGCTGACGGAGGCGAGAAATTCGTTATGCGGGGGAGGAGGCGCGCTGTAAATGAGTTAATTCGCCGTAACCGTTGCGCGCGCGAAACGACGGAGGGGCGCTTTTTTTTATTTTAAAGTCACGCGCTGAATGTTCATCTCTCCACGCGGCAGCGTTCGAAGGATTCGCCTCTCCGCGTGAATGACGCGCGCGAGGAAATTAATTAATATCCCCGCGACAGCGGAGAAATTCGTTCGCTTTTTCAAGCCTGACGGGGGGATAATTATACGCATTGCGTCCGATAATTAATGAGGGCCGTAATGATGTAAATGGGCGAGGAGAGCGCCGGGAGAAAGGATTAAAGTTGACTTACTTGAATTGCCTCGAGATTGCAAGTAAGTCAATTTAAAAAGGATCTCTGCCTTTATTCTTATTTTTATTGTCATGAAATTTGATTAATGCTTGGGCTACTGAAGGCGGTGGATAAAAAAATGATAATATGTCCTGGTAGAAAATTAACCATCTCTTATTCGTTAAGTATACTGACCAGATATTTAGCTTGTACATTAGCCGATAATTGACTTAGAATCTGGTGAACACCTGATAAATAAAAAATCAGAGAAGTAGGTGTCGCGGACTGCGCTTAAACACCAGCTAAATTTGGGAATTTTTTAAATTATTTACAACGGCAATTACCATTTTTTATCAGAAAGTTAACCATATATTAATAAAAAAACAGATCAAAGTACATAAAATTGCTGGTAAAAAATTGTAACTACGTTTCAGCAAAATAATTATGTAAATTATACATTTTGATCAATTTTTGATTAATCTTTCATCAAGTCATCAAATAAACACAACACCGATTTTTTTTTTAAATTAGTTTATTCGGATTCATTATACACTTGGCGTCTGCTCGTGCATTTCTATATATTTTCTTAAGAAGGGTAATATTTTGCAAAAACAAAAAAAATACGAGGTAAGAGGCGCTGGATTTTCACATCCGCTAAGGAGCAAAAGCCTGTTCAAAGGAGCCGTAACTCGTGAAACTCTGAAAAGCTTCTTTTAACGAATGTATAAATAAAAAATAAAATTCACGAGCTTATCTCAGTTTATACGCGGAACTTCCCAAGAAGTTGTATTAAGTCTAAAATTTCATTAACCCTGTAAATCTAAAGAAAAAATCTCAACAGTCAACAGGGCATCCATCGTTCGAGGCAGGTCGCGTACATCACTTACAAGATTACCCACGGTATAGTTATATACCATAGTAGTACTGCATATATACACATATATATGCGTAGTACGCGATGCTGCGTCGTGCCTAAGGACATAACCCACGACGGCATAAATTTGCGCTGTGAGAAGCGCGCAGGTGTGACTCCGGGTGTACAAAGTCAAAATGCAAGTTTTACCCCCAGGGGAGGATAAAACGCGTCTCCGAGGCATCGCCGGCGAATTACGCGCATTAATACTGTCGTCGGATTACCGACTTGGCTTTTGTTTGCAGCAATCGATGAGGATCGGCTGGATGATATCGTGTGCTTTTTTCTTTGATTTATTTTAAACGAGTGTGCATTAACAATTTAGAAGACGCAGTAATTGAGAAGAATTTTAAAGTAGATTTTGGTAAGGGACATTCTCGAATAAAATTTCGTGGGATTTGTGCGATTAAAGCAATACAAACTTTTAAATTACTGCGTAGTCGAATAAAGCGATTTTATGGATATTACGTTTCTACTATTCGAAAGTTTATGAGCGGAAATTGTTTCTAAACTATGTTCATTAGCCGCATAATACCTCTTATAATGCGAAACAGTGTGATACACTAGTCGATTCGATAAAAGAGCCAAATGAACTTAGATTGACTCAATTTTTTCTTAAGAGTAATTTTTCGAAAATTTCGTTGGGAGTTATCTTATTTTGATGGATTTATTGGCAAAGGTGCGCAACTGTACTTTTTATGTTTCTATTTTCAAGACATTTCAGCTTTCCATTTAACAATAAAAATTACTAACTGATTTGTAGCGTAAATTTTAATAACTTTTTAATGACAATTATAAAAATGTTTAACCTACTATAAAAATAAAACGTGAATTTATTAAAGTATTAAAAAAAATTGTATAAGATTACTGTAACAGTTTGCATAATTTTTCTCCAATCGTTCTCTTCCTGTACATTGTGAGAGACATTTTACATCGCTAATCTACATCTACATGAAAGATATCCTTTTTTATTTTTTTCAATTGCACGAATTCTATATCCAATTATCTTCGCAGAAATGTCGTAAAAAATGAGTTTTACAGTCCCACTGCAATTGAAACGAGGATGGTATAATACTATGGGCATATTTGAGTTTGAAAAGATTTTTTATGAATCACGTTTACGAACGTAATTTTAAATGAGACTTTACGACTTCAATGATTAGTATGAATCAAGGAGTATCTTTATGCCACTTTCAAGAATACCCATTGAATATTAAATCTCCTCGATCGTTACGAAATTATGAGTTACATATACCTAGCTGATTTTTAGAATTTAATAAAATTTCTTTAGTTTCATTTCAAACCGTTCACAGCGGTAATATCACTTTAATCTCACATTTTATTTTAATATTCAAAATTTTTTTTATTAAGGTAGACTATTTGAAATTTTATTTCAGCCCTTACTGAAACCTCTAAATGTGACGAAGAGAAATAATTGAATTCTTACTCATTTTATTAAGTCCTTGCAAGAGTTCGCGAAGTTTTACTTAAAAGTAGGTAAATTGCACTTATTAAATGTGTACACGCGTTTAATTTATTATAATTAATTAGCTTTATATCTAATCTACACATACATGTATTTAACACTTATTAATGTACTAAAAGTCAAAAAAGAGACTATACCAAAGTGTAACTATACTATTACTTATATTATTATTCGAATAGTTACATATATAATAACACAGTACAATTATTTATTGCAAATTTTGTAATAAATAAGAGTAAATAAAAATAAAATAAAACATAAGAGTAAGTTTTTTTTTCATACAGAGTGTTTTTGGCCCTCCCTTTAAGCAGGGTTAACTAGACTATGTTGCCTGTATTTTCCTCGTCACTCGTTCTGTATGTACGTAACAGAGTTACGACGCGCTTTACGTTTTCTTGCGCGTAAACTTTCATAACTACCCTTATATATATATGTTTCACCTACCCCTCAACGCGAACATTTTATTACCAGAAATATTCGCGTAGATCATTAGGTACACTGAAAGAAAAATAGATCAAGAAAAATTAGTTTTAGTCTATAATGCCTAAAGCGACATATTCCATCTATATAGGACTTGAAACTTTTATTAAATTCTTAATAATATTTACTAAACTTTTTGTACACTATTTCGTAGCGATATATCCATAATTTTGAAAAAGTTGTATTATTTTGTGAGGTATAATAAAATTTCTTTAAAAGTCTATACAAATTTCCTTGGCATGATTAAGCAGATGACAGTTTCACACGAATAGAAAAATAGTAATTTCTGTTAGAGCAGGCCTTTAAATTTCCAGAGAATGGGTATTCGGCCAAAGCACAACATTTATATTTATAGATCCTCTAAAATTGAGGTGAGCATTCTGTAAATTAGCTGCCTTTGTGCATGGGAGATTGGCCAAATCAGCGAATCCGACATCAAACCAGTAATTAGCGCGTATTGTGCCGGCGAGGCGTTATCTGCGCAAGCTCACAGTCTTTAAGCCGGTCCGGGGGTAGCGCCGCCTTAGCCGTCCGTAACTGCGCGGGGTGCGCGCTGCAGCGCGGGCTAATTGAATTCAGCTAATCCAGCCGGAGTGGGCGAGGCCGCAGCTCGCGCAAACGTCAAGGATAGCCGGTTATTCGGAATTTCGAAACTCATTCGACTGAAAGCCCCGGGCGCGATCCTCTCCTCTCCCAATCTCACCCCTTCTCTCTCTCCCTTTCTCTCATTTTCTTTTTCACTTTCATTCTCTCTCTTATTTTCTCTTTCGCTCTCATGCTCTCTCTCTCTCTCTGTGACTTTTTCACTTTTCTCGTGGTATCTCACCCATCCTATTTTATACTCTCTTATTTTCTTTCGTTTTCTCTCCAATTTTCTCTCATTTTCTCTCTTGTTGCTCCCTAAATTTGAAAATGTGAAATTGACTCGAAAGATGCAAGTCATAATATACTTTATGTCAAAAATTATCCACTGATTTGATGTGTGGACGAATTTTGACAAACAAAAGATCATATTCATATTTTCTACGTAAATTTCATATTTTCAGATTTAAAGGATATGTTTTCTTTTTCACCCTTTCTCTCCCACTCTACTTCTCTCTCTCTTATTGTATCTTTCACTCATCTTCTCTCATTCTTATCCCTTCTTACACATTCTCTTCTTTTCTCTCACACATTCTCTCGTTCTCTCTCTTTTGCATCCCCCACTCACCCTCTCACTTTCACAGAGAATTCACTTAATTCTCTTTTTCTCTCTCTCTCTCTCTCTCTTGCACACTCTCCATCTCTTTCTTTTTGTATACCTTTCACTCACCCTCTTTCTCTTTTCCTCGCTTTGGCTCTCAATCTCCTTCTCTCATTATCCTTCACACTTTTTCACTCCCACTTTTTCTCTCTTTCATTCTCTTTCACGTTCTCCTTCTCTCTCTCTCCCGGCTAGGCAAAAAAAAAAAAAAAAGACTGGAGGACCTCGAGGGGTAGCGCGGAAGTGCCCAGATATCTTCGGCGCGTTACGACGTCATTACACTTTATATTAGATCGTTCAGGCGCGTTCGGCCTGTAATAACGTGCTCGCGAGGTGATAAGGTCCCCACCTTACTCGGGCGGCTGCGACGGCCTCGTAAAAGGTTAAGGGCCGAGGCGTTTCGGGGCGAATCGCAAAAATTTTCCCTGCCTCCCGTGCGCGTAATTGCGCCGACGGCAGCTACGCGCCTATATATCCTACGCGCCGCTCGAATAGGGAGGCTACGCTTGATTTACGCGTTGGCCGATTCGACGCAAGGTGGTATAGTAGGCCCCGTGATTTTCACGAGAGTTCGGAAATGTTTCGTCTTCTTCTTCTATGTTTTTTTTTAGAATCGAGCTATCTTGTCGTGCCGTTTAACAGGCCAGTCGTACGAGGAAGTCGAGAGACGTACAAAAATTACGATCTCGCTTCCGCACGGCCAGTTCTGATTTATGGACATCCTTTAATTCCATTGTGTAATTTTGCGCAATTAAAATTTTATTTTGCCGAGCGCGAGCGCGGCACAAGGGCAGTGTCGTTGTTCTTGATGTATACACTTTAAATTTCGAGCGACCGACGTTTATTTCATAAAAGTTTCATTCGTCTCTTTAATGGAGTAGTCTATTATGTCCCTCTCGCATTAAAATAGCGAAGTATTAAATCACCTTTGTTTTTAGTGGTGCGCGCCATAAACGAAACATTTTATATTTTGATATATCGCGGTGAGATCGCATAACGTACCGTTTTACTTGCGCTGAGGTATTAAATTTTAAATTCATGTTCAATATAAAGTCGATAAATCATTTATTTTTTATTTTTTTTATAGAAAACACATGCTTGGAGTGGTTTACATTCTTTAGAGCAAGCAGCTAAAGCAGTGTAGCAGTATACCTGTTCTTTATTTATAAAAAATGCAATTTTATTCTATGAATGTTATTCATTATATTTTAAGCAGTTTTCTAGAAATTTATAGTATTTAAAAATGTTAACTATAGGTAAATTAATGTTTTAAAAAATCAACTTAGAACTTATAATTTTCTGAAGTATATCATAAGTTAAATTTGTTCATTATTATTATCATAGTATATTATTATTACTAAAATAACGCGACGTTTGTGGATATTATACTAAGATAAAAATACTGCAGTGTCACTTGAAAATTTGCTTTCGTATCAAAGTAAAATAAAGCATCCTCCCTGAGGAAGCAAAAACATGTTTTATAGCGCAAATTTTTAACCTCTCATAATAATAAGGGATTTAAATTTCGCACCATAAAAAATTCTTACGCGCACAATGAAGAACAACGATTCATTTGAATATGATATTGAAAAAGTAACACTCCATCCCTGACATAAAAATTTGACGAGTCATAAATAGTCACTGTCATTTTGATTAAGAAAAGTCCAGTGATTACTTATCACTGCTAAAATTTTGATCAAGTAGAAGAGTTATTATTAAGAGAGAAAAAAAATTCTCAGATCTGAGACTTACAAAATTTTACCGCAAATTCTATTATTACGCTACGTACAAATCTTCAAATTTTCGTAAAATATTTAACGCTACATTTATTATCAGCACCACGCCGTTATCACAGAATCGCGCGCCCCCGCACTCTTATAAAATTTACATGCACAAGCGCTTACTGCCCAGTCGTCCGGAAAGAAAGACTAGTACTCGAATTTACTCCACGGCAATAAACGAAGGGAAAAAAAAACCTCATCAAATCAAGTAAACCTCTCTGCCCTAAATCCTCCCATCACTCGCCTCAAAGTCGCTCTCATCTCGTAAAACAGTCGAAGGAATCCCGTCGAAGCGCGACGCGGCCTCCTCCTCGTAAAACGCATCGGCCGATAAAGCGTCTCGAACGATCGACGAAAAAAAAAGAAAAAAAATCCTCGTAGTAGTGCACATTTTCAGCGCCCTTATCTGACGCCCGGCAGGGTGCGTTAATCGGGGATTAGTCACGAGGGGAGGGGTAAGCGGGGGAGGCGCCTTTGACGCGCCGGCAATTACCTCGTTTTGCGAATAATCGGACATGCGGCGTCGCCCCCGGGAGCTCGGGCTATCGCGGCGCTCTCCCGAGGACACGCGCGAGCGACACCCCGAGCATACTACGCGTCGCCGTCGTCGCCGAGCGGCCCCTCGGACTGTACGTGTCGCGCGCCGACAGCACGGGGAACTCGGCCGTCGCACCCTTAGCTCGGTTCGCTCGGCGGGGTTGATTGGCCGCGGACACTGGGTACGCTGGGGCTGGGTGAATAGTGCCTATACGCGTCGATCGATGTTCGCTTCCTCCGGAGCATGGACCGCGTGTTCGCTGCCTTGCGAGATTGTCATCGATTATTGCTCCGTTGCTTGCCACAGGGGAGGATGAGCGTACTTTCTTAAAAGTTCTCGGTGAAAAATTCATTATTTGAATAAGTGAACGAGTTTTCACTTCTGAAATATAGTGAATATTTCACTTTTTAAATAATGAAATTGGAAATTCACTTTATACTCGGTGAATAATCACTATTTAAAAAGTGAAATATTCACTGAGAACTTTAAAGAGAGTATAGGAGTGTGAGGGGTTATTATTTTGTTTTTGCGATGCGGTATTTTTTGAGTGATTACTTTTCTGTAAATTTGAAAATGTTAACATACACCTGGACAATGATGTTTTCTTTGTTAAAATTCGTTCACATATTGAATCTGGATGATTTTTGACATAAAATCATCCACATGTGTAAAAATTTTTGTAAATTGTTGTATATTTTTTACTCTGGTTTAATAAATAAATAAATAAATAAAATAATACTGTTGCTATTTACTTTTTCCAAGTGAATTTCACATTTTCAGATTTAGAGTCCAATTGATTGATTGATTGCGAGCATGAAAAAAAAGCTGTAGGCTAGTTCTGTTGCATTACGAAGATTACTAGTTGTAGGCAGTTTATAGATTGGATTTAACTGTAGAATATCAAATTGATTTTACTCTTGAAGTATATTCAATTTTAAAATTAAAAAAAAGATATTAAAATTTTAATTTTGGTAAGCATGATAATCGAAACAGTCTGTTCTTTTTATTGATTTTGCACTGGAATCTTTCTAATCTAGTAAATTTTGCTCATGAAAATAAATGAAATCAGTTGTTTTTTTGTTTTGGGTGAATAAATAATAAATTGCCTTCCTTATTGAAAATGCATAGCTCTGCATAGACTGAATAAACAAAATCCCTACAGAAAAACTAAATAATATCCATCAGTAATAAAGCATTCTAAATGATTAATTAAATGAATCTCCATTAATTACCTTTTCACCTAAACTCCGTTACCCATAATACAAATAACAAGATATAAACCCAACCTAACAAGCGTCAAATCAAATTCAACATCCATCCAAAGCATGAAACACTAAAATCCAAATTACGTCGCAATCCGCAATTTCTCGATTAACTTCGCAATCAAAGCCGAGAGACACAGACAGCCGCGCGCGCGTGTTTGTGTGTGCGGCGATCCGGTCTGCGGCGATAGAGCCTCGGCATCGCGGCCGCAGCAGCGACGCCTGCGAATTTATTAATGCGTACCTGCTGCTTCTGGAGGGCGGCGATGTCGCCGCAGACGGGCCCGAGTCCGGTCAGCTCGGTGTCCTTTCGTATCACCCACTCGATGAGTTCGCGCAGCGACAGCAGCAGGGCGTTCCAGTGCTCGGCGTTGCTCTCCAGTCGGTTCCTGCAATCATACCAGACGCGTTTTAGCGCACACTCGATTCTTGCCCTTTTATTTTCGTTTTTTGTATAGACGCGTGTCGCGGTTGCACGTGTAATCGGATCGACGAGTTACGTCGAGTTTGTCGCCTTTTTTTTTTTTGACGGTGGGTTTGCGGGCTGGAGTAATTGGCTGATTTGATTTTTGATATTTCCGGGGTATTACGTAGTTGTTAACTTATTTTTTTGTGCATATGGATAGGTGAAATTTTGTTCACATGCATGAAGCTGTATAATTGTCTCTTAAAAATAATTTTAAAAATGTTGATAGTATATATTTCCGTTCTAAGCATAAATGTCTTATAAAATATAGTGAACATTAAAAATTTATTAGCATTATATTTGTTATTATTTTTATCTTTGTTTGATTACTTTGAGAGATTTATGAAATTATTTTTGCAGTTTTTAAAGATTCAAATTATTCCGAAATTTATTATAAATAAGTGTAAATAAAAAATCTACGCGTGCTTCATTTTTTAAATTGATATTGATAGTATCAATTTAATTTAATACATTAAAACAGTTAAACAAACGTAAAGTTCCTTAACCGTTCAAATTATAAAACAAAACTTTTTGAACTTGGCGCCTTTCAACCAAAAGCTCTTAATAAATTCAATATCGGTGTTTGGAGCTTAATAACATCCTCTCGTGTTCGTTTTTCTTAAAGAAATAATTTGTTGTTATACATTTCGCGAAGATTCCGCTTCATTTTTTCAGTACAAAACTAAAGCTGCAAATTTTATGGTCGCGTTACTTTCTTATCAATGACCATACACCGATTTTAATTAACATCAAATGCAAGCTCCCCTCGCCCAGTCTAACGCACAGCCCATTATCTAAATCGCAATAACATGGTCCTTCTATTTTGAAACCAAATAACCATTAGGGAGCACCTATTCTCGGATCACATAGATCAACACCAACGCGAAAGCCCTTTTACAGCTCGGCAATCGCTTTCCACGTCCCGCGGAGCGACAAAAAAAAAAGCTCAGTAATAAAAAAGAATCCCCCGCAGTTATTTTCCTCCTCCGCCCTCGCCGCGCGGGCTCCTCGGAAATCCTCACGAAGAAGGGAATAAAACGTCGATTTCACGACTTTGAGGGTAGGCGGGATAGATCGTGCGTATACACCACGAGCAACAAACGGTCCTCTACCCGCCGCATCTCTTTCGTATATAGGATTTATATTCTAGTATTGTTCGTCGTTTCTTCCGCTGAATCTAATACATTTTTCTTCGTTACCGCGACGTCGCACTGGGAGTCGATCGCTGCATCGCTGCTCTTAATTCGTTTTATTTTATTTCACTAGTCTATGTTTATAGATACCCTGAAAGAAATATTTCAGTAAATTTGCACGCATCGTTGGCTCTCAATTCGATTCTTTTATTTCGCTATTTTATATTTATAGATACGCTGAAAGAAATATTTCAGTAAATTTTTATGAAAGTTCAGTAAATTTTACTTTTCAAACTGTATGTTATATACAGTAGTCTTCTATAGTCACAGAATGGCCTTACAGAATTTTTCTATAAAAATTATTAAGATGAATTATAAAAGCTACCAAGAACGATAAGATACTTTGCCTTTTTTATTGTCTGATCATCTTCATCTAAGAGACAATGATAATTTGTCTCAAATTAGATATCAAATCAGATTCGCGTAATCAAGGCATTTGGTAAACTAATGTAGTTTAATTATTTTTATAAGAATCTAAATTATAATTAGACTAAAAAAATAGTGAACAAGATCATGTCATAAATAATGTTATTACAGTTTGTATGCACATACAAATCCACGTCCACGTTCAAACCAAAAAGTAGAACAAATTTATGAATGAATAATTCAAGACAATTATTTTACCATGCTGTATATAACCACATTTGTAAAGATAAAAGGTTTGCAGTTACGTGCATTAAAATTTTACCAATTTACAGAGTAGAGTACTAGTACTGTCAAATTCGAGTACCGTAACGATTTAAAAAAGATCAATTGAGCTTTTCCTAAAAATTTCAGAAATATTTCTCTCGTTGTATCCGCCTATCCCCTATCCCGATCAATCATTGCATTCATCCGGAGCATTCATCCGACAGCCCCGCGCTATTTAGCGCGAATTGTTGAAATCGTAGCGAGAAATCGGCGCGCCATCCGAAAGACGCCGATAAATTCGCATTAATCGTCCCGGAAAGGGTCCGCGTAATAAAAGCCCCGCGGGAATTTAGCGATATATTTAACGAGTAGCAGTCGAGTCACCGCCGCAATCGGCCAATTC
This sequence comes from Sycophila sp. Sp_5, assembly GCA_018906775.1. Taxonomy (NCBI): domain Eukaryota; kingdom Metazoa; phylum Arthropoda; class Insecta; order Hymenoptera; family Eurytomidae; genus Sycophila; species Sycophila sp. Sp_5. The sequence goes on from JACCID010000084.1 coordinate 637,635, forward strand.
CGCCGACCGCACAATAAAACTGCAGGCATTGCGGCCGGCGGAATCCATCACCGAGCGGTCCGATTCGAAATTCCGCGGAAACAAAAGGCAGGCCAGCGGCTACGGGCGAGGAGGTGGGGGAGGGTACGTTAATAGCCGGCGTCGCACGACCAGTTAATTCCCGCTCACGCGGAAACTTTCGGCTCTTCCGCACCGCGTGCGGGAGCTTGACGCGCATTATAAGCCGAGGGAAAGGACCAATTGTGTGCTGCGCTCCGAGCAGGAAGAACAACTAATGTAGAGCGAGCCCCTGGGTCCTGGGCTTGTTGTTTATGGCTTAAGTTCGGTGGTTTTCCAACGGTTCCGCGGCGCGACTACTCCATATCGCGTTACCAGATCGAAGTCCGGCCTCCGTGGTAACTGGAGTACATTAATTGCCTTTTCGTCGCATTGGCTTTTGAGGGCTTTTTAATTGGGGTTTTATGGTTTTAGATGATTTGTGCGACGTGATATCGTGGGTCATCGGGGTTTTGAGGTCTAAGAGAATGGAAAATCATGGGGATTTGATAATGATAAAAATTTCAGTGAGAATTATCCACGTGGAAGATGTGGGAGATTTATACGAGGGAGATAAACGATATATCAAGCAATTGCATTTGTTAATACCTTTTGAGATGAAAAATATTTGGTGTAATGCATACAATTTGTGAGGTCGTTTTTTATTTTATATTTCGAGGTACAGATTTAAGATTATCGATTTTGAATATATAATGAAAATTATATTTAATACTCCAACGTTAGTATATGGATGGTTAAACTTTAATCTACTTAATAAAGATTTTTCATCTTAAATAAGTTTAAGAAGCCGTAGAGTATATAATATAATATGAATTTATGTTGTAGTTATTACATTGTATGAGTGTTCTCGAGTACAGATTTATAGAGGAAAGGGGGTAAATAATTTTTGAGCTTGTTAAACATTTGCTAGAGTAAATACATAAATACAAGCAAGTTAAATATTACTTCTCGTTTCTAATGAATGGATCTCAGACGCAGAGTCGAATTCACGCCGATATTGTAATATCAGCGATGCTGTGACATCGACTGCTTAATGCACGGGTGTTACGTTTAAGCGCAGTGTCAATAGGATCCCTTGGAATTGCGATCAAGTAAACATTGAATTATTGCTGTTTGCATTAGTAGAACTCGAACTTCCACCTCTCCGTCATCGGCTCATCTGAATGATTACACGCAACCTTGAATTTTCTCTGATCACTAAGTATTTATAATGTACTCGTTTGTGAATTATAATATTTATTCCTAAAACTGATATACGAAAGAACTGAATTTCAGTGTAATAACTATCATTTTCTATATTGTCTTTATTGTCTATTCAAAATTTAAGTAACGACGTTTAAAAAAAAAATAAAAACAACAAATTAGAATAAAACGTACATTTAGTTTGAAAAAAGTGGAATCGATAAATTGTGTTCTCAACCTTTTTCACACACTGAGAGACTCACCTGGGTAAAATTTAAAAAGTGGTTGGTAAAAATTACCAACCTACGTAGGTAAACTTGTCACAGACTGCCCACATTGTAATTTTTACAAGCTAGGTTGGTAAAAATCCTCATTAGCAAATTTTACTAACCTACTTTTAATTGTTTCGTGAATGTACTTGTAATTTTTGCTATATTAAAATTAGAAAATTTATCTAAGTAAATTTGTAAATTTTATGAAAGAATAAATATTTTTAAAAATAAATAATTTAAACATTTTTTTTAGAAATCACCTGATCAGTCTTTTTTTCAATAAGTCTGTCTTCATATACTTTTTTACTTTCTATACCCCCAGTGATTTTAAGAACGCCTTGAATATGTAAACGCATAATTAAAAATTCAAAAATCAAATTTCTAATAACCAACCCCTTTAGTAAAAACCCTTTGATGGGATTGGCGACACTGAAATAGTCATCGATGGCTTTGGCAAATACCATCTGGTGCTTCGTATATTTCAGATCCAGAAACCGATAGTGGCGCTCCGCCGTTTCCGAAGCATAATCCAGCAGAATCTGCTGCCCCGGATAGAGTGTTCGCCGATTAATTATGCGGTCGATCGACTTTATCTAATTGACTAATCCCTGCGCGCGGCCCGCCACAATCAAACATCCTGCTACTCGGACTTTCACGCACTGGTCCGGTTTATCGCACCCACTAACTTCGTCACCGATAAAAATATACCATGTAGTTCAAACGCTCTTGGATTGAGTAATTCAACTTTTATCGGAAGAGTACCAGACGTCCAAAAAATATTTTTTTTTAAATTCGATTACTACATTTCTCATGACAAAATATAAAGTCTTAAAGTTAAAAATTCTTGGCGAAATTGATCACCTGAGTTTACTTTTTTCTAAAATATTATATTGTTTATATTTTATTTCATTATTTAGTGACAATTCATTTCCTAGTAAACACAGAACTATAGATTTGATTCGAAAATAAATAAAAGTGAAGAAAAAGTTTGATATTTTTGTATGTTACTTATTAACTCTTAATTAGCTTAAAATGTATGTAACGTAATGTTAAACACGAGTAACCAAAAGTATAAAGAAATTTTTATGAAAAGATAGTACACATGAATTATATTTAACATCCTTGTACTTAACCGTAACGAAATGTTGAACAAAGTAATAACTTTTAAACAATTGAATTTTACATTATTGGTCTTTTTTGCCACTTTTATTTTATGTTTTAAAAAACTAAAAAAATCCACTATTAAATATTGTAATTATGCGGTATTAAGACTAATATTTTGGAATTCTACTTATTGTGACATAAAAGAAACAATACTCAAAATTTCACAAAATATCTTTAGAAAGATCTGACGAGTACTAGTGAGAAACTGGAGAATTCCCAGTAAGATTTAATTTTTCTTTATCTCACTTAACATTTTAGTGTACACCCAATGCAACCCGAGGAGTAATACTACACACACCGGAGTGGCCAAGTGAAGAAGTTTATTCGACGTTACGTTCGTCATAATTTTAAGGACTAATTTGGTCGGTGTACAAGGCAAAGATTTACATTTTGAATGCGGTGCAAATGTGTACGGGTACTCTGCTTTTAATGACTAAACAAACATTCAGAAAGCCCGGTGGAGCTTTTCACGGTAGGCAAAATAAAAGTCGAAGCGAAATCTTTGAGCTTATTTTCGACGTCGTTGAATTTTTATTACAAGTTTTCATTTTCCCGCTCATTCATAAAGTTCACAGTACATTTATTTCGCTTTTTTAAACGCGTAATTTACAACTTCTCCTTTACAGCTGCGCCTTTCTTTGCAAAAAGTGGCGCATTAAAGAAAGAGCCCCTTTAAAAGTTTAAAAGCATTGAGTAGTGATTAACGGCAAGATATACCTGTATATATTCGAGATAAATAACTATTGAATTGTTTTTAATTTTGTTTAAACAAAGGAGTGGATAATTTTTCCTTTTTTTTTTATATATATAAAGTGCTTTAACACTTGAGATTCTTGCCGCAAATGCGATAAGCATTAAACTAGCTTTTAGACTAATTCGATGTAAACGGATTTTCTCGCTCAAACAAGCGGGGTAATCTTATTTTACTGTACGTGTTTTATTAAACTACTGGAATAATTTCAGACTTCAATGGAACAAAGGTGTAGCTTCACATTGTGTAGTGCTACATTTTTAAATATATTTTCCGTGTAGATTATATTTTTAGTTAACAATACTACTTTATAATACTAAATAATCGAAAATAAAAAAAAATGTTGTAGGTTTAGTTTATTTCATTTAAATAAAATTAAATTACTCAATTAACGTTTTAATTATTCTGAAGTATAACATTCCTGAAAAAGGAATGTTTAAAATTTAATAAACAAGAAATGTATCATAATGACAATAAATGAAGTATTTAAAGGAATCTACTTCAGTAATTGATCACACATGAGAATGAATCGTCTCATCGATGTATCCCGTAAATTAATGTAAAATATTTTCACGTAAACGGCAATACTAATGAATTGAATTCCCTCGACAAGTGGCGAATCTGATTTCCATGTTTTAGTTTGCCGATAGAAATTTTGCCAGTGCTTATCATCACTGCTCTTAAATTTCTACCAAAGATTCCGTTCAAAAATCACACCAAGTATTCGCAATTTTGGAAAGTCTCCCGTAAGGTTGCGGTTTAAATTCTAAAAAGTCAGTATATACTCGTCGTAGGCGACGGCTTCGCTAAAAGATCATCCCTAAGGGAGAACCCGGACGCCGACTCGCAGATGTCGCTACGCGGCACCGAGGAAAGCGATCGATTCGCCACGTCGGTCGCGGCGATTTGGCTAAAATAGCGCGGACTCTATCGGCCATCCGCGTGGATGGATTTAACCCCGGCGCCTACGTCAACGAACTCGATTGTCAGTAGCTGACAGAGGAAATTTTACTTTCATTAATATTCATATAAGACATTCATATAAGCCCCGAGGAGATATTCTGAGAAGCGCTTCATTTACGATGAGTTTTTTATTCGACCGATTTTAAAAGACCATTGATAATTCTGTGGTTCACTTAGTTTGATAAGAGTTTCGGAATGAATTTTTGTGGAACAGAAGAGGAGGAAGTTTTTTTTTTAGTTTATAAATGATTTAATAGTTAAACGAGTTTAACTTTAATGCGCTCCGTCTTTTTTTTATTTTAGTTTGATAAGATGAGAATAATAAGCAATAATTTTACTAATATTTATATTAATTTTTTGGTATTTACTTTGATGTAGAGTGTTTACAGCAAATTTCTTTCATTTTTTTAATTTTTAAGATTAGAAAATAAATCAGAACATACTTTTTCTCTTATCACTGATTCTATTTTAAATTTTAATGCTTTTTAGTTTTTAATAATGTGGAAAATTTATTCATTTTAAATAATTATTATACTTCTGAAAATACTTTAAGAGATCCTGATTTCCTTTTTTAAGAGAAATTTATTTAGAACAATAAAAGTTATAGCTATCTAGTCTCCACAATAAATAAATAAAAATAAATTGTCAACAACGAAAGCTGGTCATCGAAAATTGTTACACCAAACAAAATTGAACATTTTGCGGGTAAACACAAAGAATCTCTAGGAATTATGCAAAACGATGTTAATAAAAAGAAAATCATAGAATAAAATTCACCGGTACCAGACGCATTTGATTCGCGTGCTGCGCGTTGAATATTAAATCAATTTGTAAAAGCCCTACATAGGAAGGACTAGAATAGACTTTTAGCCGAGTTATATGATTCGCAATTTAATTTCCTTGATTTTCCGTTTAATGTATGAAAAGACCCGAAGGAATAAAATCCTTGCCACCTTCGTTCGCGTATAAAGGGTTAATTTTAAAAGTTCACTTTTCCAGGCTTCACCGTGAAAGCTTCCCTCACCCTCCCACCCTCCGGAGAAATTTAGAGTGATCGTTTCCTACTTACAAGTCGCGACATTAAGAGCTAAGTGAATTAATTAATATTGATTTACGGACGCTTTAGTTTCAGCGGAGCTGGTGCAGCCTCGCGATTATTAATCAGCCGGCAGTATTTTCCGTTTTTACAGACGGAGCTTTGACGAGCGATTTTAAGCCGTTTAATTTAATAATTAGACTTCGGCTCAAGCTGCGCGGAAAGGTGAATTCGTTCGGGCACTTTGATAAAGTATTGTTCATAAATTCTTGTCAGTATACCCAAGAATTTTATTAGGATCCTTATTTAAAATCCTATTTGGAATATTGAGGGATTATCGGTAAAAATCTTGGTAAGTTTACCATATTATTTTACCTCAAAGATTGATGTATCTTAGAGATTTATTAACGATGTCTCAAATATGACTTATAATTTTCTCTAAGGCAACTAAGAGAACACTTTAAGACGCCTTGCAGGCACTTATAAAATGATTACAATGTTTACTTAAAAATTATTTCAAGACGTTTCTTAGAGAATTTAAAGTTTATACGTAAAAAAGATGCAAACATTTAAACGTACAGTTTTAGCAGATCGTCTGCTAAATTTTACTGAGGAACCCTACGATGATTATTGTCTGACCTCATGAATTTTTTATGTAGGAACTCGCGAATTCGTTTTTTCACTTCCCTTGTAAAACATACGAACTCTGAACTCCGAAATTCAGAAAACTGTTCAGGTTACTGGGCTCGTTTTCAAGATGTAAATAGTACAGCGCTTCGGCTCGTTTATTATTAGCGGCTGAAGCTTGCCCACCCAGTCGATATTCAAGTTAGTCGTTCGTTGTTCCCGTCGCTTTCAAATATAAATGAGATTCGTTTCAATATAAATGTAAATGACTGAAGTGGTTACCCGCGACTAAATTTTCTGGTAATAATTTATGCGATAAATAATAAGCTAATTCGATAGTGAAAATATTTACGAACGTAAAGGGGAATGACCTGGTCTGGGGTCGTTTACCGTGAGAAACATTTTTACTGCTTTAAATTTTTAACATTTTTATCGCTTAATTGATTTGGGGATACTGCAGATCTTTCGTGAATGCGGCTAACCGCACTCGCAGGAATTTATATTTTAGCCTCAATTTTTCTTGCTTCTTGAATTACCTTCATAATGAGAGAATCTCGTAAAAGTTTCGATGAAGTTCACAGCGAAAATTAAAAGAGAAAATGTAGTTGGTTTGCGAAGTTTTTACAGGAAAATCATTGTAAGTTTTATCTGAGACAGAGTGGAAAGTTTTACAAGAAAATTGGCTGGATTTTGCACAAATATTGCTACTACTGCTAAACGGTTAATTACTGGTCTCAAATACAATGATTTTTTTTTCAAAAAGTTTTGATGTACAGTTTTGTAATAAAATGTTAATAGAATTTATTCTATCTCGTAAAAAATTGAGTTATATTTTACCTTAATTATTGTTACAAGTGCAATAATAACAAAATCATTTTTTCTTATTTATTACTAAACTATCTACCGCCAGTAAACATAATCTTACAAATAAAAATCTCTTTGTCTCTTTATCAAAATCTCTATCATTCCAAAATGATTAAATTCTAAAATTCTTACAAAAAAAAACCCTCATAATCGTCAAAAATCATGACATAAAAAGTCCGCAGAAGTCAAATCCGCAAATCGGCACGACTCAACGTAAAATCCGAAATCCGGCTTTAAAATAAAGTACTCCTTGGCACTGAGCGAGTGACACATACTCGCGGCGCGCGTGAGAAATCTTCGCCGGAGGATTTCGCTCGATAATTCAGCCAAGCATTCGAGGGTCGATTTCCCGCACCCGCTCGGCGAGGAAGAAGGGTGGGAGGGGGGAGGAAAAAATTGGCCGTATACCGTCAGAGGACACGGTGCCATAATCCGGGCGCGCGACTCGGCAGCCCAGTCTCTTACAAGCCGATAAATTATTAAGGCGCAGCTTTCCGGTGGGACGCGCGGCGCGTTCATATTTACTCGGGCGCGCCGGTGCATCTGCGTCTACGCGCATATATTCATGCGCGACCCGAAAGACGGATAAGGATGAGGCTAATGCAGGAGGCGCTGAGTTTCGCGATTCTGTTGTAACTTCCTCACTCTTTTCTTTTTTTTATGTCTTCGAATTTGTGGTTGATTCGTGCATTTTTAGTCGTTTAAGAGTTTTATCTTTTGAATTTGTTTCTTTATTAGTTTTACTGAGAAGCTTTTTTTTTACTAAAATAGCTTGTTAATCTTTTCGAAAATTGAAGGAAATAAATTATAGAATATTATTATAATACCCTATACAATTTTTTCCATCGGTCTTTGTCAGATCTTATGACACACGAAAAGAATCTTTAATTTCGGTGTATATACACTACTTTCGCATATTTTATACACCGTTTTTGATAGAAATAACATACTATCCAATAAATATTTTTAATAATTGGGAACTAAATTTAAATAAATATGTATTTTATGCATTTTTTTATGTGAATAGAATAGAATAGTTATAGATGAAATTAATATTTGTTTTTTCAGTTTCAATTTTTCGACCCTTTTATAAAAATACATGGCATCTCGTTTTGCAGACTTCCTTCATAACAAATTTAATTTATAAGTATACAGAAGTAAAGTGACGCGATACAATATACAGAAACTGAATTCCCTCGTGAGCGTTGTAAAAGAAGGCAAGAGAACAGCGTGACTTTATGGTGAGATTAGACAAGTTGGCTAATTTTATAAGGGGCATTTCGTAAGTTAATTTTACTTTTAATCAAAAGTTCAAGACAATTTTACCGTAATTATTATGAACTTCTACCCGATGTATTCTACTTTATTTCAAGATTTCACATAATAGTCGAATTAAGTAGAAATTTTCGCGATAATATTACTCCATGAAAGTTACATGTGACTCATTCCAGAAATATTAAAAATAAAAAAAAAAGAACCAAATTTTATTAAGTGTCTTACATTTACCTCAACTAAAAAAAAACAATTTAAGAAACATTAGTAGATAATCAAATCGCCGTAAAAAAATAAATACAATTTGAGCTGAATACTCGTCTGCCAGTAGAATCAACAATATAAAATAAGGCAGTATTAAACACAAGCCAAACGTGCGTTTGTACAGCCATGAATACACTTTACATCGAATTCCTCTGCAAAGCCTCCACCGCAGCTGCACAATGCCCTTTGGGGCTCGCATCCGCGGAATTGCATTGGCGGTGCGATCGCATGGGTAAAAGGGCGCGCGGATCTGGGCGTCTTAGCCGGGGCGAGGTAAACGGAGGGGATCGCCTTGCTGGGGGCGCGAGAAGTGCGTCGGACGATACCCGCCCGGGCGGCGTTACACAAAGCGACTACAGCGTCTGGAGCGCCGGCCGCATCGGGGGATTTCGCGGGATTAACCGTGGAAGGGGTACTGAGAGGTAGAGAGCCGCGTGTTATCGGCCCCGGAGCTTTCATCCGACAAGGACGTGGCCGGCGTTGCGGAGTGTCGAGAGGATCTGGCAGCGAGAGAATTCGTTCCGCTACGAGAGCCTCTGGATTATTTGTTAAGTAGCCTTGTTCTCATCGAATTGATTTTTTTTTTAACTTGGCTAATATCGCGGAGAGAATGTTGCGCGCGGATTAAAGAAGGTCAAAGATCGCAACTATAAGCATTTCAATTGCTTCAATTGAATTTTAGTTGAAGTAACTAATCTTTAGTTGTAATTACTGAGTTTTTTTTTCATTGTGTTGAAAATATTGAGTATTCTTGAACAAAGCATGGCAGAATATTGTGTTGTGAAGTGTTTTAAGAAGAAATTGGACTAATTAAAGATTAAATTAATAAATTAATTTATTAAATATCCAGATTAATGTCACTAAAATTGTATTTATAAGATTTAAATTTGAATAACTAACGAAAGTTATTTTTATATATAATTTATCACTGGTGAATTAATAAATCAATCATCAAGTTCTTTAATTTACTAATTGCTCTGATATATTTACTATAAATAAGCTTATTAATGCTGTTTTAATTAAATAACATACTCTTAAAACTTGATTAATAGATTAAATTGCTTAATATCGGTCACCAATTCTTAGCTTTTGATATTACCATCCCACTGGAAGATTATCCAAAAAGTACATTTCTGCGTATACTGGCAATTAATTGCAAACGGAATAGAATAAAAGGTCGTAACAGCTATATCAGTGCATTAAAATGTATTTCTTCTTTAATACATAAAAGAAATATATATAAAAAAGCAACTGCATAAAAATCGTAATTCTAACGAAGTTGCAATTACCAATTAATTGGAGTATTATCGCTACTTCACCTTCACTATTTGTTGAACAAGAAAAATTTTACATCGTTATTTAATTATAATCATTAAATTTCGTTAGAAAAGTATTAATACTAATTATTTTACTATATAATAAGATATCACCAGCCTTAGAAAAGAAAGAATGTCGACATAAATTCCACATTATAAATTACAATATCCGCGAGAGGTACGCGTTCACCGCTGCAAGAAATTTTTAAGCGCCTCAAAGGAAACCGACGTCGCTCATTTTTTTCGAGGCGGAAGAATCGAGGGCTTTTAGCGAGGAGCGTGGATTACCCCTTTTAATGTTTTTCACCTGGGCAGGGGGCTCGACGACGACGTTCTTATTGCGTTTCATTAGGAGAAACTTTCACCCACTCGGACGTACCTTAATTTTTCACGTAGTAATTTCAAGTCGCGGTAGGATAGAGTCATTATTCGCTTAACGAGTCTCGCCCTTTCTTTTTCCTCACTTGAGTACAGCTTCGAATCCCTCTCTCTCTCTCTTCCTTTTTTCGCAAATTTTTTATAACCCCTTTTTCACTTTAGCGCGAAGTTTTTACTCTCGGCTCTTGATAATTATTCTTGTAATAAACGTAAATAAACGTGAAAGCTCACCTAAGACTTATTAAATTAATTTTTTTATAATTGTAATTATAATTAAATGCTAGCAGAGAGAACAAAAAAAAATTTAAATCATTTTTGTACTTAAGATAAATTTTATTAAACAAACGCGTTATTCTAAAAAGCCTTCATTTTTCATTAAAATTTTCATATATTTTTGAATAATTATAGAAAAATATCACGTTATATAAGACAAAAAATTGCATTGTTTTCACTCTCTTTTATTCTGAATAAACTAAAAGCATTTTTACGCTGATTAAACGATAAAATAAAAAATATTTTAGAATATTCGACACTTTTATGATCGCCCATAAATAAATACAAAACATTACATCGAGAATTTAAAACAATAAAAGCAGCACATACACTGTGCGCGTTTATTGCTATTTAACTCCATGAAAATTCTTAATCACCAATAATTAGTCGCTAATTGCACGCTTAAAGCGCGCGAATTTATTCGAAACAATGCGAGGCTTTATACAATGATTAATTCCTGAGCAGCGAGCGAAATAACGGCAAACAGTCCCCGCACGGACATCAGGCAGGCGCTGAAACCGTAAAGTGAGGCGCCATAAAATATGTATAAAATGCGTTCGCTCTGAGAGGAGATATTGCACTTGCAGGTGCCGCAATTTCTCTCTCACTTCCACTGCTTCTCTTTTATCTCGGCTAACGACTGGCCACGAATCAAGGAGGAATAATTAAAGATGGCCTCGGGGGTCGAGTCGTCGCCAAGCCTACAAAACGGACGACTCCGGGAAAAAAAGGAGAGAAAGAGAGAGAGAGAGAGAGATGGGCCCAGAGAGAATGAAATGTAAGTTAATGTGTTAGAGAAAGCAAGCAGAGAGGGCAGAAAAAAGGGGTTGGAAAAGCGAACACATCAACCGTTGGCTTGAATGAAAAAAAGGAAAAAAATGTAGAGGGGCAGAAGAGTCGTTGCATTAAAAATAACCGTGGTGATGTTGTAAGCGCTTTCAGCGCTCCGAAGAAATAACTATGGTAATAAAGGCAGCTTCGTTGCTTCGAGCCCACTTTATTAACGTGTTTTGAATATTAAATTGTTTAATTTAGGATGTGATTGATTGCCCTCGAGTTGGGAAAAACGTTTTCTCGCTGATAGGAATGATAATAATGAAATGTCAGTGGTTCCTCGTTCGAGGAAAAAAGTGTGCATTTAATTTTTAGAGCAATAAAAAAAATATTTTAGAATTCGTTTGATGTGGGAGTACTGAGCTGTAAATTGCTTTTAAAAAATATTACCCTTTCGCGAGTTTTTTTTTCATCTGAAAGTGAATTAAGCAAAGTGCAATCGCGACACATTTAACGCATGCAGCTCGTTCGACAGATATCTGCATTAAAAAAATGGGATAAAAATATAATTACTACTTTTGCATTAACGAGGCCACCTAATTGATCGTGTAGGTAAAATATATACAAAACATGACGGAACAGGTTTATTTTACTCTTTAATTTTAAGTTAAACAAGTCGATCACGCAGATGCGGTGTCAAATAAATAAATATGAAAAATAAAAAAAGGGAGGACGCATCTTCCGGAAAAATTCGCGCTAGGCAAATGTAGTGCGCGGCTCGTCGATCGAGTGCACCGATAAGCCCAGCATGTATTATTTATACGCCGGAGTCGAGCTTTTGTCACGCCCCGTGAGTCTGCATAAATTTCGCAAAAGGGACGCGGTCGTTATTTTAGGGGCACGCTTCCCACCGGCCGTGAGGGACGTTTTATAGATCGAAGGGGGTAAGAAAAGTCGCTCCGTCTGCACGTGAAGTTGGGAATCCCCGGCGTACGGAAATTTTTCGAAGCGTGAAAACATAAAGGTCCAAACCGAGGAGTGCGTTCCCTCCGAGTCTTGGTGTACGTTCGTACTTCCTTTTGAAAAATGGTCCGCTTGTTTCTTCATTTTTCTCTCTCAACTTTTTTTTTGTAGAGAAGAGCTTTTCAAGGAAAGGGGAGGTGTATGTACACTGATCTTGCAGTGTTATTTTTAAGTGAACAACTGTACAGTTTAGAAGCTCAAATAACTTCTTGAATTTAGTATTAAAAAGTACATGTTGACATTAATTCATTAAATTTAACAAAAATGTTGAAGATTAAGTAGTTCGTGCAGAGTTTTTTTCAATTTTGTAAGGAAGCCGTTAAAAAAAATAAATCACGAAGTCGTTTACTATATTAAAAATATTTAAACGAAAATTATAAGATGCATATAACACACAAACATTTTCTAGGAAAAGCTTCTTATAAAATTACAAAGCTTTGAAAAAATTACGCACTGCTTATTTGCAAGAATTCGTCCTGATATTAAATTTTTTCACGTAATTTTTATGCAAGCTTCACAGCAGTTCACGAACGAATAACGGAGCTTCTGAAAATAAATTTTGAGCTACTCAAGAATCAAATTTAAACTAGATAATCATTATCTCTTAAAAATTTACAGCATTTTCAACCGCCCAACAATTACGTTTTTTCGCGTAATCTTTACGGCAAGCTTCGTAATGTTCACGTGCATTTCTCTCACTGCTTATAAAAAAAAAAGTCGATACACTGTGAAAATATTTTTCAAAAGGTGAGTTGACCATCAAGAGGCACTAAATTATCTTGGGGCGCCTCGTTAACCTGGTGTGCTGGCATACACGCTGTAACCCACTTCCCGTGAGAAAAGAGATGGCGGGACCTCGAAAACCCCCCCGGGCTACGGTCTTTTTTCGCGAGCTTTTCACCGTTGCGCCGGATTCATTCTCGCTTGAAAAAAAGCTCGGCGTTACTAATTTGCGTTCTCCACGGCGATCATAGCGCGTGATCCCGATTCTTCCGAAAGTGCGATTTGCTTATTTATATTATACCTCCACTTAATTTTTGTACTGAAATTTGGAATAATACAAACGTACACCTCAATTCGATTGTTTAAACATTTGCGTGATAGTTCTATTGCATCGATGGAATAAAAAAAAATTATCATGAAAATAAAGTATAAATACTGACGTTGCAAATTTTATTTTGCTATTTTAATGTTTATCAATAAAGAAAGTCACAAAATAAATTCACTTAGAGTCTACGTCATTATAGGCCAATGATATATACGCAGTGTTGAAACTGAAATAATATTTGAATTAAATTATGCATGTCTAGAATATCATCGTAAAATAATATTCTTGTACATTCAATTTTACATTTTATCCTAGAAGAAACTATGTAATAGCAAAAAAAATGTTTTTGTAAAATCATAAGCTAAAGTATATAAATCTACAAAAACGTATAAATTACTGTACCATTTAAAAAAAAAAAAAAAAAACAAATAATAAAAAAAATCCTTTATCCTTTCATCCACTGTCACTTTTACGAGTAAAAGTTTTTGTCTATTTTTTCAATTTAATGACAATCTATCTGCACTGAGTGTTTATAACAATTGATTACAATTACAAGTATAAATATGTTATTGAGAAATATTGAACAAAAAAATGTACATCTATTATTTCGCGACGATCGCTTAATAGGATCTAAAAATTATTTTGCACAATACGTTGAATAAATTTTAATTAAAAAAATGTAATAAAACAAGCATTTCCTCATAATCCACAAATCTCCATTAATCGACAACTAACTCCTCTTGACTTATAGGTATATAATATATATCTACAGTAACCCTTCACAAGCACATTCAAGCTGACATCAGCACCTCATCACCCAGCGTCGATTATTTCACTAATCCCTGCCGATAAGAAATTAATATCGGGCCGCCTCTGCCGCAGCGCATAATGAATCGAGCGGGGGCCACTCGCCGATAAGAAGTCGACCGGGTTTGCGGGCAGCCGGGACGCGCGCAAGTTTCGCCGTGCGGCCAAGGGAGACTTCAAAGGACTCGGGAATTCGCGGCGTGCGCCAACTTGTTCCGCCGATGGCCAAACACTCGGGGCAGCGCTGAAATTGTTCGATCGCCGAGGGCCAAAGTTCGCCCCGGTGCGCTTATAACCGTAATTAAGTCGGAATGCGTTGTTGCCCTCCCCGAGCGTCGCGTTGTGACCCACCCTTCATTAACTTCAATGGGGGAGGGGGAGAGAATGGTGTGTCCTTTACTTTTTTTTTAAGGTGAGCTTTCGATACGATCGACTTGATTTCCCTTTTTTATTTTTATTTCGAAAAATTTCGCACGAGGGGACGCTTTGAGTCGACGCGGAAGACTGACAGATTCTGGGCATACTTCGCAAGGTCCTAAGTTAATTGGCATTGGAGTGGTGTGTTTAATGGCGCTTTGAGAATTTTCGGGTTGCAGCGAAGTTTGCAGTGGGGAAGGACACGGAAGCGCTTACTGAACGTGTCAGTGAATTTTATGAAAAATTGAATGAACGGATGTTAAAAATCTTCTCAAAATCTTTAAATGTGTGATACTCATAAATAGTTAAAAAATGTGTAGTTTCTATCTGATGATTTTAATTTTTTATCTATTTGATTATAATCAAACAATTATAATTTTTCTTTTCATAATTGTGCAATATAAGAAACAGTAATTATTTTTTACAAATAATTATTTATCTATTTGATTGATCAAAATTTATTTCTATTTAAAATGTACCGGTAGGATGGACTTTTATTTACAGTTTCAAGAAAAATAAAATCGTAAAAAATATCGCCCTCAGATTCATAGTAAAAGAAGCGACGCAATATGTATAAAAGAAACTTTAGTCCGATACATAGTACATCCTTTAAAGAAGACACTCTTCCCTGCATACTTTATTTAAACTGAAAGCTTTGGTGGTTTACACGGCGGCGTTACAAAAAGCCATTAATCGATCATCCTGAGGGGTACATCGCACTACACCGTACGATATATACATGTTCGTAGCACGTCAGGTCGAACTATCCCGCGGTCACGTGGACAAAAAATATCCACAGGTGCAAGAAAATATATCTATATTTTGCATCTGTGCATGTATCTACGGATGTACACAGAATACATATTCCTATACTAATGGAAGTATATATGCATGATTTTTGTATTTGTGGGTACGTGAGTACGTGATGTGTATACTAAATTTTGCCAGACAGTATTGTAGTTTTTATTGTACTGATAGCAAAATTTATTACAGTATATTTTTAAGTATATATTAATTTCTCTCGTTTGACGACTCTGTGATTCGTTTACTATAAGTATTACAATTATTGCTTGATTCCAACTAAATTTTTACTACAAAATTTCTTCCGTGTGTGCACCCGCAAAATATGTCTGAGTTCTATATGTGTACTGAACAAGAGTCTCCTTAAAAAAGGGATTTTCTCCTAAAAACTTATAGGAAATTCTCCTTTAGTTCTTCGAGAACAATTTCCTATAAGTTTTTAGGAGAATCCCCGTTTTTCAAGAGGACTCCTTTTTTTCAGTGTGTATACATGTATATAAGACATCCATAAATGTATGTATGAATAAAGGGTATGCATGTATATCGTAAAATCGAGTGCATAAAATCGTTAAAGGCGTCCACTCACCTGATGGCCATGCTCTTCGCCTTGAGATGATGCCACCGCTGGTTCATCTCGTCGAGGCGCCGCTGCAGCATGACCGCGTCATCCTGGCTGGCGAGGGAGCTGAGCAGTTTGCGGCCCGTGCCATTGAGCGAGGCGTACACATCGTGATGCGTCTCAATTTCCGACTGGAGGTCCTGCAAACGACACAACGCCAAGCGTGTCAGCTAAATGTATCGGTAGCGGCGAGCGGATATTGCGGGTCGGCGAGTCTTTTGAATTCGCGATGCGCGCCTCCGGGAGGCGGGAGGGGGATACAGGCGCGCGAGAGGTCGATATACCTCCGGAGCGGGAGCACATATTATCGCAAAACCTCGGCGGATTGAAAGTGCGAGCGAGCGAAATGATGGGTTTGTTGTCGGCCTTATTTTTTTTATTTTGGTCCTTGGATGATGGAGGAATAGGGGCCGTTAGTGAAGGTATGAATACTACCGGTTCGGTAAGCAGTTTCTTTGGGAGTTGATGTCTGACTGTGCAGTGACCTGTACTACTTAAAATGTAGGCACGCGAGTTTTTAAGTTGCATTTGCGTTTCATGGAATGGAAAGTAAATTATTACGGCATATATAGATTGGAAATGAGTTGTTTTAATCATTATTTTGCCACTTTTATATATTTGATTGATTGTATGAATGATATAAATTATTTAATTATATAAATGAAAAAAATCTGAACGTATTTGATTAATACTAACAGCACACTATGAAATTGATAAGGTTGTACAAGGATTCATAAGTAGTAAAATTTAGTTTTAATTTATTCATAATTGTAACAAATTATAATTAAAAATGTTATATATTTTATTATAACTATTATTACAATTCATGCCTTAAAAAAATTTGATTTTTCTACTTATTTCAGCTAATTTTAACGTTCCTTTATTCTATGAATTAACTTTTTATTTAAATTAATATTTAAAATGTTTTAAATACTTTATATAACTACAGTGTTAATCTTCGTACTTTATTTTTACACCATACTCATCTGATATTACTCCGTTTTAAAATGCTGTTTTTATTGTGTGCGTATATACTACTATGCATTTTCATTACTTTTTCCGACATAAACACAAAAGTGTGATAACTTCAAACTGCAACAAAAATAAATTATTGCAGTCCGAGTGTTAAAAAGCATTTTCATAGCCTGTCATTTTGCTCTGCACCGACAATTTAATTTTGTCGTTCAGCTTTTAATAACAAAATTATTGCCGTATATCATAATTAAAACATTAACTGCACGACTGCAGAATTACTCGATTTTCCCGTACCATAATCGATAATTAAAACAACCCAGAAAGAAGAGGACTAATAAAAGCAGAAATTCAGTGAAGCAACGAGACTTTCCGAGACTTCCTCTCGTTAAGCGTAGCCGAAGGAAGGAACAAGTCGAAATGCTGTATGGAAGCGGTCCAAGATCCACGGCCGCCTCTTCGTTACTCTCGCGTCACTTGCTTCCTTGCCCCGGCGCCTCTCGATTATATTGCCTCCTCCGACTTTTCGAGTCTCTCTCTCCCTCGGCCCTGATGCCTCTCGAGAGCGCGCGTCCGCCCGTTCGCGGATGGATGGGTTCAGACGCACGCGGACCGACGAAGAGAGAGAGAGAGAGAAGGGACCTGTATAACCTGCGCCAAGCTTTTCCAGAGCAAACGGCGCGCTCATACGCGCAAAGAGGCGGTGAAGTGGCAGGAGAGAAAAAAATTTTTCTCTATCCTTTTTTTTACGATGAGTCTGTGCCGGAAATTTTTTCGCCGTTTTATTCCTCCGAGAAACGATGTTTTTCGACACTTTACAGATTGGATTTTAGAATCGCAATAGGTAGTAATTGTTGAAGTAAAGTATGAAAGTATTATTATTATTTTTTTAAATCCTCAGTATAATGCACACAATAAAATTTGGGTAAGGTTAATTATGATTCTAGGATATACTTTGCATTTTTGTTCCTAATAGCTCCATTGATATGAAATAGATTCTCTGTCTCCTATCAATTAAATCAGAAAATATCTTCTAAAATCATTCTTTTATTTTGTGTAGAAGCACTACAAGATTTATTAAGGCATAAAACACATCTATTTATCTTTACGATTTTTTTACTTGAATTTTATTACAAAATAAAGCTGCTCTCTAATTCGAATGCCACAAAGTATAGTCACTGAATAGACACTGGTTTAAAATTAGAGAGTAAAGTCCATTTTATCAACGCAAAAAGGTAAAAATGTCTCCTTAAAGTATCTTTTTAAATTCACTTTAGTTCCATCGAAGAAAAAAGTGCCCTGCGAAGCAATTACCTGTTCGAAGTAGCGCAGCTCGGCGATAAGCGTGTAGGATAGGTAGACGAATCTCGCATCCTCGAGTCGACGCAGAGGCGGCGAGTCGAAGCCGTCGGCCGTGCCCCAGCAGCCGCAGCAGCGTCGTCGCCACCGGCTTCCGGGCCACGTGCCGACGCCTCGACCGGCGAGGCCGCAGTCTACCGCAAACACGTAACCCAACAGCATCTCCTCATCGACGTTCAAACGCTTACGGTTTTTATTCCACTAATCACTGAGCTTTTGAGACACTTTTAGACCTGGTCTCGAGCGAATGAGAATTTTTATAGTCATTGTCAAGTGAGCAGTTTTTACTTTTTAGATGTAGACTCACGTGGTGCTTTTTTTATTAACTAGGGAAGATGATTTTTTTTATTATAATATAAGGACATCCAAAGTAATAGAATTATTTGTAGCATTACTATTAATAGTTTTTTCTACTCTTTTTTTTCGATTATTATGATTATTTAATACTTTAGTGCAAATAATACTCAACACTTTTTTAAAAGCTGAGGTTCCTATTTCAACATTTTTACATTATTAACGCAAAATATTAAATAATATGAAGACCTATGCGTTTTGAAAAAATGTTGAGTGTTAGCAAAAGTAAAATATTAATTAATGCGTTGAGAAAACGAGTGTCTTTACTTAATAATAATTAAAATGTCGAAAACTTTCAGTACACTTCAGAGAAACCCACATTGACCAACGACCAATCCATTATACAGATCTTGTTACATCTTTCCTGAAGAAAAGTAATATTCGCAGAATCTGAATTTTAAACGAAACTAGAAACGCTTGTCCGCCGCTTCGCGGAAACGCCTCGTAACCTGACACTGACAAATCGTGAAAATTTAACATTCCGAACAAGTCTCATTAGCCTCTTCACAAAATCTAATAAGCAATGCAATTCTTTACATTTCCCGTGAATACATTACTGGTTGAACTACATCCTTTTTTTATTTTTTTTCTGTAAATTATAAGCACACTCAGCTCAAACTAATATAAAAGAAACTGCAGCTCTGGTATAAAATTTGTTGTCACGCAGTCCGTTCAATACTAAACATTATTTTTGTTTTTAATATTGTAATGACACAACAAGAACATAATTTTTGTGTATAAATTATGAAATTACACAAACATTTTGTTTTATGTAAACAAGTTAAGTACACAAATATTTCGTAAAAATAGATTTCAACACAATGCTTATCTCAATTGTGTACTACGTAGCCAGAAAGTATATTTTATTAATTTAAAATAATTTCTTTTATAAATTGTGCTTTATATATTAATTTTGTGTCCCCACATATAAGTACTAGAATTTTCTGTAGTGTCCAAGCAGAAATGAAATGAAACTGCACAGTTAAAAATTGTACGTTTTGCGTTTTTTGAAAAATAATTACACAATAATTGTTTTTAATGTACAATCTTCATCGTGATTTCGTGAAAACACAAAACCTACAATTTTTAACTGTGCAGTTTCATTAGAAACTGACTAATGACTGGCATCGCTAATAAATTTTCTACTGGGTAAGGTGTAAATCATTTTATCGAAGCTCAGCAACAGAAAACAATGGATTTTAATTTTCGCAAGTTATTTAATACTCCGTGCCGACGAGACTAACCAAATTACAAGCTTAATAATCCATCTCCCGAAAAAGGAGGCCCGGGCTATATCACCCACTCGATACCCGGAGTCTGACAAAGTGTCCTTGCCGCCCGTCCGCGCATAATGAAGTAAGATGGATGGAGGCACCCTCCCACCCCCTTTTAACCCTGGAGCTTCGTTAACACCCCCCACGACAACTTTCCGCGGAAATATCACCCGCGCGCTCTCGCAATCGTTCGATACGGCGAAACTTCGCCGCCAAAACCCACCCCCTTGCTTTAATCAGGCCCCGCGCCGTGGAATATGAATGCGAATGCAAATGTGAAACTACTTCCTTTGCCTGTGGTGGAATTCGTAATTCTTCGCGGTTAAAGTTATTTTTTTTCTGGCACTATTAATTTTATTTTCTCAAAAATTTTAGTTGGACTTGTTCGTGGATCAACAGGGTAGGTTTCGTACTTAACAGTATATGATTAAACAAAGTTGAAAACGAATCGAAAATTTTTATCTTTTATAATTATTAATTTAACTTCTCAGTCATAACTTTTAATTGCACGTGCTTAAGGGTAATTTTGATTTAGAGTCAAGAGTTAAACAGAGGTGAACATGAATCGAAAATTTTTATCTTTTATAATTATTAATTTAACTTCTTAGTCATAACTTCTAATTGCATATAATTTTGATTTAGATTAATCATATATATTTCTTGGAAGTTAATTAACCCCTTTTAGTCACACTGGGCGTGGTAAAAGAAAATATACACATATACCGTAGGGTAATCACACTTTCCATTTTGCAAAATGTATCAATTAATTTAAAGGCGGAGCCTAGCAGTTATCATTTACCTAAATACCCCCAACAATAAAATATTCAATTAAATTAAGCGAATTTGCAATTCAAAATATTCAAAATATTCATTAATGTTTACTTAGTCTTGTACTACGACCCAAAAGCATTTAATTAAACTCACTGCAAGTATCGCCCAAGTGAAACAGCAAACCGCAAGTGAGAAAGAACAAAAATAAATAAATAAATAAAAGACGGAACAAGTCTCCTTGTCTTACATTAACTTCTCGGTTGATACCGGCGCACTGCTAACGGCGGACGGATAAAAGGGCCGGGAGCGTCTAAGCGGCTTGCGGCCGATTAGAGCGACAAAGCGACGGGGAAAGTTTCAGCCAACGCCGCGAACGAGACGGAGGAAGGTGGAGGAGAGAAAGAGGCGCGGTGACGGCGAGGAAATGGTCGAGACGGCAAAGTTCCGCTGGGCAAAGGAAATTCCTCGGATTGAGCTACCGAGGGAGTATGATTTTTCTGCTCGTTTATTGCGCGAGAGGTATCCGTTCGCGTAGGAATTTCAAGTTGAAAATTAATTCTTTCCACTATTTTCGCTTAAATATTTACGAGATTAATTTTTATTTTGGTTCTTTTTAATAAGAGGTTCAATTTATCTCTTTAAATTTAAATATTTCAGTTTAAATTAACAAAATACTACAGCAAAATAACAATGGCAGTCGTTCATCACTATAATTCATTTTTATATAATACTAATTTAAAACCTGCGATTTAGTGTTTCTAAATATAAATTCTTTATTCTCAAGTCTGTTTAAAAATGTCGATATTAAAATAACGAAAGATACTGAGTTTAGCTAGACGAAGTATATTTTTTAGGGGTGGACGGAATTACGCGAAACAGGATTATCTTATAAGCGAAAGTAACAGGTACAGTGGGTGAAAGAGATTTTCGTTAATCGCGGACCATCCTAAATACTCGAGCAACGCGCCGCAGACCGACCGCAGACCGGTAGTTGTCGCTAATGTTCGACTTTCGAAGCTCGAAAAGTCAGTCGAGTTATATCCCCCGCGGCTTTAGTTTACGCAGCGCTGCCACTCTATTTTCCCCTCTAACGATAGAAAAATTTTCCCAATTTCATCAGGCTACTATAAATCCTTGTAGCTCTCACGAAATTAAGAGGAATTCCTAGAATATATAAGCTACAATTTTTTTTACTTCGTTATCTAACTTCGATGTAAATTTTCGACTTTTTTGACGTTGGAGACTATAAATATAGTCTATAGTAAGTAAATAAAGAAATAAGTAAATGAAATAAACGATGGGATAGGATGCTCTAAAGTATTTAAAGAAGCAATTGCATTGATTAAATTTCAATTTTAATCGTTTAAACAATTTCAATTTCTTCAATTTCACTTATCAGTAGAAGTAAATGGAAAATACGATCACTAAGTATTTAAATTTTCAAATCAATCTAAAACTTATTTAAAATGCATAATATTGCACGTTAAATACGTTAAATGTATCAAATAAATTAAACTGTATTTCTTACCTCAAAAGCTTAAGCCCGCGAGGTCTATATGGAAAAACGTCACAGCCGATAAATAAATCGTTCGTTAAATTTTAGCAGCGTTTATCGAACTATTGTTCCGACAGCATTTCATTTCGAGTTAAACGATCAGCCGCGAATCTGCACCTCGAAATAAGTGGATTATTTTCATTAATTCCCCGAGCCGATCCAGCGGGAGTTTGCCCAACGAATCGCCGCGGATAAAACGCCGCGGCGCTTCGAATTGCGCGCATACATATACATATATAACTATCAGGACAAAATGACTCGGGTGCAATGTATTTACCGTCACTGTCGCTAAAATATCTAAACACATGGGGATCAATGCGAGGCTCGTCAAAGGGCGGCCGATCTGCATTAGGGGCGCTTAATCTTTATTGGGGTCCGATGGGCGCGTCAAAAGCGCCGAATTAGAAGTGTGCTGTGCTCTTTCGGGGATGTTATTAAATAAATGGGGAGGAATTCGCCGCCGGCAGAATTACGCGGCCAATTAAGTGCATGAATTAATTAGTGGCCGTCCGCTGCAAAAAGTAAAGGCACGGGGGGTTGGTGGAGCTGGAGGGGGTAGGTCAGAAGGACCGACGGAGCGGAGAGTAATCTTTATTAAAAATTTTAATGAATGCGTTCCGTGAGATTTTTTTTTTAAGACTATACATATGCATTTTCGTGTTGCAGTGCGCGGACGATATACTTTAATTGACGGTGTAAAATTTAATGAAAATTATAATGGCTACGGCTATACGATTAATTGTAATTGTCATTTGAAAAGCGATATGGAGATAATATTGAAATGCAAAGATCCTTGTTATGCGCGTTCGCGGCTGGGCAAAATTTTCAGGGGAGGGTATATTTTATTTTAATTTTAATAATAATTCGGTGGAATGAATATTTTTGTTGGTTCTAAAATTCGCTCGACACGCATAAGCAATATGATTTATATAAGAGCGTAATTTATTGCAATGAAAATTTTAACGTGTCGGCCGATAAAATGATTTTTATGTGTACTCCTATAAAATAATATTTGAACGAGTCAACCGCTATCAACTTTTTAGTGCCAAATAAAATTTATGTACTTTGCTCGAATTTAAATTCGTTATTTGTTATATATATTTTTTTCATTCTATTTGGTAATAATTTTACTGCGATTAAATTGTAAATTGGTCATTTCATATACGATATTTAAAATACTGTTATTAATAATTTGTTATTAATAAACAAAATAAAAATAAAAAATTAATTAAATGTACAGTAACAACCTCTTTCACCGAACTCTAAAATTTTTATTCAAATTTATCAAAATCCACCTCAAGCCTCGCTAAACTTGACCGTTTCTTTCGCAGTCTAAGAGACAAAAGGAGCGCCCCAATACAATTTCACGGCCGAGCACTCGAGGAAGCGCCGCAAGAGCCCCCAGGCTGCGGCCGCGTTATAATATTGTCTCGACCGAATCGAGGAAACCTCGAGGACCCTGGAGGCCGTGCGCGGGGCAAGGCAAAAAAAAAAAAAAATTCGTCGGTGCACTGGAGGACTCGGGGAGGGTCGAGGAGGGCAGAACGACTGCGCGCGTATCTCGCGTGCCAAGGGCGGCGGGGACATTTATGTCCTGGGGGAGGAGGGAGGGGGTGCGAAAATCCACGGATCTCGACGCCGCGGCCGATGCTTCGGGCTCGCGTGTAAAGAGGATTTTCCGGTTCATAAAATGCAGCCGCTCGAAGAGAGACGGCTCGAAGCCGCTCGCGCCGATGCAAATGCCCGTAAGACTCTACCGGTTGTGGGGTGATTTTCTGTATTTGCGGAGAAGACGATAACTACCTGCTGAAATGCTCCGGTTTTATTCCCTTTCTTTACATTTTTGTGGATTTTCGTAACTAGTGCTTTTAAATTATTTATGTTTTACGGTACAGTGGGTGTCTGGATGTGTGGGTGTGTA
Source organism: Sycophila sp. Sp_5 (assembly GCA_018906775.1). Taxonomy (NCBI): domain Eukaryota; kingdom Metazoa; phylum Arthropoda; class Insecta; order Hymenoptera; family Eurytomidae; genus Sycophila; species Sycophila sp. Sp_5. Next base: position 661,749 of record JACCID010000084.1, read on the forward strand.
AAAGTGTACAAGTGTGTTTGCAAAAGCTGTAAATGTATGCGTATGTAAATTTACGTTTAAGAAATATATATTTTTTTAGTTTATTGTAACGATTTCTAACTTACTTTGAATTATTTATTTATTTCTATTGCTAGACGGATTTTACATTTCTATATTCAACAATAAAATTTAAAAATACAGCAGATATGAATGTAATTTTTGAAGAAAATTTAATTTGATAAGAATACAATACTATTGTTGTTGGATTTTTCAAAGAAGATTACATTCCTTTAATTTCATTTAAAAAATAATGGTTAATTATTTTAACAACTATTTATGATAGTACTATTTTAACACTAAATATTAGTATTCCAATTTTATTTAAGGATTTTATTTTATTACTTTCAATATAAGGGTGTCATTAAAAAGTTTAATACTTTGCTTATTTACATCCTAAGTACCTAATTACCTATCACTTTTAATTCCTATCAAAGCGCAGGAACTTAACTAATTCAAAAAGGCAGTTTAATTACTTTATAATCTAAATAACCAAAGTAAAATTTATGTATACACTTTTTTCTAAGCATCACTCTTCAAACTCAAAATCCGCATAATCATTAACATTTATTAACCCGCGCAACTCAGTCGAGCATTCGGCGAAAGTCCGTTAAAAATATCTGGAGTCCTTCGCTTTATATCCTCGCGACTGAGTTTATATACGGCGAAGTGCGCTGCATTTTAAAGCATCGCGCAATTAAGTATTAAGCATTTTTACGGCGGCCGGCGTATATCCCGGCGGAAAATTGAAAGAGAAACGCGAGCGTCGAAGGAGATTTATTCTCGGGGATGAACGAGCTGATCTGGGCTGCACGAACGGGGGATTGTGTCGTGGTCCGTTATAGAAGCTTGCGCGGGGCTCTGTAGTAATTTTTTCTTTAACGCGTTGAGAGGAGGTAGGCTGGAGCCGCCGGTTTAACGATTCCGGATTGCGCGGGGATTCCCTTCGAATGTCTTTAAACGATAAGCGTTTTGAAGTAGAGTCTTTACGGTGAGTCCACTTTATCTTTTTTTTTTCTTTTTTTTTTTCGTTTGACTTTACTCGTACGCTTTACATGCATTACGCGATTTTATGGGGCAATACGTGCGAGTGCTGAGTTACGTTTTAGACTTAATTTTTTTACTTTATTTCTTTGACATGGCTACGATGTAATTTTTTTCACCTCTGCATTGTTAATAATTTAAAATATTTTTTTATGGGTAATTGACTTCAATTTGAACCTTTATTTACTTAATTTTATTCTAAGGATTACTTTTTTTTAGAAAGAGGTTTATAAATTTAAAATAAAGTCTGGATACTTTTTTCAAGATAATTGTGAATGAAATATGATCCACTGAACGAATTCAAACGAAACTAGGCTCTTTCTTTTTGTACGATGAAGGAAAAATGTCTATTTTATTATTAGTTACTGCGTTTTTTTAAACGCTGTGATAACATTACTGATTTAGAATATTTTCATCAAAAATTTAAAATGGCATGTACAATGTAATTTCTTTTTTATTACATTACATTAATGTTTTTTTGCAATTCTCAAAAAACGACTATTATATATTTCGATAATCCATAAAATTCTGAAGCCCGAGAAAATTTTAAAGTGCAAAAGGTATCAGAACTTTTTATTTGAAATTAACCAACTTATTAATTAAAACAAAATAGAAGTTCGATAAGTGTGTATGTGTGTGCGAGAAAGTGTACAAAGCCCGGCCGTTGAAAGCGAGAAAAATCGGTAAAAATTCTCGAGGCGTCAAGGAACTTTTTATTCGGCGATATAGGTTTTCAATGGAATTTCCGCTCGACTAGAATTGAATAAAAATGAAAAGAGAATTCGAAATTTTTTTTCCGTGCAGTACGCGGGCGCGCGATTCCCCGGCGGCGGCATCGTAAAGGCCGCAGAGCATAACTCACTTATTGCGAGCGGCTGCGCGCATACCTTGTCCAGCCTTCTCTTCTCATACACGTCGAAATCAGTACAAATATTCCTCAGTCGTTTCGCGATTAAAAGCCCGTATAAAACGAGCGCGAGTGCCCGTGAAACGCACCCGCAACACCCGCCGCCAGCAGTATGGAAAAAAAGAAAAAAAAGGAGGAGTAGGAGAGAGAGAGAGAGAGAGAAAGAGAGAGGGAGTGCCTCGTATTCGCAAGTCGTATTCCGAGCCTTTTTTTGTCCGATTTTTTTTTACGTTTACGATGCCTCGTTTTCAGCAGGCCGCTCGACGGCTTTTCGGATTTACCAGCGTAAAGTGTTATTTGCAAATTGCGAATCGTGGATTAATTTTTTTACGATTTATTTCATTCGCTTGCCAGCTGGATATATTGTGGTAGTAATTTCGAGTGAATTTTCCGCTTCTGCGTTAAAATAGAAGTGAAATTTTAGTACATAACAATTCATTAAGTAGGTAATAGTTTGTATTATATATTTAATGATAAATACTAATATAAAATTCAAAAGTATTTAAAAAATAAATTGCTAAATGTTGCGTTGTAATAATGTGCCCGCTTTTGTCAATGTGTGTCATGCGTAAAGTTCAATTTTACATACTCTTCGTTTTGATATGTGTGTATATTTACAGTTTAATAGTCCTTGCAAAATGCAATAAATTGAAATTGTTGTTGTTTTACCTAAGTACACAAAGCAGCATAATGCCTTCAGTTATACATTTTGACATGGATGCAGAAATGTAATCGCGAAAAGTTGTAAAAGTTAAATAACCACTAACGCAGTTGACTGGAAGCGTAGTACGAGAGAAGCCGAAAAATGGTGTTAAAATTCGCATTTTGAGGTTAGGGTGCTATAAAATACAGTTCGATACTGGTGTGAATTATTACTCACCCTTTGGGTGTTATACTCTCACTATTTGAAAACCACACTGTTTCGAAACTTGTTGATTTGAAGTACGACGGCATACATAAAACGTGCGTAAAATGACACTTTGTGCACGGAGTTACTTAACATTGCATTTAAGGTGAGATGAAAAGATCACACCCTCATTCAGTTAAAACCACCTTCCAATTATTCGCGTATTATATCAATATTTTTATATATAACGGAGACACGGCACGATTCTACATAGTCGAATTTAAGGAATCGCGCAGAGAATTATATTTTTTGCGCACGGTATATTGAAAAGTAATATTATTGTCCCGGAGCAAAAAATAATACATTAAAAATTACATAAGAAAGATGATGTTTGAGACTCGATTAACAACAGCAAAAGTATAAAGTATATAAAAGTATAGATATAAAGTCGAGAAGTAAAAGTAGTGCAGAATACTTTTTTTTTAACACTAAATTAGTGCACACAAGTGATCATCACTCCACAAATTTCCACGGAGTTGGTTATCTAAATATTCAGAAAATCGTACTTCGTACAAAGATAACTCGATGAATGTATAAATCTTTCTTTATGGTGACTATTACGACTGTTTTCAGCGAAAGGGTAGGTTCCCATCCTTTATATATTTATTAAAACTGAATGACGCGTAACTGTTTTACGCCCGCAAATTACTGCTTCGGCGGTTTTAAGGCAAAAGCCCCGAGGGCGAAGAACAACGGCGGCTCCGGAGTGCATCGATTTTCCGAGGCCTCAGAATTGCGCTTTTGCCGCGACACGTTATAATGGAAATGCGCGCCCATATACGCGCCGTTGCTTTATTGTTTACGGTCCCGCGCCACGCGACGCAGCCGTTAAAGTCGTGTGCTCGAAATTTCGGATGCGCGTGCACTTCGCTGATCGCTGCGTAGGTACGACGTGCGATATCATAAGGTCCTCTGACTCTTAGGTTTTTTTCTCGAATTTTTGAACGAAGAGATTCAATGAATAGAAATTTTCTAATGCGTTCTTAGCAAACTTTTACGTAGTGGAATTTTTAGACGAAGATTCGTGGAAATTCATAATTTGTTATAAAAGAATTTGATTTTTTTTTATTTTATATAAATTAAATTTTATTACAGTCTTATTTTCGTTAGAAAACAAGGCAATTCAATAGCCTAAATTGAAGTGCAGTATTTATTCATTTATTTCTATTTTGCAAAATTGACTCGAAAGTAACCATATTTTTTAAGAATATTAGAAAAGAAAACACATCGGCCGATCAAATGTTAAGTAGGAATGTAAAAAAACGTCGTAAATCTTGCCGCTATGTGCGCGTAAAAATAGTAACGGGCGTTAATCTTCGCAGAACCATCGGTTTAGAAATAATTCCGCTAATGGACGCGTATCCTTTTGCCGTCATCCGGCAGTTTCATGAGTCGTTGAGTTAATTGAAGGATTTAACTGGGCGCGCTCGAGTACACGTTTATATAAGGCTCGCGATAAAATCCACACATACGATCCCTCATTTAGAGGATTCGGGCTCTCGAGGCTTCTTAGAATGAATTCGTATGAAAAACGAGGGGAGAGAAAGAAGGGCGATTCCTTCCACTTCGACGATGAAAAAGCGTTGGATAATATACCTTCTCCCCCTCTAAAATGATCGACGAGGCGAATTTTGCAATTTAAAATAATTTACGATTTATGCGGAGTGATCATCGCCCTTATTAATCATATTACCTCGATGGAGACAATCAGATGCAAGTTAGTGTAAGTATGTTTATGAAGAAATCGCTATTTGGTCAATAACTCTTAAATTTTTCGGCAGGGTTTGGCACATTGAATTCAATTATAATAGTATGAATTATTGCTATGATAAGCACATTCAAAAATTTTTATTTTGACACTTTAATTTCAATTCGGTGCATTTTTATTCTCTCTAGTATGTATATAGACAATGGCTTTCAAAAATTAATCTCTCCAAATCAAATATAAAAAAACAGCAACAAAAATGAATACACAATTTTTCAAAGCTCAGCGACTAAAAAACGATTACTCCGGAAAATAGAGCATCGCATCGAAATTTACGGCTGATGGCGCATCCTCAGCACCAAAGTAAAGGAGTCCCTCGAAAATCTCGGCCAAGCGTTTTAGCAAACTCCAATTATCGACCGGCCGATGTTTAACGTGCGCACGGCGGGCCGCCAGAGGCGAAAAAAAAATTTCTCTTTTAAAAGCGGCGCGTCGCGCACCAAATTGAGTCTAAATATTCCAGCGAATTGGCTCGACCCGGGACAAAGTCAAAGCCACCCGAAACGAAGCCACCGCGCGTTTAATCGTCTCTCGCGGTTTCCCGCCTCTCTTATGGCCCTTTGACACCTGTTTTTTGAGCCGCGTCAACGATCGACCGGGTGGCGCGCGAAAAAGTCACGCCGACCCGGGCAAATAAAGCTGCTCCCTCGTGGACGTGTTTCGCATCGTTATTTACTTCGGAATAATAAATGTTTTGTATGAAATGTGCGTTTAATTTGTGTGGGTGTACGGATGTTTGGTATACGACGGTTTTATTAATCTTACGAAATGTTTGAGCTTAGAAAAGTATTTATAGAAAAGTTGATTATTGGGATACTTATTTAAATTTAGAATATAGAAGTACAATTTATAATTAAAAAGTTTTTTGAATTTATTTTTTAAGATTGAAATTAAGCGGATATATTTTTTATTTGGCGCCATTTAGAACCGGATGTTTAAACTTTAAACAATTGAATTTGTTCTTAATATACTTCACAAAATTCTGATATCACTTTTTTTACTTAAATGTAAAAAAAAATATAATACAGAAATACAATTGCAATTGTAGAATGAAATAATACAAAAATGGACATTTTTATTTTTTGATGATACTGAAAATAAATATCTGCAAGAGTCTAAATTTCTAATATTTAAATAAAATTGAGGTTACGATTCGTGTTATTGTTATTTTTGTTTTTCAAATAATATCTAATTCAGTTTTTCTAATTTTATTCAGATCCGTCAAGTTATATAGATAAACAAATGTTGAATTTTTAAATATCTATGTATAATTGATGCTAAAATTGAAAATAATATTTCTAGAAATTATTTAATTTGTTCATTCAAAACAATAAAGAATGTTGTATCCTGTTTATAAATGGATTACAAACTATTCCGAACTCAATCTCAAATTATTTTCTCAAAAATTTAAATAAATGTAAAAATAAATGAAAAAAAAGAAACACTGTGCAGTAATTTAAAATTACAATTTTTTCCATAAAAATTGCATCAGTGGAATTTAAAAGCGAGAAACTAGACTCTATTTTTAGGAATGTCGAAAAATCTCAAATCAAAAGATCCAATAGATCAGATAAAAATCAGAAAGTAGAGACACTGCTATCATCTCGCCCATCAAAATTCGCCATGGTTTCCGATTCGGAAATCTCGTTCTCCCAGATTTGAAATCCAACCGACCCGACCAAGAATCAATTTTCATGCAAATTCGAAACAGGCGCTCCGCGTCGTTTCTGCAGTTTACGACTTGAATCGCCCTCAAAACGACTGATTTTCACACAAAAAAAAGACACATGGTCCGCGTCGCGTTCGATCGAAGGAACGCTAATTAATCGCATTCACTTAAGCTTTAAATGCGTTGAACAGTCGTGGTAAACGTTGCGTTTGATTGGAAAATGAAATTTATTTTACGACGATTTAAGATTCAGCAAATGATAAAAATCTTATTAGGCTTTAGCGTTTTCATTCTGTCGAATAAAATTTAAAATACAAATTTGGTTTTATCGATCAATGGGGATTTCATTATGGTTATTCTCACATTTCATTAGGAAATGAGAGAATTTATTTGAAAAATCCAAATTAAAATTTAATTTCAATTGGGGTGAATTTATATAGTTTAATTTATTTTTAATGCGTATTGAAAACGTATAAGCGGGTGTTTAAAAAATTAAACTAAATCATCCGTCATAAAGTTATTAAATTAACTTTAAATAGAATAAATTCTTTTCAATGCAAGGATGAATGAAAGTCATGCTCCAATTTAATTAACAAAATGATGATGAATAAAAACACATAATAAATGAAAAAGTAGGTATAAATTCACATATGAATCATTTATCAAACTATCAGACTGGCGTTTCATTAATTTTTTATTAATATTTTTACTTAAAACAAATTTTTAGAATAATACACGGAGAGAAATGTTACAGTAAAAATTATTATGTTCCGTAGGAACAGTGGGATATACTCAACATATGAAAATTTTTACTATAAAAAATACTAAAAATTCCTATGTACATAGCAATTTCTACTATATAAATAGCAATTTTTGCTATGTACATAGAAATTTTTAGTATGTTTTATAGTAAAAATCGTCATAAGTCGAGTATGTCCCATTGTTCCTACGGATTATAGTAATTTTTACTATAAAATTTCTCTCCGTGTAGGAAACTTTAATAGATTAATGATGCATTAAAAGAAATAACAAGAATTTTTAAAAAAACAATATGACTAATCTAGATGAAAATTAAACGTATCATCATATTCAAATGCATTAAAACAGCTCAAGGTATGTGCGAGGACAAGTTATATGCGAGGACAGTTATGTGCGAGGACTGGTTATGTGCGAGGACAAGTTATGTGCGAGGATAAAAGCATAAAGAAGTTCATAACAAAGTAAACAAGTATATAAAAAAAATTCGAATTTCCCAAAGCATTCACTCTTCGCGATCCCCGCAGCGTACACACCAAACCTCGGAACCTGAACTATTAAAAGCAGCAGGGTCGAGCTGCTCCTCTCGTTCAAACAGCGGCGGGGCGCACGCACAGCCCGAGTCCCGGCGAAATTCGGAAATTCGCTGCGGCGAGGAGCAGAGCGGAACGCCTCCGTGCGGCGCTGCAGTCCCCATGAATATTTATCGCGCGCCCGCGGATTTCTCGCGCGCGCACCCCACCCGCCTCCCCGTGTATTTAATACGTGCGCCTCGGCCCCCGTTGTATCGCGCGCCTCGGCAGCAGCTTGGCAAATGGAAAATTGAAAATTTAGTTTGCAAACGGAGGCTTAACGAGGCGGTCCCTGGGGCTTCGCGGGAGATAAGATTTTGCGCTGATGATCGACTGCTCAGTACACAGCAATGCGCGGCCTCGGGGTGCAGGGAGCGCGAGTTGATTTTTCGAGATTGGCGCTGGTTCGCTTCGTTTTTCGGCTGGGAACAGGTATAAAGGCCGCATTGAAATTGTTACCTCAACGGGTGGTTTGAAATAAAAAGAGAGTAATTTAAATGGCTTTATCTATTTGTGTACACTGAGAGAAATGTACGGTGAATTTTGTTGCGGAATAATTCAAAAAAACTTAAGCCGTAATGAGTGAAAGCGACGATACTTTTATTTTAAAAATGATACAGGCGGTAATATATTTTAATAAGACTAAACCGAATCTCGTAGCTTCCCGATTAAATTCGCATCGGCAAAGATCAACGAAGAGCGCGACGCGGCTGAAGATAAAGGCTCGATTGGCCACTGGACCTATCGAAAAAATTCCGAGGCATCAGGAAGGAGGTGGAGTACAGGTCCGGGGGTAAATTTCGCGCTTAGCGGGCTAGTCGGCCATGCATATGCAAACTCGTCGCCGTGGGCGAAAATTGATAGGGGGACACGGCTCGTGTGCGCCGCTGCGCTCATTAGCGGACTAATTGAAGCCCGGACGCCGGTCTCGGCACTTTTACGCGCACCCCACACACGCACGTGTGTACACTAAGCGCACACATCTACATTACACGCATACACACAAATCTATACATACCTACATACACTACACGCACACTCAGACGAGCATATTAAGACAATCAAGCATATACACCACTACACACACGAGTACTTCTGCACACACAAACACATACAAGTACACCTTACACGCAAATTCACCCATCCGTTTATATATATATACAAAATAATCGGAGATGGCAATAGTGTACAACCTTGCGCAACTGGCTTTTGGTGCGGGATCGGTTTAGCCCTGCTTGATTAGATTTTAAACCAGTTCTTTTTTTTTCGTACGGATTCAGTCATTATTGGATGGCGGGTCGTAATAATAAAGGCGACGGGTTCGACGGCTCGTTGGCAGGTTTAATGATTAAATTTGAAATAACGAGCGGCTATGCGATGCGATCAGTCGGTGATCACGTAACAATTAATGATAGAGATATTGGTGAAAGAGCGATTTAATTAATACATTTATAATTATTCAGTTTATCGGTGAGCCTCTTTTTATATCCGCGTAATTATATTTATGTAACTATAGTTAAAAAATTGAAAATTACTATCTAACATTCCGGTTGCATGTAAGCGCCAAGAAATTGTAGAAAAATAATTTTTTTATAATAAATGCTTTATGTAGTGTCAATCAGGTAATTGATCTAAGGATATTCACTTTTTACTTTTTTTTTACTAATCGAGGTTACAGAACAAATTTTAGGTATGCACCCGTTTTGTAAGTTTTATGAAGATATCGAGATTCTAGACACTTGTTTGGTGAATACCTTTTATATTACCATCAGTCTTCTTTTAAAATTTCCTAAAAGTGACTATACACCTCAAATCAGCATTTAGCAATAGTTTCTCAAACTATTGCTAAATTCTCTTCACTAAATTCCCTTACTAAAAAGACAGAAAATCAGAAAGGGGATAGAATCAGCAACAGTAGAGCAGAACACCGGTCCAAAGCCGCGAGATAAAAAGGATACAGCGGGCGGTGGCAATTACACGTGGAAACGTAATGTCCTGGTTTGGTAAATAAAAAAAAGGGTGATTTGCAGGGGGCTGGTATAAAAAAGAAAGGAACTCATCTGCGCGCTAAAAAGGGCTATCCATCATCCCATGTACAACGGGTACTACATCGAGATACTGTACACACGTAGGCGCGATAAAGCCGGGAGCAGTACCCTTGCACTCCGGCGCCGCTCTTAATTAATTACCAACTGGCGTGCACGCGAGCCTGCATTCCTCGGGGCCTGGACCGGGCGTTGTCTCTTTCGAGGTTCGATCGAAAGGGGCGCGGAAAATCGAGTGCCGTGTCTAGAGTGAGTTTCAAGAGGGGTTACAGGCTTTCCATTGCTGGACCCTCTGACTGACCGTTGAATGTAGTGGCATTGTTAACGAGGAAGGCTCAAAAAAAGGAGAGAAAGACAAAGAGGGATTGGATTTTTCATCGGGTAGTTTCGGTGTATTCCTACTGTTTCGAGAATTAGCCGATGATTAGGGGAGATTTTGTATAGAATTTTTCCTCAACAAAGGACGTTTGTAACGCGCGCAGGCCAATGGAGACTGTTAGATTGACAATTTACGTGTATTTTTATTTTTAGAATAATTTTTCTGTTTGAACGAAATAGTTTACTAAGTAGTAAAAAATAAATATAAAAAATTAATTTATTGGGTTGTAGAGAATATGTATTTTAAGAAAACATTAAAAGAAGATTCCTCTAGGAAGAAGCAATCGGAACAAGACGTTAATTGAAATGTACGACGAGTAGAGCAAAATCCAGAGTACAGTTTCATAATTTTTTGCGATTGCACTGGAATTTTTTTTCTGACTGGTTAGAAACTTACATCAGTACGTGGAATTACTATGATAAAAGTTTCAACCATACCAAGTTGATTACTTTCTATGAAATTCTGGTTAATCGTCCCCATATTGAAATATGATGCACAAGTTTCACGTAATAATGTCCTACTCGTTAAATTTAAAACAGTGAAATAATTACCGAATTTGAAGATAATGTTGATACACTGTTATGCAGTGAAAGTACGCCACTGCTTCAAAGCTAAGCGAATATTCCACTGAATTGAAATTAGAGAGAATAAAAAGTATACTTAATTAACTGAAAGTTAATTTCAGAATTCATAACTGTATGGAATTCAAGGGGGTATTACTCATTTCTAGTACTTGCAGTATAATGGAATCTCTATACGAATCATATTAAACAGTTTATCTACTTTCTTCCTACAGAGAACCTATGGGTCCTATTACATTATTAATAGGACCTTCAAGAAATTACCAATTTCGTAATTTGAAAATATACATTTTTAACATTACAATAATCTCATTGAGGCGTTACAATAATTCCATCGCAGCCATTAAAAGAAACAACGAGCTAAATAAATGTTTGATAAGACCCCCGGAAAATCCATTATCTCTTTTCTGAAATAAAAATTCATCCCGTGTTTTTGCGCTAGACGGTCAACAATTCGCGCGCAACGCGCATATTCCGCATAGCCGGGGAGATACGCCATGGGGACCTTAACGCAAACGAAGGACTGCAGGTAAAAGCCGCGCGTTGCAAAAACTAACTTTCATCCGCTAAAATAACAGACCAGCGCCGTACCAAGTGCGGACATTCCCGCGTGCAGTTTCCCCCATAGTTTTCATCACCCGCGCCGCCAGAGCGACGAAAAGTTAAGAGCGAGAGAGAGAGCCGACCGGTGCGAAAAAGGGAGAGAGAAATAAAAAAAAACGAAGGGAGAGCGCAGGGTCGAAAAAAATCGAGAACACCGGAAGCGACGGAAAAGGCAGCCCCGGAAGAGGCGTCTAATTTACATGGGAGGCTGCGCGCGCGGGGGAACTCTGCCGAGCTCGGTACGATTTATCGCGCGTAAATAGAGAAACTCGCGCGGCGCGCATTCGGGATTCGCGTTTACCCGAAGCCCGCGTCCGCGATAAAATAAAATCACTGCGCGCGCAATAAAAAGTGGATTTGCGACTGGGTTCTGCGTATATATACCGCCCGCGCGAAATTAATTCCACTAATTGCCTGACACGCTTACGTAACGCGCCGCGGGAATTATTCAACTGGCCGGTGCTTGACTCTTCTCTGCTCCTTCTCTTTCTTTAAAAAATAATCTAATTTTGAGATTGAGTAAATTTTATAATTATTCGCGAGACTTTTAGCGGTAGACTTAATTTCTAAGTACATTTAATAATTGATTATTTTGTAAATGATGGTATAGATTTCTTATTTATTGCAAAACTATCAATTATTAAATTAATTATATACTAAATTTGATTACAGGTATATACAGGTATCATCGATCAAGACGAAGGAATCTGCTTTCTTACATGGTCTGAAGAAAAATTATCAACTGTTAAATTTAATCATCTCAAATCGGTAATATTCCCTACTAAAACTTCCTTCGAAAAGAAAGAAGTTTGTGTCGTTTTTTAAAACAGAATCTTCGCTTTTTATAAGGGAACATTAGCGACTTTGAGAGAAAAGGGTAGTTTTACTACAAGAAACGAGAAGATCAAGAATTACAACGCAGGAACTAGATCTTCTGTTTGAATCAATTTTTATGTCCGGTGGCGTTAATTTTCGCGAATGAAAATACTATGGAAATTTAATGCGGTGCCGCTTTCATGAATAAATTCGCCAGTTGACGTGCGGCGTCCACTTTACGACGCGAAAATAGTGCCCGCTGAAAATCGGCCGCGCATCTTTCGTGATTTGTGTGTATTTGTAATTTTCCATCGAAATTCCAGCGACGAGCGGCGCGCAAATTGAAATATTACCTCGCCGCGATAAAACCATTACTCATCGATGAATTTTGAATTTCGAGTTTTCTCGGGATTATATTAATGCGCACTGTGAGTGGGGACGAATGACCCTGCGTAATTTGACCCGATGGTTCATTAAATTTGACGAAAGCCTCTGGATGCTTTTATGTAAAAGGTTTCAAAAATAGTTTTATAGTTATTAATTTATCTAGTTGTTTAATTGTAAGAATTCATGGACTGAATTTTCGTGTGGTAGTATAAAATAAACTCTCAAAATTTGAAAACGTGATATTCACTTTGAAATTTTGAATCAGCTTAACTACGCATAAATAAAGAAACTACATTATTATGCTGTAGCTCAACGAAAATGGTAACGCTCCAAAAGTTTCTACGGAGTAAAAAAGTTTCGTGGATTGAAAGAAACTTTCGCGGAAATATTCATCGAATTGGTGCATAAACACAAAACGCGCGCTATGCTGAAGGACCTCGGGCGACTTGAGCATCTGTAGATCGTGCGATTTTTCCCGGCGCCCAACTTCGGTCGATGAGCATAATTTGACGAGTCGAGATTCACCGGAGCATTTCCCACCTTCCCCTCCGTACACCGTCGTGATTTTCTGATTTCCGGACATTTAACGTCGTTACCGCGACGATGCTCGCCGCGTTATTATCCGATCCCGTGGACGTTTCAATTAGCGCGGTCACCAACGGGACGCTCGAAACCGCCGAGATAATTCGAACTTTTCGCACTCCCTTCCTGAAAATAGGATGTACACCGAAAATGTCTAGATTGCGTTTTGCACCCCATTGGGTTTCTTCCCTTTGGTCGATTACGTACGTTACATAGATGTAATTGTTGGCCTTTGTCGGGGTAATTAAGGTAAGCGGGTCAAAGTTTTCACTGTTGATCATTTATTTTGACTAAAAATACATTTTGTGATTTAATTAAAATAAAATGGGTTTCACAATAATGTTAATAATTGAAATTGTACACTTGATTATAGTTTCATTAATTCATGTGACCTTAATTTCGACCTTTTTAAGTTTTTAATCACGATTAAAAATGCAACGTTGCAATTTGAACGATACTTTTGAAAAAAATATTGATTAAAAACTAAATTTTTTAAAAACTAATTTGCATGTTTAGAATAAATCAGATAGCTCTCCAGGTATGTTTTAATAATTGACGAATTTTAGATCGAAAAAGGAGGGAAAAAATAGCAAGAGCGAAGGAATGTTAGAATGACGGAACAATGTGAAAATACAGAGATTGATCTGTTTGAAATGCCGTGCAAAAAGCGCGCTCAAACGTTTCTGCGAAAGTGGAACTTTTACGCGTAAAGAGTAACGTGAAAATCGATGCCTAAATGAAAAAATCCTCGGATTACCTTCGTTAAAAAATTAACAAAAAGAAACTCTCGAAGTCAATTCGTGTTCCGCATATCTGGTACACTGAGAGAAATGTTTTGGAAAAATTAATATCCGTAGCTCCACTTCCAGACTGGATAGTATATTTTATTAGAATAAATATAATTTTTCCACATTTCTATCAGTGTATGAAAATTATTCTACGACTGTTGGTTCGCTCATAAATCTGTGAATAACATTATGCGTTGCCAAGAGCTTGAGAAACTGTTTTATAAAAGAAGCAAGGAAAGGTGTGAAAATTTTTTACAAACTTCACATTTTTCTCTACATTTTCATTGTATTCGAAGATTTCCATATCCATAAAATTTCTATAATAAAAAAAGTACTCAAATAAATAAAAAAAATTACGATGAACGCCAAACCACAACCCAGCAATAAATCACGGAAGAAAAATGTATATTTATATAAAAAAAAAAGGAAGCACCAACCATTTTTGAAAATAAAGGAGAAAAATAGGGACCACAGGCATACTGCGAGGGTGCGAGGATGCACGGGTCAGATTAGTGGCCGCGAGGCAAGCGCGGCACGGGACGTCGGGCCGATAGTCCGAGCTCTATCGCACCTTTCCCATATGGCGCGTGAGACTACGTGCTCCGTTTTGCTGATTTTGTGCCGGGGCCGCGCGACACTTTATGACGCCTACGGGCTCGCACTCCCCCCATCGCTTTTTGAGCGGCATACCTCGTTTTAATGCAATTTCTGACGGCGACCGAGGAAAAATGGCCTTTCGAAAACTCTCTCCAGCCGACCAATTGATTTCCGTTTCTTAGGTAATCAAGAAGTCAGGTCATGAATTTATTTGTTGAGTACGTGGTGGGATATTGAGTTTATTGTGATGTTGGGTAATTTATATACATTGTAGAATGACGAACAGAAAGTGCTGCTTGAAATTTAGAATAAATCTGCAGTAAATCAATTTTATCGATGTGTATTAATCAATGATATTAATGTAAGTAATGCGGTTGGGAAAAATTTGTATCTGATGTTGTAGAGATTTTATGTGATTTTAATAAGTTTCATTGAGAACATTTAAAGTAAGTAAAGTCGATTATTTTTTCGCTGAATTATGGATTAACGTGAGTTTGTTAAATAAGTAATTCACGATAATTTATTTTAAATTATTAAGTTCGTTAAATAATTTCAAATACCAGTGTTGAAAAGTTCATCGAGTTCATGCCCTTAAACTTTTGTGATTAGAAAACCTATTGAAAAAGCATTTACCCTGGTGGAAATCCAAATAATATAAATGGTTGGAAAACTAAGAACTAAGTATGAAAAATATATGAAGCTGTTTACATTTTTAATGCTCAAAAAGAACTGAAGTCTTGGCTAGGTTTAATAGGGAAATATTTTAATAAATTTTGTCCCCTTTTAATAGCTACAAAATAGTTAGTAAATGGTAATTGTAAACGAAGAAGATTTTCAACAATACTATCGATTTAATATCTAGAATGTTGCCAGTTAAAATGTTTAAATCATGTAAGTTTATTATAGAAATCGACAGTTCCTAGGTATTAAATATCTTGTTCGACATAGGTGTTCGCACGTATATTTAAAACCGTGATGCGACGCGCGCTAACGTATAAATTACAAGATCCTAATCACACGAGCTCCAAAATTTTTACTTTGAAATATAAAGTGTTTGTTAAAAAAAAATGTATAAAAGTAAGAATACTTAAAAAGTTCGTGAGTATCGTCAAAAAAAAAATATTAAAAATGCGCAGTGATAAATTTTATTGTTCAAGTGAAAATGAAAACGTGTCAAGTGTTAGTATATCTGTAAATAAAATTTAAAACACGTTTGACATTGAAAATATACTTAGTGACAAATATACTTAATGATTGCAATAAAATTAATCGTGTTTCATAAAGCGAAGAAAAAGTGTTCAACAGTTTATCCACCACCGCCTTGTAATCTTTATTATTCATTTATGTAAACTTTTTGTACAGTTTCTGTTGGTTACAAACTGCTACATATGTGAAGGCTTATTTTATAATAAATAAAAATTACTATTTTTTCTACGTATTATTTATACTTAGTAAATAGCTAGTAACTGATGAGGATTTCCACCAGGGTACTTTTTATTATTAAAGAATTTAGAAATTAACTAATTATTTCGTTAATCGATTAATTAATTCACGAGCCTAATCTTTTGGCAGTAGGATGTAGGATTGCGAACAGCATCATTGACACGTTTAACAACACTCTTATTAATGCAATTGAACTAACATCAATTCTATATTTGAATTTTGGTACCCTTCAATGCAAAATTTATCCTTTAACTTATCAAATTTCATTTGTAAATATTTCACAACATCCCCAATTAAAAAAGAAGTCAGTAATGATTATTTGTTTCAACTAATATTTAATTGTTTTTTTTGTCAGTAACCAGTTATTTAACTCTTTTTGAAGAGTGCTGTCATCATTTTTCAAAAACAAATTTAATATACAATTAATTTTCAACAAAAATAACAAAAAAAAGTCCTCTGACAAAAGAATATCTATTGAAATGTTTAACAAATCAGTTCCCTTTTTCCCACTATAATAAAATATAAGACACATCGAAGAGGCGTTTTCCAGTCGTAAAACAGCCCCTCACGATGGAAAAGGCTACATATTTCATCTGCCGACGGTCGCTGGAATATTTACACAAGAAGTCAAAGAGTGTGACGCTGCCAAAGTCGAGGGTACGTATGCGGGTAGTTGAGTAGGATGTGTGTATGATCGTTGGCCAGTTAGCGGACCGCCGCAGCGTAATCATTTGCGGTGGTAGAATCAATGCCCGCCGTTATACGTATATATACGCGTATGCATATATAACGCCCGTGAGGTAGCGATTTCAGCAGGGCTAACCACCCCCCACCCTTCGGCAAACTTGGATGTCCGCAATGTGTACCTGCAAGTACATCCGCGCACTGAAAAAAAGAAGAGTCTCCTTAAATGAAGGAGATTCTCCTAAAAACTTATAGGAAATTCGCCTTTTTTATAAATTAGGAGTTTCTCTTTGAAAAAAAGGAGAAAGGAAATAAGTTAAAAGGAAATTCTCCTTTTTTTTCGAGAAGAAACTCCTAATTTATGAAAAAGGAGAATTTCCTACAAGTTTTTAGGACAAACCCTTTTTTTTAGGAGACTCTTCTTTTTTCCAGTGTGCGTTTTTGGTCCGTCAAGACGTGGTGCTCGCTGCGTTTTTCGTATGGAGATGAGTCCCGACCAGATTTATCATAAAACTAGAAAAGCCTCCCTGCGCTTTGCGAATTCAACTTTTTGTTACTAGGATATCAATGAGGACAAAAATTTAATATTTCATTGTTTTATTTAGCTATTAACACTTATAAGTTGTAAATTAAATTAAATAGGAATAACCTTCACTGATTATTTAATTTTAAATCTTCAATGTACGTTTATACCCTTTGAATTTTGGTACAATTTAATGCCAAGTTAATATTTTAAACAATAAAACTTCATTTTTAAATTCGTTTTATACGGTCGCTTTTAAAAGAGAGGGTAGAATTTAGATTAAGTTTTATTAATTTTTCTACGCAAAAATGGTAATAGTGAATTTTGGAAATATAATAGCGCTAGAAAATGTCAAAAAGATCGAATATTATGTTCCATTTTGCATTGAACCTGTAAAAAACTATCGAAGATAAAACGAATAGATCATAAATTATTGTCAAATATAATTTATGTATTACAACGTGAAAGTCATTAAACGTAAATCGGATTAATTCGAAACTCGTGGAAAGAAAACAATATATATGCAATGAGAAATTGTTACAATCATGTAAATTATTACAACATTGACATATTTCATCAAATGATTATAAAGCTAACTTAATCATTTTTAATTACTATCATATACAATTAATTTAAATGATATATATAATTATCATCTTTTATAAACAGTCAGTGTATTCAGTCAATAAATTCATTTTTTATGGATTTTAGATTATTTTTATGTAAAATTTATAACATTTTCTCATCAATGTAATCAACCTATGAAGTGTTTTATCTATTTCTTACTACTATAATAATAATAATAATAAAAGAAATGTAGAATCTATTTAAACATATATTCTATTATTATTATTATTCTTATTATTATTATTATTTTAAAATGAAAAAGTCAAATTCAATATGTCGCATTGAATTACGAGAGGCGGAAGAAAATCGATGCTGTAGCTCCAGGAGAGGGCAACGCCAGGGCTTATTCTTTCGCGGTTGGTGCCGTGCATTGTCCGCGTATCGCATTACCGCTTTATTTTTCCTGACTCGACGTATATTCCGCGACGCGCCGCGAAAAGTCCGTGCCGGAGCCAATAATCTCCGTCGCGTCTTTTGAAAGCTCACAACTCCAACTTGCTCCGTACGCCTTGTTTTGTCATAATAAGTAATTGATCCGTTAAATGTACCAGCACGGTTCAATGTTGTATTATTCCAACAAGCTCTAGCTTGTGCTTGTATATTGTACGTTGGATTTGTTTAAAATTGATTTTAATTATTATAGAATTAACGATTTTTATAGTACGATTATTTCAGCTTTGTTATATTAATATTAAATGACCGAAAGGAATTAAATTTTTGTGAATACTTGTGTGTCTAGAAATTTTCAATAATGTGTGGAGTCGTTATCTTTGTTCAAAATAGTTGCTGATTGAAAAGTAATAAGTTTTTTTTTAATAACTGCGATGATTACGTACTATAGAAACAACTTTTATGAATATTTTTATGTATTTTTTTTTTACTAGCAGTTTTATTAAAATTCACAGTCTCCCGAAGTTAAACTAGCGAAAAACTGCTATTAAAATTAATAAAACCTGCTGATCATTGTAGTTATTACTTTTAGAAAATAAATTTCCACTATGAATTATACTTTTAAACTATTTTTACTGAATGATACAAAATTAATCACAATGATCGAATAATTAGTGTACAAAAGTCTAATTAATTTAAAAAATGTTTGTTTTCTTACATATTTCTGATCTTTACAGTACTACTTACTATGTGTTGCTCGAACACATATTGGTAGAGGCAAAAACTAACCACCTGATCACGAGCTACAAATTAATTTAAAAAAAATTTAATTTAATGTAATTTAAAATCATTTACACCATCGTACCTACAATCGATAAAACGATTGCCTCTCCCCAAAATCCATACATCATCATCCTCATTGCCCACACGATCCTCAAACGAGAATATAAAAAAGTAAACGTTTTAACCACCGACGAGGACTTACGATGGCGCACCGCAGTGTGAGAAATTAACCGCCGCTTCATTCCCGAAACGCCAAGGCGACGGATTATATACGAAAGTCTCCGCCGTTCCGCTCGTTCCTCCCCCTCTCTCACCTCCCGCACTAAAGTTGGATCCCGCACATGTCCGCGGAACCGGGCCGACCTTTTGTTTTCATTTACTCCGTATTCTTTTCACGAGCCTAGCCACTTTTTTACGATTCTCATTCGCCGCTCCCTCGCGCGCTTATTGTTTTCTTCTCGCTCGGGTTCTTTCATTTTTTTCCGTTCTTTCAGCGTCTCGCAACCACAGTGCGCCCGACGCGGTCCGATGAACCGCGTCGCAGTGAAATAAAAAAAAAGACGCGTGAGCTTAATTAATTTACGCTCGTTGTGTGTAGGCTACGTGAGTTGCCTTCTGGATTCGCGCTCTTCTCGTTCTGTTTTATTTTTTATTTTTTGTTTGATGCAAAAAATTAAATTTGAAAGTTGGGACAAAAAGAAAAAGTGTTTTGAGAGTAAAGGGGGGGGGGTGGAGGCTAATTAATGTAACGAAGTTGAAGGTGAAACGTCGAGCGAAATAACGAGGGTATATGCATATTGTCTCGAGAGTCTATCGCTCATGAATAAAGTTTGCAGGAGGGCAATTTTATTGGCATCTACTTCCGACTAGATTTTAATTAAGTCTAGCGCATTTTCCTTGCCGCTGGATACCGGAAACTCGAAAATCGCTTCTTTTTCGACGCGCTGGCTGTTGACGTCGGTCTTGTTTAACGAACTAATTAGTTTACTGTTACGAGATACTGAGGCCGAGTGTCAATAAGATTTTCTTTAACGATATCCGCAGACTGATCTACTTGCGCTTTTTTTATTTAATTATGAATGAAAAAAATGTAGGAAAGTATGAAATTTGATACTTCATTATTTTCTAAAAGTTTTTAGCGGGCGATGGTACGAATTTTAATGAAACGCTGTTATTTATTTATTTTCAAGAAAGTTGAGATGTGATAAAAACGTTAAGCCGCAGGGCTTCGAAATGTCGAGTCTTTATATATTCATTTCTTTTTTTTCCTCTTTGTTAAACTTGGCCACATGTGCGAAGGAACGACCCGCGCCGACCCTTTTATTTTTCATCCACCCTCGAACCTTTCTCCTTTTCTCTCAAGATTTTGTGCATTCATTCCAGCTTATTTTTCACTTTACGTGCTGAGTTTTCAATTTTCATGCGACCGTTTCTCAATTTCGTTAAAAAAAAAAAATACTTACGAATACTAAACGTAATTCTACGGCGTACGGAAACATGACGAACAGATTTTTATAAAATTGAATTTTTAGCTTAATATTCAGATATAAAATATGTTAATTCATCTTGTATAAAAATATTATGGCAGAATGTTGCAGAAGTATTGCAAGAAAAAGTTTCATTGGTTAAAGGATAAATATGTAGGTGTAGTTTCATTAATAAAATAGAATTTGTTTATACTTAGTGAGTTAAATAGGGATTACGGCATACACTATTTTCACTACATAAAGACAGATTTAACTGTCTTAAAAAATTAAAAAAAAAATGTTTGGTAAATAGATCCACATTACAATTAATTCAACTAAGTAATCACGTGCTTCGTATTAAAAAAATCACTAAACCCATCCCATTAATTTACTCGACGAGCAGAAGAAGAAAAGTAATAATCAATTACACTTTTTAGGAACCCTCGATTCGCAATGCAAGGCACGACCTACAAATAGGACGGAACTCCACATCCGCGACCACCTACACTTATTACGAGCAATTCGTGCGCAATGAAAATCGCCTGATAGGCCGAGGGCGAGCCTCGTAGTAGCATCGGCCGCGAAATCCTGAAAGCAGTCCTCTTATACGAGCCGGCATAATAAGCGTCGTTCGCGTGTACTTTTTTTTTACGACGCAGGGCTGATCGGACCGCGAATGATTTTAATCAGCGGGAAAAGGTCCGGCAACCCCGTGGCTAATGACGCGAAACGCGCGCTCAAATCGTCTGGAAAAAATGGGGACTTTATTCCTCAACCCGAGGCTTTCTCGTTGATGCGTGTCCCTCATAAATAACGGAACGGATTTTCGGCAATCTCGGGGAAATTTTCTCGCTGACCTTCTTTTCTCCCTCGAGTGTACGCATTCGCCAAGACTTACACCCTGGGCGAGGGTGGCGGAGGTCCATTTTGGGTTCCTTTGACTCTTTTTTTATACGAGTGGGTTACGGATTCCCTTTTACGTACGCGTGTGGGAGTTGAAGCTCGAAGTGCGAGAAGAGCTTCATTAATTCGGCGTTTGTTTTTATTTTGACGGATGTGAGGGATTTAACGCAGCGGGGAAGTTGGTCAAACGCGTAGAAGTACTCTTTGCTGTCTTGATAATGTATTCGACAAATACGGTATATTTAAAAGTTTATCCGCGGTGCCATGAAATATGGAAATCTTCTCTCTTAAAAGTTTCGAGGCAAAAGTTTCCAGGGTGTGCAGGGAGGAAAGCTCAAGTCTCGAGTAACTCTTCCGCATTGCCGCAAAATATAGACGATTTTGCTTCAAAAATAATGCGGCCGGAGTTTTCGAATACGTGGAAATCATTCCGCTGCAGGCAATTCGGGAAAAAGAAGTTTTGTTGGTTACTTGCTTTTTTTATTAGTCGTTGTATACAAATTTTTGTATATGTTTATGCAGCAAAAATGGAGAATGTAAATGCAGTGAGTGGAAAAAGGTTTAATAAAACTTGGAATGAGCTATTTATGTAACAGAATTTTTACACATTTATCACTGTCAAATAGTAAATATACAACATTTTATAGATCTTTTTACAGTGATAGTAGTGTAAAACGGTTTTGAAATTAGTAAAAATTAAATTAAATTTAACCAGTGCAATTTTTTGCTTGTACCAAAAATTTTAATGCAATTTAATTCTTTCCATTCTCTCGAACGACCAATTTAATTTTGACCGAAACAACTTGATCCAATTTGGATGAATCAAAAGACCCATGCCCGTCACACGGTAAAATTCAAATTTCGCTAATTCCCCTCAAGTCCAACCCTTTAAATTTAACGCAATGAAACAATCACTGAAATTTAAAGCGGTCACATAATTTTAACCATAAAATAATGGAATATTAATTGTTTTGCTGTCAAAAGTATGATACAGCTTTGAAAAGCAGTGACTATTTCACTGGATTAAATTTAAAGAAAAAGAGACTGGTGTACGCGTCATTGACAGAAACCAAACCGCATTACCGACGAAATTTCTCAAGATGAGAAAGACAGAGAGTAAGAGAGAAAATGAAAGAGAGAGAGAGAGAGACGCAAGGGCGAACTTGTCAAGGTGGTCCCTTTTACACGAGCGGAATACGCTCGGACGGGCGCGAACGCTGCAGGTGTGCCGCGCATTTTTTTTGCGATAAAGTCCTTTCATGTTTGATTGCTGCAGCTCGTAAGCGTAGTAAGAAGGATAAAGCGACTGCGCGGGAAAAAGGAGCGCAAAGCTCTTTATTTAATGAACCAGGCGAGGAGAAAGAAAGGGAAAAAGAGAGAGAAAAAAAAATGAACCCCGTAAAACCAAGGAGAGGGGGGAGACCCTTTGACGCAGTCCTTCGGTAATCTCTCACAGCGCGCCAAAAAAAATTACGGATTTATGCGACGACGACGACGGCTTGATTTATGGCGTATTCGTACGCTCCTTTTCCCGTTAAACGGTCACTCGAAATGACGCGCGATGCTATCCCTTTTATTTTTCTTCCTT
The DNA here is from genome assembly GCA_018906775.1 of Sycophila sp. Sp_5. Lineage (NCBI taxonomy): Eukaryota > Metazoa > Arthropoda > Insecta > Hymenoptera > Eurytomidae > Sycophila > Sycophila sp. Sp_5. The sequence continues at coordinate 684,590 of JACCID010000084.1, forward strand.
TTTGTCACTTCTCGACGACGTCTGCTTTTTCATAACGTGAGGCATACATTTTCATGAGGGTGGTGTGGGAAGGGGTGGTTGTTGGGTGGGCAAAATCAATTTATAATGACCGCGGCGCGTACAGTTTGCGTTTTAAATCAACGGCTCTTCGAAATTGAATTTCTAAACGACGGGGATAAACGCCCGTCCGCGCGCTGAAAACAATATCATTTGTGACACCGTCGGCGCTCGTTTATTTATCGGCCTGCTTAAAATCCCTGCTCTCATTCGCTATGCGAGATTCAATTTTCATATGCTTAAGGTATCGTTGTCGTGTAATATAACGAGATTTTTTTTAAAAACAACTGTTTTATTAATTTATTTTTTTAAATATCCGTTTTACAAAGTCGAATAAAGTGCACTCTGTGTAAAATTTAAAGAAGGATAAGGATTTATTGTTATATTTTAAGTGATTATTATGCATTAAAATTGAGTAAGAAAATTAAAATGTTTAAAGAAACTATAATCTTTCTTTTAATCAACTCAGGGCTTATTTTTTTCCGTAAAAAATTCTCCGAGTAGTCTCCAATAGTATTTTCAATTTCGATCATAATATCATTGAAGTTTAAAATTCAATTATTTATAAGCAAGTAGTGAATTTCGTGTAAATAATTAAATTTTATGCCATTTAAAGTGTGCTAATTTATTATTTATTTATTTTTTTTTTAAATATTGCCAGGAAGTCTACTCCCGAAGCAGTTTAAGAAACACAAAAAGTCAAACTATCTGAGAAAGAAAAATTATAGGATAGGAGTATTTTTCAACGGTTTCTATTTTATCTGCCCGATCCTGTCGTTCGGGATATTCCACAAAAATTATTGAGTTTGTAAGAAAGAGAAATTTTGAAAATACTTCAAAAGCCGAAAATTTTATTTAAGTCCTTTTTACATTAACAGAACTATCTTAAAAGAAATTAGTCTAAAAGATCGATAAACGACGAGTATCAAATTAGCAGATTTAAATATATAAAATGTTCCATATCTATATCCAGGGTCGAAGTACGGTCACGATTATGCATTTTTTTGCATTTAAGCACCATCTGCAGACGCCCTTACGAGAGGAGCAAAGCGATCCACTGGGGAAAAAAAATCGCTCGTCCAGTTAAAAAAAAAAGGGTCGAGGCTCGCACGTGCGCCGGCGGCGCCGACGCGGCAACTTTTTTCCCTCCGGTCCTACAGTCGCGCGTTAATTAGAATCAGTTTGCATGGCTCTCCATGCGCCCCATCGATCGCACCCTTTGACCTCGCCGGCCGCGTCTACCGCTTTTCGATCATTGATGCATATCGTGCATAATCCACGGTGGTGCTTGTTCTTCGAGGACTCGTTAAAATTTCATGGCTCGATTGTTGCCAGAACTTTTTTTGTTACATCATAGTATTTTTTAACAAACATTTTTGGTTTTGATTGTAGAGCTTCTAGCGAAACTTGTAAACCGATATTAATAAAATTCAGAATTATATTCAAATATCAAGTATTTTTAAAATTTGTATTGGCCGCGCGTAAATGTCACGATTACTAAGTAATAAATGTCGCTTCCTTTTAAAATTTATTATGACAATAAGATTTTTTTATTAAATTATTTAGTGAAATAGTGCAATTGCATATGTCATCTATTCTATTAGAAAATATAATCCGTTACGAATATTCTAGAAATTCGTATAAAGTACAAGTATATGTAAATACACAAAAGTGCATTTATTACTAAATGCATCTTTGCGTGTTACTTCTTGAATACGTAAATGCGTAATAGTGCATTTTTTCTAATCGCATTTCTGCGTGTTACTTCCTGAATATACAAATGCATTTTTCTGCATTATTTTTGTATATACATAAACTGTACTGTGAATGCACTTTCTAAACGTAGAAAAATTTGTTTGTAGATTTTCTCCTAAATGCGGTACAATGCAAAACACTGTAAATTTTCATTTATCAGCATCTTACAAATACTATTCTCAACTGAGCAGTGATTTCGTTTCAATTAAAAACAAATCAGACGTACCACGCATATAAGTTTAAATCAATTATCCAACTCTAAAGTTTCAACCCCGCCGCCGTGCCAAGAATACACACATTTCAATTGCGAGGGACCGAGCAAATAATTCGAGAAACACAGTACAAAAAAAAGTCTCAGCAACTCGTTACCGCGAAGTTCAAAGTATCTAAACGGAATGGGCCCGGTATCCTTGAAAGACGGCGTCATCAATATTTCGCCGAAGTTGGAGGGAACCCATTGCATTTTAAACGGCGCCGCGGCCCAGTACAGGAGCGCGGTGCACATTCTGCGATGTTGGGGTACACTCAAAGTGCATATTTGCCCGACGACACTCGCCGCAAACGACGCCGCGACTCGATCGGCGCGGCTTCAGCCGTGAGTCTCGAGTTCGATGAGATATTACGGCGTTACAAGGCGATTATGCGGCTTCGGCAGTAATGAGCCTCGATGCGAATAGTTAACTCGTTCGGCTTACGCCACCCCGTAATCGCCAAAGTTTCCCGACTACCTTGCCCGCCCACCGCCTTTGTTCGCGCCGCGCGACGATTATTATTCACTTTGTCTATCTCACGACTTTCTCGCGAATTCCACCCGTCTTGAATCAAATTCTATCGATCGTCTGTTGTCTTTATTGTTTATATAAAATTTGTTTTATATTTTATAAATATAAACTAAAGAAATGTTTAGTAGAGTAACTTTTAGATCGTTTAAAACATAAATAAACAAAAACAAGCGTAAAGCTTTCAACAATTTACTTATTGAACAATTTATTTACTTATCATATTATATTTACGGGTGAAATGATTAATGTAATATTTTAAAATACATGTAATATAAAAAAAAAAATTAATAATTAATAATTTACATAGAATAATTATTATTATTATTATTTATGTAATACATGGTTTTAATTTTTTTTTTCAATACTCCTTTTTAAGCAAATTTCAATGCATAACTGTCCAATTAATTTATTATCAATTTATTTTAAAAAAACGAAAATAAAGGTTACGTAAAAATCCTGTGCTAATATTTCGCAATCAATTGATCGCAGTTAATTACGAACTTTACTATGCACGCCACTAAAATCCAGGTTGCGCAAGCAAATTTTGTTCGCCTAAAAAAAATTATTTAGTGCAGTCCTCAATTTTCCAAAATAATTAAGGCTAACGTTTGATTACTTCAATTTTCATTTAACGCGAATCCATTGGAACTTCAGCTCGTAAATACGCATTTCAGTTCGAAAAACAACTTTGCGAGTATAATTGCACGCCATCGCAGGAAAAAAAACAAGCAAAACCTCAGTATGAAAATGAAAAATAAGGCAACAAAAAAAAGTTCGGGGCTACCCCAAACTAGGACTTGGAGCGCCAGTTGCTCATAAACGGCGCGTATACTACGCGATGAACGTATCCCAGAAAAAAAACAAGGCGGCGCGGCTTGGAAAGTTGTACGCGACCGAGGAAATTATGTCGGCACGGGGGGGGGGGGGGGGGAGTCAGTGCCCAGCGCAGAATGCGCGAACTTCCGGCTTGGGTTCTGTGAAGGGGTTTTGCGCGGAAATGCGGTTAACTTTTCGAGTGCTCGCGTATTTTTCGGCTTTGTCGATGGAAAGATGCCCCGGCGCATTGCGAGAATTATTCCGGACTGGTCGCGCTGCCATACACCGCGCGAATTCCTAAATAAGCGCGCGCTTGCCTGGATTTGGCGGAATAATGTTGCTGGTACACTGGGATGATCACCGCGAGTTGTCCAAGTTCCTGGAGTACTTATTAAGTACTTTTGAAGAAATGTAGTTTCTTTTTTATTTAGTAGTTAAGATTTTCTACGACTGTAGTGAAGAGCAGCTTCGAAAATTTAGAAACCATAAAATTCTTGTGGAATAAAAATTGAATAATATTATAATGATAGATTAGTATTTAAAATACTGCACAGATCAGTAAATTGTGAAGAAATAGAAAATTTATTTAAGACTTTGTCAATATAATATTGAAGCTCGTCACTCAATTCAGAATCAAATTTGTTCTTATAGTTTTGGACTTTACTCATCTCTAGATAGAATAAACATATTCTAGGAACTCTTTGACTCAAAGGATTTCATCTCTAAATCAAATTGAAATTTTCGAGAACAAAATTATCCTTTTGCAATGAATTTTTAGTTTTACATTACGGGACGTTTGCTCTCTTCATTTAGAAAATTAAATATTTAGTGATTTAATTGAGTTGATTAACATTTGTAAGGATTTTTAATAAAAAAATAATTAATGTAAATTACAAATGTTAGTAAAAGTGTAGGCCATTAATTAAGAATATTAATCACTGTTGTTAATTTTATGAAACAATTGATATGTCTTTTATTACCTCCACTTTAATTTACGACTTCTCGATAGTAGCTGTCTGACTAATTCCGCACCTTTACTACTTGCTCGTAAAATAAATCTACATTCAGAACTTTCTCCACGAAAGAAATATGTATCCGAGGAAAATCTTCGTTAATAAAATAATGGCAGGATATTATGCAGAATTTAAAGAATCAATTCGATTGGTTAATAAATTTTCGGTTAAAAGTAGCAAAAAATGAAAAAAATTATTATAAAAATAAAATTCTTTTGATTTAAAATCTTCCTAAAAGCTAAAATAATCAATAAAGTCTGTTTAATATTATTTATTGTTTTAATAAACAGGTACATGTTAATAAAAAATGCTTCATTCCTTATAGTATTTTAAATATTAAAAAAAATTAAATACATCGATTTTGTCCGTATAAAAAAATTTTCCACCTTTAAAATCAGCACAGGGAATCTGATAACACACGTAAACGCATCTATCAGTGAAGCCGAGGTTGACTTTGCGAACCTCACAAAAAAAAGTAGACGAATCCGCGCGCCAAAGGAAACAGGCACAGGAACCGAGGGAGAGGTCGAAAAGTTGTTGCAACTTGTTCGCAAGGAAGTCGACGTCGTCGCGAAACTTCGCACCGTCACGACGACTTCCGAAATTTTTCGTAAAAAGGGGCAAAAGTTCGCGGCTCGCCGCTACACGTGCTCTCCGGGCACCGCTCGCTCTCTCTTTTTTTTCCCCTTTCGTCGCCCAGCCTGAGGCGGTGCCGGCATTTAAGAAAATTGCGGGGGGAAAATTTTTCGGTCTTTTTCCTTGCCAGAGTGAGTGAACGAGCTGGACGAAGGCGTTAAATTACTTTCGGAGGCTGCAGCAGCGGAAGCGCCTTGATTCACGAGCGACTCGCCCGGAGGCGCCGGGGGTGAGAAATTTATTTTTGGAAGGGATCCGAAAGGACTTTCTTTCAACGGATTAAACGTTCTTTTTTCTTTCTTTTTTTTTGAAAGGAATGTTCGAGTGCTGACATTCGCTCGGAAACTTTTAATTGCGGACTCTGATACTGATATTTCATGAAGTCTTTTTTGTAGACGGTGAAATGATGGTTCTTATTGGTTCTTTTTATATATGGTAGAGTGAACATGGTGTGATGTAGGTACTACAGATAATCGATATTCCCACGAAGTCAAACACGACGAGAGCGTATACCGCGACCAAAAATAAACCACATTTTTAGAGCAGCGGTTCGATCTTCAAAGTCTATCCAGTGGAAGTATCGACAAGTTGCTTAGTTATCCACTGGCAGTTGACTTTTCACGGTATAAGTTTTAAAGCACGTCTTTCTTTAAAAATGTTTTTAAACGAAAATATAATACTAATTTAACCCATCATTGTAATCATTTGTCATTATTTATAATCGTATTTAAAAAAATGTAATTATTAGTTTAGTTAAACTTTATTTCATTAGATAATTTTCAATTCGGATATTTCTTTATTAATCATTTTAAAAATCCAATGGACTCGATAGTATTTAATATTACATAGTTACTCTCATTTGTGACGCGAAATAAATGAATAAACTTTAATTCTACTCTCAAAAATTAAAACACGTAAATTCTACCAGAATAATAAAAGATTCCATTACAAACCCTATTCTTATCATTACTCCACTATTCCATCATAACTTTACGATACAATAAAAAACTTTATTAATCAGACGCTGAAAAATCCTTCATTCTCCATAATTGCGTTTAAGATAAAAATGAGATTGTAAAGTATATTACGAGCGGCGAGAGAGAGGCGGCGCATTCATTTTTCATGTCGTGTCCAAAGCGCACGATAAAGCAGACACTCGTTAAATAAGTCAGCGTATCGAGAGTCGATAGTTCATCTTCCGGCGGCCGCGGCTGTTCCACTTCACATTCGAGACGCGCTCGATCGCACCCAAACCCTCCACCCTTTACCACTTACCACTTATTTTATTTTTTTTTTTTTTCGTTCCTTAGTAGGAGTTCGCTCTGCCTCGGTTTAAAACCGCAGTTAGCGCAGGTCCGACCTCCTTCCCTCCCGTTTTTTTTTTCATCCGCGCGAGGAGTGAAATAAAGTGCATAGAAATTTAAAGAGCGACCGCTCGCTCTTTTTCTCCGCCCAACGGTCGCCTTTTAAAATCGCCTCTACCCTCTTTGAGCCGAGGGATGTATTCCGGCGGAGGTTTGTTCTTTCTTTCTTCGAGGGACTAGATAACGGCATCCATTCATGGACCGCGGTGTATTTATTTTTTATTTTTATTTTATTATAAAGGCTTGAAATCGCTTTTGAAGGAGGATTTAATTGTTTCGAGGGCAGAAGTTTTTCACTATTGAGTTTAAGCTGGTGCTTTGTAATGCCATTGAGGAGAATTGGAATTTGCTTTGAATGCATTTAAATAAAAATGTATTATTAGATTTTTAATTTCAAATATTTGCTGGATTTCCAGGAGGAACTGAAAAATTCCCGACTGTCTCGATGGCATTTGTCAGAGTGGGTCGATGTATATTTGTTCATAAATTTCGGTATTTTAGGCATGCGTTTGATTAAGGCAGCAATTTCAAAAACTGTAATTGCTGTCATTATTACTTCTGCGAGAAAAGTGAATACATTCATTCGGTACAGTTTACTTATATTTGCTAAATACATAATTGCGTTCAAATTAGTATTGTTCAAAAGTTGATAAAAGCTTGATTATTTATTTCGAATTCGCGGAAAAATTTAATGCTTTAAAGATGTATCCAGAGATTTTTTTATTTTTTGTTTGAGAAATGTAATAATATACTAAAATAATGTGTTATTGTGTTTTTTTTTAATTGAAAACAGATTTTTAAACTTTTTTTTGTGATTTTTTTGACAAGAAAAGTTAAATGATTTTCATTTTACGAAGAATAAAACAATAATGTATTTTAATTATTTGCAATAAAATCTTTTACGACAGGACCTTTACTAATGGCACTCTCGAATTCTTTCAAATGATGCATTAAGAAGCTTTATACGAATTAAAAACAACCAATTTTTTAATGTGATTTGCATATTATTATAAACAATAATAATAAGTGAGTTTTTTTTACGCATTAAGTGGATTTAAACTATAAATATTCATCGAAAAATCACTGAATTGCTTACATTTCGAAGATGCTTTTGCAGAAAGTAAAAAATTCTTAAATACCGCTTCTGCGACCAGCCATTCGTTTTCCGTGGCTCAGCCCCTCCGATGGCTCAAGCCACTGGCGGTGCTGCGTCGGGGAAAATATTCGCGAAAGAAAAAGGGAGTAGTAGTCAGTGCGGATGGAAGAAAAGATTCATGGCGCGAGTTGCAGTCGGGTATAATAATATTTCAGTAACGACGCCGAAGAGTGAAACCGTGTCGGCGTTAACACACGAGCGACTTCTCGAGTGCCGACTCTCCCTCTCACTCTCGTCTTAGCCTTTTGCCACCTCACCCTTCCCAATCTACCTTTGCCTTTTTTTTTCATACTTTCAGCCTGACTGCAAATTCACCGAGACAGCAGTAAAGCTCACGCGAGAAAATCAGCTTTTTGATTTTTGAATTTTCGATTGATCGGATGGAGACTTTTTCATTATAAGGGTTGTGGGCGAGTTTTTTTTTTATTCTTTGACTTTGATGTTTTTGCAAACGGCGGTGGTAAGTGAAATATTCTTTTAAAACAGAATTTTGTGCAGCGTGAATTTTATCGGAAAATTTAATATGAATTTACAAAAAATCGCAATATTTGTCATATTGGCGAGAAAACGCTAGTAGATGGACAATTTGCTACAAATATTGCAATTTTTTTAAAATTAAATTAGTCTTTGATGCAGATTTTTTAAAAATACGTAGGTGCTCATTGGATGTATGATGAAGCTACTAAAATAAAGTACAAACTTATAGCAATTCACTCTGCATTAAACAAAATAATAATCTAATCTTTAGAGTCGTTCGGATAAATATCAATAAAAAAACTAATATGGTTAATATAAATATTAAAAATTTACGAACACTCGTAATTTAGTTACGATTTTATTGATTTATTAATAGAGATAATATTTAAAAAGTTATATTACTTTCAAATTTTACTACTAATAATCAAACCTCGACTTTTCTACTTGTTTTTCAAATGTGTTGTTTTTCTTTTAATTTCTCTATTATTTTACTCCTTATATCTCAATACTCCAGTTTAGATCTTAGATCGAATATTTAAAAATTAGTACATTACAGTACAAGAGACAAAAGCTGAAGTTTTGCCACCGCGTGAAGTTGACGCCCGAGGCGAAGCCGAGGGTGTCAACTTCACGCCGTGGCGGGCCTTCAACGTTCGTCTCATGTACTGTATACTATTTTTCTTTATACCCGGTCGAAAGTACGCTAAATTACGATTCAAAATTTGTATTTGAAAAAAATTATTTTTTGTGAGCTCGAGTAAATTTATTTCGATGCCCGCCCGACATTGCGGCACGAGCGCAGCGAGTGCTGCTAGTCGGGGGGCGGGCATCGAAAAAATCAAGAGTATAATTTCATTAAATAGAATGATAAAAAATAATAGATAACTATTTTTCCGTTTTTCATTCAAACATTTACTAACAAAGATATAAATGATTAATAACAGTGATGTAACTATGGCCTACTATATCTATATTGTGCACAATTGTGACGTCACTCAGATTTTTGAAACGCGCTATATTCGCAAAATATAAACAAAACCTCAACCGCGCTATCTTTCAAATCATAAACAAAACCTCCAAAACGTTTATTTTAACAAAATCTACAGTTGCCTAGCTACCAGCTCAAAGGCATGCGTGGCGAAAACTGCTATCAGTGGCGAAAGCTCGACTATATATGTATAATGAATAAAAGAATATCTTTCGCCATCGAAATCAGTGGCGAAAGTGCGTACTTTCGACCAGGATATAAAGAAATTAGTACATTACAGTACAAGAGAGGAAAGCTGAAGTTCCGCCACCGCGTGAAGTTGACGTCCGAGGCGAAGCCGAGGGTGTCATGTACTGTATACTATTTTTCTTTATACCCGGTCGAAAGTACGCTAAGTTGCGATTCAAAATTTGTATTTGAAAAATAGTACATTTTTATACGGGTGCGGAAGTAAATTATTTGCTCGCTTCGCTCGGCCTAAAAACGTCTCCCGAGGCAAAGATTCACTTACGCACCAGTGTGAAACCGTATTTTTCTCCACGAGAGCCGCAAATCGAATGCAAACATGCGTATTTGAGGTTGGAGTGGAGAAAAAATAAATCACACTCTCAAATCGCATATAATAAACAACTCGTACTGTCTATCAACCATCACTTACCCCAGAGAACAAAGTAGACACATTCCTCAAAAAAAAAAAAAAAAATAGATATTCGTCGGTAGATATACGAGTGGCAATAATCATCCACCGCTCATAATCCGCTTGATCCCTGGGGCGCTCAAAACAAGAACGCCAAAGTAAAAAAAAAAAGGAAAGGGACTGTTCCGAAGCAGCTCTCGTCCCATATCTCACCCAAACTCTCGCGTGTACGTGAGAAAAAACACTCGGCCTCGACTTTCGTCCTAATGGCGAAAATCGCGCGACGATACAAGCAAACACTGCGACTACTGTATATATCTATACATATACATATCTATACATAGATATATACATACATTCACCATCCCCGGTGAGGAGAAGGGGGATATTTCTAGGGGAAGGGGGAAGGGAAAAAAGCGGGCCGCACGACACGAGGAGCTAATTGAATCGGGACTATCTGGTGGCATTGGAGCCGTGCCACGGGACGGGAGCTGAAATAAAAGGAATTACGGGCCGGCGCTGCGGCAGACGGCGCCCAGAGCGGCGAGTGTCCCGAGAAAAGGAAGCACCTCGTCCCGTCTCTTTTGCTCCGCTGGATAAGTCAATAGCAGGCGAACTTCCCATTTTCCTCGGGAAGTCGCTCGCTCAGCCTCAACTAGCGGGCTCTTGGAATTTAGAATTTTTCACCGAGTTGCTCCCTTCCCGCGTTTTTTTTTTAATTGTATATTGAATGTACTGTTTACTTATTTGCTCATTTATGTATTATAAAAAAAGGCATGAACAATAATAAAAACTGCAAAGTAAATATTGCGGTTGCTTCGCCCTCTACTTAAATGCATTTAAAATTAAATTAAAGAATTCGATAATCCTGTAATCATGGTTAAAAGTTCAGTACATTTGTAAATGGACCAGTGAATTAGTATAGTTTATATTTATAGAAAGAGAAAAACTCTAGAGCTAAAAATCTTTTCGAACGGTGAAATTTTTATTTTCTCATACTTTTTTACAGTAAAAAAAAATTTATTTATATTTTAAAATTTTTTATATCGAATAATAAAAGTAAATGTAGTGAACATTTTATGGTCTTTTCGAAGGATTTGCAACTAATATCAATCCGCGCGCACGTTATAAACGTTTCAATTCCGTTTGATTGACGGAGCAACGGCGAAAGCGAGCTGTCGTAAAAAAGCACATTTCAATTTTCGGCGACGTAAAATACGACGTAGTAAGGATTTTGCACGGGGGTTAAAGGTGGAGTCTTGAATGCAGGTAAATTTAGGAATTGTGCGTGGGTGGTCGGAGTGAAATTTCATTATTTACCCTTACAAGGCGTTAAGCTTTTTTTAGAAAATAAAATATCAGTGAAAAAACTCCACCACCTCTTTGAGATTCAGAATTACAATTTACGAAGCAGAAAAAAGAGATTAAGCTGATTTGCACGACTCTCCAAGTCTCAAGTCAACAGAGAAATCATTAAATAATATAATATATAAAAAAATATTTTGATTGAGTTAGTTATTTTGAGTAGACATGTCTATTTATTTATTTTTTCAAGGTTTTTTATTCCACATTGTTCCTAAATTTTAAACTACCCTAGTATCCACAAGTAATGAAAAACAATATCTGATAATTTGTCATTTCTTAAAAATATCTAGAAAGTATATTTCACCGGAACTGCTACGTTAATTTTGCCGTCGATATTCCGGCATTCTTCAAAAAAAATTTGCATAATGTACGCACGTTTTTCATCTCTTTCTTCGAGAAGGAATCTCAATTTCTCACGAACAAAAGGATCTTGTAATTTATCCGCGCTCCGAATTTCGGCCTCCGCCCGGTGCTTCGAAAAAACGCTCGAACAACATTGCCCCGGTGGAAAAGAAGGGGTAAAAAAAATCATCCGCTCGACTTTCAATCCTGATAATTTCCCCAGTAAACTTGTCGACGAGCGCAAAAAGTCCGAACAAAGCGGGAGCAGCACGAAAAAAAGGAGCTAGTGTACGCGTGTGTGTGTGCCTTATCGGAAGCGAGCGTCGGCTGCGCGAGCGCGAAAAGTGCAGACGAATGTTCAGCTGACGAAACACCACGCGCCCGAGATTATTTGCCTTTTCTCCCCACCCCGTTTTTCAGTGCGATTGAAAGTTCGCTCATTTGTGACTGCCGCGGATATACGCTTCTTTCTCTTTCTCGTTCTCTCCCTTCCATTTTCCAGACTGCTTTTTTCCGCGGCATGTGTCATTGACTCCGACTCTGTTGCGTCTGCTTCTCCAGGGTGAAAGAGCGGCGGTCAATTATTAACTGCGGCAGTTATAGTTGCCGCTTTTTAAGAATCGAATTTCCTTCGTTTTCGTATCATTCTAGTCACATATTTAGAGCTTTTAAAATATTGACGCGATCGTTTGAATTTAAATGCATTTATTCGAGATGAATCGTAAAACTTTTAGCGGAATTAGTCGATAGTGGAAAAGCTGATTGACTATATCTGTAGTTCTCTAGACACAGTAATTGGAAAATGCATCGAACCTAGTAATATATAAATAAACGTAGTAATTAGTAATTGCACTGAAAGCGCATCTGCGCTTACTAGTCTCCAATTCATGCCTTGTGGCAATTGAAATTTCAACTGTTAACCTATAGTGTTAGAAAATATTGATTTTTATATCTGAACTGATATCTGATTTGCAATGAAATACCTGAACTGCAATCTGATTTCATATAAAACTATGCTAAAATTAGGAAGTTCTTTAACATAAATATTTTTGAAACGCTTTTTTCTTATTGATATAAAAAAGCATACCACTGAATTTGATTTCAATTTTTTAAATTCTCTTTGTCAATCCATAAGGAATCCCACCTTATTTTTTATATTCGTTCTAAAAAAGCGATTATATAAAATCTCAGAATATACATCATAGTAATATCGAAGTCAGTTAAATGCTTTACACTCAAGAAATTTAATTCGATCGATCTTGCAAACTCTTTGCAATAATTTAGATTCTATAAAATTCTCTTGTAATTAATTAATTATTATAGCAATTACGCTTCTACAAAATTCACACCATTGACAAACAACCACCTCAGTCGATACGAATTGCCGAATACACGGAGATAAGTATGCTTTAGCGGATGGTAAACAGGAGATTAAATGCATCGATGCAATCGATAGAAAGAAATTCATTGTAATTCCGTGATTACAAGGGCTGCAGAGAATCGGATTACTTAGATGGGCGCGCAGTACGTTACGCTCCATCTCCCAATGTGAGCACTTGCGCATTAGGCGAATTACTGCTCAGGTGCGCGTCTTCCGCTTGTCTGCTCGAGTCCAATTGATACCATCTCGCCCCACCCACTATCGCGGTGTACGTTGCTTATCCACTTTCTAAATGTCACCGATCCTTCACTTTGATTGACATTTACGCATCTTCGCGCGTTTATTTGCTTCGGGAATTTTTCCTACATGTGGTGTTTCAATACTTTTCAGTATTTTATGTTTATGCATTATCAAGTTTTTTATGTTATCTTACAGTTTGTGCTGTAAATACAGGCATATAAGATTCAACAATTGATGGAACAAGTTTTATTTTTTTTGGTGTAGGGATGAAATTCCATTGTACCCAATTAGGATACGATAATTTTTTTTATAATCAACCTTATTATAAAAAAAATTCAACTTTTATTTCATATTTTTTTAATATAATGTTGTGAGTCTAAGTATCTTAAGAAGTTTCGGGAGTCAGAACCAGTAGCTTAAGCATAAGTTAAAAAAAGTCGAACAATTATGTAATTTTTTGTTTAAAACATAGACACGAATATAACATTATTCTGCAAACAGATGTTGCAAGCGTAATACTATTGAGAAGAAAATAGGCGATAAGATAATATTCAAATTTAGCACAATGTTTTTTTACAACAACCAAACAAGTTTTATCCACACTTGTTTTCATTGTTCTTTTAACGGCATTTGAAAAATGAAAAACACGAATTATTGTTTTCGAAATATTTTAGCCATTTTTTTGATCTCGGTGTTATATTGCTTACTACTATTTATTCAAGCATCTTTGTAAGTTCTCATATTATTCACTTCATTGCCTAAATCACTTGTTTTTTCTATATATTATAAAAATACTTCTTATATTTTTGCTTTTAAAAAGTTCACATTTAAATCAATCTAAACGTGTCATAAACAACTGAAAAGTTTGATTATTTAATTACGATTACTGCATCAAACGTAATCGGCGAAAACATTTTTGCTATTTCAGCTGCAGTAGTTATGCTTATGACGCATGCATAATGAATTACTAATTAATCTATTCTGATCTCTCTAGAAAGAATTATTAATTCGTGAATGTTCCCTATAAATATTCGAGGAGAAGGCTACCCAGCATCAGTAAAACGAACTAACGGCAAAATGAAATTTGTTTGTATCACTTCGTTCTTAGCTTCTTTAGTTGCATTCAGCAGTGCTACAAGTGAGTAATAGACACTTAAATTTTTTAATAAAGGACTTCAATAACAGTATTTTACTGATCATAGTGATTCTCGATTGTTTGATTACTATATTTTATAAAAATTTTATTTATTTAACTATAAACGGTATAATTCAAATATACCTTGATAGAAAGGTTGATGTTGACTTTTTTATAAAAGTTATTTAAACCAATAAACCTCTTACGAATTAAACGATCTAAACGAACGATAACATTTTAAATAATTTTTTTTTGTTATAGGGGGACCCTTAACCGTAAGCGGTAACAAAGTACTAATCGACGGCCAACCAGGATCCTTACGTGGCAACAGCTTTTTTTGGAGTAACACTGGTTGGGGTTGCGAAGAGTTCTTTAACATCGATGTAGTCAATTGGCTCAAGTCCGACTGGAAGGCGGACATAGTTCGCGTTCCCCTGGGCATTGATAATAACGGTGGATACTTAAACGACCCCACTAACAACAAAAACCGAGTTATAACAGTTGTTGATGCAGCCATCAAAGCAGATCTCTACGCTATTATAGACTGGCACTCCCACTACGCTTACAAGGAGCAAGCCCAAGCCATTGCCTTTTTCGAGGAGATGGCCAGAAAGTACGGCCATTACAATAACGTCATTTACGAAATTTACAACGAGCCGCAAAATGATGCCAACTGGTCTACGCAAGTGAAACCCTACGCCATCGCAGTCATTAAAGCCATCCGCGCCATCGACCCGGATAATCTGATCATCGTGGGTACCACATCTTGGAGTCAAGACGTTGATGTCGCAGCAAACGACCCAATCACTGGATTTAAAAATATTGCCTACACCCTTCATTTCTATGCTGGATCTCATCGTCAGGAATTGAGGGACAAGGCGACCACTGCACTTAACAAGAACATTGCATTGTTCGTGACGGAATTTGGAACTGTCAGTGCGGATGGGAATGGCCAATTTGACGGGGATGAAACAAACAGGTGGATCGAATTTTTGGAAAAAAACCACATCAGTTATTGCAACTGGAGTGTCTGCAGTAAAGCGGAAAGTGCGTCTATCGTGAAACCAGGTTCGAGCACCCGAGGAGGTTGGGCGACTGCTCAGCTCACTGAGTCTGGAAACTTTGTTCATAGTTTACTCAAATCCTTTTAAAGCAGTTTTAAAATTATGTATTTTAATCCAGCAAGTTGTATTTAAGACACGATTTTAACCCAAAATAGGCAGAAACAGATATTTTTTGATTCTTGATTCTTATGGGTTAAACAAAAATCTTAAAAAAAGTTCTGAGGAAAAAAATAATATTTTGGCGACAGTGCTATCTTAAATCAAATGAATGTCACAATTAAGTATCGACCTTTCTTAAAAAAAAACAGCATGTTGTTGTCAACTGTAGTAAAAAGGATTTTTGGGAAATAATTAAGTAAATGATAAATAATTAGGGATTAAGTATATCTATAATAAACTAATTAATTTTTGGCAAGCAAACTATAAACACTATTTTTTTTTCGATATCTTATAACCTGCTCTCCAATGGTTCACTATGAATTTCATAATCTTCATTTCTTAGCCTATTTCCTTCTTTCATGCTCATTTGAATCACAGTGAAGTTACAAAAAGGCTTTACACGTTAGCTATACAAAACTTTGAGGTGGCAACCTTAAATCTAATTAAAAGATATGAAAACAACCTACGTTCCGATAAAACATTCGCAAATATAATCAATTTTATAATTGCGCAACGTATATAGTATTTGTCATTAACCTCTTGTACAATGTATTGTTTGTATTTCAGACATACTTTACAATTTATACATAATTTGTGGATGGAACTCTATTGTACCCAAATAGGGTACGTTTCTAATTCACCATATGATGGTTGCATATAGTAGAATATTCAAGTTTTTATATTAGTAGTCTTTACCCATACTTTAAAATTATTTCACCTAATATGTTTTTTTTATTTTATTGTTTGTTGGAAACATTGTTGTAACTTCAGCATCGCGTTATTTTTTTAAATTTCTACAAGTTGTTCCTTAAAGGGTAACACCATCTACAAAGTTATTTAAATAAATAAATTAATGACCAAAAAAAATGTATGCATTACCAAAAATAAGTATTTCATATTTTAAAATTTGTACTAAATGAATAGTAATTTTCAAGAACCGTGTTAAGGAAAAAATAAATTAAATAAACGAAGCGTTAATGGTTTATAAATGAATACTAAATCTACAATAACATCTAATTGTTTGCGCAGTGGGTTTATGACATCAGAAACGGAGGTGTAAGTGCCCTGTGCGATGCCGCTTGAAGTCAATGCAGAATCTATGCAAAAATTTAATTTTTCGCTCTCATCTAAGTATAATTTAAAAAAAAATTAAAAACAAATAAATTAATTTTATTAAGATGATCTATTAATTTTTTTTATCCCTGGTAAAAATTTATAACATTTAATGGCAATTTCATAGTTGGAGAAATAGAATGAGCGAAAAATAGCAGCCATTTTTAACCGCATGCTCTCTAAATTCCTTCCAGTGAAAAACCACTGATTTCTAGTGCATATTCACTAATTCGTCAAGCTATAACTCGGTCACTGGAAATCAGTGAATAGTCACTGTACATCTTAGTGAAACTAAATTCACTAGAAATTCAGTGAAAAAAATCACTGGAAATTCAGTGAAAAAATCCACTGAAAAGGCAGATGAAATTCACTCAGAATTAGTGAGTTGACTCTCTAAATCTGAATATATTAATTTCACATTTTCAAAATTTCACATTTTTTACAAAATTAAAAAAAAAAATTCATAAAAGAAAAAAAAGTGTACTTCTATCTGGACTCGAACCCACGAACTTCTGCTTGCTAGACTACCGTTTAGACAACTGAGCTATTTATTTGTTGGTGTTAAGTGACTAAATTCCAAATATGACAAAATTTTGAAGGTTAGGTTTAATAATTCTAATGTTTCAACCTGAATCTAATTATTTAACAAAAAAAATGTTGGCAATATATTAGTACTAGAACGTATCAATATATTGCCAACATATTTCCTATAGGAATCATTTTTACGCGGGTTTTCACACAATACGTAGTGAAATGTGTATTTACCCAACAATCTGAAATACAATTTTCTTATTGAAGTACGCTATTGACATTTAACAATAGTGGTTTTCACATTTATTTTAGAGAAGTACATAATTGACATTCACCAACATTTTTTTCACATTTTTTTCTATGAAAACTGGTTCACTGAAAAAATTAGTGAAAAATTCGCTAATGTTTCAGTGAAAACTGTTTCACTGAAAAAATTAGTGAAAAATTAGCTGATGTTTCAGTGAAAACTGGTTTACTGAAAAAATTAGTGAATAGTAGCTGATGTTTCAGTGACAATTTTTGCACTGGCAAAATCAGTGAAATTTTCACTGGAAGGAATTTAGAGAGCATTAAAACCAAGCCATTTGGGCAAGCCATTTCTTAGTTTCGAGGCTATTTCAACTAGACGGATTTCTAGCAGGAATATTTAACCATTTCTTCATATTTTGTTAATATAATGTTGTGAGTCTAAGTATCTTAAGAGGTTTCGGGAATCAGAAACAGTATCTTAAACATAAGATAAAAAAAGTCGAACAATTATGTAATTTTTTGTTTAAAACATAGACACGAATATAACATTATTCTGCAAACAGATGTTGCAAGCGTAATACTATTGAGAAGAAAATAGGCGATAAGATAATATTCAAATTTAGCACAATGTTTTTTTACAACAACCAAACAAGTTTTATCCACACTTGTTTTCATTGTTCTTTTAACGGCATTTGAAAAATGAAAAACACGAATTATTGTTTTCGAAATATTTTAGCCATTTTTTTGATCTCGGTGTTATATTGCTTACTACTATTTATTCAAGCATCTTTGTAAGTTCTCATATTATTCACTTCATTGCCTAAATCACTTGTTTTTTCTATATATTATAAAAATACTTCTTATATTTTTGCTTTTAAAAAGTTCACATTTAAATCAATCTAAACGTGTCATAAACAACTGAAAAGTTTGATTATTTAATTACGATTACTGCATCAAACGTAATCGGCGAAAACATTTTTGCTATTTCAGCTGCAGTAGTTATGCTTATGACGCATGCATAATGAATTACTAATTAATTTATTCTGATCTCTCTAGAAAGAATTATTAATTCGTGAATGTTCCCTATAAATATTTGAGGAGAAGGCTACCCAGCATCAGTAAAACGACCTAACGGCAAAATGAAATTTGTTTGTATCACTACGTTCTTAGCTTCTTTAGTTGCATTCAGCAGTGCTGCAAGTGAGTAATAGACAATTAAATTTTTTTATATTTTCCTTAATAAAGGACTTCAATAATAGTATTTTACTGCGCATGATAGTGATTCTTGATTGTTTGATTACTATATTTTATAAAAATTTTATTTATTTAACTATAAACGGTATAATTCAAATATACCTTGATAGAAAGGTTGATGTTGACTTTTTTATGGAAGTTATTTAAACCAATCAACCTCTTACGAATTAAACGATCTAAACGAATGATAACATTTTAAATAATTTTTTTTTGTTATAGGGGGACCCTTAACCGTAAGCGGTAACAAAGTACTAATCGACGGCCAACCCGGATCCTTACATGGTAACAGCTTTTTTTGGAGTAACTCTGGTTGGGGTTGCGAGGAGTTCTTTAACGCCGATGTAGTCAATTGGCTCAAGTCCGACTGGAAGGCGGACATAGTTCGTGTTCCCCTGGGCATCGATCATTACGGTGGATACTTAAACGACCCCACTAACAACAAAAACCGAGTGATAACAGTTGTTGATGCAGCCATCAAAGCAGATCTCTACGCTATTATAGACTGGCACTCCCACTACGCTTACAAGGAGCAGGCCCAAGCCATTGCCTTTTTCGAGGAGATGGCCAGAAAATACGGCCATTACAATAACGTCATTTACGAAATTTACAACGAGCCGCAAAATGATGCCAACTGGTCTACGCAAGTGAAACCCTACGCCATCGCAGTCATTAAAGCCATCCGCGCCATCGACCCGGATAATCTGATCATCGTGGGTACCACATCTTGGAGTCAAGACGTTGATGTCGCAGCAAACGACCCAATCACTGGATTTAAAAATATTGCCTACACCCTTCATTTCTATGCTGGATCTCATCGTCAGGAATTGAGGGACAAGGCGACCACTGCACTTAACAAGAACATTGCATTGTTCGTGACAGAATGGGGAACTGTCAGTGCGGATGCGAATGGCCAATTTGACGGGGATGAAACAAACAGGTGGATCGAATTTTTGGAAAAAAACCACATAAGTTACTGCAACTGGAGTGTCTGCAGTAAGGCGGAAAATTCGTCTATCGTGAAACCAGGCTCGAGCACCAGAGGAGGCTGGGCGACTGCTCAGCTCACTGAGTCTGGAAACTTTGTTCATAGTTTACTCAAATCCTTTTAAAGCAGTTTTAAAATTATGTATTTTAATCCAGCAAGTTGTATTTAAGACACGACGTTAACCCAAAATAGGTAGAAACAGACATTTTTTGATTCTTGATTCTTATGGGTTAAAGAAAAATCTTAAAAAAAGTTCTGAGGAAAAAAATAATATTTTTGCAACTGTGCTATCTTAAATCAAATGAACGTCATAATTAAGGAACGACCTCTCTTAAAAAAAAAAAAAACAACAGCATGTTGTTGTCAACTGTAGTAAAAAGGATTTTTGGGAAATAATTAAGAAAATGATAAATAATTAGGAATTAAGTGTATCTATAATAAACTATTTAATTTTTGGCAAGCAAACTATAAACATTTTTTTTTTTCGATATCTTATAACCTGCCCTCTCCAATGGTTTACTATGAATTTCATATTCTTCATTTCTTAGCCTATTTCCTTCTTTCATGCTCATTTGAATCACAGTGAAGTTACAAAAAGGCTTTACACGTTAGCTATACAAAACTTTGAGGTGGCAACCTTAAATCTAATTAAAAGATATGAAAACAACCTACGTTCCGATAAAACATTCGCAAATATAATCAATTTTATAATTGCGCAACGTATATAGAATTTGTCATTAACCTCTTGTACAATGTATTGTTTGTATTTCAGACATACTTTACAATTTATACATAATTTGTGGATGGAACTCTATTGTACCCAAATAGGGTACGTTTCTAATTCACCATATGATGGTTGCATATAGTAGAATATTCAAGTTTTTATATTAGTAGTCTTTACCCATACTTTAAAATTATTTCACCTAATATGTTTTTTTTATTTTATTGTTTGTTAGAAACATTACTGTAACTTCAGCATCGCGTTATTTTTTTAAATTTCTACAAGTTGTTCTTTAAAGGGTAACACCACCTACAAAGTTATTTAAATAAATAAATTAATGACCAAAAAAAATGTATGCATTATCAAAAATAATTATTTCATATTTCAAATTTGTTCTAAATGAATAGTAATTTTCAAGAACCGTGTTAAGGAAAAAAGAAATTGAATAAACAAAGCGTTAATGGTTTTTAAATGAATACTAAATCTACAATAACATTTAATTGTTTGTCGCAGTGGGTTTATGACATCAGAAACGGAGGTGTAAGTGCCGTGTGCAATGTCGCTTGAAGTCAATGCAGATCTATGAAAAAATATATTTTTTCGCTCTTATCGAAGTATAATTTCAAAAAAAAAATTGTGACGTGGCCGTCAATAGAGAGTGTGGGTGCGAGAGAGAAAGATCAGTGGACGTATAGCGCTCGCGTGCCCGCAAGAGAGAGAGTTGAGAGCGAAGAGAGGGAGACGACGGCCGAGGTGGCCGAGCTTTGCTCGCCGATCTCGCTGCCACAGCGGCGATGGTGGCCGGGCCTGATTGGTCCCCGCTCGCCATGGGATGAACTGGAGGAGAGAGAGTCAGCTCAAGCTCCGTGCGCGGGCAGTTTCGTTTTACACGACTGCAAAACGTGAGCGATTAATTGAGAAAGCGAGACATAGTGAAACGAGAGAGACCTCCGCCGTGAGTGTTTCCTATAAATGTTCAAGGAGAAGGTTACCCAGCAATCAGTAAAACAAGCTAACAGCAAAATGAAATTTGTTGGTATCACTTCGTTCTTGGCTTCTTTAGTTGCATTCAGCAATGCTGCAAGTGAGTAATGGACAATTAAATCATTTCTATTTTCCTTAATAAACGTTTTCAATAATCAGGTATTATAGTGATTCTCGATTGTTTGATTACTATATTTTATACAAATTTTATTTATTTAACTATAAACGGTATAATTCAAATTTATCTTGATAGAAATGTTGATGCTGACTTACTTTTCCATGGGAGTTATTTAAACCAATCAACCTCTTACGAATTAAACGGTCTAAACGAACGATAAAATTAATTTTAAATAATTTTTTTTTATTATAGGGGGACCCTTAACCGTAAGCGGTAACAAAGTACTAATCGACGGCCAACCCGGATCCTTACGTGGTAACAGCTTTTTTTGGAGTAACACTGGTTGGGGTTGCGAGGAGTTCTTTAACGCCGATGTAGTCAATTGGCTCAAGACCGACTGGAAGGCGGACATAGTTCGTGTTCCCCTGGGCATCGATCATTACGGTGGATACTTAAACGACCCCACTAACAACAAAAACCGAGTGATAACAGTTGTTGATGCAGCCATCAAAGCAGATCTCTACGCTATTATAGACTGGCACTCCCACTACGCTTACAAGGAGCAAGCCCAAGCCATTGCCTTTTTCGAGGAGATGGCCAAAAAGTACGGCCATTACAATAACGTCATTTACGAAATTTACAACGAGCCGCAAAATGACGCCAACTGGACCACGCAAGTGAAACCCTACGCCATCGCCATCATTAAAGCCATCCGCGCCATCGACCCGGACAATCTGATCATCGTGGGTACGACATCTTGGAGTCAAGACGTTGATGTCGCAGCAAACGACCCCATCACTGGATTTAAAAATATTGCCTACACCCTTCACTTCTATGCTGGATCTCATGGTCAGAAATTGAGGGACAAGGCGACCACTGCACTTAACAAGAACATTGCATTGTTCGTGACGGAATGGAGAACTGACAGTGCGGATAACAAAGGCCAATTTGACTGGGATGAATCAATCAGGTGGATCGACTTTTTGGAAAAAAACCACATCAGTTACTGCAACTGGAGTGTCTGCAGTAAGGCCGAAAATTCATCTATCGTGAAACCAGGCTCGAGCACCAGAGGAGGCTGGGCGACTGCTCAACTCACTGACTCTGGAAACTTTGTTCATTGTTTACTCCAATCCTTTTAAAGTAGTATTAAAGTTATGTATTTTAATCCAGTAAGTTGCATTTAAGACAAAACTTTAGTTCAAAATAGGCAGAAACAGATATTTTTTGATCCGTGGTTCTTATGGTTTATTGGCTTATAGGTATTAAAATAATTATGTATTATTTGTATCTATAATAAACTAATTACTTTTGGCAAGCATACTATAAATACTATTTTTTTTTTCAATATCTTATAACCTGCCCTCTCCAATGGTTCACTATGAATTTCATAATCTTCATTTCTTAGCCTATTTCCTTCTTTCATGCTCATTTGAATCACAGTGAAGTTACAAAAAGACTTTACACGTTAGCTATACAAAACTTTTAGGTGGCAACCTCAAATCTAATTAAAAGATATGAAGACAAACTACATTCGGATAAAACATTCGCAAATATAATCAACTTTACTATTGCGCAACGTATATAGAATTTGTCATTAACCTCTTGTATAATATATTGTTTGTATTTCAGACATACTTTACAGTTTATACATAATTTGTGGATAGAACTCTATTGTACCAAAATAGGGTACGTTTCTAATACACCGTATGATGGTTGCATATAGTAGAATATTCAAGTTTATTGTTAAAAATTTCTGTAACTTCAGCATCGCGTTATTTCTTTAAATTTTTACAACTTGTTCTTTAAAGGGTAACACTACCCACAAAGTTGTTTTTCATATTTTAAAATTTGTACTAACTGAATAGTATTTTTCAAGAACCGTGTTAGGGAACAATGAAATTAAATAAACGAAGCGTTACTGGTTTTTAAATGAACACTAAATCTACAATAACCCTTTAATTGTTTGTCGCAGTGGGTTTATGACATCGGAAACAGAGGTGTGCAATGTCGCTTGAAGTCAATGCAGAATCTATGCAAAAATATATTTTTTCGCTCTCATCTAAGTATAATTTGAAAAAAAATGTGACGTGGCCGTCAATAGAGAGCGTGGGTGCAAGAGAGATGGATCAGTGGACGAAAAGCGCGCGTGCGCGCGCAAGAGAGATAAAGTATTGAGAGCAAAGAGAGGGAGACGACGGCCTAGGTGGCCGAGCTTGCTCGCCGATCTCGCTGCCGCAGCGGCGACGGTGGCTGGCCCTGATTGGTCCCCGCTCGCCACGGGGTGAACTGAAGGAGAGAGAGTCGTGCGCGGGCAGTTTTGTTTCACACGACTGGAAAACGTGAGCGATTAATTGAGAGAGCTAGACATAGTGAAGCGAAAGAGACCTCCGCCGATCTTCACGAGGAGTTTACAGCCGAGAAGAAAGAGAGAGCTACGTTAGCAACGTCTGAGCTCATTATTCAAGCACCTTTCTAAGTTCTCGTATTACTTACTTCATTGCCTAAATCATTTGTTTTTTCTATATATTATAAAAAAAATCTTATATCTTTGCATGCTTTAAATAACAGAAAAATTTGATTATTTAATTTCGATTAAATAGCATCAAACGTAATAAGCGAAAACATTTTTGCTATTGCAGCTGCAGTAGTTATACTTATAACGCATGCATAATGAATTGCTAATTAATATATTCTGATCTCTCTAGATAGAATTATTAATTCGTGAGTGTTTCCTAAAAACGTTCAAGGAGAAGGTTACCCAGCAACCAGTAAAACGAACGAACTAACGGCAAAATGAAATTTGTTTGTATCACTACGTTCTTAGCTTCTTTAGTTGCATTCAGCAGTGCTGCAAGTGAGTAATAGACAATTAAATTTTTTTATATTTTCCTTAATAAAGGACTTCAATAACAGTATTTTACTGCGCATCATAGTGATACTTGATTGTTTGATTATTATATTTTATACAAATTTTATTTATTTAACTATAAACGGTATAATTCAAATCTACCTTGATAGAAAGGTTGATGCTGACTTACGGTGTAAATAAGTAAACAAAACCTTTAAAAAATTTACTTTTCAAAGAAAAAGATTATTTATTTAAAGAAAGAATGTTTATTTATTAATAGGAATAATAGATATTTATTTATTTAAAATTTAAAAAAAATGGTTTATTAAAAGTTTATTATTTAAGCAAGTCTGTTTATTAAGAAAGATCGTTTATTTAAAAGAAGGATGTTTATTTATGTATAAAGAAAAAATTATTTATATGTTTAAAGAAAAGAAAATTTATTTGTTTGTTTGTTTATATAAAAGAGGATAATTATTTATTTATTTTATTATTTGAAAAAGGAAAATTATTTATTTATGTATATTACGAAAAAGAAAATTTATTTTATTCAGAGAAAAAGATAAATATTAGTTGAAAAGAAATTTATTTCGAAAAATATTTGTCCGCCTCAGATAGGAAATTTCGTCGCAAATTTTATATCGAAGCGCTATGCGGAGCGCGAGCATGGAATGCGCTCTGGAATGCGCAAATGTAAACAAGGCGCATTCCAAGAGTTGCGAAAATTCCTCAGCGGATTTGAAATGTAAAGTTTTGTAAAGGGGACGGGAGTTATGAAAAATTTTGTAAATATTTCAAATATTTTAAAATAATTTTTTTTTCATATAATATTACTCTTTTTCCTTAAATAAAATAAATTTTCTTTTTCATTAAATAAAATAAATTTCTTTTTCGTATTATGCGTAAATAAATAATTTGTTTATTAAAAATTTTAGAAAAGAATGTTTATTTATTCATTAAAGAAGAATTCGTTTATATAAAAGAAAATTTATTTGCTATGCTTGGAGAATTATTTATTTATTTATTATTTGAAAAAGGAAAATTATTTATTTATGTATATTACGAAAAAGAAAATTTATTTTATTCAGAGAAAAAGATAAATATTAGTTGAAAAGAAATTTATTTCGAAAAATATTAGTCCGCCTCAGATAGGAAATTTCGTCGCAAATTTTATATCGAAGCGCTATGCGGAGCGCGAGCATGGAATGCGCTCTGGAATGCGCAAATGTAAACAAGGCGCATTCCAAGAGTTGCGAAAATTCCTCAGCGGATTTGAAATGTAAAGTTTTGTAAAGGGGACGGGAGTTATGAAAAATTTTGTAAATATTTCAAATATTTTAAAATAATTTTTTTTTCATATAATATTACTCTTTTTCCTTAAATAAAATAAATTTTCTTTTTCATTAAATAAAATAAATTTTCTTTTTCGTATTATGCGTAAATAAATAATTTGTTTATTAAAAATTTTAGAAAAGAATGTTTATTTATTCATTTAAAGAAGAATTCGTTTATATAAAAGAAAATTTATTTGCTATGCTTGGAGAATTATTTATTTATTTATTATTTGAAAAAGGAAAATTATTTATTTATGTATATTATTTATTTTATTGGAGTTGAAAAGAATTATCGAAAAATATTTGTCCGCCTCAGATAGGAAATTTCGTCGCAAATTTTATATCGAAGCGCTATATGGAATGCGCTCTGGAATGCGCAAATGTAAACAAGGCGCATTCCAAGAGTTGCGTCAGCGGATTTGAAATGTAAAGTTTTGTAAAACGGGAGTTATGAAAAATTTTGAAAATTATGCGATTTATAAAAATTTTAGAAAAGAATGTTTATTTATTCATTTAAAGAAGAATTCGTTTATATATTTATTTGCTATGCGAAAAACGAAAAAGAAAATTTATTTTATTCAGAGAAAAAGATAAATATTAGTTGAAAAGAAATTTATTTCGAAAAATATTAGTCCGCCTTCAGATAGGAAATTTCGTCGCAAATTTTATATCGAAGCGCTATGCGGAGCGCGAGCATGGAATGCGCTCTGGAATGCGCAAATGTAAACAAGGCGCATTCCAAGAGTTGCGAAAATTCCTCAGCGGATTTGAAATGTAAAGTTTTGTAAAGGGGACGGGAGTTATGAAAAATTTTGTAAATATTTCAAATATTTTAAAATAATTTTTTTTTCATATAATATTACTCTTTTTCCTTAAATAAAATAAATTTTCTTTTTCGTATTATACGTAAATATAAAGTTTTCCTTTTTCAAATAATAAATAAATAATTCTCCTCTTTTAAATAAACAGAAAAAACAAATAAATTTTCTTTTCCTTTAACATATAAATAATTTTTTCTTTATACATAAATAAACATCCTTCTTTTAAATAAACCGTCTTTCTTAATAAACAGACTGGTTTTAAATAAATAAACTTTCTTAAATAAACAATGTTTCTTAAATTTTAAATAAATATATATCTATTATTCCTATTAATACATAAACTTTCTTTCTTTAAATAAATAATCTTTTTCTTTGAAAAATAAATTTTTTCTTTTTTGTTCCTAACATATAGTGCGAGTGAATAGGGCGAGTGGGTACGAACTTCTGTATATTTAATAAATGATATTAAATATACAGAAATTCTATATTTAATAAATGGTATTTAATAAATGATATTTTAAAAAAGATATTATCTAAATAAGATATTTACCACCTACCGTACTCCAGGATCCTGGGGGCGGCTCACGTCGAGGAGATTGGCGGAGGTCTCTTACGCTTCTCACGGACTTGGTTCTTATCACTCGAATCACTAACTCACTCACTCACTCACTCACTCACTGACTCTAGTGCATTCTCACCCACGACCTGACGGCTCGGCGTGTCGAACAGAAACTGTCCGCGCACGGAGCACGGGCCTACTCTCACGGCTCGGTCGGGCCACGTGACCGACGGGGGCCAATCGGGCCCGACCGTTGCCGCCTTCTCCCACTGCTCGCTCCCCACCATCTCCCAAATCAGTTGTTACGAACAAAAAAGAAAAAATTTATTTTTCAAAAAAACGATTATTTATTTAAAGGAAGAATGTTTATTTATTAATAGGAATAATAGATATTTATTTATTTAAAATTTAAGAAAGATTTTTATTTAAGAAAGTTTATTTATTTAAAGCAGTCTCTTTATTAAGAAAGATCGTTTATTTAAAGAAGGATGTTTATTTATGTATAAAGAAAACATTATTTATATGTTTAAAGAAAAGAAAATTTATTTGTTTTGTTTGTTTATATAAAAGAGGATAATTATTTATTTATTTATTTATTATTTAAAAAGGAAAATTATTTATTTATGTATATTACGAAAAAGAAAATTTATTTTATTCAGAGAAAAAGATAAATATTAGTTGAAAAGAAATTTATTTCGAAAAATATTGTCCGCCTCAGATAGGAAATTTCGTCGCAAATTTTATATCGAAGCGCTATGCGGAGCGCGAGCATGGAATGCGCTCTGGAATGCGCAAATGTAAACAAGGCGCATTCCAAGAGTTGCGAAAATTCCTCAGCGGCTT
This sequence comes from Sycophila sp. Sp_5, assembly GCA_018906775.1. Classification (NCBI taxonomy): domain Eukaryota; kingdom Metazoa; phylum Arthropoda; class Insecta; order Hymenoptera; family Eurytomidae; genus Sycophila; species Sycophila sp. Sp_5. The sequence goes on from JACCID010000084.1 coordinate 712,320, forward strand.
TGAAATGTAAAGTTTTGTAAAGGGGACGGGAGTTATGGAAAATTTTGTAATATTTCAAATATTTTAAAATAATTTTTTTTTCATATAATATTTCTCTTTTTCCTTAAATAAAATAAATTTTCTTTTTCGTATTATACGTAAATATAAAGTTTTCCTTTTTCAAATAATAAATAAATAATTCTCCTCTTTTAAATAAACAGAAAAAACAAATAAATTTTCTTTTCCTTTAGTATATAAATAATTTTTTCTTTATACATAAATAAACATCCTTCTTTTAAATAAACCGTCTTTCTTAATAAACAGACTGGTTTTAAATAAATAAACTTTCTTAAATAAACAATGTTTCTTAAATTTTAAATAAATATATATCTATTATTCCTATTAATACATAAACTTTCTTTCTTTAAATAAATAATCTTTTTCTTTGAAAAATAAATTTTTTCTTTTTTGTTCCTAACATATAGTGCGAGTGAATAGGGCGAGTGGGTACGAACTTCTGTATATTTAATAAATGATATTAAATATACAGAAATTCTATATTTAATAAATGGTATTTAATAAATGATATTTTAAAAAAGATATTATCTAAATAAGATATTTACCACCTACCGTACTCCAGGATCCTGGGGGCGGCTCACGTCGAGGAGATTGGCGGAGGTCTCTTACGCTTCTCACGGACTTGGTTCTTACCACTCGAATCACTAACTCACTCACTCACTCACTCACTCACTGACTCTAGTGCATTCTCACCCACGACCTGACGGCTCGGCGTGTCGAACAGAACTGTCCGCGCACGGAGCACGGGCCTACTCTCACGGCTCGGTCGGGCCACGTGACCGACGGGGGCCAATCGGGCCCGACCGTTGCCGCCTTCTCCCACTGCTCGCTCCCCACCATCTCCCAAATCAGTTGTTACGAACAAAAAAGAAAAAATTTATTTTTCAAAAAAACGATTATTTATTTAAAGGAAGAATGTTTATTTATTAATAGGAATAATAGATATTTATTTATTTAAAATTTAAGAAAGATTTTTATTTAAGAAAGTTTATTTATTTAAAGCAAGTCTCTTTATTAAGAAAGATCGTTTATTTAAAAGAAGGATGTTATTTATGTATAAAGAAAACATTATTTATATGTTTAAAGAAAAGAAAATTTATTTGTTTTGTTTGTTTATATAAAAGAGGATAATTATTTATTTATTTATTTATTATTTGAAAAAGGAAAATTATTTATTTATGTATATTACGAAAAAGAAAATTTATTTTATTCAGAGAAAAAGATAAATATTAGTTGAAAAGAAATTTATTTCGAAAAATATTAGTCCGCCTCAGATAGGAAATTTCGTCGCAAATTTTATATCGAAGCGCTATGCGGAGCGCGAGCATGGAATGCGCTCTGGAATGCGCAAATGTAAACAAGGCGCATTCCAAGAGTTGCGAAAATTCCTCAGCGGCTTTGAAATGTAAAGTTTTGTAAAGGGGACGGGAGTTATGGAAAATTTTGTTAATATTTCAAATATTTTAAAATAATTTTTTTTTCATATAATATTACTCTTTTTCCTTAAATAAAATAAATTTTCTTTTTCATTAAATAAAATAAATTTTCTTTTTCGTATTATGCGTAAATAAATAATTTGTTTATTAAAAATTTTAGAAAAGAATGTTTATTTATTCATTTAAAGAAAAATTCGTTTATATAAAAG